>CM052804.1:25616110-25686365 GCA_028533885.1 Nasua narica | reverse complement strand
CCAGGTAAAGACTCCATCAAAAAGGAGAATTTCAGACCAATATCCCTGATGAATATGGACGCCAAGATTCTCAACAAGATCCTAGCTAATAGGATCCAACAGCATATTAAAAAGATTATTCATCATGACCAGGTGGGATTTATCCCTGGGAAACTTGCAGTTATCCTTAATCCCTCTCCTGCCCTCATGTTCCCATGTCCAATCAGCATGTCATGTAGGTCCTAACCTTAGAATTATTTCAAAACCATCCATTTTTCTCCATCCCATTTTAAGACAGTGCCATTTTTCCCATGAACTATTCAAGAATCACCTACCTGATCTCCCTGCATTCCTTTTGGCCCTCATCCAGTCCATTTACCCCACAATGGCCAAGGGAATCTTCTAAAAATGCAAATCAGGGGCACCTGGGTGGCTTTGTTGGTTAAGTGTCTGCCTGTGGCTCAGGTCATGATCCCAGGGTCCTTGGATCAAGCCCTGCATTGGGCTCCCTGCCTCCCCCTCTCCATCTGCCTCTCTCCCAGTTAATGCTCTCTCTCATTCCCTCAAGTAAATAAAGAAAATCTTTAAAAAATAGAAAATAAAAATCCAAATCAAAGCTTCTGGTTCAAAATAGAGGACTGAAGATGTACTGTTACCCTTTTACCTTTCTAATGCCACTCTGCAATAGAAAACTAGGGGGAAAAATGATTTGCCTTCATAAAAACAAAGAGAATTAGGGTAAAGTCATCAAGAATAGGTTGTTTCAACATACATCTGTAGTAAATAGAGGACTATTGGCTGGTGTGGCAGATTAGAAGAGAAAGCTGTGCATCCGCAGAACTCCACATGGACTACAGACTCAGAAACACTTACTCTAATGGCAGTGGGGGCATGGCCATAAAGACAGTTCTGAATATCTATCTGAACACATAAGTTAACTCCCCCACTCTCTTCTCTACCTCTGTGTCCAGTAAGAAAATAAGCTTTATCTGCCATGGGGGGTGGGGGCGTGGGAGGGAGAATAAAGTTTATTTCTATCTAAAACATTTTGAATAAAATATAAAATACTGGCCCATCATTGAGGGTATGGTCATTGTATTTTGGCATGCATGGGTCCCTCCATGTGACGGTAGGACCCCTACCTGTGAAGCTTAAAATAAAGCCTGTTAATGAATAAGCTCCACTCCCAAACACTAAGTCAGTTTTTCTATCACTTAATTCTTTTCAGATTTTATTTGAGAGAGAGAGAACACAAGTGGGGAGGAGGGGAAGGGGGTGAGGGAGGAGATCCCCCACTGAGCAGGAAACCCAATGTGGGGCTGGATCCCAGGTCCTGGAATCATGACCTGAGCTGAAGGCAGATGCTTAACTGACTGCCACCAGGTTCCCCTGGCATCCCTATCTACTCCTTAGAGATGTGTTTAATAAAATGCTATAGGTACACTAATAATTTAAAACATATATATTATAAAGAAAGGATGTCTATCATTTAATTCTTAAACATGAATAAGAAGTCCAGGATCGGGCGCCTGGGTGGCTCAGTTGGTTAAGCAACTGCCTTCGGCTCGGGTCATGATCCCGGAGTCCCGGGATCGAGTCCCATATCGGACTCCCAGCTCTGCGGGAAGTCTGCTTCTCCCTCTGACCTTCTTCCCTCTCATTCTCAGTCTCTCGCTCTCTAATAAATAAATAAAAATCTTTAAAAAAATAAAAAAAAAAGAAGTCCAGGATCACTCAACAATTGAGAAAAGCTTCCAACATGAAAGAGAAATACCAAGAAGGGAATTAGTATCAAAGATAATCCTGAAAGAAGCAGATAATTCAGAAACTGAAGAGAAAAAGAAAATTAGATCTAATTATAATTCTTAAAGATACAAAAATAATATCATCTATTAAATTAAAGCAGTATGCAGAGAGAAAGAACCACAAAAGAATGAGTTTTTGAAACTTAAAAATATGATTAGAAGAAATAACAAAGAGAAAGAACAGAGTATAAAAAATTAAAGACATCTCACAGAACAGAACAAGAGGGAGTGATGGAAAATTTGAGACTAGAGGTCTGCCACTTGATTAATAAAATTTCTAGAGAGAGAATAGGAACAACAGAAGGAACGAAACTATCAAGTAGATGAGAGAGGTAAAGGCTCAAAAATTAAAGGATATGAATCTTTAAATTAAAAGGGTCCTCTGGGGCGCCTGGGTGGCTCAGTGGGTTAAAGTCTCTGCTTTCGGCTCAGGTCATGATCTCAGGGTCCTGGGATTGAGCCCTGCATCGGGCTCTCTGCTCAGCAGGGAGCCTGCTTCCCCCCTCTCTCTGTCTGCCTCTCTGCCTACTTGTGATCTCTCTCTCTCTGTCAAATAAATAAATAAATTTAAAAAAAAGGGTCCTCTGGTTCTCCAGCTTAGTAAATTAAAAAGGAAATACCTTGTCATCATTACGAAATATCAAAACACCTTTGATAAAAAAAAAAAGATGGTTCTAAGTGTTCTAAGTGTCTAGACTGAGAGAGAAAAAAAAGTAAAAAACAAAAGCCCCCTACCCCCACAAAAAACAAGTCATCTATAACGGAAGAAGAGCCATGGTGGACTCAGACTTCTCTGCAATGCTGCACACCAGAGGATGACGGGACACGGTTCAGTGTGCTGAGGGAATTCCAAGTCCTGCTAAACTACTAATCAAGTATGAAGATTAAAAAAAAGCAATTCTCAGAACATTATGCCAATGCATTTTTTTCTTTCCATAGGTAGTTCCTTGAAGGTGTAAATGAAGAAAGAAGAAATGAGATCCATAGAATAGTAAATTCAACCCAGGAGAGTAATGAAGAAAAGTCTCAAGATGCCAGCTCCTCATCAAGCTTAGAGAACAATCATTTGTGGGTTGAGCAGGAGTTCAGGAGGGATGAAATGAGAACAAAGGGATACTTTGAAGATTTGATGGAATCCTAAAGGTAGAGGTCAAAATACTTTAGGAACACAACAAAGGCACACAGTGGAAGGGGTAGGGAGGATTAGAAAAAGATGAGTGTAAATGGTTAGGAAAGGAAATGTGATCACAACACATTACTTGGCCCTTCAGTGAATATGTAGATGGCCATAACAATTTTAAATCTGACGATCAATTTTAGAATCAATCTATGGACAAGATATAGAAGGCATATTATAGTTACAGAACAGAACATAAATATGATTAGCCTGACATTTTAAATGTAAATTTAGAGAAGACAGAACCTGGGATTGGAAATCAGCTATAACATAATGTAGAAGAGAACAGAAGGAAAGAGGTGTTAACATTCTTATCTTATAAAATGAGGAGTCGAGAGAAATTTCTATATTTGATAGAACAAAAAAGTAAATATAGTATTGAAACTTAAAAGTTTTACCTATTAGAAGAACTTAAAAGAGTGTTTAACTATTTTAGAAATTGGGATCGCACTGGGGATAGTTTAAGTATCATTTACCATGGCAAGAGTTTAAAAGATGAAGTCTGGGGGCACCTGGGTGGCTCAGTGGATTAAGCCTCTGCCTTCGGCTCAGGTCATGATCTCAGGGTCCTGGATGGAGCCCAGCATTGGGCTCTGTGCTCAGCAGGGGGCCTGCTTCCTCCTCTCTCTCTGCCTGCCTCTCTGCCTACTTGCGATCTCTCTCTCTTTGTCAAATAAGTAAATAAAATCTTAAAAAAAATAAAAGATAAAGTCTGAATTTAATAACTCAGAACACAATATTATAAGCATATTATTTAAACACAGAGAAGTAAGCATCATGAGAGCTAAAAACAAAAAAACAGAAGAGATAAAAAGTGTTGTCTTTGAAAAACAGTATTAGGACTAAGAAGAGTAAGTCGGGGGATTATAGCTTTTCAACGGAAGTGCTTCTATATTTGGGGAAGAGATAAATCCAGTAACCTGAGGCAGAAAAGGTGGATTAACTCATTGATTCAAGACATACCAGAAATGTGTGCCACAAATGAAATGAAACATGGATATGCTCCATAGGTAGTAAACAAACACTAGATGGACGGCCCACTGGGAATAGAAACTGAAACAGGAAGAAGCAAGAGTCTCCAGTCAGCTGTACTTTAGAACCAATGTGAACAAGTTAGGTATAGAAACAAAGTTATATGGGGGGATGGGGTAACTGGGTGATGGACACTGGGGAGGGTATGTGTTGTAATGAGCACTGGGTATTATAGAAGACTGATGAATCACAGACCCGTACCCCTGAAACAAATAATACATTATATGTGAAAGAAAGAAAGAAAGAAAGAAAGAAAGAAAGAAAGAAAGAAAGAAAGAAAGAAAGAAAGAAAGAAAAGGAAGGAAAGAAAGAAAAGAAGAGATAAGGAGGAGAGGAGGAGGGGAGGAGAGGAGAGGAGAGCTCCATCAAGTCATAGGGACACAGCCATGGTGAAGAACCTAGAAGAGTTGGTGAAAACAACAAGGACAGCAATGATGACATGATGGCATAAAGGGAAAGGGATGCCCTTAGATTCAGATCATGGTTTTAATCTTATCTCCCCCTCTTGCGGGCTCTGTGACCTTGGACAAACTACTTAACCTAATCTCCTTGAACTTCAGTTTCTTCATCTCTAAAACAATGATGACAATGCACATTTCATAGAGGGTTATGAGAATTAATGAGGTAAACAACACAGAGAACCCAATATAACTCCCACAGATGGAGAGTTATGAATGTGCCTATTCCTTTCTTCTTGCCCCTTTTTCATAAAGGATTGCTAGGTTATTGTTAAACAATAAACTCGTGGAAATGTGTCCTGCAAACTAAATAGATCCCAGTATGTACCAAGGTGAATACAAAAGACCTATACCCAGATATTGCCAAACAGGTTAAAAGTGGGGGGGGGGGATCGTAAATCAGTTCAACATGGTCTAAAGTCAAAGGGAGCTTAAAACCAGATAGAGATCAGAGACCAGAGCCTACAGGAGTAGGACAACTGCTGGAAAGAAGTAAATATCCTGAGGCCCCACACCTGGGAATAATACCAGGAAAAACAGATTTTAGGAGGAAATTGGCACTCCTTCCAAACCACATAGCAAAGTTAACCCAGACCTACCTAAGACAGTTCTGCTACACAGCATAGACTTATGTCCATGAGTCCATGAGAAGAGCAAGACAGGGAGAGGTGAGAGCCATGGGATCTTTAAAATGCAAGGTCTTCATATAGAGAGGCATCTGGATGTAGGACTTGGCAGAGAATCAGAGGCATTTGCAATAAGTGCACGAGCTGAGGGGAGGTTAAGTCAACAGAGATATGTCATCAGGCCAAAAATGAATGAATCATAAGGTCAACAAAGGATGCTCACAGAATGCGCAGTGATGGGTCTAGACCAGTGCACTCCCAAGAAGTTGCAGGTGGGTGAGTATGTTCATGAAAATGATCAGGGAAAAGGAGCTACATAACATATTTATATCCAACTGTGGTGTAAGAAAACGTATCACCTTCCTCCAATCACTATCCTGAGTGAACTACAAAGGGAAACTGATCCTTGAAAGAGAATCAGGCTTCTGTTAAGAACAATAACTACTATAGCTGAGGATATAGGGTAATTTGAACCCTGGAATAAAGATGACGAACAGCACCACGGGAAAGTTTGGGCTTGTATCTTGAACAAACAATAGGAATAAGGGGAGGTTTTCTCTGTTTTCAAATGTTTCCTAGAAGATGGTAGAAGAAGAATGCAGTTCAGGGGTGAAGAAGGAAAGGATAGGTCTCATGGTGGGTTGCTGGCATACTGGATATACTGTTATTTCTGAGGGCAGGACTATAATTCTGATCTCACTGGAGTCAGGTGAGGTCTGGGCTATTTGATTATATGGTGCCAGCCAGGCTATAATAATCCTTTTTTAAAATTTTTTTCTTAGCTCAGGCTTCATATTCTTAGGGAAATTATTCCTGATCTCACAATCTGGATAAGGTTTCTATCCCAGGAGAACATGAGCCGCAAGGGAGGTCTCTGTATCAATAAAGCAAAGTGTTGAATTCTTTCTTCTTATGAGGCACCCAGAAGTCAACCACAGAAGGCTCCAGACTCCCAACTGTCTCTGCAGACACAAAACTGTTCTCCTTTACTGAGAGAAAAAGAGATAGCCATGAAGATTTTCCACAAAAGATAGAAGAGTAATTACAGGAGGCCTGTAATTACTCTTCCCTGAAGGTGGAATATTTTGATCATTAAATTATGCTGTCTGGGATATTTTTAAATTTCTCAGTTAAAATGCTTTCTTAGTTAACTCTGCCATTCTGGAAGGACACAGAGGTGAGGTCACAAATAAAAAGACAGACAAGTCTTCTTCTCTGGGATTCATCAGGCGTCATGAAGGAGTTGACTCTAGTACTAGGAGAATATCCTGTTGCTAAGTAGGCTTTGGCCCCTTCGTAATTAAGAAAGGGATATTATGCAAAGTTGATTATCCAGGAACGTGGCTGGAGCTAGAGCTCTATTTGTTTGTATGACTCAGTACACCAAACATGTCTTAGCTGCATCCTTCCAAAAGAAGAAAAGAAACACACAGACACAGACAGACACACATACACACACCACATACCCCTCTCCGGAGGCCACCCACAGGCGAAGATGAATTTCCAAGACCCAAACTAACTGCCTTGGAATTCAGTTAAAATGCTCTTTCTTAGCAAGAGCTTGGGATATGTGAATTGGGCGTCACTCTGCTTCCCAGTTATTGAGAGAGGAGGATATCCCCAAGGGCTAAGGGTACTCAGCCAAATCTGGAAAAGGTCCACGCTGGACACTGAAATAAAAGCTGTGTTATTCAAAAGTGTTGCTTCTTAATCAGACTAGGATTCTCCCTAGAACACTGGAAATACCCAAGATCTTTTGAGGTGCTGGGGAATAGAGATATATAAACGATGTCAAAGTGATAGAAAAATGACTATATAGAAAAAATAAAAGATATTGAAACTATTCACAAAAAAATAATAACAGTAATTATTGACTTCAAATATTTAAAAGTCTTGCGGTAGTTGGATACTGAGTTATCTGGCAGAGATTCAAGTTATGGTGGGATGCCCTGAACCCAAAAGACTGAGATTAAGAGATACCCTCAGCATTGGGCAAGGGTCACAAGTCAAAAAATAAAATTGCTAAGAATCTGTTACTTGGAGCTCACAGGTATGTGAAACCAAAAGTAAAATCCAAATGATGAGGTCAGTCCAAATTGCAAAAAACAGTCAGGGACTAAGGTATATTTTTTGTAGGATGGCCATGAGTCCAAATTTCCCAGAGACAATCCCATTATATACCTTTTGTCCCAACTCAATTTAGCATTTTTATGGAGTTTTCATTTTTATTATTAATATTTGCATCAAAATAAGTTGGGATGATTTGAAGAACTACAATTTATACTTCCAGCTTCTGAGAGGTTCTCATTTATTAATATAAGAGATGCATGGGCACCAAACATAGTTCTCAAATTAACACATGATCATGTCTGAAAAGCAGTAGTAGCCCATTTCTCTTTACCCAATTTTTTGGCTCCCCAAAAAGGAGATCCTGAGAAAATGATGTGCACGCAAGTTATCTTATTTTAGAGATGAAAGAAAACTCAAGAAGAGTAGGTATATGAAACAAGATTGGGAAAGCAGCAAAAAGTACAGAATCAAGTTAGCTACATTTATAGGAAACTAAAGCTTAATCAAGCTGGACAAACTCTGGGAACCAGCATAAAATGCTTATCTCCTGGTTTCCCACCTACAGTATGAGACAGTTGAGATGTTTATACCCTGACTTTGATCAGCAATTGGTTGAGGACTTCTTCCAAGGAATATTAATTCCCTACCATTTATGTGCTACCCAGAAGACCGCAAACCAAGCTGTAGTCACACACACACACACACGCACACGCACACACACACACATACACACCCCTTTGAAATGCAGGTAAGTACTGCCAAATACCAAAGTGATCAAGATAAAAGGTCATAGATTGGACACAAAAACATCCAGTTTAGTCCTGCTTTTGTACTATTCATATCCAATTGACATTCATCATTTTTTTTCTTATACCACTTATTCTAGATAACCCTTACCCTGAACCAGAACTTCTAGTAGTCTAGATTGTTCCCTGATAGGGTGATTGGACCTTTATCCCTGAGACTACTAAACTCCTGGTTATACCTTCCAGGCCATGGTTGTTGCAATACACAAGCATAGTTTCCACTGACATGGAAGCACCAATGGGCGTCCCAGTGAATCCCTTGATTTCCAAATATTACTCTCCCTGATTCCCTCATGTATCAACAATCCAATATCTTCAAGATAATCCAGTCACTTATCTCTGGCAGTATAGTAGCTCATTATTTGTTGGTTCATTGGCATCAGGAGCCCAAAACAACCAAGTAGAAGCTATGAATTTAGTATCAGTGAAATGTTTATAGAAGCATCTACTTCCTGGAGACCATAAGTTTAGGCCAATGGAGTCTAAAATTGTGAGGTCAGGGAGCACAAATTACCCAAGTGAATCCCCAGGAGTAACGGTGAGAGGGTTCACTTCTACTTTGCCCTTTGGGTTCCAGATCTGTATCTGTAAAGTCTTAGCACTACAAAATGACAATGGTTTCTAAGTATATACCACATCTTGAAGAACAACATCCCAACTCTAATGCTTACAGGAGAAAATTTCAATACTTTCCCAAGCCACTCTGAGTCATACACAGTTTATGACAGGTTCAATGGATGTCATGATCATATGCCTTTGTGGGTCTCCTGACAGGTCTTGATCAAGGTCAAAGTTTGACTTGAGATACTAAGACTAGAGTGGCCCTTGGCCCTGCTTGCTGGTGGTCTCCAAGCTGAGGATGTTGTTTTGTTTTGATAGTTTCTGGCTCCTTACAAAAAAAACTTTGCCAACCCTTGAAATGAATCACTAATTATCAATCTTGTTTTAAAAAAAAAAGGCAGAAAAATACTAATTTCTACTAAATGGAATCTCATATGGAAATCAATCCAAATACAAAAAAAAAAAAAAAAAGCAGAACTGCTCTGGCTGAAGAGTGAGAGATTTTACTGCGTAACTTAAAACCAGCTTCCCTTATTCTCCTAATGCCTGAGTACTTTTTCAGAACCTTTGGGTACCACAGAATGTGGCTGAAGACATTCAGTTTAGAAAGTCTCTAAACTCTTCCAGTGCTAATATTCTGATACTGTTTTTCATATTGGCCAATGCTACTGAAGAACACTCTGGCCTCTCAAGAGCTGAATTTTGTTCAGTAATATAGTCCAGTAATTATTAACATGTCCCGAGGGCACAAACAACTACAGAGCTCCAAGAGTCACAGAACTGTGAGCAAAACAATTAGATCTTTGCCCTCTTCTCTCAAGAGTTTCTACTAAAAGAAACTTTCCTGAAAGTGTCACTTTCTCCCCTAAAATCAGCCTTCCTGAAGCTAAAACTATCCCCAGATGGGATCACTAACCCTTTGTCAGAGGCAGAACTGTCCCACATGAGGCCTAACTTTGGGCTGGTCTTTTCAATTTGGGAAGCTTACGTTTTTAATATGAGAAATAAAGCTGTGCTCATACTCTTTCTGAAGAATCTCAAAATACAGAAATTAAGTCAAATGGGCAATTCTTCCTGGGTTGTGTGACATTTTGTTTTTTTGCCAAAACCAAAGACAAACATAAATTGCCCAGTTCATTGGGGTCCTCCTCTTTCATTCTTAGGGATTGCATTGTGCAATCTGAAAGTCATACAAAGGTTTAGTCCAACTGTCTGTCACATTGTTCTTGTAGAATGTGCCTCTGAAGTAATGGCCTATATCTCAAAACCATAATCTGCCCCTGAGTCAAAGCCTCTTCTTCCCTGGAATCCAGAAGGGAATGGGGTGGAACTGATCCTCTTTTCCCAAGCCTATTCCATATCCTGGAGATTCTAATGCTCTCCCAAGATTTCCACAAATTCCCAAGGGACTTACATTTTCCTATTTACCTTTGGCTCTGACCTTCTGTCTCTAGTCAACTCTCATTCTTTTACTCACCACAGAGCATTGTCAAAAACAACAGAGCAATAATCCTGCAAAGAGTGCAATCACACATGGATTTCTCTATTTCTCCTTTCAGTTCTCTTGGTGTCTGCTTTTTAAATGTATGTTGAAGCTCTTCTGCTGGGTACATACATATTTAGGGTTTTTGTGTTTTTCTGAAGAATGGAACCCTTTATCCTACCTAAAGTTTCTTTTTCTTCCTTGCTCTGGACTCTACCTGCATGTTTTTATATTACGATAGTTACAGTAACTATAGTTACTCTATATATTATACACACACACACACTATAGTATATAGTTACTATAGTTATTCCCATTCTCTTTTGTTAGTGTTGGTATGGTGTGTCTTCTCTAGCTCTATTTTCAAACTCTTTTTTTTTTTTCTACTTTAAAACTCTGGATGTCTTTATTCTTAAATTGGGCTACCTGTAGACAGCCTGGAGATGCGAATTATTTCTTATCCATTCTGACAATCTACTTTAATTGGTGTGCTTAGACTATTCAAATTTCATATGATATACATACGATTAAGATTAAATTTACCATCTTGTTAGCTCTTTTCACTTGAGTTTATCGTTCTGTTGTTCTCTTTTTATAGCTTCTCTTGAGTTAGCTGACCATTTTTTTTTTGCTTCAGTTATACCTCCTCTCTTGACTATTGTTTATATGCTTTCACTCAATACATTTTCATGGATACTCTAGGGTTTTAAGTATACAACTTTTTTTTTTAAAGATTTTATTCATTTATTTATTTATCTGAGAGAGAGAGAGATAGAGAATGAGAGAGAGGAAGCATGAGAGGAAGATTTTATTCATTTATTTATTTATGATTTTTTTTTTAAAGATTTTTTTTTTAAAGATTTTATTCATTTATTTATTTATCTGAGAGAGAGAGAGATAGAGAATGAGAGAGAGGAAGCATGAGAGGAAGAGGTCAGACGGAGAAGCAGACTCCCGCTGAGGAGTGAGCCCGATGCGGGACTCGATCCAGGGACTCCAGGATCATGACCTGAGCCGAAGGCAGTTGCTTAACAACTGAGCCACCCAGGTGCCCTTAAGTATACAACTTTAACTAGTTTACCTTCAAATCATATGCCACTTCAGGTGTAGCTTAAGGAACACAGAATATTCTATATTCCTTTCTTTTGTTCTTGCTGTACTGATGTCATAATTTAGCTTTACATCTGCTGTAAATATATAATACATTGATACTATTTTTAGCTTTAAATAGTTAACTTTAAGAACAATTAGATACAAAAAGAAATCAATGTCATTTTATCTTCATTTTTTTTTATTTTCAAGACTCTTCACTTCTTTGTGTTAATCCAGGTTTCTGTCTCATATCCTATTTCTTCTGCCTGCAGAACAACTTCCTTAGCATTTTTTGTAGAGTCAGTCTGCTAGCAATGAATTTTCCCAGTTTTTGTTTGTCTGGTTAAGTCTTTACTACTGTTTGAAGTCATGGTTCTGACAAGTTGTATAGTTATTTTTTTCATCTGCGTATGTGTTTTTCCTTTGGCTGTTTTCAAGATTTTCTCTTTGTCTTCGTGTTCGGTGGGCTGAATATATGAATGACTAGGGCGGGGTGTGTGTTTGGTATTTATCCTGCGTGGGTTTCTGAGCTTCTTGGATTTGGGGTTTGATGTATGTCATTAAGTGCTGCAATTAGAACTGCAGAGTGTGATGGTGCTATGTTCACTCTCAGCAAACCACGGGCTTCAAAGCTTCAAATTCCTCTACTGATATCTTGGTATTTAGGGTATGGGCTAGTCTGTGAAAGGGTTTATCTCGATATCTGCTCTACCATCAGTTTGAGGTCTTCTTTTTACACCATGTCTCAGAGAACTCCACTCATGGTTTCTTCTTCTATTCTTCTCTAGCAGTATTCCCTTATTACTTGTTATTGGACACTTGTTAGCCTGGTAGTGGTGGGAGAGGGGTATTCTGTTTTTCTGATTAAGCCTCAGTCTTTCGACAGGCACTATATCCCAGGGTCTCAGAGATGTGACCATGTCTTCCTCCTCCAGCTACAGCCTGGATTCCATACTACACCTGCTTTTCCTTACAGTGTAGAAGTTTTTCTTTCTGTTCTCTTCCCTCAGCTGCAGTAGATTTTCACCAATGCCTTAAAGGCAATGACATTTGTTGTCCTTTCTCCCACAGAGTTAGGCTTTTGCTCTGTAGTGAGAGAGGAGGGTCTCAGGAGAGTGTTATGATCCTTCTTCAGTGGCTGCTCTTCCCTTCCCCCATATCAGTACCTCAATGAACACGTTCATGGGACTTCCTCCAATCTTTCCTGTGAACACTTTCCAGGGGAGCTCATAGAGAAAAACCCTGAAGGAAATGCACAATTTCAGTTCTGTAACTCTACAGGAACTTTACAATCTCTCCGTGGTGTCCAGTTCCATCTTCCCTACGTTAACCAGTGCTAGCATACTTCTGTCACTGCTGACACATGCCTTTTCTTATATTTTTGGGTCAATTAGTTGTCCTGCAGTCTCAGTGTTCTATAGTGTCAAAAAGTGTCATGAGTTGATCTGTCTGGTTTTTTTCAAGGTAAGATTGAGAGTGATTCTTTCGGCTCTCTAGATCCTCCAGTAAAAACAAGAAGTCAAGTACTTTTAATGCTTATTTATAAATAAATTAATTCTTTGAGGTATAGAATAATACCTCTATTTTATAATTAAGGAAATTGGTGCAGAATAGTCCTGTATCCCCAAGCATGACAAAGAGACAGACGACACAAAGTAGGAGTTAAAGTGGTCTTATGTAAATAAATAAATAAATAAATAAATAAAGTGGTCTTATGTTTCAGGATGACATAGCAGTGACCTGCTTGGATTCATGACTGAAGGGCAATCACAACTATATCCTTCTTGGTAGATACTAGTGTAGACAGTTGATAACCTAACTAATGAGATATCCCTAAACATCATCCCAGGGAACCACACAAGTCCCTAAAAAGTAGATGTACCCTAAAGAAAAGGAGGTTGGATGGGAACTGAATTGACTTGATTTATTTTTTGTCAAGTGATAGAATACGTACTTTAACAAGAAATTGAATGATACAAAAGTAGACAACTTATAGATTTTGCCAACTGATACTCTCAGCCAAGATTCTTACCTGGTAAACTTTTCCTTGTTGTATTTCAACTATGTTTCAGGCATCTAGTTAAGTATATTACATACATTATCCTCTTTAATACTCTCAAACCTATAAGAAATCTATAAGATAGATTCTATTATCATCTTTATTCCAAGGATGAAGAGACCATGGCTTAGTAAGGTTAAAAGAGTTACAAAATTTCACAGCTAGTAAGTGGCAGGACTGTAACTCAACACAGGCCTTTATAAGCACAAAGTTCATACTCTTAACCAATAGAACTTGGTAACTATGTGGGGCCAGAGATAGGTATTCCTTTCTTTCTGAGATCTAAAGTATAAAAATGTGTTCCCTAAGATACTGTATTTCCTTCTATAACGTTCTAACTCCTCTGGTCTGCTTGGAAACAAAATCATCATTCCAAATAGTATCCTTTTAGATAAAATTATTAAGTTATAAACAAATGCCTCAGGGGTATCTATAATACTCAATGTCATTGAACATCACTACTAAAAGGATTTTTTAGATCATCTAGCTCAGAGGTTCTCTAGACCAGTGGACTCAGCATCATCTGGGAAATAGACATAAATGCAAAGTCTCTGGCCTAACTCCAGACCTACTGAGTTATCAATTCTGGAAGTGGAAGTCATGAATCTGGTTTTAATAAGCCCTCTAGCCAATATATGTTAGTTTGAGAACTACCGTTTTAGCTCAATGTTGCGCTTCCAACATTTGAGATCTACTGTGCACCAGAATCTGTATGTAGCAAGGGATGAATTTTGAAAGATTCATAAGAGCGAGAACAAGTTAAAGGATCTGAGCTATAGCCTGTACATAAAAAGGGGAGAATGAAATTTAAGCAGGGAAAGGCATAATTTGATTGGCATTTTATTATTCAATGCACTTATACATTTATTCACCTACCAAATACCTACTGAGCACCTATAAAGTATGAGGCTCTGAACTATAAACCTGGAATATCACTCTATCAATAGGGTAGGGTGAGCAATTATAATAGCATGGGAGGGTAATAAGGCTATTGTAATAGGTCAGTGGAAAATGACAAAAGACTGAAGAACATGGCAGTGGGAGAGTAGACTGAGTAATATGATGGAACATTACATGAGTTTCTTTAAAGTTTCTATTTGTATCCATTTTGGTACAAGAAGGTGGATTAAGACTAAGATGACCCCTAGGTTACCAATTTAGGCAAATGGGTAGCGTATGATGATACCATTGGCTAGGCTGGAAATACAGAAAGAGAAACACATGGGATGATGAGGTGACCAAATGCTATATGGTGTAGTTTCATCAACCCAACAACAATGATATTATTTCTGATCTGGGGCCACATAGTGACTTGAGTCATTAGTGCAGAAGGTAACTAAATCCATTGAAAATATTTTTAATGGCCAGAAAAAGTTACCTTTAAATTGAAGTGAAATACAGACGTTTTAAAATAGTGTCTCTTTGTAGCTTCTGCTCACTGGTCTTATTTTGAGCACCAGAATACTTTGGAGAGTCCGTGTAGCTGAATTCCCAAAGAAATGTCTGTAAACAAGTGTTTACATATCTAATCCTGCTGACTGCAACTATGATTTGTCTTCATTTCTGAGGGTCTGCAATTTGGCAATGAGTCTTCACAGCCTAATTGTTCCTGTTTCCATTAAGTTCTTCTTGACAGTCTTTTTTTTTTTTTTTTGACAGTCTTTTTTTTAACATTTTTATTTATTTATTTGACAGAGAGAGAGAGATCACAAGTAGGTAAAGAGGCAGGGGGAAGCAGGCTCCCCACTGAGCAGAGAGCCCAATGTGGGGCTCAATCCCAGGACCCTGATATCATGACCTGAGCCAAAGGCAGAGGCTCAACCCACTGAGCCACCCAGGTGCCCCCTTCTTGACAGTCTTAATAATTAACAAGTGAACATTTATATGTACCAATAAAGCTTGCTGTAAAGGAATTCTAGAATCATCTCTTTTTTGAAAAGTGAGTAATTACCCACTTCTGTAGCCATTTTATAAACTTCTCTTTTTATCAGCCTTAAAATTAACAAACACACACACAAACAAAACCCTTATGCCTATCCTCATTGAAATGTAGGCTATTTCTTCATCCTTTGACTTCCTAATATACATTTCTCTTCGGTTTTTATTCACACCCAGAGGTCTGTGTCTTGCTAACTCAAAAATATCATTACCACAATTTTTTCTGACAAAACAGCACAGCGCAGACCTTAAGGCACCAATTATCCTTCTATCCCTAACATCATTTTTACTGTACTAGTCCTCCCTTGGCTAGAGAAAAATCAACAGTTAAAGGTCTGGCCTTCACTTTCTCTGAGATCTATGGGTTGTTCTAAGTTTAAAGGTCAATTTTTGCTGTCTCATTGTTTTGGAGGCTACTGATAATATTCAATAAAATGCACACCTAAAAACACTTCTATTGTTTTTTTTCTATTTTTTAGAACAAGCATTTTCTGATATTAGTATTGACACACACTAATAGGAAAAAAATTGTAAAGAAAAGCATGATGAAAAATACCAAGATTTCCCATAACCCCACCACAAAGAGCAACAACTACTATATTTTCTTACATTTCTTTCCTGAATTTCTTCAATGCATATATTTTTACATTTAAGACCAGATACCTCTTTGCTTCCTGCTATATAACTTTATATGACACCATATTTTTGCATGTCACTTAAAATTCTTTTCCAACAGGGATGCCTGGGTGGTATAACCAGTTAAGTAGCCAACTCTTGGTTTCTGCTCAAGTTGTAATCTCAGAGCCCTGAGATGGAGCCCCAAGTCGGGCTCTGTGCTCAGCCTGGAGTCTGCTTCAGACTCTCCCTCCCTCTCCCTCTGCCCCTCCCACTTGTGTACCCTCTCTTTAATAAATAACTCTTCAAAAAAACTATTTTCAAACATTATTTTTAATAGCCAAAAAAAATCCATCATATGAATATGTCACATTATAGTTTAACAATTCCTAAATTTTTGGTCATTTGGTTAGTTTCCAGTGTTTGGCTATCAAGAATAACCCGGATATTGCAAAAATCACGGTTTTTCTGATTGATGAGATCTAAAGTATAAAAAATGTAGCATTTTTTGCTCAGGATTTTTGCTGAGATCTAAAGTATAAAAATGTGTTCCCTAAGATACTGTATTTCCTTCTATAACATTCTAACTCCTCTGGTCTGCTTGGAAACAAAATCATCACTCTAAATGTAGCAAAAATGTAGCAAATCCTGTAGCAAAAATCCTGATACGCGAAACTTGTCTACTTTTGGATGGGAGAATACAGATTCCCAGGTATGGAATTCCTCATCTAAAGGAAATAAACTTTTTAAAGATTTTTTTATTTATTCATTTAACGGAGAGAGAACACAAGCAGGCAGAGAGGCAGGCAGAAGCAGAGAGAGGAGCAGGCTCCCCGCGGAGCAAGGAGCCTGATGCGGGACTCGATCCCAAGACACCGGGATCATGACCTGAGCCAAAGGCAGTTGCCCAACCAACTGCGCCACCCAGGCGTCCCGGAAATAAACTTTTTAAAAAATCCAATAATTTCTGTCCCTTTATTTTCTAAACATTTTACAAAGTTGGGATCATGCTACACATATATGTACCTTTTTTGTGTTTTTCATTTATATTACACTGATATTTTTCTATTTTACTTACAAGTTCCCCCAAATGTTGGACATTTCCTTTTTGATGATATTTTTATGAAAACCCCTGTGCATAAATTTGGTTACATCTTTATTATTTCTGTAAGATAAAAATAACAGGGGTAGAATCATTTAGAAAAGGGGTCTGAACTTATTATACATATTATATTATATTTTGTTTTATTTTTAGTTTTAGTTTTATGATCACTGAAGAAACTCAACATTTTTTCATGAGTTTTTGATGTATCCTTTCTCTTTCTGTTTGACTATTACTTCAATTAAAACTAATCTGGTTTTAAAACTAATATACATATTCTTTTTAATAACTATGTAGTTACATAAGCCTTTGTTTGTATGGAAATAATTGATTTAACCATGTTGCTATAGGTTACATTTTTGTTTCTATCAAGTACTGCTGCAATGAAATTGTTGTGTGTGTCTTTTGTGTATTTTGACACTCCTGCTAATTAATGTTCCTAGAAGTAGGATTGCTTATCAGAAGCAATCAGAGGCTTATGTGTAATTTTGATACATAACTGGTAAGTTGTCCTCTAAAGTGCAATGAAATGCACTGTGACCAAGAGTACTTATTTCCCCACACACTGACACAGAACATTATAATTGTTTTAAAAATTCCTATCTAGGGGCGCCTGGGTGGCTCAGTGGGTTGAAGCCTCTGCCTTTGGCTCAGGTCATGATCTCAGGGTCCTAGGATCAAGCCCCGAGTCAGGCTTTCTGCTCAGCAGGGAGCCTGCTTCCCCCTCCCTCTCTCTCCCTGCCTCTCTGCCTACTTGTGATTTTCTCTCTCTGTCAAATAAATAAAATCGTTAAAAATAAATAAAAATAAAAATCTAATAAAAATAACTAGTTGTTAAAAATTTCTACTTCTCTAATTACTGACATTTTTTTCTCTTTTTCCCATGTCCACTGTACTTTTACATTTCTTTGTTAATGGTCTGATTATGATTTTTGCCTATTTTTTGAGGCTTGTTATTTTACATTGATTTTTAAGAGCTCTCAAACACACACACACAAACAGTCCCCAGTCTGTTGCTTTTTATTTTTATTTTTTTATTTTGGATAGAGGGAGAGAGAGTGGGGTGGGAGGCAGAAGGAGCGGGAGAGAAAGTCTCAAGCATACTCTGCATTGACTGTGCAGGCCAACGCAGGGCTTGATCACATGACCCTGAAATCATGATCTGAGCCAAAAGCAAGAGTTGGAAGCTCAACAGATTGTGCCACCCAAGTGCCCCAATCTGTTGCTTTAAAAAAAAAATGTTTATAATATCTTTCACTGGATAAAAGTTCTAAACTTTTATGGAGTCAAACCTGTCCATTTTTCCCATTTAAAGTTTCTGGTTTTGAATCATGCTTAGTAGAAATTGCCCCTTCTAAGATTATACAACTATTCTTCTGTATGTTTATATATCTGGAATATATATTTATGCATTCATTGAGATCTAATTTTATTTTCCCTCAAATGGTTAACCAATTATTCCCACATAATTTCCCCCCACTGTTTATTATGTCTATATTTGCATATGCATTTGAATCTTGTAATAGGTTCTCATTTCTTATCCACTAATCTGTCAACTAATCTACAACAAAGCAAGAAAGAATATCTAATGGAAAAAAGATAGTCTCTTCAACAAATGGTATGGGAAAACTGAACAGCAACATGCAAAAGAAGGAAACGGGATCGCTTTTTCACACCATACACAAAAATAAATTCCAAATGGATGAAAGACCTAAAACGGGAGACAAGAAATCATACAATCCTAGAGGAGAACACAGATAGACAAGAAATCATCAAAATCCTAGAGGAGAACACAGAGAGTAACCTCTTTGACATTGGATGTAACAACTTCTTACTAGATATGTCTCCTGAGGCAAAGGAAACCAAAGCAAAAATAAACCATTGGGACTTCATCTATTGGGTAAGTCTTGATGGCATAAATATTTCATTTCAACATGTATTGCCTAGATCCACGAATGAATGCTAAAACTAGTATGTACAAATTTAAGCAAAAACAGGACTGTGGACTCTGACAAACAAACTGAGGGTTTTGGAGGGGGGGATGGGTGACCCTGGTGGTGGGTATTAAGGAGGGCACGTATTGCATGGAGCACTGGGTGTGGTGCATAAACAATGAATCTTGTAGTACTGAAAAAATTAAATTAAATTAAAAAATAGGATATCTACATAGTCTCTAATTATCTCTTTCCAAAATATTTAGTAATTACAAGGGGGCAAGAGCAAATTTACAGTGGAGAATCTTGGCAGACAGCACTTAACCAAGTAATCAAAATTAGCACTGCCAGTAATACATGTTAATATCAAATATGTCCAATATGATAAACAGAAAAGGGCAAATAAACCTGAGGCATCCTTCCCAGGAATGCACAACCTCAATCTAACCATGGGGAAATGGCAGACCAGCCCAAATTGGGAGAAACGCTAGAAAATAACTGACCCATACTCTACAAAAGTATCAAGGTCACAAAGGATCAGGAAAGACTGAGGACCTCAGGAGCATGAGAGGAGATGACAACTAAATGCAATGTGGAATCTTGAAAAGCAAAAGGACATTAGTGGGAAAAACTGCTGAAATCTGAATACATTCTGAAAGTTTAATTAATGGTACTAGGCAAGGGTAATTTCTTAGTTTTGGTAATGGTCCTATGGCTATATAAGTTGTTAACATAACAGGAAACTAGGTGAAGACTATACGGGAATGCTACTATTTTTGCAACTTGTCTATAAGTTTAAAATTACCTCATTATGAAAAAAAAAACTTAAGTTCTTGCCTATTTAAATGTATGCATTCTTTCCAGTGAAATCTTACCATCTTTTGTCAAGCTTTTCCTCCCACCAATGCAAAACAGAAATATAAGTCTTGGCATTCTGACTGTAATTGTTGAATATGTATGTTAATTTAGGAATATTCAGCATCTTGGCAATGTTTAGGCGTCTTAAGAACTCCTCAAACTCAACACTCAAAAAAACAGATAATCACATCAAAAAATGGGCAGAAGACATGAACAGACACTTCTCCAAAGATGATATACAAATGGCTAACAGACACATGAAGAAATGTTCATCATCATTAGCCATCAGGGAGATTCAAATCAAGACCACATTGAGATACTACCTTACACCAGTTAGAATGGCCAAAATCAACAGGATCAGAAACAACAAGTGTTGGAGAGGATGTGGAGAAAGGGGAACCCTCCTCCACTGTTGGTGGAAATGCAAGTTGGTGCAGCCACTTTGGAAAACAGTGTGGAGATTCCTCAAGAAATTAAAAATAGAACTACCCTATGACCCAGCAATTGCACTACTGGGTATTTATCCCAAAGATACTAATGTAGTAAAAAGAAGGGCCATATGTACCCCAATATTCATAGCAGCAATGTCCACAATAGCCAAACTATGGAAACAGCTGAGATTCCCTTCAACAGATGAATGGATAAAGAAGATGTGGTCCATATATACAATGGAATATTATGCAGCCATCAGAAAGGATGAATACCCAACTTTTGCATCAACATGGATGGAACTAGAGGAGATTATGCTGAATGAAGTAAGTCAAGCAGAGAAAGTGAATTATCATATGGTTTCACTTACTTGTGGAACGTAAGGAACAGTACGGAGGACATCAGGAGAAGGAAGGGAAAAGTGAACTGGGGGAATCAGAGGGGATGATGAACCATGAAAGACTGTGGACTCTGAGAAACAAACTGAGGGTTTTGGAGGGGAGGGGATGGGGGGTTGGGTGAGCCTGGTAGTGGGTATTGAGAAGGACACGTATTGCCTGGAGCACTGGGTGTGGTGCATGAACAATGAATCTTGGAACACTGAAAAAATTAAATTAAATTAAAAAAAGAAAAGAAATAGAGCCTAAAAAATAAAGAAGCATATATGTCTTCCTTTATTCAGATATTTTATGTTCTTCAGTTAAACTGTCTTCTTCATGCTTTTTAAAATTTTATGTTTATGAGTTATAATTTTAAGTTGAATAATAGTGGGGAATGTAGGAATTTCTGTATTATTCCTAACTTTAATGAGAATTCTTACAGCATTAAACCATTAAATAAAAAGTTTGTTTCTTACAGTGAGACATTATCCTGTATATATTTCTATTTTTATTTTACTAAAAGTTTTGACAAGAATTAATACTGAATTTTATTTTAAAAATCAGCTTCTGTAGTGAAGTATGAGGATAGATTTTCTGACACTGAGTCAACCCTGCAACTCAGGGATAAAGTGCATGCAGTCAATCAACTTAATCACAATGCACTGTTTTTTTTTTTCACATTTTATTTAGAATTTTGGGAACATCATTTATATGTGATATATATGTGTTACACCTTATTCCTGAATGAGACTATCAGTTTTTGAGTGCAGGATTAATGTCTGGCCAATAAGACTCTAAACAAAAGTTTTGCTAACTATTAAAGAGTCGTCCACCTCTTCTTTTAGTTCCAGACATGTATGTTTGCTAATGAACACTGGTTCCAGAAACTTTCTCACTTCTCAAAACATAATCTTCTAATTTTCCTTGATTTTCTCTTTCTGAAGAGTCAAAGTCTCTTAGTCAATGAGATAATTGTCTTACTAATGTTATATGGCCACATGGTGTTTTGAAAATGTTTGACTTAACTGACAACATTTTAAAATAAGATTTTATATATAAATATAGGTTTCTGGATTCTCTTGAAAAAGTGTAGATGTGGAATGGGAAATCACTAGATTCCCACTACTCAGAAAATCACTATCTAGCTGAAATATCTAAGTGTCATGCACAGGGACCCTTAGTGATGTCCAGTCAATTGTAGAGGTTTTCAGAAGAGGGAGATTGGGGGCGTCTGGGTGACTTAGTGAGTTAAGCTTCTGCCTTCAACTCAGGTCATGGTCCCAGGGTTCTGGCATGGAGTACGATATCAGGCTCCCTGTTTAGCAGGGAGCCTGCTTCTCCCTCTCCCCTTGCTTATGCACGCTCTCTCTCTCTCTCTCTCTCAAATAAATAAAATCTTAAAAGAAAAAAAAGAGAGAGAGAGATTGTCCTGGATAGGAGAAGTGAAACAAGACTCCACAGAAGAGGTCAAAGTATATAACAAAAAGTGGGCATGAATATATATAACCTTGTGGACAAATAACTTCTTTGTCATATGGCTGAAGAAAGTAACATCCTAGCCATGCTACAGATAAGACATTTGATGATTTATAAAATTTGTGATAGAATAACCTTTAATGTATTGGATAATAGTAGAATGCTAAGTTAATCTTGACTTTAGTTTTAAGTATTTTTAAACCACAGGGCAACCAACTGTTTGGCTTTTGTTCTTATGCCACTATATCCACAAAAGCATAAAACTTTAAAACTGGGAAGGGTTAATCTTATTCCACTGATACCACTTCTTCCCCATTTCACAGATGAGGAAACTGAGGGTCAGACTGATGGAGTGACTCGCTTAAGTTCACCCAGTTTTTATGTGATAGAACAAGACCAGTGATTTTATTGTCAACTGGTCATCATTCATTCCAATGACACCATCACTGCTCTACAATGAAGGGTAGAGTAAGTAGATTTCTAAGGTCTCTTACATTTTAATATGTGGAAGGAAAAATTAAGCTATTAGCTCAAGGTTTTACTGAAATCTTCAACATGAGAACAATTTAGGAAGACTGTTCTCCAGAAAACAAGGGGCTTAAGGAGGTTATAGGGAGATTAGGGAAGGTTATGAATGTTCATTTTTGTTCTAAAAATTTTTCACTGTTGGAACTGAGATTGTTTTAGTCCAGTGACAAAGTGCAGGGATGGCAAGACTAGGGTTACAATTTAGCAGTGGGTCAGTTTGGGTTTAGCAAGGAAATTTTCTAAAACAGGTGGAGCTAAGATCTGACTAGGGTCAGTGGGAAATGTTCAGCCCGTCAGCACTTTTTAAAATGATAAAAAGCATCCAGGACTGTATTATAGTATATAGTCATTAATTTTATTTTATCTCTCCCCTACTAAAATGCAAGTAGTATGAGGGTAGGGTGTATTAGTTTCTTAGGACTGCTGTAACAAATCACCACAAAATTGGTGGTTAAAACTGCATCTTTTCCTCTCATATGTCTGGAGACCAGAAGTCTGAAACCAAGGTGTCAGCAGGTTGCTTCTCTCTGAAGGCTTTGAGGGAAAAACCTGTTCCATCGTGGTTGCCAGCAATCTTTGGTGTTCCTTGACTTATAGACAAATCAATTCAATCTCAGCCTCCACCTTCACTATGCCCTCTTTTCTCTGTGTCGCTGTGTCTCTTTCTTCTAAGGACACTACCATCGGACTGAGGGCTTACCCTTACCTTGTATGATCACATCTCAATCCTTTTACCTTAATTATATTTGCAAAGATCCTATATCCAAAGAAGTTTACCTTCTGAAGTTCTAAACATGAATTTTTAGGGGGACTCTATTCAACCCAAGACACGGGGTATTTCTTCGGGGGGGTATTCTTTTTAACCATGGTGATCCCAGTATCTAGGAGATCGTGTAGCAAGTACTTGCTAAATGTTGAAAAAAACTTAACTGGGCTGAATATTGGCTGCTCTCTATACACAGCATCCTATCTATGGACCTCCTTAAATGGCCTGCTCTATTTGGTCATGTTCTCTGCTGAGCTTTACAGACTTATGGCTTCAGGACCCCTGTTCATCATGTTTCAAGTACTGCTCACTTTTTTCCCCAATGAAATAGGGCTAAAGAATGAAAAGCAGTAGAGAGGGGGAAAGTATGTTCAAGAACCCAACAGAGGCAATGTAAACCACAGCAAGCCAGCCTAGATCTGGATCCTGGCTCTGACGATAACTCACTGTGGGCCCCACCTACCTCAGTTTTTCTATCTGTAAATGAAGATAATAATAGTGTCTGGTGCTTTGTTCTGAGGATTAAAGAAGCTGATGATACTCATAAAGTGCAGTCTAAAGGTACAAAGTGTTACAAAAATGTCAGCTATTATCCAAATATCTTGGTGCCCAATGTCAAAGTTCTTAATACTCCTAACCTCCAGGAATATAACAGATTTTGTTTATTAGACTTTGAGATAATTTCACCTACTTCAGCCAACATTTACAGTTTAAATGAGGACCACGCCAGCCTGCTTTCTTATAATCACCTTCAAATGAAAAACAAATTTTCTTTTTAAGCTAAATATTTAATCATATTATGATCAATTTTAATTACTCTAGGGAAAAGTTTTAATATAAAGAAACCAAAGAGAAAATTGCTTGCATAATGTATTTGTATCTCTAGTTTGAAATTTTCTCCTACTAGATATTCCAGCATCTTTTTCTTTTGCCTCTCACTCCCAATTTGCCCATTATTAGCCTCAGAAGCAATTTGGTGGAAGCTGAAAGTAAGGAGAAGAAAATAATAATATCTGAATACCAGGCATTCTGTTAAACTGTTAACATTTTTCATTTCATGTTATATAGTATGTTTTATTAATCTCATTTTACAAATGAATAAATTAGGATTTAAAGATACTCTGAGAACTTGCCCAAAGTTGTCCAAGTATTACATGATACAGCTGTTCTTTGATATGGTCTGCCTGACTCTAAAATCTCTTGTATTCATTATATAGTTTAATATAATGTCCAGCAGTTATGATATAGTTTATAGGTGCAATTATACAGACACACACACACACACACACACACACACACGCTCATATATTTTTCCCTAGGACTTTGGTCCGTTTGAATACAACTTCCACTTTGTTTTGGGTTTTTTGGGGAGGGGGCGATTTTATTTATTTATTTGAGAGAGAGAAAGTGCGAGCAGGTGGAGGAGCAGAGGAACATGGACAAGCATGTTCCATGTTCAGCATGGAGCCCAACATGGGGTTCAATTCCGTGACTCGGACATCATGACCTAAGTCAAAATGAAGAGTCAGACACCCAACTGACTGAGCCACCCAGGTACTCTGCAACTTGTTTTTAAGCTGATTTCAACCAGCTGCCTTATATTTAAATAAAGATAATAAAACACAGGAAAGGTTAGAATGTTAGCTTTGACAGTATTTATTTTGCAAAGAAGATAATGCTCCTTTAGGATTAGCACTGTTTCTCAAGGAAAAATTGAGCTATGCCCCATGTTCCAAAAGCCTTATCAGAGAAACATATTAATTTTAATAGGACACATGGCACATACTGCTATTACTACACAAGTATGTTTTGAATCACCGCTTTTAAAGGAAACAGTCGAATTTTCTTCTTTCTACACTTCTTTTTAATTTTCTCCATGCTGGAAGTAAATGAGCTAATATTGAATATATGAATGAATCAGAAAGAACAGAAAAAACTTGAAACATGTCTTTTCAACCTTCCAGTTAGAAGAACCAAACTCTGGGACCAAAAACAGACAAATAATATAACCAATATAAAATAGCTAAAGACGGGACGCCTGGGTGGCGCAGTTGGTTGGGCAACTGCCTTTGGCTCAGGTCATGATCCTGGCGTCTTGGGATCGAGTCCCGCATCGGGCTCCTTGCTCCGCAGGGAGCCTGCTCCTCTCTCTGCTTCTGCCTGCCTCTCTGCCTGCTTGTGTTCTCTCTCTGTTAAATGAATAAATAAAATCTTTAAAAAAATAAATAAATAAAATAAAATAGCTAAAGACTCACAAGTGTAGGGATAGCTAGCTGTCTGTAAATTATGTCCTGTGGAAAAGTTGCTTATATTTATTCCTGAGGCCAGTCAAAGAGGGCAGAGTAGGGATACTAGTTGAGCTTTACTGAGATGTAGAGTCCTATTATTTATATATGCATATTTATATTTGATGAAAATGCCTCTGGAATAAAATAAGCTGACTTAGAGGTCACCAATGTCCTGCTAAAAGTGTTCAAATAGGGGCTATGCCAGCTGGTTGTGAATGCCCTGGTGGGGAAGCAAACAGACTATGATGGCTATCCAAGACTGAAAAGGTCTCTGAGATTTCTTCTCAAAGATTCTATAATTGACACATCGTTGGACAAAGAGCTATCTATGCCAGTTTTACTGTCACTTCATTTTCAACATCAGCCACCTGACCCCAGTGGTCTGATCTCCTCTACTGCTAAACCTCTAGATCAGGCCACGTGCCAAATCTGGCCAGCCACCCGTTTTGGTACAATCTACTGCTAAGAATAGTTTTTAAATTTTCAAATAGAAAGAAATCAAAACAAAAGGACTATTTTGTAATAGGTAAAAATTATATGACTTTCAGCATCCAGTGTTGATAAAGTTGCACTGGAATATAGCCACGCTCATTTGCCTATGTACTAGACTGTCTATGGCTGCTTTCATGCTCTAATGGAACTGAATAATTGAAACAGATACCTTACCTATTCATCTGTTGAAGGGCATTTTGGTTCTTTCCACAGTTTGGCGATTGTGGCCATTGCTGCCATTGCTGGATAAGGAATATGTGGTACATCTATACAATGGAATATTATGCCTCCATCAGAAAGGATGAATACCCAACTTTTGTAGCAGCATGGACGGAACTAGAAGAGATTATGTGGAGTGAAATAAGTCAAGCGGAGAAAAGTCAATTATCTTATGGTCTCACTTACGTGTGGAGCATAAGGAAAATCATGGAGGGCATTGTGAGAAGGAAAGGATGGGTGAATGGGGGAAAATCAGAGGGGGCAATGAACCATGAGAGACTGTGGACTCTGAGCAACAAACTGAGGGTTTTGGAGGGAAGGGGGCAGGGGGTTGGGCGAGTCTGGTGGTGGGTATTGAGGAGGGCACGTATTGCATGGAGCACGGGGTGTGGTGCATGAACAAATAATCTTGTAACACTGAAAAAATAAAACTAACATTTGGAAAAAAAATTGTAACAGATAACATACAGTCTGCAAAGTTGAAAATATTTATTATCTGGCCCTTTACTAAAACCTGTTTGCTGAGCCTGACTTTAGAAAGTAAAATTCTGAGAGCAGGGGCTATGGTCTTTGTTGTTTATTGTTGTGCCCCAATATTTGTCACAGAGCAGTTTCAGTGTTATGGCTACTGAGTGAATAAATGAATGTAGGATGGCCATGTTTGGAATTGATGAAAAGTTATTAGATTTGCCTATATTTAATTTCTTTTTCTACAGTCCAAAAGAGATTTCTATTCCTCCTCCCAGATAAAGCAGAAATACATCATATACGAACAAGAGACTCAACCAAGTCTAATATTGAGACATCATGTACTGGAATGGCATAATGCCTACCTTCTATTCTGATTGGTTTGGGCCAAACCTCACCAGTCATTAACAGTTCTGGAAATCACCCTTGAACACACTGTAGGTTATTGACCTTAAAAACTTATGACTTTTCAGACTTTGCTGAATTCCCAAAATACCTTTGTCTTTTCTTGTCTTAATCATTTGGCAAATTTAATGCTCTCTGGAGAAATAATTGTGGGGAATCATTCTCTCCTTTCAACACAGAGAGAAAGCCAGCTCAGCAGTTCAATGATGTTTACTGTAGGTTAGATGAATATCATCACCTTGCTCCTCCCTCCACACAAAGAGAACATTAATACACTAAGTCACTTTTTTTTAAATCTCCCAAACATTTAATCAAGCAACAGTTTTGGAAACCCAGCTGAGAATGCTGAAGTTTGTTAAAGATGCTTATACTGGTTCTCACCCTCTCCCACATTAAAAAAAAAAAAAAAAAAATTAGCCACAGAGTACTAATTATCCAGCTAGCACTTCTTGCAGCAGAGGGTTTCCAAGTTGCCTCCTCAATTTGAAGGTGTCAGGAGAAAGCCTGAAGACTTGCATTTCCTCCTACAGCTTCGTGCTCTAATTAAAGCAATAAATACGGTTCCCTCCAAGGGAGAAGGAGGCAGGGAGGAAAGATCTCTTTTGATCCATTAGTCCCACAATGTAGTTGTGGGATTTAAATTCCAATTCAATAGGCAGTGGAAGAACACACAGAAGGAAGAAAAAGAGGCAGCTGGGGGGAGAGGAGAGAAGGAGAACAGCCTCAGTCACAGGGACAGAGTAGAAAGTAAATGGAATGCCCCCTGAGGGACAGGGACAGATGTCTCCTCCATTTCCTCATTTCTCAATAGTTGGAACCAGCCTGATAGGTTTTAGAATTACAGAAATCTCAGCAATTATTTGGGTCACAGTTGGGGCATAAGCCACACAATTTTATTTATGCATTTGTTTCAGAACTGGTTTATTTTAGTTTTAAAGAAGAAGGAAAATGGTATAATTTCTTGGAAAGTTACCATATGATCCCTATAAATCACTTTTGCCATGGAGGAAAGTACAAAGAAGTAAGTTCCTATGTCACTAAATATTCCACCGAAAAACAGCCATCATTATTAGGGGAACACCATTTCAGATATCTTTTTTTTTTTAAGAGATTTTATTTATTTATTTGAGAGAGACAGAGAGAACTTGATAGGGGAGAGGTCAGAGGGACCTGGCTCGGGTCGTGATCCCAGGGTCCTGGGACTGACACCCCCCACACCCGCTTTGGGCTCCCTGCTCAGTGGAGAGCCTGTTTCTCCCTCTGTCTGCTGCTCTGACTACTTGTGCTTTCTGTCAAATAAGTAAAAATAAAATCTTTAAAAAAAAATTTTAAAGTAAAGTAATCATGGGGCGCCTGGATGGCTCAGTGGGTTAAAGCCTCTGCTTTCGGCTCGGGTCATGACCTCAGGGTCCTGGGATCAAGCCCCACTTGGGGCTCTCTGCTCAGCGGGGAGCCTGCTTCCCCCTCTCTCTCTGCCTGCCTCTCTGCCTGCTTGTGATCTCTCTCTCTGTGTCAAATAAATAAATAAAATATTTTAAATAAATAAATAAATAAATAAATTGTATTATCTTTATCATTATTTTTATTATATTCTGTCATGTAAGCAACTCATAAATATAATTTGCATAATTGCTCACATTAGTCTTGGATTGAAAAAGACTCAGTATATACCACTAATATTTTTATTGTGACTCCTTCATTTCAGATTTAATTTTTTTGCTTCATGTTTTTTATTAGCTGAATTTGTCTTCAAGGGTATGTATGTGTTTACAATAAGAAGGGCTGTTAGGTGCTAAAACGCTTCATGTTACATATATACAATGGAATATTATGCCTCCATCAGAAAGGATGAATACCCAACTTTTGTATCAACATGGATGGGACCGGAAGAGATTATGCAGAGTGAAATAAGTCAAGTGGAGAGAGTCAATTATCTTATGGTCTCACGTGTGGAACATCAGGAAAAACACGGAGGGCATTATGAGAAGGAAAGGAAGGGTGAATGGGGGGAAATTGGAGGGGGTGATGAGAGACTGTGGACTCTGAGCAACAAACTGAGGGGTTTGGAGGGGAGGGGTTGGGGGGTTGGGCGAGCCTGGTGGTGGGTATTGAGGAAGGCACGTATTGCATGGAGCACTGGGTTTGGTGCATCAACAATTAATCTTGTAACACTGAAAAAATAAAATTAAAATAAAAACATGAAAAAAAATAAAATAAAATGCTTCATGTTTAAGTATATCTAATGGTCTTTATATGTGATATACACCCCAGCTTGATTCATTATTCTTGGTCACACCAAAAAATTCTAAAGAAGGCATTTACGATTGAATGCTTCCATGGAAAAGAATGTCAATTTTATTCCCCTTCTTAGCCTCCATAAGCATTTGAGCTTATGACAACTGATCTAAGTCCAGCTCCTTCCTTACTCAAAAAATTATTGAAGTCAAATAATTTTTGATAGATTCCCATCAGCAGTATATAAAAACACTTATCTTTGCCATTTTGATAAAGTCAGTCATATAACACTATTGGTTTAACTTGTTTGTCTTTGATTCCTAGGATGCACCAAACATCTTTTATTAGATTAATTGATAAGTGACTGTATTGGCTTTTACAAAATCTGGCCATTCACACATAGATCATATATGTAACCTAACATAATAATAATGTAATTGGATTGATTTAATGAACCCACTGCATGAAGGTTAGGGTGCTGTGTTAACATAAGATCATTCTGACCCTTGCAGGGAGATTTTGGGGTTTGCTAATAACAAAATACAGAGATTAATGGTATTTCAAAGTTGGTAGGATGGCAGAATATTCTAATTCAGTAGTTTTAAAACAGCAAAATTCTTTTATAAGCGAAATGTTTTTATATTAAAACCTAATAAATAAAACAGGGGCAACTGGGTGGCTCAGTAAGCATCTGCCTTCAGCTCAGGTCATGATCCCAAGGTCCTGGGATGGAGCCGCCCCACATCAGACTCCCTGCTCAGTGGGAAGCCTGCTTCTCCCTCTCCCACTTCCCCTGCTTGTGTTCCCTCTCTCGCTCGCTCTCTCTTTCTCTGTCAAATAAAATCTAAAAAGAAAAAAAAAACTAATAAATAATACAGACAAAATGGGTCTGCTCTAGGGGGCAATGGGAAGGTAGAATTCAGCTTTTTTTTCCTCCTTCTGACTCCCAGGTGACTCAGAAAACCACAAGACCCTGTAGTTCACGATTTGAAAACCAACAAAGATGGCATGATAGTTTTATATTCTGAACTGGTCCTCTGCTTTCTTGGAACACAGACAAAGATAGACAAATCATTCAGAACATGTTTGCTGACCACAGTGTAATGAAGCAAAAAATTAAAAACAAACAGATCACTAGAAAATTCTCCCTCTTTGTAAAACAAGGAATACATGTCTAAATAAACTGAATGTCAAAGAAGAAACAACAAAGAATATCAGAAAGCATTTTTAACTGAATAATGATGAAAGTGCAGCTATCAAACTGTGTGAAATGCAGCTAAAACCAAAGGCAGAAATATATTGCCTGAAAGTGCATACTGGAAGTGCATATATTAGAAAATATAATAAGCTGAAAATCAGTTACCTAAGTACTAAAACCCCAGAAACTGAAGAAAAAAAAAATGAACCCCAAGAAAATAAAGGAAAGGAAAGCATAAAAATATAATGTGAAGAAATTAATGGAAAATAAATTTATTAATTAAAAAAATAGAAAACTAGGGTGCCTGGGTGGCTCAGTTGGTTGAGCAACTGCCTTCAGCTCAGGTCATGATCCTTGAGTTCCAGGATCGAGTCCCACATGGGGCTCCCAGCTCCACAGGGAGTCTGCTTCTTCCTCTGACCTTCTCTCCTCTCATGCTCTCTCTCACTTTCTCTGTCTCTCAAATAAATAAATAAATAAAATCTTAAAAAAACCAAGAAGCAATTCTTAGAGAAGACAATCAAATTAATAGACATGTAGGAAAAGTGATCAAAAAAAGAAGAGACAAGAAAAACCCCCAATATCAGACATTAAAAATAAAGATATCACTAGAGATGTTGCAGATAGTAATATATAATAAAAGGAGACTTCATGTGAATAAAGTTGAGAATTTCAGTCAAACTGACACATTTCTAGAAATCCTCTATCAAAACTGAAACAAGAAGAAGTAAAAGATATAATCCCACATATATTAAATAAATTGAATCTAAAATTTAAATCCATTACTCTGTATGATCTCAAGACTGAGGAATCTTTACCAGTGAATTCTTCCTGACTTGTAAGGAAAAAAATAACATCAGTTTCTCACACTCTTTTCCAGAGATTAAGGAGGAAATGTTTAGGAGTGGGAGTGGGTGGGAATATTTTCACCTCAATTTAGGAGGCCAGTCTAATTTGACAAAGGTATTACAAAAAAGAGACTTTAAAAGCCAACATTTCCAATGAACATAGGTGCAAAGATCTTAACCTAATATTAGCAATTTTAATTTAGTGATATACCAAAGGATAATATATTATAACCAATTGGATGTTTACTCCAAGAATGCAAGCACACCAGTGAATATTTTGCAATGATAATGTTGTTTGACAAAATACCCTAAAACTCAATGGCTCAAACAATAACCATTTGTTTAACTTACAAGTCTGCAAGTGGGTCTGTATAGTCCTCGTCATGGCTGGCTTCCCCAAATGTCTCTAAAAACCACTGGTGGAAATGTAGATTGGTAAGAACACTCACAAAACTCTTTGGAATTATCTACTAATGCTGAACACATGCGTAGTCTATGAAATAACAATTCCACACTTAAGTATATACCGGAAGGAAATGTATATATATGTTCCCCAAAATATGTACAAGATTGCTTATAGCCATACTATCTGTAATAGCTACAACATGGAAATTATCAAAATACCCATCAAAAGTAGAATGAACACATAAATTACGGCATATTCATATAAGAGAATTCTATTTACTAATAAAACAATCTCTATAAGCAACTATACCTATGGTTGAACGAAGGGAGCCAGACTTCCTTCCTCCACCCACAAAAAAGAAAAGAAAAAAGTATCATTTAAAAAAAAAAAAGTATCATTTCATTCATAGTAAGTTCAAAAACGTGAAAAATTACTCCCTGGATTTAGAAGTGAAATTAATGGTTACCCTTTAGAATGCTGTGACTGGAAGGAGAAATTCTTTTCTTTGATCCAACACTCCCCTTTGTTTCATCCTGAAGAAAACTGAGAACCAAGGACATATGGAGTTTTCCCATAACTTGTACTTTATCTTTTGTCATTCCTTGAGGAGGGAGGTATCTAATATCATTTGTGAGCTAAGTAACTGAAATTTGGACATACATGTTACGTACTCATGTTAAAAAAAAAAAAAAAAGCAGAAGAATGCAGTGGAATAAACATTGCAGTTTGAATGAACTTCCAATATCAAGATCCAAGGTAACCAGCTCGAAAGAGCTTGAGTGGGTCATCTCATAGATGACCACTATGATCCATTTAAGCTAATCTGAAAGCTGTTTTAAAAAAATTCTAAAATATCCTTATTTCACTTTGAGGTCATATGTGAAATGTTCTGAATATCCTGGAGAAAGGGTTCATCTATAGCACTGATAAAATTCTCAAAGATGTCTACGGCTCAGTAAAAATTAAGATCCTATGCCAAACATTTATCACCCCATACATAACCAGATTTTTAAGAAAAAAGAAAAAAAATGGTGTCAAAAGCTCATTAAGCATAGGATGTTCAGAGCTCCTTCACTAAGCCCTGGGCCATTTTCACAAAATAGCAAAGCTTTTTCACATCAACAGTGGTTTGGATACTTGAGAAGACACTGGTTTCCAAATCCGGTCAATCACTGGAATCACCTGGAGAGCTTTTAAAAATAACTTCTCTATATAATTCTGAATCAGCAGGATCAGAGACCCTGCATTAAAAGAGCATGTACTAAAAAGCAACAACCCTTTACTTTTCCAGCTAGGTTTTAGAATGAATAATTAGAATATGATGCTAATCAGGCCAGCTTATGTTTTTGATCCACTATGTTCAATGAATTTCATACAAATAAAAACCTCTGATCAATGGTAACAAATTGTATCCTTAAAAGCTTTTCTGCCAATAAATGCTTTTTAGATGCAGGAGAAAAATAGAGGACTATGTATGAAGTGAAAGCGTGTGAGTACAATTCATTACTCTCATTGGAAAAGCACCTCAACCTACATCCCACGAATGATATATGACAGGATCACCATCCATAAGAAGCCCATAGAACTTACATCTCTGCATACATGCTAGAATGGGAATGAGCATACAAAATATAAGTGCAGTTTCTTCATCTTTATTTCAAGGGTTCTCATGCAAACTTTGGGAAACTGATAATGAATCTTCAAAGATACACAATGTCTTAGAATATAAAGGTTCCTGACCAATTTAACTGGTAAATAAAAAACAGAGTATTTAAATATAGCATGTTAAATATATGTATTGAAAATCAGTTACCATTTATTAGGTGTTCACTGTACAACAGGCAGTTTGATAAACACTGATATCCATGATTTTCATCTTCTAAAAAGTCACACTCTATGAGACAAATACTATTTCTATCCCCTATTTTATAGATGAGAAAGTGAAGTGAAATATTAAAGTGATGTAATTTGACCAAGATTACCAACTACTTATGATCTGTATCATAGAGCAGGGTTGCATTATGACTTTGTGGGCCCTTTCCTCAACAAAACCTTAAAGGTTATGTTTTACAACTGCATTATTATAAAGATGAATATAAGCTAGACTAGATAATATTTATTTTTTTCCTCTTGATATATCTCTAGCCAAACTGACTAAATAAAAATAGAGAATATATGAATTACAAATACTAGGAAGAAGAGAGGGATATTACTATAGAACTTACAAAAATTTAAAAAAAATTAATTAAGAAATACAACACATAGGCCTATGCCCATAAATTCAACAATATGCCTTATTAAGTGGTTCAATTCCATGAAATACCCAAACTACTGAAAATCACTCAAGAATAAAGAGATAACTTGTACAGCCCTCTGTCAAGAAATCTTAATTTTACAGTTAAAAACCCTCCAATGAAGAAAGCTCTAGCCCCATGAGACTTTAAAGGCTCATTATATCAAATATTTAAAGAAAAAAAAATCATACAACTTCTATAAAATCTCTTTCAGAAAATAGAAGAGAAGACTCTAAACTCATTTAACGAGGCCAGAATTACCCTGATACCCTGAGACACAAGAGGAACTACAGATCATTATTCCTCATGAACATGGATATGATTCTCAGCAATACAGTAGTAAAGAATATCAAATCAAAATATTAACCTTCCATGGTATAAGCCTCATATAGTTTTTTTTTTAAAGATTTATTTATTTCAGAGGAGGGGAGAGGATGAGCGCAAGCAGGGGGAGGGCCAAAGTGAGTGAGAAAATCCTCAAGCAGACTCCTCACTGAGCATGGAGCCCAATACCAAGATCAGTCCAGGACCCTGAGATCATGACCTGAGCTGAAATCAAGAGCCAGCTGCTTAATCCAGTGAATCATGAGCCCCCAGCCTCATATAGTGATTGTTTTAGGCAGTCAAATCTGTTTTAAAGAAACAACAAAAATAAATAAATAGTAGTTTTCTATACTTATTCATTTATTTACCATTTTTAGTACTTTCTATGGTTAGGAAATGTTATTCTATAATAAATTTCATACACTATATTTTCAGATTTTATTCTGCCTCACTCTTTTTCTGGGACTATGATTACATGTATATTATACAGTTTGATAGTTTCTCACAGAGCAATGATGTCCTATTCTACGTGAAGTAGTTCCCTCTGTACTCTATTTTGGACATCTTTTTTTAACTGAGTTGTCATCAAGTTCACTGATCCTTTCTTCTGTAGCATTTACTTTGATGTTTAGCCCATCCAATATATTTTATAGTTTAACATTTTATGTCTTAACTTATGATCTTTTTGAGTTAATTTTTGTATACGATGCAAGTTATTGTCAAGGTTCTTGTTTCTTATCTATGTACAATTGTTTCAACACAACCATTTCCCCCTCTGAATTACTTCTGCAACTTTATAAAAGGATAAGTTGGTCATATTTGTGTGAGTCTATTTCTGGACTCTCTTCTGTTCTATTGATCTGTGTGTCTCTCCCACCAACGAAACTATACTGTCTTGAGTACTATATATAGTAAGTCTTAAAATCAAATAGTGATTTCTCCAACTTTACTCTTCTTTGTCAAAATTGTTTTAGCTGGTCTAATTCCTTTGGTATACCATATACATTTTAAGGATTTATTTATTTGAGACACAGAGTGTGTAAATAGGAGGAGGGGCAGAGGGAGAGAATCCTCAAGCAGACCCCCTGCTAAGTGCAAAATCCAGTGGGGTGGGGGGCACTTAATTTCATGATCCATGAGATCTTGACCTGAGCTGAAACCAGGAGATGGATACCTAACTGGCTGGGCCATCCAAGTGCCCCATACACCATATACATTTTAAAAGCAGTTTGTCTAAATTTCCAAACATCTTGCTGGAATTTTTACAAGAATTGAATATACACTTAGAGAGAACTAATATCTGTACTGTGCTTTTTCCATCCATAAACACAATTATGTCTCTCTATTTATTTAGGTTTTCTTTTAGTCTGTCATTTAGTATTTTGTAGTTTTTTAGCATAACATGTAAGAATTTTATTTGTTCATGGCTATTGTAAATGCTATTATGTTTTAAATTTTTGTTTTATATTGTTAATGTTAGTATATAGAAATTTGTTCATTCTATACACTAACAGCAAACTATCTGGAAAAAATTCAGAAAACAGTCCCATTTATAATAGTACCAAAAAGAATAAAATTTTTGGTTTTAGGTGAAAAGGTGAAAATTTTGAATATTAAATAATACAAAATATTTTGATGAAAATAAAAGAAAGAACGCACAAATGAAAAGACCCCATGTTCATTGATTAGAAAACTTAATATTGGGGTGCCTGGGTGGCTCCGTGGGTTAAAGCCTCTGCCTTCAGCTCAGGTCATGATCTCAGGGTCAGGGGATCCAGCCCCACATCGGGCTCTCTACACAGCAGGGAGCCTGCTTCCCCTTCTCTCTCTGCCTGCTTCTCTGCCTACTTATTATCTCTCTCTGTTAAATAAGTAAATAAAATCTTAAAAAACAAACAAAAAAACTTTAAAAAAAAAGAAAGAAAACTTAATATTGTTAAAATGTCCATACTACCCAAAGTGATATACAGATTCAATACAATTCCTATCAAAATCTCAATGGCATTTTTACAGAAATTTTAGCATATTCACAATAGCCGAGATATGGAAACAATCTTAATGTCCATCAAGAGATAAATGGATAAAGAACATGTGGTATATACGTATACTATTCAAGCTTTTAAAAAAGGAGGAAATTCTTCAATATACAGCAACATGCTTGAACCTTAAGGACATTATACTGAAATAAGATGGTTATAGAAAGACAAATATTACATGAGTCCACCTATGAAATCTAAAACAGCCAAATTCATAGAATCAAAGAGTGGAATGGTGGTTGCCAGGGAATGAGGGAGGGGGGATGGGTGGTTAATAATCAGTGGGCATGAAGTTTCAGCTAAGCAAGATGAACAAGTTCTAGAGATTTGTTATAAACCATTTTATCATCAATACAACATTATATGATACACTTAAAAATTGTTGAGATGGTAGATCTCAGATTAAGTGTTCTTACCATAATAAAATTTTTAAAAAGCTAAATTGAGGGACACCTGGTGGCTTAGATGGTTAAGCATCTGCCTTGAGCTCAGGACATGATCTCAGGGTCCTGGGATAAAGATAAAACCCCACAACAGGCTCAGTGCTTGGCAGGGCGTCTGCTTCTCCCTCTCCTTCTGCCCTTCCCCCCAGCTTGTTCACTCGTGCTCCTCTCTCTCAAATAAATAAAATTTATTTAAAACAAACAAACAAAAGCTAAACTGAGAAAAAATAATCTATGTACTGTCATTGTAGAGTGGAATTCTATGATAATTGAATTTTATTGAAGGGTAAGTTGAAATAAGAAAAAAAAAAAGAAACAAATTTGATATTTGTGTTGATGTTGTGTCCTGTGGCCTTGTTAAACTTACTTATTAGTTCTGTGACTAAACTTTTTGAAGATTCCTTAGGGTTTTTTACATAGACAATCATGTCACCTTTAAATAGGGACCATTTTCTTTTTTCTTTTCCAACTGGCTTGACTTTTATTTCCTTTCCTTGCTTTACTGTACTAGCTAAAACTTCCAGTACTATGTTGAATACAAGTGAGGAGCACAGCCATCCTTTCCTTTGCCCCAATTCTGTGGGTAATTATTTAGTCTTCTATCACTAAAGATGACATTAACCATAGCTTTTTTGTAGATGTCCTTTAACAGTTTGAGGAAGTCCCCTTTTGACCCTAGCTTGCTGAGAGTTCTTAATCATAAATGGGTGTTAAAATTTTGTTGAAAGGTTGTTTTGGGGGAAGGGGGGTCTTGTATCAACTGATCTAATCACGTGGTCATTCTTAAACCTTAATACTTATAAACTAAAAAACTGAATTTACTATAAAATAAAATCTAACTATAATGTGTTATATATAGATTTTTTTTAAATTTTGGATAGATTTTTAAAAAAATTCTGAACCAGCCTTCATTACTGGAATAAACACTTCTGGTTATGGTGTATTTTTTTTCAATTGATAGATTTAATTTGTTAATTTTTTAAAATAATTGTGTATTGGGTATAATGAAGAATATTGGTCTGTGTCTTATTTTTGTTTTGGTACTGTCTATGTTTGGCATTAATGTTAGGTTAATGCTGACCTCATAGAGTTAGTTGGGTTTTCCCTCCTATTGTCTGGAGGAGATTATGCAGAAATAATGTTATTTCATCTTTAAACGTTTGGTAGAATCTGTCAGTAAAATCATCTAGACTTCCTTTTTAGCCAGCCATCTATCGTGTATTTTCTAATATGCTAGCTAGTGTAATTTCCAGCTCGAGTTTCTATTTTGGCTCCTTTTTATAGTTCCCAAGGCTCTCCTAAGACTCTTTGCTTATTCATTTTCTTTCTTCATCTTTTCCTATACATTCTCAAATATGATTCCAATAATGCATAAAATTTTTGTCTATTTGTTGCAACACCTGGTTCATCTGTACCTCAGTTTCCTTTGAATTCTTTGATGATGGATGTTGTTAGATGTCTCGTACTATTTTACTATATAAAATTTCATAGCACATAGAATTAAGTGGAGATTAAATTATAGTCCTATTTTGTATGGTTTATCCTGGAGAATGTGAACTCTCCTACGTGTGACAGTTAAAGTTGATAAAATGATTGTTTACCTCTTACCATGTGATTAAGTTGATCTGGGCTTGATCCCTAGCAGTTAGAAACTGAACACATTTTTTTGTTAGCTCAATTCCCAACTTCTAGCTCTGCTGCTGTAGGCACTGCCAATATTAGGGTTAGTCTCTTATCAATGTTTGATCCTAAAGCCAAGGAGGGGGTTGGGCTGCAGTATCACTTTTGGATTTAATTGTTTCAGGCTGACTTCAAAGTTCAGAAGAATGCTTGCGAGTATACAAGTTTCTTTCTAGTTTTTGGCCTTGCCCTCACCTTCACTGACACTTTTGCAGCAAAACTGGGGGGGTGATTATCGGAGAGAATTATTTCAAGCAAATCATTAGTGCATGAAAGATGAAGGGTAAAAGGAAGAAACACACATAGTTAAAAACATAGAGAAATGATAGGCAGATGACAACAGAAGAAAGTAGATTCATTTTTGGTCTAATTACCATGCCCAGTTGGATCCTAATTAGTGATCAAAACTGACAGCTTCAAAGCCACATCTATGAGGATTTTTAACAGAGAGAAGAATTAGAGAATGAGAACTATTTTCAAACGTTTGTAAGATTGTCCTTATATGAGATATTACATTTGTTCTTTGTTGTTCTGGAGAACAGAATTTGGGCCAGTAAGCAAAAATTTAGGAAGGACTATTTTCTCAATTAATTCATTCAACAAATTTGCTTAGAGAAGCTACTATATGGCAGGCATTGTTCTTGATACGTAAGATCAAGTGAACAAAGACGACAAAATTTCTGCTCTTGGGCGCCTGGGTGGCTCAGTTGGTTGAGCAGCTGCCTTCGGCTCAGGTCATGATCCCGGAGTCTCGAGATCGAGTCCCACATCGGGCTCCCAGCTCCATGGGGAGTCCGCTTCTCACTCTGACCTTCTCCCTTCTCATGCTCTCTCTCACTCTCTCTCTCTCTCCAAATAAATAAAATCTTTAAAAAAAAAATTTCTGCTCTTACAGAATGTACAGTCTAGCAAGAGAAATCTAAGTAAAGGGAAATCAAAGAAATCAATAAAAGGAGAGAGTTGATCTGTCAAAAGTGGGAAAAGTGACTGAACTAAGTGACTGAATTCCCTGGCAGAATCTTGATATTTGTTTAGTGTATTTCTGAGGCAATTCCTAAAGAAGAAGAAAGCCAAATCAGAGATGACCTCTGAAGTTTCTTCTCACTACAGGAAGTTATGAATTTTTAACAATTTAAATTATATCCAATTATATCTGATTTAAATTATATCCAATTAAATTATAACAATTTAAATTATAATTTCACATTAAATTATGTCATAGAATTTGCTACTATCATTCACTGAGAATTAGAATGGGTTAATTTCTTCCTTGGATGTCAAAAGATAGCATTATAGTTCCCAATTATGACCAGCCATTCTACATCAATAATTTGGTTTGAACCTCAAGTTCACATAGTTAACACACAGTGTGCCACTTCCACATCTCCCCTACGTCTCATCTAAAAAATCACCTCCTCATCTCCTGGGCCCTAAATCTAAATTAGTATAAATTCTAAATGTATACTTTATCTTCCTTACCCTTTGTTTTTCCTGCACAGTAATCATCTCAATTTGTAATTACTCCCTCTCTCTCTATGTGATTATTTGTTTAGTGCCCTTATCTACACTAATCTGCAAGCTTCATGAGAGTAGGGACTGTGTCTGTTTTCTTTACCATTTTATACAAAGAACCTAACTCAGTCCCTGATGCATGATAAGGTGCAATAAAAGTTTACTTGGTGATGAATATGAGTTAACAGAATAAGATACCTGGAGAACAGCAATTGTTCACCTTCAAGTTATCACGTGTGCTGACTGACTGGTTTACTTGGGAGAAGCCACAAAGAAAAATGTCCCAAAGGTTGGATCTTTTCATAGATTTCTCTATATTTTTGAATACCTAGAACTCTGGAATGCCAGAGGAGGGAACTTATCTAATGCCTCATTTGACAGAGAAAAAACCTTGAACCAAACCTCGAGAAACAGGCTATGACTATTCATGAATCTATGGATATACAGGAGCATTTTTAAGAGCTACTTTCAGAAATATTTTAGAAAACACACACACAAACAAATAAAAATAACCCTCTCAAACTATCCAACTTAAGTTTGAAATTCATGCTCAGCTGTTAATCCAAAAGTGCCTGAAGATGGGAGAAGGTATGTGTGGGGACGGGAGTGTGGAGCCAGTAATGTGGGGGGCCCAGCCCCCCACATGCACAGGATCCACCTGACCTGGGTACAGGGCACCCCCACACGTGCATCGGGCCCCTGGGGGCCAGGGTGCTGAAGGACCCTGCTGGGACTGCCTGCACAGAGCTGAAATGCTGACAGCCCTCTGATTGCAATGGTCACCACAGTAACTTTCCGAAACCTCCCACATCGGGGGTGGGGGAGGGGAAACCAAAAATCCCAAATATAATTTAATTTCCAGAGTAAACACTTTCATGTAAAAAACGGACAAGGCTTTCCTCGAGGCGAGGTTGCTTTCTTCAGCATTACCACACTGCCCCCTTGAGCATTCTGCAGAAACCCTCCACAGAGCTGGCTCCAAATACAGCAAATGTCAGAAGAAAACTGTCTGCAGAGCCAGGAATACAGATGGAGAGAGTTATGATCTACAAGCACAAATGAGAGGGAAGAGGCTAAGCAGCTACTTTCTCACAAGTGGGCAGAATGCAAATAACCAAAACATTGTTAGGAACATTGAATTAATCTTGAAAGACCTACGAGCGAAGTGCACTGTAAGTGGTCAAAATCAGGGATACCCACTGGCAGATCTAAGAAAAGGGTACCCTGCTCTGAACAGCCGCCCTGGGATCCTTCCCTGAGGTCCGAGCCTGCCATCGTGGTGGTAAAATTGTCCAGCATTTGTTAAGTATTTACTACATGTCAGGAGCTGTGCTCAGTACATTATGTATATTTTCTTATTTAGTACTCGTAACAGCATTGTCAGGTGGAAGCTACCATTTTCTGGATTTTACAAAGAACAAGATATGTGATCCATAAATTATGTGATCCATAACTATGTGATCAGTAAATGGCTCAGCAGGGATCTGAGGCAAGGTCTGAGGAACTATGCCGACATATCAGCTAGAATCCAGATGGTATTTCTGCCTCGGTAGCTCTACAGTTTAGGGCTGGTTACCTCCTGTCTCTATACTTTCAATTTCTCCTCTGCACAATGAAGGGACTGTGTTAAATCACTTCTAAGCGTTAAAACTCTAAGCTTTTATGAAGTTATGGCATTGATGGCTTAACAAGAATTAGTTCAATAAAGATTAGCGAGTCAGTTAAAAACAGTGAAAGGAGACACAAGGCAGGAAAGTTTTGATCAGTAGTGGTGTAGAGACAGAGATCAGCTTTGCCCAGGGCATAGTAAGGGGGAATCCCAGAGCCTGGGAAAATCAGCTGTGGAATGGAAGGCTAGAGAGAAGTTGTGTGTCCTGTAATTATAGATTCCATTTGCTTCCTAATTTGGATACAAAGTGGCCTTGCACAGCATCATTAGCTGGTCTATCTTAGATCAAGGGTAAAATATTCTACCATGTTCCAATGTGATCAATTCCACTTATGGAACAACATCCTGGTTAGAATTCATTTGAAGACAGTAGGGATGGAGTGTTGAAAACTATGTAAGTAAATGAAACTGCAAAGCCACTTATCCCTCCCCACTCAAAGTTAATTATTCCCTGCAGGGTTGTGGAGAAGTCAGTAGTATCCATTAACTTCTGATAGTAAACTGAACTTGGAAATGTATAATAATAATAATAATAACAACAACAACTTAATGAGCCCCACCTTTGTCACTAACATTTGTTTAATGATTGCCGAGAAACTGTCAGGTTTTCATTTCTTGCCTTACGGATATTGCAATATTTGAGACCTTCAACACTTCAATTTCACACACATATACAGATATATTGATCCACTATGTATACTGGGCACTATAGTCCTATTCTAGAAGCTGAGGTAAGAATTCATCTCAATGTGCCCTCCAATTCTTAGTCTGTGGTATAAGAAAACAAAACGAGCAACTATTAGATTCTAAGCTCATAAGGGCCATTAAAGAGGTAAGCCTGGGGTGCTCGGAGCCTTACAATCCAACTCAGCCTGAAGGAAAGAGAAAGGCTGGGGAAACTATCAAGGTGAAGTGACAAATCAAGCCAAATTCATGAAAGTGAGAAGGATGTTCCAGGCAGAGAAAACTTCAGTGAGCCAAGATACTGCTACAAAGAATGGTGAGATTTATTCAGGAAATTGCATAAAGTTATTCTGACAGCTGGCCAGGAGGATGTCTGTGGGAGAGCAACAGAAGATAATTTGGAGAGGTAGGCAGGAGACAGATCAAAAGGACTTCACTGAATCTTCTATGTCATTTATTTAAAATTTGATCCTAAAGGAATTTGGATGACTTTGAAGGAATTCATACAATGCAATCATCCTTAAATAAAATCAGAAAACATTTAAAAGGACTCAGTGAACAAGACTTGAAACAAACATGACTAAGACTAAAATAATAATGACAATAATAAGAGGAAGGAGGAGGAAGAGAGGAGAAGGTGGAGGAGTAAGCAGAATTTTTTTAGGCTGTTGACAACTCTAGGTTTTATCACTGAAAGATGGTATATGTATTAGAATCTGTACTTGATTTTTATTTTTTAAAAAGATTTTATTTATTTATTTGACAGAGAGAGGGATAGCAAGAGAGGGAACACAAGTCAGGGGAGCTTGACAGGGAGAAGCAGGCCTCCCGGCAAGCAGGGAGCCTGATGTGGGGCTCAATCCCAGGAGCCTGGGATCATGACCTGAGTCGAAGACAGATGCTTAATGACTGAGCCACCCAGGCGCCCCTGTACTTGATTTTTAATGTGTTTAAAGTGTGATGATACTAGCATCTATGAATCAGCTTGTTGGGTTTACAACAGTCTTACAAAGAGTAAATAATTTCACCTCTTTTGTATCTCCCCCACTCTGGCAGGATGTGGTGACCCCACATGTGTTTTCCAGGGCCCCTCTTATTTATGTTGTTTCTCTTCTTTGCAGTGAGCTGGTCTATAATTGGAATAATTCTTCCCAGAATTGTAGACCAGGTGAGCTCTTCTTTCACCCACCCTATCTACAAAATTCCACTATCCTACTCTGGATTTTGTTTGGAAAGAAAAACCACTAGAAAGTATCTTTGAAGCGTTTGAAATTCATAAAAAGGAGAGCAACAAAAACTGAAAATAGTACCAGAAAACTATTTGTCCTTTCCCTGCAGCTCTTGTGCAGACCAAGAATTGTGATGCAACCTCACTGGCTGACCATAAATAGTCCAGTTTCTTCATGCCTCCAAGCTGATGCCAACCTGCCATCAGGATCTGGTCTTGATCATTCCAGCCTGGTTCTTTGCAGTCTCTTTCTGATTATCTTCAGATCTGTTTCCTCAAACTTCTGCCCATTCAAGAACTGATCTTACAATGCAGGGTTTCCTTGGATTTCTAACATCTCAATGAAAATCAGGCAATGGAAAAAACATGTAACTTAAACCAAACAGTTCTCCTTTACTCAGAGATTCAGGAGTCACTCCTGGATAATATACACTTATACTTATTCAAGTGTCACTTCGCTGAGGATTTTCCTGATCATCTTATTTGAAATTACAACCTGTCCCACCTCCTTCCACTTGTCCCACCCTAATTCTTAGTTACCTTTTTATTGTAACTGATCTACTTTAGTTATTGCTTATTGTCTGTACTCCCCATATACAGTTATGTGTGTATAAAAGGAGATGATTAAAAGATGTATAAATTGGGATGCCTGGGTGGCTCAGTTGGTTAAGCATCTACCTTTGGCTCAGGTCATGATCCCAGACTCTTGGATTGAGTCCTGCATCAGGGTCCTTGCTCAGTGGGGAGCCCGCTTCGCTCTCTCCCTGCCACTCCCCCTGCTTGTGCTCTCTCTCTCTCTGCCCCCCCCCAGACAAATAATAAATTTTTTAAAAAATGTATAAATGTACACTCACATCTGTATTTCAACAGAGAAAACTAGCTAGATGGATAAATAGAAATGAAGACACAGGAAGATAGGTAGGTGGGCAGGTGGTAAGTAGAGATATATTTGTGTTTATATGGTTGTATAGGAAGAGATATACTGAGGAATAGGAAACATTTAAACAGTCAGCCAGAGTGAGAATTACCATATGTATGCTTCTAGACACAATGTTTTCTGTACAAATAATAAGTATATCCAATCTAACAATTACTTTTGGAATCACAGAAGAGTTTGGAAGTGGGACTCTTTTTTTTTTTTTTAAGATTTTTTATTTATTTATTTGTCAGAGAGAGAGAGAGGGAGAGAGAACACAAGCAGGCAGAGGCAGAGGAGAAGCAGGCTCCCCACTGAGCAAGGAGCCCGATGTGGGACTCGATCCCAGGACCCTGGGATCATGACCTGAACCAAAGGCAACAGCTTAACCAACTGAGCCACCCAGGCGTCCCTGGAAGTGGGACTCTTTGAAGAAATACAGGTTAGTCTCTTGTGCTCATTATTTAGACTTCATCCAAATTATGGTGTCCCTTCCTCATGAGATATCAGGCCGACTTTGCAAACCATCTATCCTTAGAGCAGCATCCAAAACCACAGACCCCATCATCAGTCTCACTTGGAAATGTGAAATAGAAAAGTGGAGGGCTCATCTCAGTGGCAGTACAAAGGGGTGTTTAAAGGGAGTTTTATCACACCCCCATCTCTAAGACTAATCCAGTAGAAATATAATCTAAGCAAAACCCACAATGAGACTTCAAATATTCTGGGATGTCTCCATGGTTACTCAGCCCCATCCCAAACTTACCAGATGGCTAACCTAAGCCTCTCCTCTATGAAAATTCTAGAACCATAATGTCTTTCATTCCCTGAGTAATAACCCACAACATCCAATATAGTGCTTTAATAATCAGGGTACTCTGGAAGCTTTAATACTGAAAGAAGCCCACTATTTAAGTGGATTTCTCTCTAATCTTCTCCATATACTGGGCGCCTGGGTGGCTCAGTTGGTTAAGCAACTGCCTTCAGCTCGGGTCATGATCCCGGAGTCCCAGGATCGAGTCCCATATCGGACTCCCAGGTCTGCGGGAAGTCTGCTTCTCCCTCTGACCTTCTCCCTTCTCATTCTCAGTTTCTTTCTCTCTAATAAATAAATAAAAAATCTTTAAAAAAAAAAAAAAGAAAGAAATCTCCATATACTATGACTTCTCTCTTACTCTGTCTTACAGACACCATTTATTGATTATCTTTTTATGGTGCCTCAGTGAGCACATAATTCACTTCTGGTGGTTATGGATTCATTTGGAATAATTATCTACATGGATGCAGAGCCCTGCTTATGCAACTGTGGGCTGGAGTTACACAAGCATTTTTTTCTTTTTCAAGTAAAGGTGCACAAAGGTGCAGTTTATTCCATTTTACCCCTAGGGAATCTACATATTCATGTTGTGTGCAATGAGTATGTTGCTATGGTAATGATTATGGCATTATATTAAGTAGCAAGAAAATCAGCTCAAGAAAGCTGGTTTTATTTACGATTCAGTCATGCCCCTTCCTTCCCTCTGCAGTCCCTATACACAGAAGTTTGACAGAATTCCTTGCTACAAGTATTATTTAGCTATGACCCTGATCTGGATGGCCACATGTGGCAACTGCTGGCTGTGCAAAATAAAATGTCTGTTATGTCACTGCTCCCACTCTTTATTCAAAGGATTAAAATGACATATGATGACATAACAAACACAATCAAGAGAGCTTTAGTTTCTATCTGTACTCTGCTGTAGATGCTATATGTGAATTTGCATGTTTTTATTTTTCTTAACCTTGAGCCTTATAGCTTCCTTCCCAGCAGGATAGACAAAATGTTTTCCAGATTCCCTCCATCCTTACAGTCTGTATCCTAGAGTTGAAACAGCACGACCTGCACAAACATATAGACCTGGATCTTAATCCTGGATACATACCATTAATAAGCTTTGTCATCTCTAGTAAATTTACTTCTCTGGGCTGATTTTCCCTACATTTAAAATAAAAGAAAAATTACCAGTTGTTTTCCAGGTTGTGATAAGCTCTAGAATGCGTGTAAAGTGCCCAGTCTGCATTTAGATACTTCACAAAAACAACTCATTTGATAGGTGTTTAGTCACTTTTCATTCAACAAAATACCACTGAGGGTCTGTGAGGTCCTGGGCTACAATGGTGAGCAAAACACCAGTGCTAAGCCTCCCTTCATAGAGCTTGCGATCTAGTGAGATAAAGAGAAAATAATGAACTGAGACAAATGCAAAACTGCAACTGTGATAAACACTAATAAAGAGTATGAGATGTGACAGGATGACTGACATGACCAGAGAAGTCAGAAGAGGCTCCCTGAGGAAATGACCCTTGAAGAGGGAGATAAAGTAGGAATATAAATTAACTAAGTGAGGGGAATAGGGCAGAGTATTCTAAGCAGAGGAGACAATAGGGACAAAACCTTATGGCAGGAGGGAATTTGATGCAGTCAGATAATGCCCTGTGACTGGAGTGGAGAGGAATGAGGCTGAGGAATGGTTAAACGTCAGACACTGAAGGAGATGAAGACTATGTGAACAAATACTGCCTGGATCTTTAAAGCAAAGAAAGCTATTACTAGATGTTAAGTGGAAGGTGATCTGACCAAATCTGCATTTTGAAAAGATCACTCTGGTGTGCAGATGGGGGGGGGGCGGTAAGGACAAATAGATGAGTGGAGAGGCAGTAGTTCTCCTGGAAAAAGGTGATGGTGGCTTGGGCAGGTGGTGGTGACAGAGATGGAGAGACATGATGGATTGGAGGGATTGTTCAGGGGTAAAAGAGGCATCTTTGGTGAAGAATTTGGAATGGGAGGTGAGGGAAAGAAAAACAGGAAGAAATCCATACAATCTAGATTGTGAAATCAAATGGATTTTGGTGCTATTTGCCAAGACATACAACTCAGGTTTGCGGTTGTGTTGGGAGGTCGGGGGAGTAGCATTGAAGAACATCATGAGACAGTTTTTAGACATATGGGTTTTAAGCCTCTAACACAACCAAGGAGCATTTTACCAAAGACAAATACCATTACTGAGACCAACAAGGATAGGTGCCCCCTGATGAGACAATGCCACATAAATACACTCTGAGTCTTCTGCACCATTCTTGTCTCTCTATAATCCATTATGCACACTGAAGCCAGAATAGACTTTACTAATGAAACTCTTTTTGGCTTGTTATTTAAAATCTTGATATTATCACCCACTAGTTGTAGTATCATGTCTAAAGTCATAAAAGGTTAGTTTTTAGTAGCTCCTGGAGCATGGGGCAAGTGGCAGTACAATTAGCATGAAAGGGCTACAGAATACCATCTTAATTTCTTAGGGCTGCCATCACAAAGTACTGCACACTCAGTGGCTTCAAACAATAGAAATATAATGTCTCAGATTTCTGGAGGCTAGAAGTCTGAGATCAAGGTGTCAGCAGGGTCATGATTCCTCTAAAGTCTCTAGGGAAAAATCCTTCCTTGTCTCTTCCAGCTTCTGGTAGCTCCTAACATTCCTTAGCTTGTGGCAGCATAACTAGAATCTCTGCCTCCAACTTCATGTGGTTGTTTTCCCTCGGTGTCTGTGTCTATGTCCAAATTTCCCTCTTATAAGGACGCTAGTCATATTGGCGTAAGGACTGATCCTACCTTTGTAAGATCTCATCTTACCTTAACTTATGACACCTGAAATGATCTCATTCCCAAATAAGGAGTCCCAGAAATTGGGATTTCCACATATCTTTTTGGAGGGGACACAATTCAACCCATAGCAATTACTGATTTGGGAATTATGATTTGAATTATGATTTGGGATTATGAGATTTAGAATTATGATTTAGGAAACTGATATTTTGCATCCTCCTGTCCCCTTTCTCTTTTCCATGACCCCTCTACCCTTCAAGAGAACTCCTTCTGATTTCCTTCCAATCCAAGGTCCTCAAACTCTATCAGGTTAACTTCCTAGACCTCCCCTTTACTCAGAAAACTCTTCATCCACACCATGACAGGGGCTTCCATATGCCATGTTCCTACACCCCTAACATATAGGTGATTGACTTCAGCTCAAGAGCTAATCCTACCCAGGCTCAAATCCGGGTGAAACTTGGAATTGAGACCAGGAGAGATGTTGAGACTACACTCTTTCCTGGCAGCTGGACCCATTCCATTTGAGAGCTGTAGTAGCTTTTTTCTCCCATTCAGACTGAGAAGTGAAGAAAGCCAGCATTCAGCAAGAAGAGAGAATAAAAGAGCTCCTAGAACAGAGCAGAGACAAGGGGCAAGCAGGCTTCTGTGGATATTCCGGTGCCTGCTTTAAGTTAGCTCCAAAGACCTACTGCCTCTGTGTTTGTGTTCCACGAGACACCCCTCTTCCATTTTACTGGATTCTCCTTTTTTTAACCACTAACTTCAATAGGTTTCTATCATAAATAAGCTATAAGTACATTGTAGATACACTCCATCAAAATATAATCTTAAAGAATTTTTTGATAAGGTCGTTCATACTGATTATGTGAAGGATTTGAAGGTTCAAAATGTTTTATACCCCAGGATAACCTATATCTAGAAATCTTAATCCAATGATATAAATCTAAAGAGTGGAAGTTCCAGGCAACAGCAGGCAAGAGTCAGGGTCTTTTGAAGGATGGAGAATATTCTCATTGCTTCTAAAATCACACTGCATAAGGAGAGTCCAAAATTGTTCAGTGGTTCTCAAAGTTGAGTACATCAGAGTCACCTGGAAGGCTTATAAAAATACAGAGACCACCTCTAAGTTTATGATTTGGTAGTTTGGGGGTGGGGTGCAAGAGTTTGCTTTTCTAACACTATCCCAGGTGATGCTGATGTTGCTGGTCAAGGAACCACACTTTGAGAACTACTAATTTTGAAGTCTGGCATTACTTAAAGCAATAGTGCCAGGTGGTGTATCAGAGTGGGGGGTCCTCGGGCAATCCAAAGAGTTTTTCTCAGTACAGAAGGATACTTCCCCTACATGGATCAGCACTGGAGATCAACCGCTTACTTTTTAAGAGCATTTGGAAAAATTTAGAGGAAGTATGTAGAAGGCACAATTTAAGGTCCTTCTCTTATTGTTCCTATAGAAAGAAAAATGCCAGGGGCTCCTTGTGGTATTCAAAACAAAGTACTAGTTTCCAAGTTTAAAGGTATATCTTTGGGTCTCAAGTTTCTTATCTATCAAATAAAGATGTTAAATTTTTTCTCTCTTAGGTCTCTCTTAGCTCTAACATCCTCAGACCCATGATTTTGCTTAGTTTTTGCTCCTGAAACTCTCATGAGTGATTTTTCCTGAGAGAACATATTCAAAACTATCTCTAACTGCCTCAGCTCCCACCCTGCTGAGGGGCAGAATGGCAATCAGCATGAAGCATGCAGTACTGTGCGGTGGTCCCTGGGGAGCACATGACAGAAAGTAGAACAAGAGGAAATATTCCCAGAGGGGAACAACTGGTCTCTTCCAACTCCTAAACCACTTATACTGCACTGTGATAAAGCTGTTACAGCCATTCAAAGCCCCCAGAGTGCTCAACTTAGCAGTTGGTCCTGGTCAAAACATGTGGCTACTATAAATCATACCCCAAGGTCCCAGGCTGAGCAGAACATAGCAATAATTAATATCTAGCAAAACTCTGTTAGCCCACCAAATATATCAATCAATGGAATATTCCCGTGTGCCCAGACAGCTCAGAAAAGACACAATTTGATAAAAGCATGCATAAGCCATAGTCTCAGCAATTATACACAGAAGTCCTCAAAGGCCTAGGAGCATAACGCATTTATAAATTTAGAAATACACTCAAGGCAGTCTTGCCTTTGGAAGAACTGCAGGCAAAGAGACAAATCATATGTACTTGCAGGCAAGAGACTTAAGAACTGGGTTTGGGGCTGAGAGAACAATTTGCTATTTGTGTTCTTCTTTCCAAGTCTTCTTGAATTAGACATTTCTGTTCCTCTTTCCCTCTTTAAATGTCTTGAGGCAGTAACTATTTTAGAAGAGGAATGGATATTAAAAAAAACTTTTTTAATGAATAATAATAGTGTGCTTGTGCTAGGCAGTATCCTAAACACTAGGGAATCACAGATGATTAAGACACAATCCTTGGCCTCAAGGATCTCATACTGTCATCTGAGAGAGTCATTTAAAACTATAACTAAAATAATATAAGGACAGAACTATTGTAGGGTCTGAGAAAGGAAAGGGCAACCCAACTCCACTGGGGTGTTATTGATTCGATAGCAAAATGTCTGATTAAAAAGGGTTAAAATATTCCTTTTGTAACCATGAGCATCCTGCTGGCTGCTGGAGACAGAGAGACTGCTGAGGTAGCTGGTCTCAAGGTGAAGTTTCATGTCCTTGGGGGACGGTTTCTAGGAAGATTGCCTTGTGCATGTGCTGGATGTTTCACTCCAAAGCTGTGCAGTCACTCTGAGAGATGTCCATGTATCAGCTGCACCAGAATCGCCTGGGGTATCTGCCAATAACTTAGAATCTTGGACCTCTCCTTCCATCCAAAGAATCAAAATGCCTACGAGAATCAATCCTTAAAAAGATGCGAAAGGTGGAAGGGTGGAGCAGAAGGATCATGAACCATCAACCCCTTAACTTATCTCCATCAACCCCTTAACTGCACAATCTATATCAAGAAGGCTGGATGCAAAGTGGGGATCAAAATTTGTAATTTTTTTAGAGACAAAAATTGTCCCCTTCTTTACCATCTCAAAGATAATAAAAAAAATACATACTGCTAGATTACAAAGAAAAATATACTGCTTCCCATTCTGAATTTTAATAGCATGAGTGTCTAAAGTATGAACTGTAGAGAAATAGCCAACATAAGATATAAACCCCAATATGCATTAAACTCATTAAATTTGAAGCATGCTAGGTAAAATAAGTTTTTCTATTGCCAGAAATCGTAGAACATTTAACAGGTTTATATGTGTTGTGAAAACCCAAGAAGCTGTGTATCAGTCAAATTCAGCTGCAAGTAACAAAATCATTCTTGTTATTTTAATTAGCAAGGGATTGGAAACAAGTAGTTGGGAGCTTACAGAACTGCTAGAAGACTAGCAAAGCAAGCTCCATGCTGGGCTTGCAGGAATAACTTTCAGAACCACAGCAGAGAATCGGCTTGCTAAGGGAGCCCAGCCACAAAGAGGAAGCCAGGCATTCAAGAAGTTGTCACAGGAATCATACCATGCCAATTAAATGCATGCCTCCCTGTCTGCTTCCCTCAGTTGCAGATTCACATCTTGCAAAAAGGCATCTTACTTGGAGCCTAAGCCACATCTGGAACTCTAGTCCACTGGAGTTTGGAAAATACAGTGTTTGGGTAGTAAACCAGATTCTGTGGGAACAGGTGCTGAGTGAGTCAGGCCTGGTGCACAGCATCTCCTGAAGTTACTTGAGGCCACAGAGCCATTTTCTTAAGAAGCATCTTGAGAGACAGTGTTCCAGGAAACATGCTTTTGGAAATGCTGACCCAGTTCTGCCTTCTCATTGATGAGGAAGGAAACTGATGCCCAGAGAAGTTGGCTGTTTGGCTGACATCACTAATGAATTAGCAGCAGGTCAGGGATGGGGCCAGGTCTCCCTGTTCCCAGCTGCTAGCTTTGCTGCTTGCACCACTCTCTGCAGCCCTGCTCATCATCCCAAAAGTTCCTGCCAAAACGGACTTTTTGGAAAATGGTCCCATGGGATGAAAAGCAACGAAAGGGCTCTTAAGGAAGCTTGAACTGAATGCCTGAATTATGCCACAATAGAGCAAACTAATAAGCTCTCCTGAACCTCCAATTAAGTAGAAGAATAATTATATCCTGGAGTTAGGAGAGCATCTAAGATGAGAATATTATCAGAACTGTCAGTAACTGAGTTGTTTTTCAAACCTGGTGTTTCATCCTGGCTTCTTCTGGGGAGAAGGCAGAGAAGAATAAAGACATTTGGTCTTAGCTCTCTTTGGACAGCCTTTAGTAGATTAAATGCACTCCTCTTCTGTTTTGGCCGAAGGGCAGAAGACTGCTGCCCCTTCCAACTGGACTGGAAGAGAAGGCACTCACAGACCACAGGAAGGTTTTCTGTTAAGAACACATCTGCCTTTGTACCTTCAGTTTTGAGCCCAAGCTTTTAGCCCCTCCTTCCCGAAGTATGACTTTTCTCCTACGGAATATTTCCAAGGCTCACAGGCCTCACAGCCACCAACCCTGAGCAGGATCATCCATTCCTAAGCATGTTTAAACCCTCTCCCAGAAACCTTTCATCACTGGCAACATGTATCTACCCACTATATTCCCTCATCTAGAATTACTGATGTTCCTGGCCTTTCGCTGCTCAGCACTTACAAATGTTTTGCATGGCTTCATTTATTCTGATTTAATAATATCATGTGTTATCTTACAGTGCAATTGTGGCCTTCCTGAGATACCTCAGATTATTAAAAAAAATAAAAGCAATTGTTTCACTGGAAAAGGGGAAACCCTTATTCAGATTCACAATCATGATGCTATATTTTTCCAAGAGAGTTCGGAGTTTCATCAACCAAGTTTCATTTTTTAAAGATGACAGGTGCAATTTCAGGTGGAAGCTGAAAATGATAAATTAGTTGATGAAACTGACAAAAAGAAAACTAAAAAAAATGACCAGCCAGAAAATCAAACCCTAATCAACACGTTTCTAGTCCACTGACAAAAACTTGCTCTGCAGGTAACAACTGTCAGAGGCAAACAAAAAAGGAAGAGGTAACAGGGAGGCAGTCAACGATTCAGGCTCCACAGTTGGGCTTTCCACCCTACTGCTCTCAACCCAATATCCACTGCACCAACAAACCCCTGGAAGCTTTGAAAATCCCTGACGACCAAGCTGAAGCCCACATCAATTAAATCAGGACATGGGGGGGGGGGGTAGGACCTAGACATCAGTATTTTTAAAGTTTTCCAGAAGTGTCCCATGTCCAGTGTGGGTTGTTGATCACAATTTTTATCAGTAACAGTTCATGTGATGTCAATTCTTACACTTAAATCCAACACATTACATCTATTTGGTATTATAAAAACACAGACAGTAGGAGACACGTCTGAAATACTTTACAAGTATAAAACACTTTACAAAATAAAAAAACTATTTCACATCTCATTTCACCTGCTCATTAGCCCCATGACTCATGGCTCTGTTTTGTACAGAAAGCCGAAACTCAGAAAAGCTGAGTGCCTTGTGTGATAGAATACAACAAGACATGGAAAACAGGATGCCAGATGTGGATTCTGGCCTCTATTTCAGTAGTACCCCAAAACACATAAAGTTCTTTTGCAGTGTTGCAGAAGTTGTGTGTGTGTTAAATTATTAGCCAAACTGTATAGATGGGGCAACTGAAACTCAGAGACGGTGGAAGATTTGCCCAAGGTCACAGTTCAGACTTGAACTCTTAGAACTACTATAGTGAACTGACTTACTAAGTAAAATTTATTTTCCCCCACTTACTGTCCCTTAAAGCCCTTTTCCCCACCCCTTGGGCAAATCTCAGACCCATATATCGACTTGGGTTTCACCAAATCTGGTTCAGTCTGATCCAGTCAATCTTCTAGTAAATTAGGCCCTGCCTTTCTCCTCTCTTCCCTCTTGTGCAGCTTTTCCCTGTGGCTCTAGGTTTCTTAATGGGGAATTGGGCTGTGGTCTGCTCCTTCATTCCTGGGATACACATCCTCCTCTTCCTGTGTCTCTTCTATCTCTAATCTATAGGGACTGGGAAAAAAGATTATGGGAAGGTGACAGGAAGTCCCTTTAGTTGAGCAGGGCCATGAGTTCCCCACTGTTGGGAGTTATACCCATTGTGAAGCAAGAGTCCATATGCTGGTTTCCTTAGGATGCATTTGTGATACTTCAAAAGGCTATGATCTGCAGCAGGGGACCTCTTCCCACTGCCCACTTTAGCTCCTACACTTGTCATAAATCTCCACCCATCTTACCACTGAGTTCTCTTCCACAGCTGCTGACCCATTTAAACACTATTTTGGGTTGAATTGTGTGCCCCCAACCCCAAAGTCCTAAACCCCCTACTCAGGAATGTAACCTTATTTAGAAATAAAGTCACTCACAAATGTAATCAGGTTACAATGAAGTCATTAGGGTGGGTCCTAATTCTATGACTGGTGTCCTTAGAAGGGGAATTTGGAAACAGCCACAAAGAGAGAACACCAAATGAAGACACAGAAGGAAGACGGCCATGTGAAGATGAGAGTCAGAGCTGCGAGACATGCTGGCCCAAGCCAAAGAACATCTGGGGCTACCAGAAGCTGGGATAAGCTAGGAAGGATCCTTACCTAGAAGCTTCAGAGGGAGCATAGCTTCTCTAACATCTTGATTTTGGATGGCTAGTCTCCAAAGCATGAGACAATAAATGTCTATTATTTTAGGCTATCTAGTTTGGGGTAAGTTGTTACAGAAGCTCTAGGAAACTAATACAGATAGTGTACTGGCAAAATGGTTCAAGTCCAGCTACCAATTCCTTTCTCCATAGGAAATTCATACTTCTTTGCTTCCCTAAGTAGATGTATAAAAACTAATATATTAAGTTTCTGTAACTGCCTACTATCACAGACTGCTCCAAAAGTCTCCAGCCTTATTTTCCAAGTGAGAAATAAACACAAAGATGCATATTCACTTCCATCCTCAAATTTCTTGGCATAAAAATCGGCCTGTGCCAAGAATGACCCCATTGTGCTTAGCTCTCTTGGTAGCAAGGAAGTGGTCCTATAAGATCTGTGGTTAACAAATACCTAGCCAATGAGTGGGATCCTAAGTCTCACTTTCTAAGTCCTATCCTATATCCTGCCCACCAAATTCAGTCTTCTTCCTCTATCCACCAAAGGGACGGCTAATGCTGCACTTAGATCATCTTTTTTATCTTGCCATTTTAATTTTTTGCAGATGGTTCATCTTCATGAGACATTCACTTTCTTTAGATGGGGGGGGGGGGTGGGAGGAAATGAAATAGTTACCCAGAGTCCCTGTTTCTGGAAGATCTGCTCTAGCTGTGGGCTTGTTTGTGCATCTACAACTGCCAGCCCTTTGCAGTGGCGTATATCTGTGCTCTCCTGGCGTCTGTCCACATGCCAGAGGAAGTCCTGTGAAGCTACACTTGGACTCGTGCCCTTCTTGAGCAGAGAGAGCATCTTCCACCTACTCCCCACCCAATGATCACTCCCGACACTGTTATCTCTGTGCTTACCAAGCCACAAAAAAAGCTCCTCAGACGATGAGACCAGACACACTGGGTTTAAACTCCACCTCTGCTGTGTGCAGCCAACTGTGTGACCTCTGGTCCGTTGCCTAACCTTTCTGAAGCTCAATTTCCTCCTCTTTCATACTGGCATGATCCCACTGTATGGGGTTGTAGCGAGGGCTACCATGACTATCAACACCTGGTACAAGGTAGAAAATCATGGTATTTCTCTTCTTCCTTCCTCACCTCCATCCTGGTAGCCTGTGAATGAGGAAGGAGGAGGAGGAGGACCATGCCTGGACTTAGACAGAGGTTTATTAAGTGATGCTCTGTGAAGAAATAAGGCGTGAGGACACAGAGAGAGGAGCTGCAATACGTGGTCTCTGAGAATGTGTGAATGAACATGTGTTACGGAAGGTGGTGTGATATATTTTTTAAAAGCCCATTTTCATTGTTCCCATGAAGTTTTATACATGAAAGCAGAGATATTACAGACAGGCTTAGAATCTAGTATGAGGAGATGCACTGTTTTCACAGTTATAAAGAGTAATTTTTTTTTTTTTTTTTTAACCACAGCACCTTCCTCTGGTAATTCAGAAGCTTGCCCTGTTAATTTCATTCCAGAGACTGCCAGGTTATGTCGTAGCACAGTTCCACCTTCCCCTGGCAGCCAGGTGTTAAGTCATCACTAGATGGCAGTAACATCTAACACTTAATTCGCTATGACCTCATCAAACCATTTCACCTTTGCTTTCTCCTCCTGCTTCTCTATACCAAGCGCGCATTTCCTAAGAAGCACCTTAAGTGTGTCTCATCCTTATCTGGCACTGACTTGGAGATTTACAGAATTTGTAAAAGAAAAGAATGGCCATTCCTTAAGCTACAAGCAACATGCTTCTCACTGGGCTCTGAGACCTCAAGTTCAAACCTGCCCCGGGCATGGATGAAAAGATAACCATCTTAATACCCTTTGTACTTGACTAAAAGAGTCCTGTACTTGGACCAATTTATCTTTTTCTTAAACAAGGGGGGAAAAGTACACTAAAAAATATGTATGGACTTATGAGGATATAGCCCACTTTCCTGAGGTAAGCAACATCTGCTTCTCTAAACAAGCTTCTTCTTCATTCTGCTTTCACTTTCTCTCCCAGATGCCACCCTCCCACCTCCATATTCAATTGTATACCCAATGTGGGATTTTTTTTTCAAGGAACCATTAGAGAAGGAATAAAAGAAAGATGTAGGGGTGCCTGGGTGGCTGAGTGAGTTAAGCCTCTGCCTTTGGCTCAGGTCATGATCTCAGGGTCCTGGGATCGAGCCCTGCATCAGGCTTTCTGCTCAGCAGGCAGCCTGCTTCCCCTCCTCTCTATGCCTGCCTCTCTGCCTGTAATCTCTCTCTGTCAAATAAATAAAAAGTAAGAGAGAGAAAGTAAAAGGAATGAAGGAAGGAAGAGAGGGAGGGAGGAAGAAAGAAAGAAGAGAGAGAGAGAAAGAACGAAAGAACGAGTGAAAGAAAGATGGATGTAGGTATATTGAAAGAGGCTGGCAATAACAGGAAATCTATGTCATGCTCTGGGTACAACAAGGAAGCTATAGCTGTGGATCTCATGATGTTCCCAGAGGAAATTTAATGGAGCCCTGAGTTAGTCCCAGAGAACTTCCAGGCCATTCCTGGCTCCAAAGCTTTTGACTATCCTCAGGGAACTGGGATAAATATGAAACCAAGATCTGCCTATCTCTACAATAAGGGACCAAGTGACATTAAGAATGTCTGACAACTAAAACATGTTGACACCAAAGCTTCCCTCTCTACCATGAAGTAACTCCAATTACAGATTATTGCTGCCTGAGACTTAGACCTTAGAAACTTTGTACTGATGCTTTATTGTACTGTCAGGTCAGCTGGGAATGGAGCAGGAGTTACCTTGAGACACACACACTGAGATGAAACTGTAGGACCATCATGCCCAGTGTCCATGGGGCTATACTTGTCTCCATCTTCATTTTGGAAATGGCTGTATCCAGCAATTTGCACCCAATCAGTGAAGGCCAGAAGTAGCCTGGTTGATACTGACCAGTCTAACAGCTCAGGTGTGCACACTCTCTAGGGTCTTATTCAAAGCAAGAAAACCAGGTCAATAACTGAGTCACTAGAGCTAGGATCTCCAGAATCTGGACTAGTGAACTAGACAAGTGAACTTGTCCTTGAATAAGGAAAGGGCATCTCAGCTGTAGTTCTAGTCTGTGGCCTGAGTGAATACAGGGAAAGAAGTTAGTAAAGGGGCTATGCTCCAAACTTACCTGATCCCTTGTGGTCATATTTAATACTGACAGTAGCTCTCAGATATAATTAGTAGCAAGCAGTGTGGGAGCCCCTCGGTCACCTGGAGTCACCGAATCTTGGATCTGAGCATAATACAATACCAGCCTGAGATGGAAGTCATGCTGCATTATCCATTTCCATCAGGAATAGCTCAGAGAGCTGAGCCTGCATTTGGGGAGCATAAGCAGAACCAGCTGTGACCAGCTGGCGACCCAGAAGCAGTGAAAGCGAGTCTAGGGCTAACTCAGCACTGAAAAAGCTGTATCTATTCTCATGTCCACCACAGTTACCATATAGGAGATCCCTTGTTAACTGCCAGAATTGGAATCCACTAAAAATAATAGTTCCAACCACAACAAATTAATATATGACACTGATGTGCAGAAATAGAAGGAAAGGGAGACTGGAAACCATCCTTTTGCCTTGAAGCAAAAATCCAAGGCTGCTGGTTACTTCTTTCATAAGCTTCTAATTTATATCTTTACTTTCAAATGTTGCTTCCTCAGTGAATAAAAAATATCTGATGATGAGATAGCAAGGAGAAAAAAAAGGAGGCATTTATGGAGAAAGCTTTAGCTCCATATTGTTGTAAATATTTCCCAATCTCAAAGTTTTAGTTACGGGGGGGGGGGGGGGCGTAATTTTAAAGAATGGTTTTTGTTGCTTCTCCTTCTTAGAAAATTTAACTTTGGACATAATTATCACATTAATGGTAAAGACAACATATTCTACCTGCCTAAGAATGAAAGGCAATGTTAAAATTTATCAGGAAAACAGAATAAATATTTGTAGTACTAGGGTAAAAATTCCAACAGGGTATGGTAGCTACTCGTAGGAAGGAAAATTAAATTCTATCCCTCTCTGACCAACTCTGCAACGGACCTTTATGAACTTTAGTAATTTAATATTATATTTCCCAAAGACAATAGTATTTTACCTATTAGAATGTCAAATCCAGGAAGGCAGGGAATTTGGTCTATTTCTGTTGTCTTTCTTGCGCATAGAGCACACATAGTAAGTACTCAGTAACTATGGTAAATCAATGAATTAATTCAGTGAATATGAGAGAAACTAATACCCATTTAGGTGTTTCAACAAGGGCTCAGCTGTTCCCAGGACTTCATTATCACCTTCTTCTTCCTTTCACTCAATCTGTCATGGAGGGTTTGGGTTTACTGAAAACCAGAGAAGGGCTCTCTGTGCACATTCCATGTGGTTCTCTTCTGACTCTACAGAATCTAATGGAAAAGTCAAAAGATGAGAGTGAGGCCACAGTATTCCTAGGAATACTTCAGAATGCACAGAATCAGGGGCTGTGGACAGTCACAGGACACAATACCCCTTCCATATTTCCATTGACAAAGGGTACCACTGTGCTACTGCTACTTCCCAAACAAGAATAATCATGCCTGTGGCTTCTTTTGGACTTGGATTCTTGTAGGTTTTTCAGTCACCTTTGTCCAAGAAGAAAGGGCACAGTCAAGGTGCTGATTCTGCCAAATTCAGTTAAACATCCTGAAATGTTTTCCAACATTTGGAATTTGACAAAATTCCCAAGGACATTTGGCTTTGGTCCCCCTCTAGCCCTTAATTGCTGAGCCCAAACAGAAAATGTAATCCATCTACTTCAGAGTCATTTTCCCAAAACTCATCCAAATTTTCTCTAATAAGCCTATTAGATGTCTTTGTCTTCGTGGACCTAACACCTTCCCCCTCACGTTTTATTTCTTGGAACTAGGAAGCAGACGGAGCCAAGAGTAACAGGACTCCGTTTCAAACACAAAACACAATCTGTAAAATCAGGTGCTGGAGGTGGAAGGTCAAGAGTCTCACTCCCAGAATTACAGCTGTGACACATCTGAGAGGGAATTAAGGGAGTCTCTAGAACAAATGTACCCTTGGAAGACCAGAGAACACAATTAAGGATAGATCCTCTCCAACCCATATCCAGCGGCAACTGGGGGCCAACACCTTACCATAGTTCATGGTGAGAAAGTTGGAAGCAGAGATTCCACTAACTCCTGCTTTTTGATGGTGGTCATATTGTGAACACTAGATTTGGAACACAAGAAGGCCTATAAGATCCACCTAAGACCTTTCAATATGGTCCTGAATCTCAAAGTAAGATAAAAATGGGTCAAAGACCTAACTAATACAGCACTTACTAATTTTGTGACCTTGGGCAAGTTCCCTAGTATGTCTGAACTCATGTTTTTCTGTTGTAAATAAAGATAATAAAACCCTCCTGGCATATTTATTTTAACACTTTGGTAAGATTATAAAGCTTAGCACAGTGCCTGCCATTTGGAAAGTACTCAATGACAGCTATTTGTTTTATTAATGTTGATTTTTATAATACCTTTACAGAGATATAATTCATATACCATACAACTTATGCATTTACTTTTTTCAACTTATGCATTTAAAGTGTACATGTCAATGACTCTTAATATATTCACGAAGTTAACCAACCATCACCGTAATCAATTTTAGAACATTTTATCACCACAAAAATAAACTCCATACCCATTAGAAGTCATTCATTTCCCTCCAATCATAAGCAACCACGTATCTCCTCTTTTTTTTTTTATTTTCTTTTTTTTAAAGATTTTATTTATTCATTTAACAGAGAGAGAACACAAGCAGGCAGAGAGGCAGGCAGAGGCAGAGAGAGGAGCAGGCTCCCTGCGGAGCAAGGAGCCCGATGCGGGACTCGATTCCAAGATGCTGGGATCATGACCTGAGCCAAAGGCGGTTGCTTAACCAACTGAGCCACCCAGGCATCCCTCTCCTCTTTTTTTTTTTACAGATTTTCCTATTCTAGGCATTTCATACACATGGAATGATGCAATACATGATTCTTTGTGACTGACTTCTGTCACTTAATGTTTTCAAGGGCCATCAGTGTTGTAGCAAGTATCAGTTCATTTCTTTTTATTGATGAATATTTTTCCATTGTGTGGATATACCACATTTTATTTATTCATGCATCAGTGATCAAAATTTGAATTGTTTCCATTATTTGGCTATTATGAATAATGCTGCAAACAACACTCATGTACAAGTTTATGTGTGGAACTGTTTTCATATCTTTCTGGTAGATCCTATGGTGATGTTAACTCTATGTTTATCCTTTAAAAAAATATTTTATTTATTTGAGAGAGAGGGAGAATGAGCACTAACAGAGGGAGAGGCAGAGGGAGAGAGAGACAGGCAATGTGGGGCTCCATGCCAGGACCCTAAGATCATGACCTGAGCCAATCAGATGCTTAACGACTGAGCCACCCAGGCACCCCTATGTTTATCTTTTTGAGGAACTGCAAATGTTTTCCAAAGTGGCTGCACCATTTTAAACTCCCGTTGGCAGTATATGAAAACTCCGACTTCTCTCCATCTTGCCAACACTTGTATTGTCTTTTTCATTATAGTCATTCTAGTGGGCATGAAGTAGTACTTCACTGTGGTTTCGATTTGCATTTTCCTGATGGTTAAAGATATTGAGCTTCTTTTATATGCTTATTGGCCATTTGTAGATGCCTATTCATATCCTTTTCTATTTTTAATTGGTTTTTTTTGTCTTTTTATTATTGAGTTGTAGATGTTCTTTACATATTTTAGCTACAAGCCCCTTACCAGATATATGACTTACCAATACTTTCTCCCATCCTGTGGGTTGTCTTTTCTCTTTCTTGATAATATCCTTTGAAGCAGAAAGTTTATCATTTTGATGAAGTCCAATTTATCTATTTTTCCTTTTGCTGCTTATGTTTTCAGTGTCAAACCCAATTTCATGAAGATTTTCCCCTATGTTTTCTTTTAAGCATTTTATAGTTGTTACATTTAAGTCTTGGATCCATTTTGAGACAATTTTTATATATGGTGTGAGGTTTGAGTTCAACTTCATTCTTCTGCATGTGGATAGCCAGTAGTCCCAGCACCATTTGTTGAAAAGATTATACTCCTCCCACTGAATTTTTTGCTACCCCCTGTGGTACATTGGTTGATCACAAATGAGGAGTTTTATTTCTAACTCTTAATTCTAATCCACTGATCTACATGTTTATCCTTATGCCAGTACTACACTGTCTTGATTAATGCCGATTTGTAGTAAGTTCTGAAATCAAAAGCTATAAATCTAAATTTTTTTCTTCAAGATTGTTTTTCTATAAGCAAGATCATATCACCTGCAAAAAAAATATAGTTTTACATCTTCCCTTCCAATCTAGATGCCCTTTATTTCTTTTACTTACCTAACTGCCCTCTCCAGAACCTCCAGTACAATTTCTGAACAGAAGTGGCAAGAGCAGACAACCTTGTCTTTCTCTTGATCTTAGAGGAAAAGCTTTTAGCCTTTTGTCATTAAGAATGATGTTCACTGTGGGTTGTTCCTGGATGCCCTCGATCAGGTTGAGGAAATCTTCTATTCCATTTGTTGAGTGTTTTTATCATGAAAGGGAGTTACTGTTACTACACAAAAATGCAGCTGTTCTCTTTTTTCTCTTTTTTCCTCTCTTCTTTCCCTTTTTTGATTTCTTTCCAGAGCCTTGTAGGACACCAGGATGACATCAGGAAAGAGGAAACTGTGGGCCGCTCTGTGTCCATTCCCTGAAGTGCTCTATGAGCAAGCATCTGCCACCTCCTCCCTCCTGTCTGCACTCCTGACCTAGTGGTGCCCTTGTTGTTCTGGCACAAGTTGCGTCCCTTCCACTTCGATCTGCTTTGCTGGCCTACTGTCTACTGGTTCTGGGTCCCTGGCTTCCTGTCACTCTTCTTCAGGGTTCAGATCCTTTTTCTACCCCTTTCCAGGTGTCCTGGACTACTCTGGCAGCCACTGGTGTTTGGAAAGCTAAAGGCTATTTTCCAGGGCAATAAAATTTCCTTTTTATTCCTGTACCAGTTTGATTCCACAAATATATCATGAGAACTTTTTAATGCCAAGCATTGTGCTTGTTTGATCCTGATAATATTCACAATAACCCCATTGTGTTGTTCTTAGTTTGGTCCCATTTTACATAACAGAAAACAGAGGCTCCATGTGGCCAATTTGTCTGAAGTTACATAAGTATTAAGTGGCAGAGCCAGAATCTGATTACTGTTCCGTTTGGAGCAAAAGAGAGGAACATGCATATAGCTGTAATTACTAAGACTGAACTCAGGGCATTAGCCGCCATACTGGAATAGCTAGGAAGAACTAGGAAAGTGATACGTCTCTTTCCAAATGCAAGACTTCTGTTGCTCTGGCGTTTGCCACCTTGCCCAGACCTATCTTGTAAAAACACAAGCCCGCTCATTCAAGACATGCTGAACCACATTGGGCTATCTCTACTGCCATGCATTTGGGTATGCTTTCATCTCTGCCTCAGAAACACTCTCTTCTACTCAACTGCCAACGTCTAGACGCCTGACCAATTCCTATTCCTACTTTCATACCCAATACAAGAATCACTTTTCCTGGGAAGTCCCTCTGATCCACGCTAGGCTGTGCCCTGTTGTATCTCAAGTGTACCTAGCCATAGCACTCACCAGATTTCTGTTCTCCTCCCTGTTCCCTAAGACGGATAAATCATGAGCACCTTCAAGGTGGGGCCATGGTCAGTCTCCCTGTCTCCCAGGAGAGTTCCTGGCCCTTTATCTTCAAGATGAGCTCCTACAAACAGATGCCATCTCTGGTAGCAGATTTAAACCACCTCTCTACTGAAATAAATTAAAAGTTGGGGCTTTTGTTTCCTTACATTCTGGAGAGTGTGAATTCGAAATCAAGAGGTTCAGGCCTATGAAATTTGAACGCACAACAGTAAAACTACCTTTCCACTCTGCAAAACACAACTCACAGTCACCAGGTCACCATGAGGCAGACCTCAGGAAAGAAGATAATTCAAAGGAGGAAATAAACAGTCTCACTTTAAATACAGAGCAAGAGCACCCTCATGTTCTTAGGCACTTCTGAACACCTAGGAATCCAGAGTCAGTGCCAGAGACCACTTTTAGATTAAACAGTACAGGCCATCCATTTCTTCAGCTACTAAACGAAATGATAATTTTACTTCTGACTGAAAGCCAACTCAATGAAAACATGCCAGCTATAAGGTGTTTGGGGGGGCTCTTTGTGGCAATTCTGAGAGCAAAGCTTTAATGCAGCCACCTTTCGCTTTCTCCTCTAAGAGAAAGCTGTGAGGTCAGGCCCAGGATGACAATGCCTTACAGCTCCCAAAAGGCTCTTGGTCTTAATCCTTGCCAATTTCCCTCCAAGCCCTGGCACATCTTGGGCTGAAGGCACACATGTTATTTTCATTTAGGCATGAATGCTGAACCACTGGGTATTTTTTTTTTCTGGGCTTTCTGTTAACTGTCTACAAAATGTGGTTTTAAGATATATTACCCCTGGTCATTTATCTAACAGACCATACTGGGATCTGTAAGCTCCATCCTTCTTGCAGCTTTCACATTCTATTAAAACGAGATCTCTTACCAGGAAATTTACTCAGACAGGGGAGTTCATTTGAGGTTGAAACTGTAAAGTGGCCAATTATCTCTCAGCCATTGGGTGCATTCGATCTTTACCCCAAGCTTTGGAAATAAAGACAACATTTAGCAAACGTTCTGCTCCAAAGCTAATGTTTTGGAAAGAATAACAGCATGTTGGGAATAAATTACATGGTCTTTAGTGCATTTTAGTGTTATTGCCTGTTAACACGCAGTGTGGTGTGCCAACTCATGAGAGAACTCCAGTCTTCTCAGGAATTGATTTCTGAATTGTTGAGTTTATGGCGTCCATGTTGTATCACTGAACAGACTAGGAGTACAGGAGATGGTGTCTGTGGAATCTGACCCAGGGGAAGCTATGAATCATAAGTTGTCCTTCCATTCAGATAACATTCAGACCATTAGCACACTATGGGTAATGATATTTGAGGCTTTTCATCTACGACTTATTTAGTTTCCTACTTCATGAGTTATACCGATCCTAAGACCAGGTAATCTAATATAACTAATACAAGTAACAATTTAACCTTACTCAAAGTCCTATTAGGTACAAGGTCTTTTGCCAGGCTCTGTGGAAGAACAGTAGGATGCTTAAATAGATCTTTGATTCCATTTCTATGAAACGTCCTGAATAGGCAAACCCACAGAGGCAAAAAATACATTCCTGGTTTTCTAGCACGGGGAGGATGGGGCATTGGGGAATGCTGGCTTAAAGAATGTGGGATGTCTTTTGGGGGGTACTAAAAATGTTCTAAAATTGATTATGGTAAGGGTTGCCCAAATCTGTGAATATACTAAAAACCCCTGAACTGTTACTTTAAATGAGCAAATGGTATGGTATGTGAATGTTTTCTCAATAAAGCTGTAAAAAAAAAAAAAAAAAAAAAGCTTTCCCTCACAAAAAAAGTTAAGATGTTAATAATTCAGATGGAAAACACAGAAAACTAAAGACAGGTGCCACACAATGTTAAGGAAGATCCAAAACTACTTAAATCTCTTCCAGCTTTGGATGAGTTTCTTTTTCCTGGGACTATTGCAATCTCTCTTGGTGTGTGTTTAGGTTCAGGGGTAGGAGAGAAGGCCTTACAAAAGAAGAGAGCTTCTGATAACTGAACAGAAATGAAAACCACGGGAACACAGCAAAAGATGTCCTGGCACCAGAAATACCAGACTAGGGCCCCTCAGTGAAGTCCCTATGCAAGTCGGTACCTCCCTTACAGCTGATCATAAGCAAGGTATTTTATTTCAAGGGGAAAAGGTGATTTTGTTAGGCTGAGAGAGAACTCCTGTTACTGAGGTCTCTCCATTCTAAAGACAACTTTACTAGGAGAGCACTATCCCCAAACCCGTTCAGCCTCCCATGTTCCCGGGGCAAAGGGCTCTGGCATCAGGGCTGTGCACAAAGTAGATCAGCCAGAACTAGCCCTGTAGCAACCTGCAGGCTAAACTACTACTCCATGAACACACAACACAAACCTATTTTTCAGGCCACATAAGCTGTCATAGAAATTCTTCAGACAGAAGAAGAAATTATAGTTCATGCCTCCATGATTTATCTTTTATTGAAGTAAGCCTATTTTATTTAAAAAGGTCCATCACCACCTTCACCTTCACTGAAGTGGCAGGCCCCTCTCTGCCACCATTTTTTGTTTGTTTATTCCCCTGACTTCCAATATTTACTAAGAAGCAAATTGACTACGTGTATTTAATATACCTAATTCCAAGTATTTTTAAATGTGATACTTTTTAAACTTTTAAACTAACTCAAATATTTTAAATGACAAATTGCTTTCATAGGTCACATTAAACTGCCAAGCAACATTGCACGTGAGTATCTTAAAGAAAAGTACATCAAGAGATTTTTCTACAAAACTGTGGATATGCATTCTAGGTTTGGTGTCCTCACTAACTAGGACCACGGCTTCCTCACTCTGACAATCAAGACTTGTCACCATTTTTTGTTGTTCTTGGTCTCTACATTTCTTATAGCTGGAACAAAGACTGAGCTGAGGGTTTAGTTAAAGAGATAGTACAGCTTGGGCATAGAGCTCAATCTTTCCTCTCCTGGAAAGGGCCTGCAACTGGGTGATAGCTCTGCCAGTTCCATACAGAAGTTCTTCGAAGCTTGTGGGTCAAACTCAGCTAAGTGACGTGTTGCCATCCTCATTCCTCTGATCTCCATTTCCCTGGAAGACCCAAGGAGAAAGAGCTCTCTTGTCCAGTGCTTGCCACCATCCACCTTCCATGACAATGCAGGCATTGGCTTTGGGAAGCTGCCAAGTTTCTGGTGTGGGACTTGAACCCTTGGCCTCCCACGCAAAAGTAATGATGCTACCAGTCGAGTGACACAGGCCTATTTCCTGAGTCAGTGACTGAACAGATCCAAAGGTATGCAAGGCATTTCTCTCCTACCGCCAGCCTCACCCACCCTTGGCATGACTGCTGGCATCACCAGAGCTGTCCTCCTTTGGTAGCAATTACTGGGCCACCGCCAAGTTTCCACAGTGCAGAGCTGTTTGTCAGCTCGTTAGTGCATTTCTTCACCTTCAGTTTTCCTAACCTGAAAATAACTAGAATAAAAACTCACGTTGATGAACAGTTTTGACCCTTTTTTTCCTTTCCCCCGTCTTCTATATAGTAGCTGTTTTATTTTTAATGGGAGCCATTACTACATGGCAGAGTACACCTATTTACATTTCCCTTGATTTGTCAGGTCTCCACCCTCTAGAATAGTTATGCATAAGCTCACATTCTAGAATGGAGATAAAAATATTCAGGATATCAATGAAGCAAAGACAGGAAAAATAGGTTTGTGTCCTCCACACACTGAGTTAGCTTCTGATAAGAAATGTTTTTAAGAAATATAGGCCAACATGGAGAAACATTTTCTTCTACAATTACAGTAACATAAAAATTGATGATATATGGGGGAAGAATAGCAAGGACTATAAAACCTAAAGTAGAATGTCACTATTTTTCTGTTGTTGTTATAATAGTGTTTAAATAATGTTTGTTTATTTATTTATTTATTTTTATTTAATTTTATTTGTAAGTAGGCACCATGCCCAGCATAGACCCCAAGGCAGGGCTTGAACTCACGACCCTGAGATCAAGACCTGAGCTGAGATCAAGAGACAAATACTTTAGGGGGCGCCTGGGTGGCTCAGTCATTGGGCGGCTGCCTTGGGCTCAGGTCAGATCCCAGCATCCTGGGATCTGCTTCTCCCTCTCCCACTCCCCCTGCTTGTGTTCCCTCTCTCTCTGTCTCTCTCTTGCTCTCTGTCAAAATGAATAAATAAAAAAAAAAAAGAGAGAGACAAATACTTTATCAACTGTGCCACCCAGGTGCCCATGTCTTTTATTTTTAATGAGGAGGAAAGGAAAATAGTGTAACAGGTAACACACACACACACACACACACACACACACAAAGTAACCCTGCTCCTTTAGTTTGGTGTGTTAATAACTGGATATAAAATTAATCCTCAATCTGCCATTCCTCTTCTTTTTCCCTTTTCCCTTGCCAGGCATAACTCTGTTCTCAATCACTCTGGGAGTAGCTGCCACTCCCAGATTCCCTGTGGCTGCCTATTCCCCTCATGTAAAGAGTGATAACCCCCATGGCTACAGAGGACACGTGACTGACTGTCTTTCAAAAGAGGTGTATGAGAACTCTAAGGTCCCTCTCACATCGCAATGACAGAGGTGTGGACTCCCAAAGGCTTGGCAAGGCACCCGCATCTCATCCCCAGTTTATTCCTAATAAGATGAAGTGGGAAGAACTTACTGACACAGTTAACTGGCTTGGGCATCTGAAACTCCAGGCCAGGTAAGGTTGCATCCCAATACTTCCCATCATTTGCCTCACAGTCTGTCTGCAATTTTCCTAAGTCACCCCTAAAACATGGAGGTAAGAGTTGAGAATTGTAACTTTGGTTGAATGGATTCCATTGGCAATGCTGTCAGTCTGACTTAATTTTTTTAAATGCTCATCTCATACTTTCTCATGAAGATCCAGAGCAGGGGAAGAATCCAACCTACAATTCCTATGTTGTATGTTTATGTGTAGCTGTTATAACAAGCGATAGTGACAAATGCCTAGGCTCAAATCTTAGTGGTATCATTTTTTCGTCTGGACTAATGATTTAACATCTTTGAGCATCATCTTCCTTATTCGTAACATGGGGGAAATACTGGTGTCTACTTCACATGGTTGTCGTGAGGACGAAATAAAATGGTGCTAATAAAGTGCTTTCATAGTCCCTACCCTATAGTGAGGAATTCAATAAATGTTAGTAGTGATGGTTATTACTATCATCTTTATTATACTGCCCCTCCATTCTTCACTTTATCCACTTCAAAGTGAGCTAGAAATACCTTGACGTAGCAGCAGGCGCACAGAAACTGGAGATCCACAGAAAATGGATCTCTTCCATTCTACTAGCTGAGTAATGACCTTTGACAAGTTAATTTGTACATATGAATCTGCTGCCATATCTATAAAATTCAGATAGTGACACTCACCCCCACAGGGCTACTGGGAAGATCCAATGTAATACGATACAGGAAAATGCCCGATGCATACTAACTGCCCAGTAAATAAGGGTTGAATCAGGACCTGGGTTTAGGTCACTCACCCTGCTTATCCCTTTTTAGCTTACATTTGCAACTAAAGAAGGCATCCCACTCTCCTCGATGCCGCTTCCAGACAGGGAGCCAAAGCATTAGCGAACTTTTGGCAGGCACTGGACAAGGAGTGTGATCACAAGACCACCATGCAGAACTTTGACAACTGAATGTGCAAATTATGCTATTCAAGCTGGAATATCACCCAAGTGTGTTTTGGAACCACAGTGACCACATCCCAGCTGGACTGGGGAAGTAAGCTGCCCAGCCAAGGGTTTTATTATTTTTATTTAAAACTGTGAATCATCAGAAAATCAACCTTCTCCAGCCAGGTGCTGTATTCAGATTCCACATAACATCTACTTCTTTGGCAGCTGAGCAAGGCAAAAGTGCCTATGAGAACTGTTTTGGGAAGATTTCAGAGGTCAACATCTTAGTGGTTCAACCAAGGTAACTTTGGAAATACCACTTAAACTCTCTAAGACTCAAGTTTCCTCATATGTAAAATAAGATAACAATAGGAAATACTGGGTAGGTTGTTGTCAGGTCTAAATAAGATGTGGGAAAAATGCTTAAAAGAGAGGATCATACACAGTTTTAGTGCCAGATGTGAATTTGCTACAATGATAATGATTATTAGATGAAGGCGTTTGGGACTTTCCAAAGGCATCAAATTCTCACCTTTGCTGTCATAAACTTATATTCTTTTTGGAGAAAAACTTTGTATATGACAACTGAAATGATAAAACGGACTTCTGAATACATGACAAACTGAACAAGATCCCTATTGTCTGGGTGGCTGAGAATAATTCTATGTTGGAGAAAATCTTAGAGCTGAGCCTTGCAGGAAATTTAGGATCAAAGTCATGGACAGGAGGGAAAGAGCATTATATGAAGGGTAAATAGCTTCATAAAAACTGTCCAGCCTTTTAACAGACACATGAAAAAATGTTCATCATCTTTAGCCATCAGAGAGATTCAAATCAAAACCACACTGAGATACCACCTTACGCCAGTTAGAATGGCCAAAATCAACAAGACAGTAAACAACAAATGCTGGAGAGGATGTGGAGAA
>CM052804.1:25572706-25615610 GCA_028533885.1 Nasua narica | reverse complement strand
GGCGAATGGGGGGAAATCGGAGGGGGTGTTGAACCAGGAGAGACTGTGGACTCTGAGCAACAAACTGAGGGTTTTGGAGGGGAGGGGGGGGGGTTAGCCTGGTGGTGGGTATCGAGAGGGGCACGTACTGCATGGAGCACTGGGTGTGGTGCATGAACAATCAATCTTGTAACACTGAAAAATTAAAATAAATTTGGGGATATTAAAAAAAAAAAAAAAAAAACTGTCCAGCCTTCAACTCTAGCAGCTTGGCTTTAATTCCATCCACAAAAAAGAAAGACCCACAGTTTTCAGAATTTGCTAAAACTTCTTGAATTCACTGCTTCAGGCATCAACCCTTGTTTTTACTCTCCTGACCTCTTTGCCACTGTCATGGATGGCCTAGCTACTGTTTTAACCGAGCTACTGTTTTGACTATTTTAACAGTATTGACCATTAGGGCAAAACACGGTTTGGTCATTAAGTTTTTGATTCTGATTTCCCTCCTAACTATGGTTTCTTCTAGGAGACTCTTGAGAATCATTCCTGCAGGGAAATCCATGTCTCTGGAATCCCATTTCCAAATACTATATCCACAGGGACACCCTCTGATGAGCAAATTGTGGGTAAGCTGTCATAGGCCCTGTCGTGTTTTAAGGACAATGAATAAGTAGATCAAACTCACTCTTGCGATCAAGGCAGCAGAAGGTAATAAAAGCTTGTTAAAGTCATACTCAATGAAGGAACTTCCTAGAAGCATAGACCATTCAGCAGAGACCTTCACTCCGCCCTACCCTCTACAACCACCCCCCATCCCCAGCTCTGACAGTGGATGTGAAACCAGGGCTCTAGGCTTCACAGGAGGATAGATTCTCACATATTCCCAGAGATCTTCTCTGATGACTCTCATGTAAGTTCTACCATTGGTTTGTACAGTTGTTCCAACACTCAATTGTAATGACTTTGTTTTCTGCCTTGGGTAGTGTCATCTATTTGCCAGCTGGAAGGTAAATTTCTACATAGTAACAGCTTCATTATTTTTTTGTTTTTATGTTACTAGAAAGCTAAATTCTGCACGTGTCACATGTTATATATATATAGGGAAAACACACACACACATACATATACACACTCTATAAGAACAACAATAAAAGCAAAACCAAAACTACTCTAAGGTTCTCTGATTTTGAAAAAATATGAAGTCAGAAGTTTTAGGTTCCAGGTCTGGCTCCAGAGCCTGATATCTAAGACATCTGGGTGTATTATACAATTTTCTAAACTTCCTTCCACATCTACAAAATAGAGATTATGAGACTAGTCTTGTTTACCTTAAGGAGAATCACAGTGCCAAGAGATAACAGATATAAAATCATACCTAGGGAACCTTTTCAAATGAATGAAAAATAAGACAGGACTCAATTTATAAAAAGTTTTCTTTTGTTTGTTTAAAGTAAAAGAAAAAAATCATACCTAGGGAACCTTTTCAAATGAATGAAAAATAAGACAGGACTCAATTTATAAAAAGTTTTGTTTTGTTTGTTTAAAGTAAAAGAAAAAAGACTTTTATGAAAGGAGGAGGAAAACATGAAAAAGCCGCTGTTTTGAGGACTAAAAGAGAAGAATTCTAATGTTATTTTTTTCTTGTCAGAATTCTCTTATTTAGAGACAAAGAAGGAAAAAAGGTAGAATATTATTTTGTCATTTTTTTAAAGATTTTTTTTTTTTTAATTTTTTATTTATTAGAGAGAGAGACTGAGAATGAGAGGAGAGAAGGTCAGAGGGAGAAGCAGACTTCCCGCAGAGCCGGGAGTCCGATATGGGACTCGATCCCGGGACTCCGGGATCATGACCTGAGCCCAAGGCAGTCGCTTAACCAACTGAGCCACCCAGGCGCCCCTATTTTGTCATTTTTTTAATCCAAGGTTAGAGGAGACTAGTGATGCACCACTCAGGGTTGGCTGGGTTTCTGCTCATTTTGTATTGCCTAGTTGTTTCTTAGACATTGCCGCTCCTCACTTCAGGTACTGAAGGGAAACATGTTGGAGCAATTGCTGGACACTGGATTGGCTGAGCTCCATTATTTTTAGCTGACCTCTTAGAAACTATACATTAAATGTGCCAAGGGAAAATGTACGCTCTTTGTTCTCTCTGACAAAGTGCAAGCTTGGGCTCTTTCTAAGACTGACCTACTAGGGTTCTTTGTGTTTCCCTCCTCTTCAGACATCTTCCTTTAGGGCATTTTATTGCCCATTAGTGGTAGCAGGATTAAGGTCCAGGGCAAAGCTGATGAAAGCTTTGAACAGAGAAAAGATTTCAATTTGCTGGCTGACATCAGTGATTTGGAATGATGTGCTGATATCCAGTCTGTGAGCTTTGGGTAAACATGACTCTTTAACTGTCCCTTGTACTCCTCATAATTAGGATAGGGCATAAGGAGTCTAGTGGCCAGTGCAGAAAAATGAACCACAAGCTAGTGAGTGCCTGTTTCTGCCAGACTCTTCTAGGCCTCTAGGTTAAACCACTTGATTTTTGCAACAATGTCTGAGCCACATATTTTTACCTCCTTTTTCAGGATGAGTAAACCCAAGTTAAATAATTTGCTTAAAACCACATGGCTGATAAGTGGCAGGGAATGCTTCTCAGAGAATGTGAGGTTAATCCAAGTTCTGGTAGAGGTGATATGCATCACCTAAGGAGTAGAAAGGGCATTTTATATATAAGATTTGGCAGTACACGGGTGAAAGAGCTTGGACCAGCAAACAAAAGACTTAAATTCCAATATGTGTTCTAATACTTTCTGTGTAACCCTGGACAAATCACTTCGCAATCTAGATTTTTAGTTCTCTATCTCATACTAGAACATAGGAAATTCTAACAAATTGTAGTTACCATCATCATCATCATCAAAATCACTGCTCTTACCAATACTGTAATTATCATTATCACTAATACTTTATTTACTCTTAGCATTTTAGGAGGATATAAGACAATGGCTACAAAAATGCCTTGTCCCAAAAACAAACTAGAAGCAATTTAAAAGTGTTGGAATTTGTTTTAAATCTGAGGAAACTGAAAAATATAATTTTCAAATATAATAAATTAAGTGCAAGGTAATTGCTGTGTACTTCACAACTGTCTTGATGCTAGTCTTAGCCAGAGTTTAAACTCTTTTTTTTTAAACATTTTTATTTATTTATTTGACAGAGAGAGAGATCACAAGTAGGCAGAGAGGCAGGCAGAGAGAGGGGGAAAGCAGGCTCCCCGCCAAGCAGAGAGCCCGATGCGGGGCTCGATCCCAGGACCCTGAGATCATGACCTGAGCTCAAGGCAGGGGCTTTAACCCACTGAGCCACCCAGGGGCCCCCAGAGTTTAAACTCTTGACAATACTGAAAGATTTAATTGAACATAATAATAAAAAAAAGAAAGAAAGAAAAACAAACACATCCTCTCTATCCTTCTCTACCAGATGGTATATAGATAGTATAAATTGTGCCACCAAAGATATACTGATAAGGGAAATCTGATTATGTCACTTCTATGTTTAAAAATCTGTGGAAGTCTCCCCTTGCTTACAAAATAAAGTAATAGCTCACCAGTTGAGTGTATAAGGCCTTTTACAATCCAATTCTAATGGAAAATTTCATACTTATTTCCCATTATTGACATGAGTACTCTAATTTTTCACACCAACACATCTACCCCATTCCTTCATTCTGAAGGTCTCTCCTGTTTTCTTTGCTCATATCATTACTTCTTCCTAAAATTCCCTCCCCCATTTACGATCTGCTTGTTTAACTCCTACTTACTCTTATCCTTTTCTAAACTTCTCTGGGCAGAATTAGTTGCTCCTTCTTCTGGATCTCCAAAACGCTTTTTTAAAACCTTTAATAGAGCAAATAGCACTTTTCCTTAATATGCTTTTAATTGTTTATGCATATATCCGAGAGATCATTCCAGGCAATAACTGTGTCCTCTCTCAATGCATAAGGCTTAGCAGGTGCTTAATTAATATATGTTAAAAGAATACACACAGTGAGCAAACTTCCTTTCTTTTCAGAATGTTTGCCTATTTCCCTTTAGTCATTAATTCAACAAATAGATTTTTAAAAACATCTACTATGTGTTATTCATTGAGTAACATCCAACTGAAATCTGCAATTTCTGTCAAAGCATCACACTGTATCTAAAGCAACAGCAACCAAGTGAGAACCACTTTAAGTAGCTTTTATGTAAACATTTTAATCTGTCATGCTCCCTTCCATGGGTGAAGGAACTGTAAACGAAGTATTTGGCTCTCAGAGAGTTATGGCACAATTTTTGGCTCACTTTGATAAATATTGATCTTGTATAAATTACTCAGGAGAGGCAGTCGATGGTTCTCTGAGCAACACACACAACCCCCACTCCCCTTTATGCAAAGACATAAATCATTTATGAATAGAGCCCCACATCTCTATGAATAAGTCCCTTGGATTCCAAGATGACTGATACTCAAGTATTTTTCTCATTTGAGTGCAGACCTAAATTTAAGCAAGCAGTCAGACTACATGAAGTTACAATGCCCTTTTGTTCACTGTAAGGTGAGAGATGCATAATAGGTTTTCAAGGGTAAACATCATAGGTTTTAAAATAAACACCATTAAATGTGATTGCACATTTGTGCTTTTAATAAAGTTGATTGTGAGGGGATAGCTCTTTAGAAAAAAATCTCATGTCAAGTTCATTCAATTTTAAGTTTTAGTCGCTGGTGGAAAGAGGAGTGTTAGTGCACGTATGTGTGTGGAATTGTGGAGAATTCGTTTTCTTTGACCACAGTTGAATCAAGCCCTTGGCTTCATCTGGAAAGTTGTGAATAGCACAATAAGGGGTCTGTGTGTGGTGAGGAGTCATTAAAGAACCAAAGGGCAGCAAACATTGGTTTTCAGGGATTCTTGTGGTAAGATAAATAACCAGAGTGTTTAACCTCTAGGAACTTCATCATTGAAGGGGCAGGAGGGAGGATAAAGAGACAGTAAACTGACAAATAGCTTCTGGTCTCTTGGCAGGAGCTGGAATTTGTCATCAGAGCTCACACAGAGGGTAAAAATGCTGAAACATCTCAGGAACAATAAAGGAATGTGACTTATGTTTTTTGGTACCTTTATTTATGACTTTCCCCACCCTAAATGTTTTTTTGCCCTCCAATTCTAGCTTTTGCACGTTCTATGCATTGTTGTCAGCTTCATTCACAATGTAAATTGCATATAACCCATGACACAAGAGATCCTATTTTAAGCAATTGCTGGCCACAAAATCTTTATGGAGGACTCAGAGACATATATTCAGGGAAGATTGCTGAAGAATTATTTACAAAGGATAATACAGAAAACCATCTAAGTAAATGCCCACAGTAGGAGATTGGTTCAACAAACTATGAAACATTCCTACAGAAGAATGAAATGCAGCAGTTACAAATGCAGCAGGTGAATATAAATGTACCAAATACTGGGTTGTCCAAGTTGTACTGAAGTTTAAAAAAGTTATTAAAGGGGCACCTGGGTGGCTCAGTGGGTTAAAGCCTCTGCCATCGCCCCGAGTCATGATCTCAGGGTCCTGGGATCCAGACCAACATTGGGCTCTCTGCTCAGCAGGGAGCCTGCTTCCCCCCACCCCTTGCCTGCCTCTCTGCCTACTTGTGATCTGTGTCTCTCTCTCTCTCTCTCAAATAAATAAATAAATAAATCTTAAAATAAAAAGGAGGATGCATAATAGTATTTATAGTGTGATTTCTTTTAAGCAAATAAAACCACCATAGTGTATAGATACACAGATAGGGTTTATGTTGGTTATATCTTGGGAATGTAATTAGAATAAGAAAGGCAGAATTTTCACTTCTTACGCTAAATAGGTCTGTATTAGATGAATTCATTAAACTGCATACAGGTTGTTGCATGGTTTGGTTTTAGTAACTGAACATAATTAAAAAAAAATCTTACTTGTCTTTCAAATTCAAACTCAAATAACATCCTATCTAGGAGTGAATTCTCCCATTTCTGCAATGCAGAATTTTGTACCAATTTTGTAACACTTGCTGCACACTGTTGTAGCATTATGGAAAGAGCACTTAATTTAACACCAGAAGTTCAAATCCAATTGTGCTACTTTCTAGTGATAGTGTAACTTCTAAGCATAAATATTTATTTCCATAAATGAGAGAAACAGTATTATGTCCGTAGGATCCTAGGAGTTGCAAAATAAGAGGCATTAACATACTATGCATTGTATATTTTATTAATATATCGTGATAAACATTGTGTTCTTATTTTGTGCATCTAATGTCAATTCCCATAAGAACAGGGTCCACTATATTCATTAATTCACTAAATGCATAAAAAATGAGAAACTATTGTGTGCCAAGCACTGTGTTAAGCTCTAGAGATACAATGGTGAACAAGAAAGACAGTATCTCCTCCCTCATTAAATTTAGTTAAGTAAAGAAATCACAAAAATAATCAAACACCAACCGTGCAGTGTTATAATACGCGATTTGAGAAACTCTGTAGGAAGTAGAGATCTGAGATCTGAAGGATGAATAAGCTTTAGCAGTCAGAGAGGGTGGAGAGGATTTAAAGAGTGTGTACAGTAGAGAGAGTAGTCAAGTGAGAACATGATATATGTCCGGCATGCTGGCACTTAAAGGGTGAGGAGAGAGGACACATAGGAGATGTGATCTGGCATCTCCCTGACATGCCTCCTTTTTCTTCCCTGTGTGCTGCTCACTCTCCAGAATAATTAGTTAGGGCTCACAATATCTTAGAATTCAGAATTTAAACATCTTCCAAGCAAGTAACACCACAGCTGCTGGAGGATAAAGATTCAAAAGAACCAGCATCATCTCAGTACTTATTCAGAAACCCAGCAGGCTCCTCCAGGAGACATGATTCCACTCAACCTTCTTCAGAGCAACCGAAGGAATATTCTAAACTGGGTAATCTGGGAGATGGGGGGGATGGAAGCGTGAAGGAGATGGGGAGATCCATGTTTGTTTATTTGGAGTGGGAGATACGTCAGGGACTGGTTAGATACATCAACTCAGCATACCCTCGGTGTAATTAAGGGTCAAGAGTCAGAGAGGTGATGTATAAACTTCCAAATACCAAGTGCTTAAAACTCAAGTTTTTGACTATACAGAAAGCTCTGGCATTAATACAAATACTTGAAATAAAAAAAGGTATGCTGTATGAGAATAACAATACAAAACCAAGGAATCAAAGCATTTCAGGGCTCAAATAGGCTTCTGAAGTCACTTGGCTATCTCTCTTGGTTTTGTGGAAATAAACGGAGACCCAGGGATAATGAGTTCTAGTCATCCATGCAAGCACCCATGAGTCATCTCTAACAAGTGCCTACTGAGTGCTCCCAGTCATATATGAAGGGAACTCAAAGATGGAAGAGTTGCTTTTCTCTGGCTACATGATGGTTAATAGTAAGTTCTTTAAGATATCTTGAGATATGACATGATACAGTGAAAACATCAAGAGTTAAAGACACAGTACTAAACTTGTTCTTCAAGGAAGTATGGGGCCTTTTCAGGCTCAAAGGGGGAAGATACTGCAGAGAGAGCAATCAGGACACACAGGCAGTAGCATAAACAGACTAAATCAAGACAAGAATTAACAACAAAGCATTTATAACACAATTTCAGAGCACCTGGTCAGGATATGAATGGCACTTCCTTAACATCAATCCCATAGCTGAACACAAAGGGAACTTGAAGGTGATAGATAAATTCATATCTTCTGACCCCATATTTGCTAACCCAAAGCATCCAGTAATATATTACAGTTTTGAGTTTCTACGAATTTTATTTTCCAAAGGGTAATGAAGAAAAAACCATGAATGTGTATTACCCACATAATTCAGATTTGTAAGGAAGGAAATAATGGTATCTGCAAGGTAGATAAGTGGAAGGAGTGGCAGAAATGGGGCAGGATGCATTTTAAATATGCCTGATTATGTACATAATCCTATTTAGTTTTCACAACAACTTGAGGTATGAATATGATTACCCCTATTTCAGGGATGAGAAAAATCGAGGCTCAGAGACCTTTAGTGACTTGCCAGGGCACAAAGCCAGTAGACGCCGGAGTCAGTTTGAGCCCTACCTAGTCCATCGCCAATGCAAGTGTTCTTTCTGTTACATGATAATTTCTCCCAAGAACCCAGGAGAAAGAGGCTGCAGTAACCTGAACTACATAAAAAGTAAAGAAATATGAACAATTTTAAAAAGTTTTATGTATAATTCCATGGCTGAAGACTATAAAAGAGGGGCGCCTGGGTGGCTCAGTGGGTTAAAGTCTCCGCCTTCGGCTCAGTTCATAATCTAGGGGCCCTGGGGTCAAGCCCCACATCGGGCTCTCTGCTCAGCAGGGAGCCTGCTTCCCCCTCTCCCTCTGCTGCCTCTCTGCCTACTTGTGATCTCTTTCTGTCAAATAAATAAATGAAATCTTTAAAAAAAAAAGACTATAAAAGAAATATAGCTTGTAAGGGATAGGCAATTTTCCCCCCAACATTTTATATGAAGATTTTCAAACATACAGAAAAGTTAAAGAATTGTATAGTGAACACCCACCAACCCACCGCCTAGATTGTACAATTAACAAACATTGTGCCATTTTTGCTTCATCAGGATTGCTTTTAAAAAAAAAAAAAGTAAAATTCTGACAATGTAATCACTAGCAATTGTAAGTATAATAATAAATATACAAATCTACAAATGATTATAAAAATGTAAATACTATACCATTAAGTTCCATGAAGTCAAGAACTATGCTTGTTCATTTATCTCTGTATAACCAATGCTCGGCTTGGCTTTTGGCATAGAGTTGGCCCTTGACAAACCTTTATGAATGAATGGACAACATAATCCCAGTGAGTAAATATGGGTTTCAGCTGAAGAAGCTCCTATACTATGTTCTCTGATAAATGAATAATAGAGGAGAAAATGTTCTATAGCTGAAAGGAGCCACCATTCACTGGGAATCAATATATCAGAGGAGTATCAGTTTGGTCAAGGCAGAAACAAACAGAAGCTAGTTTTTCTGCATCTCCCAACACACATTGCACCAGGATTTGGAGGTTAAAATTAACATGGTAAAATGCATGAGAAGTTAGTGTGAAGTCTTTCATTTCAGTAAAGGATCATCACACAAGCAGAGGATGGGGCAAGTGTTGCTTGACAGAATTTATATATTAAAATTTGGAAGGAGGGTGGAAAGGGAATTGATTATTATAAGGTAGTAGTATAAATATGTGGCAAAACAACAACAACAACAACAACAACAACAACCTGCCACACTTAGACAGTATGAGTGAGCAAGGGAGGTAGGGAACATAGATTATAAGAAGTAATAGTCCCACTGTTACTGGTGGGACTGGAATACTCTGGGTATTCCTCTCAACACGGTGAGCCATAATAGTGCTATTCAATAAACTAACATGTCTACAGGAAGAGAGGAGGTGGTTTTGGTGAGAGGGGGTCAGGAAATTATGTAGTTATAATCATTAAAGGGACGGGGGATATAAGGTACAGCATGGTATCCACAGTTAACACCGCTGTGTGTTACATAGTGGGTTGTTGAAGGAGTGGATTCTAAGGGTTCTCATTCCAAGGAGAAATGGTTTTTTTCTCTTCTTTTTATTGCGTCAATGTAGGATGATGGATATTGGCTGAGCCTGTTGTCGTGGTCACTTTGCAATCTATGAAAACCAAACCATGATGCTATACACTTAAGTGTGTATGCCGAAGTATATCCGTTGTTTCCCCAAAAAACTGGAGGGCAGAACTTGGGATGTTTAGATTGAGGAGGAAAGAACAAGGAAGAATATGATAATGATCTTCAAGTTATCGGAGGGCCAATAAAAAAGGAAGTAGGGATAATGGTCTCAGATGGCACATAAGCTGACTACATATACTCACACATTTATGGATATAAAATATACACATAGTCATTTTATATTTTTAAATATGTAAAATATCACACATAAATACATCTATCAGGATTCAAACATAAGGGTTGAAACATAAGGACTATTACACTTCATGGTCCAGAAACAAAGAGAAATTGGATGAGATAAAATTGCAGAGAATGCTGGAGGTCAAGACTCATGGGAAGAACAACTTGTGAAGAACGGGACACAAGATAACCCGAGTTCAGAGGTAGGCTACCTCTGGTATGTCCCACAAGAGGAGGAGAGCAGCCAGGCAGGTTAACCACCATCTACCCCCCACCCTCTACGCTCACACACCCCAGAAATGGAGGAATATGGCTCCAGATTCCAAAGATGAATGTGGGAGCTTGAGAGAGACAGATATGGTAGCTCCCAGGTGCTGCTGCTGCAGGAGACTATGTGATGGCACCAGAGGTCCTGCCATGGACTGGGTGGGAAAAGGGTTACAGCTATGGCTCACACTGCCTCTCCAGCAAGCAGAAAGATGAACTTGCAATCTCGACTACAAAGATGAGCACAAAATGAAGAAACACCAAATAGCCAAGAAAAGTTTTGAGCATGAAAGGAGACAATTCAACAAATAAAACTTAAACCTGAAGAAGCAGAATTAATAGGGCAATTAGAACAGCGCTTGTGGAAAAAGACTAGATATGTTCTTTATTATTTCTGAGAGTAAAGCTAAGTAAGGCCAGTAGATGAAAGCAGCAGGAAGTTAGACTTCAGCATAGTGTGAAACAAAAACTTCTCAAAAACAATGTTTTTTCAACAATGAACTTCAATAAAGCACATACAGCTCTAGCCTTGATTCCATCCTATATGGCATTTTTATCAAATGCTTAATTAAAGGCACAAAAAGAGAAGTTATCAAAACAGAGCAACTTAGCTTAAAAAAAAATGGGGGGGCGCCTGGGTGGCTCAGTGGGTTAAGCCCCTGCCTTCGGCTCAGGTCATGATCTCAGGGTCCTGGGATCAAGCCCCATGTCGGGTTCTCTGCTCAGCAGGGAGCCTGCTTCCCCCTCTCCCTCTGCCTGTCTCTCTGCCTACTTGTGGTCTCTTTCTCTCTGTCAAATAAATAAATAAAATCTTAAAAAAAAAAAGAAGAAGAAGAAGAAAAATGGTTAGCCAACAGACTAAAATTAACTGGCCCAGATCCTGGGGAACAGGAATAAATAACCTATATCACTAGGTCTGGCATACATGTCCACCTTCTTCAGACATGAATAAGTGTTCAATATTCAGATATGGTGGGTATAGACTGAGTTTTCACTCTAGTAAAAAAGCCAGCTAATAAGTATTTATGTAATATAAATGTAAGTGGTCATAACTTTCATAAATAAAAATACAGATGGGTAAGGCTATAGGGAATAATGTATGATTAATTTTATGTCGTATGTTTTGTTTTGCAGCAGAGAGACTACTTTAGAGAAGGAGACAACTAAGCAAAGGCATACATAAAGTCAGGCAGTGTATTAGTTATCTGTTGTGTGTAACAAATTACCCCAGAACTTGCTGGTTTAAAACAAAACCTTTATTATCTCAATATTTCAGAGTGTCTGTACCAGGGCATGGGTTAGCTGGTTCATGTCCCTAGTTCAGCAGCTCCTGCTAGGCTGCCATCGAGATGTCCTCTTGGACTGTAGTCATTGCAAAGCCCAACAGGGAAGGCTCAGCTTCCAATCTCACTCAGAAGGTTGTTGGCAGGATTCAGTTCCTCCCAGGCTGTTGGAATGAGTGTCTCAGTTCTGACTGGCTGTTGTCCAAGAGCCCACCTTCAATTCTTTGTCATACCAGCCTCTCCATGGGGCAGCTCACAAATGGTAACTTGTTTCACTGGAACAAGTACCAAGAGCCGGAAAGCATAAACGAGAATGAAGTCACAGTCTTTGATAACCTGAGGCCTATATGACATCCCATTACTGTTGTTCCTCTTCAGACAAAGCCTATTCTATTCCATTCCATTCTTTAGAAGTCATTAAGTCCAGCTCACAAATGGGGCAAGGGGGAGGATTACACAAAGGTATAACTACCAGGAGGTAGGGATCACTGGAAGCCATGTCAGAAAGCTGCCTTCCACAGGCAGAGCAAATCTGGGGGACCAGCATTCCAGATGTTGGGAACAGCAATGCAAAGAACAAGGCAAATTTGAGATACAGAGAGAAGGCTGGAGAGAAATAAGAAAAGGAGATAGAACTTAAAAGGTAGGCAGGGGCCAGATCCTAGGTCACAGGGAACTGCTGAGGTCTTGGCAGTTTGGATTCGATTATGAGTGGTGAAGAAAATTCCTTGGACAGATTTGAGCAGAAGAGGTTAAACTAACCTTTCTGTTATGAAATCATGATGATAGTAAATGGCACATTCTATTCCTCTATTTGTTTGGTTTCATTTGCTTTCAATGACCTTTCTGAGAGGAAACTGGCAATTCCATGTCAGCTGTTTCTATATTAAAAAATTATTTTATTAGTCCTACCATCCTGAATCTGACAAACTGGTGATCTATAAAGAGATGATTCAAAACCATAGATTTTCTGTCATGTGAGCTCCCCTTTGCTGCATTTGGGGAATAAGGACTCATTAATTTATTATTATCATCATTATTTATTATTATTTTGTGATTATTCACTGCAATCAACTGAGCCTGTCCCACTGCAACCTCAAGCAAAAGTCAGAACACAAGAAGTTGGATGAGGAGTGATCACACAGTGAAGGTGATCCTGACTGTGTATGTGGAGCCACTAGGTAAGTCCACCCAAAGCCCATGAATGTTCAGGGAATAGAGGGTCTACTTCCTTCCAGAGAACAAACACACTTAAATTGCTGATGCCTTCTCCCTAGTTATCTGGGTCAATTAATCCCAGCATAGAGCTGCCAGTTGAGCTCTTCCCTGGCCAAGCTGCTCTGCTTTGAAATTCTCCCCCAGGCTACCTCGCACAATGATGTCAGCCAGGGTGAGCGCCCTGCCAGCCCTCCCCTATCACAAGATGATGTGCAAGGGAAATGCACACTGTCTGTGCTCAGGAAACATCTGGTGGATCCGCTAGTCCTCAAGCGGGTCTCTGGCTGTTTTATAAGTTAGGGGAACAGAATAGGATGGGGAGACATGGAGCTTCAGTGATTACCCAACCTCAATAGCGAGTTACAAGCTGAAAGGAGATGTGAGGAAATGGCCTCCCTGGCAGGCCCTCTCCAGGGACCCAGCACCACTGCTGCACAGTCACATTTCCTAGCTTGTAATGGAAAACAAATGCTGTTTACAAGAGCTCAAAGTAGCTGAAATGGGAATGTGAGCCAAGCAGTATAGTGGAGGGTGAACTTCTACTTGGAAGCTTTCAGAAGTCCAGTAATTATTCAGTACCAGGCCTGAAATACAGGCTCCTGATGAGGACTATTATTCACTTTCCCTTGGAAAATGAAACACCACATTCATTGGTAAGCAGAATCCATGACCACTTAAAAACAGATGCAGGCCCTCGTAAGCTGTCTGACAGAAAACAAAAGTTGCTGTATGTCCTTCGCCGAGCTCTAAGGACCGTTTTTGTCCTGCTTGATATCCACGGGTTTTTTTCTCAGTTTATGAACCATTAGAGAAATCAGGTAACATAGATAGGAGAAAAGGGACTTGTGTGCTGCCCCCTCTGCCACCAAACCTCCATAACTGTCCCTGGGGGAATAGAGGTTTTCTGAACATTCAGCATTCTGGCCTGCTAATGAAGAGTTCTTCTCTTCTTCTGCTTTGCCTCCTGCCTCTCCCCTTCCCCCAGTTCAATCAATAAGAGCTTTCCAGTGTGGGGACTTTGAGATAGTGTAAGTCCTTCACAGGTGTTGAATCCAAATGGGTGGCAAAAGGGAATTTAAAAAAAAAAATTAAGTAATAAAGCAAAAAAACAAAAACAAAAAAAATCCCTGAAAGACACAACGACTCCAGCTTTAAAAAACTTCTAAAAATTCATTTGTTCTCAAAGGCCCACTTTTGGTGAGAATTAGATGGAACACAGGATTAAGTGTAACTTTTGGGGGTGCCCTTCTTTCTGGCATAGTGGTCAAACTGGGCTCATGGGGCTTTAAGGGTTGTTGTTCCACCACGGATTCATTCCTTCCTTCAAGCAGACAGTCTGAGGATTTTTTGTGTTCTCTATATTGAGATTATAGTTGGGAACAAGACAAGGTTCCATGCTCTCTCAGAGTCTTTATACACGAACAAAGGTGAAATGATCTAATGTATGCAAAGTGCTAAGCCTGAGCCTGACACTTCATAAGCGGTCAATAAATGTTAGCCATTATTAGCTATTATCCCCAATTGCCCATATCTATCTGTTTCTCATTCTCCAGCTTCTGCTTTTGTCTGTGAAGAAAATCCTAAGTTTTGTCAAATTTCTGTCCAAACGGCAAGATTTATCATAAGAAATTGACTCACATGATTACATAGGCTGAGCTGTCCCAAGAAAATTCTGGACACTAATTTTAAGTAGGCCTATTATAAAATATAGTTATTGTAGAAAAGGTCATTTATAAACTTTTGGCTTACTCGAATCTACTTAATTTACTTGTTCATAACAATTATATTTAGATTACTCATGAAAATTTCAGGAGACATGAAACAGCTAATCATCTAAAGTTACCTTTCTTGCTAACGAGAACAACAAATTCTGTGACAGAATTTGATGAGTTTAACATGAGCGTATTTGACTCTTAGTAAGCTGAAATAGAATAAAAGAATATTTAATACTGATAAATCTAAAGATATTCCTGTTTTAATTAAACCAATAAACTTAAACTACCTTTTATTTCCTGAGGGCTGTCATAGATCATGTGAACTTGCAAAATATTTGGGTTAGTTTCTATATCTCTGAGAGTATATTTATGTAATGCTTATCTGTCTTTAAGCCAATTAAGTAGAACTCTTTACAAATTAATTTTGGCAGGTTAAAAATAGAACTACCCTACAATCCAGCAACTACACTACTAGGTACTTACTCAAAGGGATACATGCACCCGGGGTTTATAACAGCATTTATCTACAATAGCCAAATTATGGAAACAACCCAAGTGTTCACTGACTGATGAATGCATAAAGAAGATGTGGTATATATACATAATGGACTATTACTCGGCCATAAAAAAGAATGAAATTTTCCCATTTGCAATGATGTCGAAAGGGCTACAGAGTATCATGCTAAGCAAAATAAGTCAGTCAGAGAAAGAAAAATGCGAGTTTTTGTCTCGATTTTTGTCACTCATTCAAATATGAGTGAAATATGATTTCACTCATATGCGGAATTTAAGAAACAAATGTGCAAAGGGGGAAGAAAAGAGAGAGAGGCAAACTATGGAGAACACACTGATGGTTACCAGAGGGGAGGGAGGTGGGGGGATGGGGAAGATAGGAGATGGGGATTAAGGAGTGCACTTGTTGTGATGAGCATAGGGTGATGTGTGCAAGTGCAAGTGCTCAATCACTATAATGTACACCTGAAACTAATATTACACTGCATGTTACCTGGAATTTAAATAAAAACTTTAAAAAAAAAACTAATTTGATGATACTAGAGATACAAAAAAACAAAACAAAACCCAATGTATCTGTAGCATACATATGTAACTACATAAATACACAAATAGTTTGAACAGATCTTACAGCTTTCATTTTAAAATTTTAGCCACAAGACAGGTATGAAATGCAAAAGTTTATGAAAGGACAGGAGCTTGTAATAGCACAGTTGGATCCAAATTGTATTTCTGGTAGATGGAATAAGCATACCGGCTCAGATAATTTTTTATTAATGCTTGTGAAAGAGACATTAGACTTTTCACATATCTAGTTTTCAAAATAGCCTTTTCTTTTTTTCTTCTTCTGATAAAAATTGTCTTGGTTCCTGGAAAAAACTACCTCAAATACTTATATCACAATAGGCACAAAGAAAAATGCAAGTTCCATCCAGAAGAATTCGTGTTCCTTAAGTCCAGATCTTTTATAATACCTGCAAGCCTTTTGAGATGAATACAGGAGGTTTAGGAACTGGTGAAAAAGGCAGGTGGACTTTGAATTTGTTTTCAAAAGCACATTTCTGTTCTTATAAAGACTTGATTTGTAAGACAAGTACAACTGCTTTCAATTCCTCAAAGAACTGAGCTGCAATCTGAATGATATGGAGACTACTGCACCCATCCAACTCTACTATCCTCAATCTGCACCTTTGTTTCTGGGACCTTCAACTAAAATGAAAACCGAAAGCTTCCTATGTTCTAGATTCAGAGCTGTGTGTCTTTTGAATGTTCTAGTAAATCCGTACACAAAGGCTCTAGAATGTTCCTTCTTTCTGGGTCCATAGTTTCATTTACCTTAGGGAGAAGGCCTAAAACACATTTCCTGTCAGGCTCTGGATACCAGCTTCCAATCTGGCCAATGTTTGACCACAGAACTACTTAAAAAGGAAGTAAAAAAGGAATCCTTCTGAAGATCTTGTCAAGTTTCAGTCTTGGACAGGCAGTAAATATTCCCAGCATTAACGTACAACCCCATAGGGACAAGAAGCAAAGATACTACCCTCCAAGATCCACAGCCACTCCCCCCCCCAAAAAAAGACAATTGCCCTGAGAGTTGGAAACAGTAAGATCCCAGCCACAAATGGAAAACAACCCACATTTCTCTACAACCATATTATCTGGGTCCTCAACGTGACTGTTGCCAAGCCAAGTTCTCAGGACACAAAATGAGACCACAAGAAGGCAATAGCTGTCCCTGGGAGGGAAGGGACTGACCACCAATGAGCACCCTAAGTACACGTTCACCAGTCGCAATTCAAAGACCTTATTCTTACAAACGCTTTTCGGCCTCCAGTCTGAACTTAGAACGGAAGGGACAATGTGAAAGGATGTCTTTTTCTCTCAACCAGGCTCCACAAAAACAGACGGAAATGGGAGAGCTAACTTTGGTCAGAATTCTTACCTTCCACCAGCTTCTGCCAGTTTCCTCCGGATCCCATCTGCTGGCTCTGGAGCGAGTACGGCGTCTCAGGGGGTCTCATCCTGGCCACCGAAAACGTTAGTAGGGGGAAAAATAGTTTTCCCTCTGCCCTTTAACGGTGAGCGCTAGGCTCTAGGGCACTTCCTAAGTGGAGAAGCTTGTGTAGGTTAAAAGTTACCCACGGTGGCCACGGGAACTCAAAATTACCTTTGGTAAAGCTAGCCTGCTTTCAGCCTCAGAACATTTTATTCACCTGGGGCCTCGCACGCGCCCCTGGCCTGCACGATCAGTGGGCTTTCTAGGCCGGACCCAGTCCGCCCCCATCCGGTCCAGCGTCTAAAGGGCACCTGGCCCGCCCCCATCCGGTCCGGCTTCTCAGCCCACCCCGTCGGACCCAGCCCGGTCCGGTTTCTAAGCTGGGCCTTCCCAGTTTCTAGGACGGACTTAGGCCACCTCAGGCCTGCTCCGTTTTCTAAGTCCGGGCCAGTCTTCTCAGACTGACGCAAGGTTCTAATCTGGAACCAATCTACCCCCACCCGGTCCGGTTTCTAAGACGGACCCAGTCCGTCCTCGCCGGGTTTGGTTTCTAAATGGAACAGGTCCGTTCCCATTGGGTCCGGCTTCTAAGCGGGACGCAGTCCACCCCAGCCCGGTCTGGTTTCTGGGTGGGACCCAGTGCCTTTCCGGTTTCCAGGGCAGACACGGACCGGCTCAGAGCTGCTCCGTGTTCTAGGTCGGGCCCAGTCTTCTCAGACCCCACTCAAAGGTCTGAGCTGGACCCGGTCTGCCCCTGGTCTATTCTAGTTTCTAAGTCAAACCCGGGCTGACCCAGCACCTGGGGCAGTTTCTAAATCAGAGCCAGTCTGATTCCAGCCGGTGTCTGGACTCAGTCCGCAGAAAGAAGTCTGAAAGCAAAGCTGCAGAGCCAGGATCCAAAAGGGCCTTAAACGTCCATAGGGAGGGGGAAAGCCGCAAGCTCAGAGGCTGCAGCAGGTAGATGCGCCCAGTTCTCCTTGTCCCTCGGGGCTGTGGAGGATCTCCTTTTGTTTCCCCTTCTGACCAGAGCTGTTAAAAGATAAGCTGAGGCGTATTAAAACGTTTAAGAGCTTGCTTGAACAAAAATCGACTCAAATTGGGCAGCATCCAGTCTAACAGAGAAAGAAGCTCTGAGGAGCTGCACAAAATAAAAGACGAAGGCAGAAGGGAGGGAGAACAAGGAAGTTATGCTAGACAACAAAGCAGGTTGGTTATTGCAAGGTCACTTTCCTTTAGGGGATGGCAGGGGTTTATCAGGCAGATTACCTAACTAGTGCTGATCAGGTAATTCCTGACTGGACAGGTTTAAGAATTTATTGCTGGGCGAGCCATAACTGTAGTCAAGTTAAATCTTCGTTTGGTTAGTGGGGCTTAGCATAAGCGATTCATTCCATTTTGGACCCGTTTTCTTTTAACAGCAGTTTGCCACAGACCCCTAAAATACTACATGTTTTCTTTTATATGTTGGTGATCACATTATCATGAACTGTCATGTATGTCACATGCTCTCTAGACTGCTAATTCCCTAGTAGAAGAATATGTTTATTTTTGTGAACTCCACTGCCTAACATTGAACCTGGCTTATGTTAATGCCACTTAGTTGTGCCATTATTATATCTTATGAAATGGAATACATACAACGTGTCCACGCAGATATATACAAAAATACACATAGATTAGCAATATAAATTTGTCTGAAGCCCTCCCCTTTTTGTTCTAAACTCTGAGACCCTAAACAATATTACTGTCTTCTCAAGAAAAAAAAAAAAAAAAAAAGGAAAGAAAAGCTTTTCTTTTGTTGTTGGGCAGGAGTATAGGAAAAGAAACTTTGGAGAAAGCAGACATGCTTATATTTTTTATGCCTTTCCTTTTTCTCTCACTCTTCTGGATCTTGAAATTGCTCTGCTCATGTGCGCTACATGATGCAGAAATTGGAGAGTATGTCACATACTCCAGCATGCGCCAGGAGAGACATAGGGGATGCGTGTGAATGTTCCCTGCCTCTCTTTTTTTCTGGTTAGACTTCAGAGGCTGATGCTCCACTTTGGAATCTAGATATCAGTGTGGGCTACTCTGCCTCCTGCCTGCTGGTGAATAGGATTCCAAGTGACAAGGCTTAAATAGAGCCCCGCATTGGGCCCCCTGCTAAGCGGGGAGCCTTCTTCTCCCTCTCCCATTTGCCCTGCTTGTATTCCCTCTCTCCCTGTGTCTCTCCCTGTCAAATAAATAAATAAAATCTTTAAACAACAACAACAAAAATAACGAATACACTCATCGGGTCAATGCTGATATTAGGTCAGCCTAAAATTCTTCGAAGCTTATTGGTGTTCTGGGTATAAAGTCCAAAATCATGGCTCTCACAATCACCCATGGCCTGTCTACTTCAGTCATAGGTGAGATGCCTCTCCTTCACACCCACTGCTTCACCCAGACTGGCTTTGGTAGTTCCTCACGTGTGACTGGCTCTCCTGCTGGAGGAGCTTCATGCCAGTAGTTCTTTCCATGCAGAACAATTTTCTTCTCCAACCTTCCTGCAGCCAAGTACAATATGTTCTTCCCTGACCCCTCAAACTCAGTGCCCCAAGTTTTACAACATCTGGCACCCTTTACTTGCCCTTTATCAAAACTCACCAGTCTTTTGACAGCTTGCCCAGTTTCTTAAGCTTCTTGAGGGTAGACACCAAGTCTGTCTCATTCATCATAGGGACTTCCATGTCTGTCCCCTTGCCAGGAGGACACCAGACTCAAGATATATCTGTTAGGTGAATACACGTCTCAACACTTTCAATTCTCTGAGCTGACTGGGTGGTATTACCAGAAACATGAGAACTGAATGAGTTCTTTCTGCCTGGTCTCTCCCAAATCCAGCTGGGAAGCAGGTTTGAAGGATAGCATTGTAGATGGGGACTCTGGGTGAGGACTCTGTGAAATAGGGACAGTTTCAAGGTAAGTGACTCTTTGCTGTAGCCCCTTAATTCCAGTGTGGTTAATAACTTTTAATTGTTATGCAGTGTGAATAATCCACCTGTGGAAAAAATTAGGCCCAACAGTAGTGTTACATTTTCATTAAAATCCTGAAATCCTGGGGCACCTAAGTGGTTTAGTTGGTTAAGTGTCTGACTGTTGATTTTAGCTCAGGTAATAATCTCAGAGTCAAAAGATGGAGCCCTGCATCAGACTCCACAATGGGCATGGAGCTTGCTTAAGATTCTCTCTCTCCTTCTCCCTCTGCCCCTCTCCCTACTTATGCTCCTGCTCTCTCTCTAATTAATAGTAATAGTAATAATAATAATAGTGATCCTGACTAATCTCAACTGGACTCAGTCCAGACCGTGCCTTTTCTATAACATTAAAAAATAACTGATAACTATACCAGCAAAGCCACCCCGTAACAAATAAAGGACCAGTGAGACCCTGAGGAATCTAGAAACCCCTCCCCCAAAAAATGATGACTTGGGGAAATCATTGGGCCTGGATTAAATTATTAAGTACCAGTAATTGTTGTTTAAGGTAATCAAATTAAACCTCCATATCTGGATGGATTTGGCCTTCTGGGTGTGTGTCACCCACTTCTCTAAATTATTTAGTCATTCATTTGAGTGCAGTCCCCTAGGGGGCAGTAATCAAAGTGAAATAACTCTACCCACAGAGATCTTATTATCTATTTGGAGAGACAGACCTGGAAAAAATAAGTGTACAATATTTACAACTTTCAAATTCCAAATGATACACCCAGCCCTTGTGGAGAGACATACCCTGAGGAATCAGGTACAACCTCTAAAGCACCAGTTCTACATTTTTTGCAACTTCGGCTTTATTGGCTCATAGGTTTTCAGTTTCCCATATAACCTCATATTTCAATGCTGTGTAGACTGTGTTCTTCAAATTAGCACACATAAATGCCAAAAGGTCAAAACTCTACTAATTATTGCAAACTCTCTGCCTTTTATTGTAAATACTTGACTTAGACACTCCATAGCATTTTTGGAGTTCTTAGCAAATTCTCAAACACTGTTTAAGGATAGGGGTTACATGACACCAATTCATGTTGATTCTCTGCTCAAAAACTGTAATTGTAGTGCATGTGTTTCAGTGACTATACTTAAAATATCTATCTGACCCCCTATTACAAGAGACATTTAGATTTCATTCATCTAAAATTAAATGCCAGATACATTACTGATAATATTACTGATATTTTTTAAATGGTAAATGTATGAGGTAGTCAGTTATTTGCATAAGTCTATCCATATGACCCCAGTGACTGGGGAAGGGACAGGCACATGGCTGAGAGAAAGTCATACGATGGTGTGGGATCTACTAGAAAGAAATGCTATCTTTTTGGCTCAACAGGAGCCTGGGAAGACATAGGCCTACCTTTTGCTGTCAGCAACCGTCCTCCCACTAGACACAGCCCAACATCAAAGATAACTTGAAGACAGATGTAGCCAGATTCTAATGTCAGTTTGAGCACCTGTATCAACCCAAACATGAGGCCACTCTACACCTGGCCTTGCATGCAAGTGCACCTAAAATTCTTTTTTATGTTCAAATTCATTAGTTAGGTTGGATGTGCCTTGCAAACAAATGAGACCTTACTGATTCCATCTCACAAAAGGAACAAGGTAGGAAGAAAGCTGCAAGGAGGATAATTTTAAGTAATTCTGTATTTATTGGTATTCAATTTATTTTTCCCAGAGAGAAGACATACAGTCTGACGTATCCTATTTTAATAAATCCTCTGCTTCTGGATTTACATCCTGAATTTCTATGACTTCTAATTAAAGTTCAGTACCATCACACACAGTGGTTAAAATTTTTCCCTGAGACCATGAAGGCTGTGCTTTTAGCCACAGAATATTTTGCCTTACCAAAATTCAGGAGAAAACAGAAAACTGGAAGTCTTCTGGTAGTAGAAGACACAGGCAACTTAGGTAGAATTCCTGAGAAAAAGTGTAGAGTCAATTAATCCACTAATTAATATTTCCCTGACTGTGAACTATTATCCGTTCAGTATCGCTAAACATTCTAGAAGGGAAATTCTTTTTATTGCCTAGAAAGACACCTTAAAACAGTGCTGTGTGCAGAGCATCTTGACTTTTGCTAACTGTCAGAGCCATCATGATGCCGCAGTTTCCAATAAAATGCAGACTTAATACCAGTGAATGTAGGAAAAAGAAATCCAGATATGGATGATGAGAAAAAATGATTATCACATTAAGTGCTTAGTCAAGCCTGCAATGTTGGTTTAAATTGGTTTAAAATCAAAACAGCTCATGATCTTCCACAAGTAGGAAAGGCAGAGAGACTTCCTGGATTATCACCTCAGACCCCAGCCAAATCAGTACACCAAAGCATACGGCAAACGGACATGAGCCATTGTCTTCCAAGGTTGGTGCATGGACAGTCCACTCTGAAGGGGATGGGGCTCCCAGCAGCCCCTTCTGGGTTTCAAGAAGCCACATTCTGGGAAGGAGCCAGCTCTCTGGGATCAGCTGCTCCTGCATTGTTGTGGTTCCTCCACCCACCCATCCCCCTAAAACGGCACAATGGAATGACTGTGTTCTCTATTGAGGACTTCCCTTTTTAAAAATAAACAAGTAAAAGTTTTCCTAATCTGACCCATATTCAATAGTGGAAGAAGGCAGCCAGTACCGGGGTGGGGAGTGGGAAAGGAAGCCAGGCGTCAGGCAAACACACTCAGGGACGACGTGCGGGACAGTGTGCAGGCCTCTGAAGACAGAAAAGTAAAAGGAAAGCTGAGCATCGGTGGGCTGTGGCACTTCCAGATCATCATCCCATGGACACACGAGTTCTTTCTTAGGTTTTCTTGAGGTATTTCTGACAGGCTTTTGCCATGTCCTTCAAGAAGTTAGGAACGCCATTCTACAAAACAAAGGAGACTGTCAGCTTCTATATCCTCATGGTCATTACTCCTGATTCTTTAGGCTATGGCAAAGGTAAACAAAGATGACTCTGAGAATGATAAATATGACAATAGGGCCCTTGTCCAACTTCTACAGAACGTGACCACAGATCATGACAGAAGACCCGAGGCACAGGTGAGACTAGATAGCAGGGGACACTGTTACGTGTTTTGTTTTTTGCTAGTAAAAAGATAAGATGATTTTGAGGGACTATTTTTTGAAAAAGAGAAAACAGAGGAAATGGGCTTGGGTTGGGCTATAGGATTCTAACCCAGGAATCATAGAAAGGACTTCTTTTACAGAATTAGGAAACAGTGAGGATGTGGGACAAAGGGCAGATAGACTGTTCTTTCTTAGTGCTGAGCATTGTGCAAGACATTCCCCAGATACTTCCTTACTTGCCACTACTCTACAGGGTGATAATACTTGTCCCCATTTTCGAAAGGGAAGAAATGAACAGCTTCCCTAGATTATACAGACAGAAGCAGGACACGGACTCAAAATCACATGCGTTTGACTCAAACCTGTGCGCTTTGCACTCTCCCAGGGAATGTGCTGAGCCTCCCAACAGTAAGTAGGACTCCTACAAAGCACTGAATTGTTCCCATAAAGCCAGGTTCTCCTGCAGTCTCCAGTGATCTGGCCACCACCACAGTCCCTTCTCCTTACAGAGAAACAAAACAACAATAACAAAACTGGAGGCTTCCAGGCTCGGACATGTCTGGTTGTGTCTCAAGCCAGGTTGGCCTGTCAGATTCCTCCCTCCATAAGCAGACACAGGGTCAGAAGGCACCATTTTTCATTTTCCTACAAGGAAAAGGCTATTATCCCGAGGATGCAGAGAGTGATCCTGGCAGGGTCTTGCAAGCAGGGAGGGTCTAACATTCCAGCTAAGGATTCTTCTTTTTTGTCCCAGCCTCCAAATCCTGGGTGTTGGCAACCTTAGTCCTAACTGTAGTCATTCAACCAAGCTGCTTCATAAAAGAGCCTCATTAGGCCTGAGACATGGTGTCTCTACGGTCTGACAGCCCTGTGGGCTAAGTCAACATTTGTCAAACACACTTCCCCACCCTCCTGCCTCCTGGGATCTCACCTTGGCGACCCAATTAATGAGCCAGGAAGGAATTTGGCCACCCGGGTTATCGAAGTAATACATGAAAACTAGAAAGGAGAATCAGGAGGAGGAAAAATGTTAGAAAGACAACAACAAACTCTGCAAAGCTTCCCCCTCTATGTTCAGGTCCAAAAAGTAAGGAGGGAGGGAACATGGGATTCAGGAGCACTTCTCGCCTCTGCCTTGCCTCCCAGAATATGTATATATGTATGTGTGTATGTGTGTGTGTGTGTGTGTACACACACACACACACATTTTTGAAAACAAAGGCACATGCACATTTTGCTGCTACTTATTAAATGCCTGTCAAGTGCTAGACACTTAGATATAGTCTCTCATTTAATTATTTCTCTCATTAATTATCTTAATAGTGCAAAGGAATTGGTAAAATTAACCCCCCCCCCCTTATAAAGGACAACATGGAGACTCAGAGCAGTTGGGTGGCATGTCCAAGGTGACGGATCTGAACAGCTTCAGGATTATGGTTCAGACTTTGCCTCACGCACAAGGCCACACTGATTCCCGTACGGCAAGTGGCTGGCTGCCCAGCTCTGCTCACAGCTTTTCTCCGTGCTGGCTGGAACTCGAGGCAGGCAGGTCCTGAGTCGGCTGAGCAGAAACTCCGTCCTCAGGGACATTCATGCCAGCCCTCTTGCCACCACCTCCCGGCCCGAGGTATGTATCCCCAGGACTAGCCTGAAGTGAATTTCTACACCTTGTGGTTTGATTTCCTCTGGACAGTGTAGAAGTCAATAAAGAATGGGTTGAGTCCGATTTAAACATCCACCATGCACTCAAGCCAGGTTTCTGGGGGTGAACTGAGTCTCTCCCTAGGTTTTGATTCCTTGTTTGTTTTACACCTGTGCCCATTTTCTGACCTCAGGGAATAAGCATCATGCGTTTTACATGCCTAACAATCAGCATGGCCTATGTGTCGTGGTCCCAGCTGCTTTCCCCGGCTTTACCTTTGCTCCCTTTCTTGCCATCACTCTCGATCACCAGGCTCTGCTTATACTGATTCACCCGGACCACACCAGACCTCTCGGGAATCTGTGGCACGGAGGTGCTCTGGGCCAGGACTACGTGGATCTTCCTCCCGTCCATGTCCAGGTCTCGCTGCTGCCGGATGTAGATGTACTATACTGTCAGTCAAGGCATGGTATCAATGCCAGCAGTCCAGATGGATGGAAGGAAACCCTACAAGCCAGAAGCAAAGTGAGATGATTCTATTTTTCCCAACTGGCATTTGTTCCTGTTAATGTTCCTTCATTTCTCAGCCCTGTCTCCCTACCTGCACTGAAAGACTGTGGCCCATACAACTTCATATTCTTATTTGACAGCATACATCACCTACTTGTGAATGATTCCTTGATGCTTTCAATTATATGGGGAAACTACTCCTCCCTTCTCTAAGAAGGCACTGTGAGATACAAGGGACTGATCACTCACCAGTGGTATTAGTTACTCAAACTTTCTGAAGCTAAATTTCCCTCTGTAGGAAAAGGGGGTTATATTCTCCAGCAGGCAAGCTTGGTGGGGGCATTGGAGAAAGACTGGGGCAGAATAAGTATCCCATAAACACTTGGGTCATTTCACTTTGTCCTGCCCTCCCCCAAAGTTAGTGACCTCTATGCACAGAGGATGGTCAAGCAATGTTACTTACACCTAGTAGTCAGAGGAAGAAGCATGAGTACCTGAATATTTAGTAGGCAGTTGTCCTCTCTGGGTTAACACTGGTTAACCACCAAGAATAACAAAGCCATTTCATCTCTATAAACACTCACAGAGCACTCACTATGTCTATGGAACTATAATAGGGAAGATAACTGACTCCTAAGAAACAGTGAGAGTTACCATCTAGTAAGCCCTTACCATAAGCCTTACATATAGCATCAGCTATGATTCTGAAAAGGTCCTTCTGAGTATGGTGTAAGTATCCTCATCCTACAGATAACGATATTGAGGCTCAGAGAAGTAAAGAAATTTGCCAACGATCCCATAGCTCAACTGGAACCTGAGTATAAACCCAGATCTGGCTCCAAAACCTAGCTAGACTTTTCATAGCTGGACAGACCTCAAGAGAATTTTAGGTTTCACACTAGAAGGAATTCAAAGCCTAAACAATAATAATAAAAAAATCATCCTAAGTATAACATAATATACTCACCGTAACAGCAACAACCATAGCCCCATGCCACCGCAGAACCTCTGCAGCACCCACAGGGGTCCCAGCCCTCGCTCAGGCACCCTGCAGGATGTGCTACTGCCCCCAACTCTGGGGACATACAAGTAAAGTTCTTAAATGTTTTAGGGGAGAAATGATGTTGCTTTGGCTCTGGATTTCTGACATCAAGACCTTTTACTTTTTCCTCACAGCAAAATTGTCCCACTCTCTCCCAAAACTTGCTCATCTCATGTGACAGACCCGACACTTCATGGAGGAAAAATCAACCTGATATATTGATTAAAACTTCTCAGAGGTCTTCAAAAGGCTGGACGGTCCAGCCTACCAGAGGGCTTATGACCAGAAAACCACCAGTTCACTGAGGCCCAGAGAAGTGAAGGGACTTCCAAAGTCAAACAACAAATCAGAGAATGAGCTCACTTCAGTCTGGGATCTTTGGCTCCAAATGAATGTTCTTTTCCTCTGCACTATTCTCTGTTCTCAAAAATTTAACCACTAGCGGAGAGACATGCATATAAAAAGATTAAAAAACTCATTATCGGATTGTGTGGTACTGGTAAACCAATTATATAGAACTTGAAGTAGTCCCAAGTGTCTACCCTGAAGACCTAACCAGTGAGGTCAGAGAGATGGAATCATGCCCTGATCAAGGTCACCATCTCTGGAAATAGCTGGACATGCTTCCGAACCTGCTTCTGCCACCCACTCGTTGTTAACCAGAGCAAAGTTCTGGACTTCTCTTTGCCTCAGTTTCCTTGACTGTGAAATGAGGATGATGGTACTTACTTTGCATAGATGTTGGCAGGATCAGGGAAAACCACATAAAATCTAAGGGATTACTTAATCCACAGTTTGCTGAAATACATACCATATGTTGTACAAACTACCTAGCAGTATGTGAACAAGAAATAAGCCCTAATGGAGTTTATACTCTAGTTGGGACCAAGGAAAACACATAGACTTAGACACAAAAACACATACAAACAATATACATAAAACACAGCCACATGTCCCTTCTCTTTCTAGAGAACAATTATGTAGGAAATAAAGACTTATACAAAGCTAAAGCTAGAAAAGATCCCAATGATCATCCAATTGAGTGGTTTCCAAATTTTTTTTTTTTGAATCCACAAGACCCTTTGTTGACAGGATCTTCTATGGAAATTCAGCGTATAACATACTCAGCCACTATGATTGAAGAGGATAGTGAAGGAGTGGAAATCTCACCTATCAGTCATCGTGCCCCCACCCTGCCTGTCCTTCATATTTGCATCCCCCTTCCTAGGCTAGTCCTGAGAGGGTTTCTTAGAACCTTGGAGAGTCAGCTAAAACTTCCCACATTCCATTCAACTGTTTTAATGGTAAATGAGGGGAAGAAACATACACCCAATATCCAGAGCCAACAGTCAAGCAGGGATCACTGTGAGATCAATAAAACCAGAGGGGAGAGGGGAGAGCTAGAAAGTGGCGGCCTGAATTCTAGTTCCCACTTGACCAGTAATCATCTATACTTACACCTCTATCATTTTACCTCTCTGGGTGCCCACTTCCACCTCTAGACTGAGGGAATGTATTACAACTCTTTATAAAAAGTTCTTTCTAGGTCCCCAATTCTGTGGCCCCAAAATTTCAAGCCTTAGAAAACCTCTCAGGAAAGCCTGAGCTGCCCTCCAGGACCACAATCACAGAGGCTCCACATGGTCAGGCTCAGACATCACACACTGAGTTCTCCAAAAGTCACACAGGAAGCAACAGTTTTAGCATATGCTTTTACAAGAATCAAGGACAATGCTGTCCACACCTGCTGGGCATGCTACCATTGGGCTATGGCCAAGGGGCACAAGAAACACTTAGAAAGCCAGGTAGGAAGGATACATCTCTGTTGGACATGGGAAAAGGGTACTTCACTTGCCAGTAGACCACGGTTTCTCCATTGCATTCGTTTTCATAGAGTTCTAAGGAGAACAAAAGAGGTTAATGTATCTGGAGCTTCTGGGCTCCAGTTAACAAGAAGCCTAGGTATGATGACCTCTGAGGATATGATAAACCACTAACTCGTAAGGCACAGAATTTTAGAAAAAAATCAGACAGATTCATTAATGCTGAAAGCTTGTTGCCCAATGGCAGAGTCTAGTAGACATAAAAACACAATAAAAAAATAAAATAACTCAGCAAAACATGTCCATTGTATAGCACAAGCAAGATTCTCAAATAGAACACAATAAAACAAAATCAGGCATCCAAAAATAAATGTTCAGGTTTTAAAATCAGGGCAACCACCAGATGTCACTAGAATCCCAATAGTTTTGCTTTTGAGACCTTCTCTCCTATGATTTCTTGACCTTTTCCAACTAGCCTGGGACTGTCACCCAGTCTAGTGTGTTCAGCTGGGAAAAGTGGTTCCAGGGATGGCAGTGTCCTTCCTAAACTGCTAGTAAGTGGCATAACTGTGGCAAACCCTGAGTGTCTTCCTTCTCTCCTGTTTCTTTACATTTTACCACAGCTACAAGGATGAGAATTCCTTAATATTCCATCATTAGATTGTGTGCAAATAGTAGCCGACTCTCAGTTGGAGAAAGCAAAGGAGCTCAATGACACGCGCACCCTCGGACCCCGAGCTGTGCGGTAAGCTTCCAACTAACCATTTAGAGAAGGAGCTAAGCCAAGGCTGCTGAAATAACCATGAGAACACCTTGAAGAGCTCCTGATGGGGAAATGCATTATGTAATTCAGCTTTGGACAGAAAATCTATTAAACGCAAGTCATGGATTAAAGAGCTTGCCAGGGCATAGGTGCCACGAAAGGCTAAAGACAGCCCTTGAGAGGAAGGGGAGAAGTAGACATATTACCTTTGCATGCTCAGTATCACCTCCCCCTTCCTGGACCAACAATCTCAATTCTCCTTCAGGGTATCATCTTTTCCCTCCTCCTTACTATGCTGTTTAAGCAGGACTGACTCAGCATTAATTTTAGGGCTGGGAAAATGAGCAAGACATGGCCCAGTGATTTGTTCAGGGATGGTGCATCTGGCCAAACTTGTCACTCTAACAAGTCTGGGCCAAAAAGTGGTTTGGTAAAGGCTCTCAGGTAACTCGGAAATATCTAGAAGGACCAGAGTTAGGCTCAGAACCTCAGGATTGTACCAGAGAAGCCAAGCTACTGTTGTGACTAGACTAGACACCCTAGTGTGAATGGCTGATGCCATGTACCAAACATCAGAGGCTCTGTGGTGTCCCTCCCAATGTCAGATACCTTAGCCCTACCATCACCAGAAAACTGAAGTGATGCTGTCTGCTTGCTCATGTTCTCTCTCAAATTGAAGCTGCGTGTCGTCTTTTTTTTTTAAGATTTTATTTATTTATTTGACATAGAGAGAGATCACAAGTAGGCAGAGAGGCAGGCAGAGAGAGAGGGGGAAGCAGGCTCCCTGCCTAGCAGAGAGCCCGATGCAGGGCTCAGTCCCAGGACCCTGGGATCATGACCTAAGTCGAAGGCAGAGGCTTTAACCCACTGAGCCACCCAGGCGCCCCTGAAGCTGCATGTTGTCTTATTGGAAACATCTATACTATATTACTGAACCATGGCTGCTAAGGAGACTGGGACAGAGAACGTCTGGCTTCTCCCTTGAATAGAGGAGCATCACAATTCACCCCAGATAAGAAGGGTATTTGGAAACACTAAGAGACCAAAACCATGACAAACATCCACAGGATGCCATGACAGAAAATTGTGGGACTCTGGCTGCCACAAGTAGGAAAGCAGAATGCTCGTTTCTGTTCCTGTGGGGTTATTTATATGGTGAGACTATAAGCCTGGATCCTCTGGGGGCCATCTTTGCCGTGATAAAAGAATCTGCCTGAGAATGGGGTCAACTCAGAAGAAAACTGAGTCCAGATGGAGAAAGCATTTAAACATTAGATGCAGTGTCCTGGAGGTCAGAAACCCCTGGATTTTTCAGTGCCATGAACCAATAAACTCTTTTTCCTTTTCTCACACTGGCACTTTGTTAACTTCTTGTTGCTTACAACCAAGTATCCTGACTCTAGCAAGAGTCTTTCAGCACCCAGGGCTAGCTCTGCAGTTCTAGTCCTCCGTGACTGAATGACAGAGGTCACTCCCAGCTCTAAGTGACAGGAGGATCACCTATTTCATGCCTTTCATAGCTGTCCATCGCTTTCAGGGTCAAATCTAAGCACTGCAGCCTGGTGGCCAAACTGGGCCCCTGGGGATCTGGACCTTCCTCCTACCCTAGCTCTAGATTCTGCTAGCCCAACAACCCAATAAAACCAAATTGCTCCGTTTTTGAACATGCTGTGCTGTTTCATGCCTTCCTTGCTTTACTCGTGCTGTTCCCTAGGCCTCAAATGGCCTCAAACCACTCACTCCCTCACCCTCTCAGCGTCTCACTTTCTCTCTTATATACATTCTTGTTTTGTGTTTGTTGTTGTTGCTTGCATTCCTGTTTATAAAACTTTGATTCAACTTCCAAAACAAAGCTTGGACACCACCCCCTCCAAGAAGCCTTCTGTGACTATCTGGATAAATAGGATGACGACAAACTTACAGTGAGAACAAAGGAGGCCTCAGAGCAAACTGGAGAATGGCATCTGAGAGTATGCAAGGAATCACAGAGGCATGCTTCAGCCTCCCATTCAAGACTTCCATGCCAAAATTAAAAATAAAACAGTAGAGACTAAACCTGTTGCTTTCTACTGGCTAGAATAACAATAGATTCTACTTTCTAGGTGATTTTTAAAAACAGTAAGTGTTACTCACCTTTAACATATTGGTCCCACTGTTTTCTGTAGTCTAAGTCCATATAGATATCTGCAAGCACAGCCGGTGGGCAGTCATCCAGAACACCAAAGACTTTATACTCATAAAGTCCAGTCTGCTATAAAAACAGAACAGGCAGAAATAACCTATTGACTCCCAAATTGAGAGACAGCTGGGTTACACAGCATATGAAAAACAGCTGTACATGCAACACCATTATTGACTATATCCTCTGTGGTCTTAGTGACACAATGATGAAAAAGCAGATGAGGCTCCTGGCTCTCATGAGTCTTATGTATGCTTGCAGACATTGGTGGTGGTAGTGGCTATAAATGCTATCTAGGAAATCTGAATAGGATATAAGGAAAGTTCTGTAGTTAGTGGTGCCTGGATTGGTGGGGAGGGGTTTCCCTATGTAATTAGGTGGTCAGGAAAGGCCTCTATGAGAGCTAACCTTTATCAGAACATCTTATTCTAAATATTAGAAGGAGCCAGCCATGGAAAACTCATTCCTGGTAGGGAGAAGGCCCTCTAGTTGATCGACTGGCATGCTGAAAGAACAGAAAGTCACAGGGTCCAGAGAACTATGGATGGGAGGAGAATGGTCAGAGCTGAGTTCACAGAGGTAGTGGGAGGCAGACTTCAAAGGGCTTTGTAAACCAGGGTAAGGAATAAGGATTTTGTTCTAACTACTAAAGAAAACCAATGAGTGACTTTAAATGGGGGGAACAATAAATAAAGAGATGATTCTTGCTGCTTGGTAGAAAGTAGACATAAGGGAGCAACAAGATGGATTTGAAGACCAGTGTAATGGTCCAGTTAAGAGATGATGGAGATCTGAACAAGGAGGTGACAACAGTGATGGAGAGAAGTCCATTGATTTGGGGATATATTTAGAAGTAATGTCAGCAGGAAGTGCTGGCAGATTGCCTGTGGGTAAAAAGAAAAAGAAGAATTACATCTTAGAACCTCTGCTTGAACAACCAGATAAATGGGAGCTCCATGTTCTAAGACAAAGAAAAGTTGGGAAGAGGTGACTTGTGGGCTATGGGGAAATCAAGAGTTCTACTTTTGAGTATGAGATGCTTATTAAACATCCCAGTGAGTGTCACATAGGCTCTAGCATTCAGGGGACAGGTTACTATTTTAGACATCCACAGGTCATAATGAAACCCAACACATTGTTTTTATCAATTCCAAGACAAAATTCTTCAACTTCTTTTTTATTTATAGAATTTGTGTATAAAGGTAGAAACAGCAGTGTCAAATCACGTTATTCCCCTTTATTCAGGAAAAAACAAACATTTCTGGATTTGAAAGTACAAGAGAGTTCCCGCCCTGCCCCGCCCATGAGGCCATATCCTCCTTCGTGAGGGTTCTGGGCTGGAGTAGGCCATGCTAAACATTTCACTAACTGTCCAGCAGCTAACAATTCCTGACCCTCCCCTTGCCTAAAGACTCTATCCTTAAGATTAAAACAAAGGCTTTTAGATTAATTTCCATGCAAAAGCAAATAAAAACGATGCTTTTGGAATGACAAATTATTCCACGGCTAAAGAAATGTTATTGGCTAATGGAACATGAATAAAACTATCCTCTTAAACCCAATGCCAAGGAGTTACGTGAAGTTAAAAGGTAAACAGTGAAGCTTTCTAGAGACCTTGAGGCTGCAAGTGCTTCCTGGCCCAGGGAGCATAACCCAGGGAAAGACACATCCTAGTTTAGGAATCTTATAGATATATTAAAATACCCAATAAGAAATAGAAGATGTCATTGGAACTGAATTCATAAAATTCTTCCAGGTCTAAAATATATGACTTTATACCAAGGGTTTCCAACCAGAATCCAACAAACTAGTACATCTGAACCCCTCAGGGGCTGTGCCATGGATACCCCAAAGGAAGGGCAGACATTAGGAGAAACATCTCCTTCTTTCTCCTCCCCTCCCCCTCACACATACTGGAAGATAGTGAGGGTTTATACATACCCACTCGTTTATAAATCAGCTTTGGAAGAGAGACCATTAGTTCCCTGTTCAAACATATTGGGGCCCCACTTTCTGTACACACTGACTGAACAAAAGGGATAATTACATGTTGAGATGATCATCTCAGCTTACATGAGTTAACTTTGGTTATCTGGATAAATTGAGACAAACTGTTTCCTTAAAGTGGTTCTCTTCCCCTTCTGAATTTAGCCACTGCCCTAAAGTGACCTAAGTGATCTAAGTGATCTCAGTCCTATACATATTACAGAAAAGAAAAACAAAAAGCCCTCTTAGGAAGAAAAAAATAGAACGATGTGATTTACGTGAATACAGAAGAATGAACTATTGTTACAATTTCCTTTAAACACTCCCTTCGTGGCAGAACTGAGAAATGCCAGGACTCCAGAGGAACAAAATACTTGGTACCACTTCCCTCATCTATCGGTAAAGTGTTCTTTTCGAGTAATATACAGCCCACCCAAATTCTTGGATCAAGGCACTTTTTCACTCATTGTTTCTTTCTAAAAAGGATCTCAGCAAACACACATTTTTATTTTGTCTTTAAAAAGTGAATTTTTTTATAATCATAGAAATAATATTCATTATAGAAGTAGAAAATGCCAAAAAAAAAAGTAAGGAAAATAAAAATGGCATGTAACTCCATAATCCACAAAGACCTAGTTTAATATTTGACATATTTATGCACATAAATACTTCTGTATGTTACAAAATGGGAATGATATGGTTTAAACAACCTGTATTCTTATTTTTAACAAGCTATGGAGAGATCACACCTAATTTAATTCTTCTCATGAGTAAACATTTCCAATATTTTTTAAACATAAATATTCCTGGAATAATCTATCATTTCATATGGACCAAGTTTGTCCATAATTCTAATTTTTTCATTACAAAAGCTTCCTTAGAGAGAAGTATGGGGGTAGAGGGGAATTACTATTTTAAGGTTCTTTCTGCTTTTTACAAGTCCTTAAGAAGTTTGTACCAATTTATACTCTTGCCAGTAGCACAGGAGCATCTCAAAAGGATTGGGTACCATTGTTTATACAAACAATTTGATAGGGAAAAACATGAAACTTAGCTTGATTTGGGGCAACGTTTTTATTACTGATGTATAAGATCTCCTTAAAATTAGAAATATAAACTTTCTGCATATATGTCTCTAAAATTACCAGTACTTCAATAAATGATTCCAAATAAGTTTAGTCAAGAGGTTACTGGCTTTCCTGAAGCTCCTGCAGAAACCATTTCTAAGAATGTCTCCATTTCTTTATCATGTTGTAAAACACAGTGTATACTTTAGTAATGCTTTTATAAATAAATAAAGTACAAATTATTCAGTGGTAGAGAATCAGTAAATATCTTGTGTAAAAAACAATGACCAGAAGAAACAGAAGTTTTGGCATAACATACAGCACCTTCTTTCTTGCTAAGAGAACCTCTATGGCAGTGTACACAGCTAACTTTGCTGGTCTCCTACACAGGTTTGAATATGGATGTTTGGAGCTGCAGCAGCTGTTTTGTAATGAAGAGGTAACCAACATGAGGAAGAAAAGTAAAAAGACGCCAGGGTTTTACTGGCATCACTAATCAGCTACACCAGTGCCAGCAATTACTGACCTCTGTCCTACTTTTTTTTTTTATTAACATATAATGAATTATTTGTTTCAGGGCTACAGGTCTGTGATTGATCAGTCTTACACAATTCCCAGCGCTCACCATAGCACATACTCTCCCCAATGTCCATCACTCAACCACCCCTAACTCCAGCAACCCTGAGATTAAGAGTCTCTTATGGTTTGTTTCCCTCTCTGGTTTCTTCTTGCTTTATTTTTCCCTCCCTTTCCCTATGATCCTCTGTCTTATTTCTCAAATTCCTTGTATCAGTGAGATCCTATGATAATTGTCTTTCTCTGATTGACTTATTTTGCTTTGCATAATACCCTCAAGTTCCCTCCACGTTGTTGCAAATGGCAAGGTTTCATTTTTTGATGGCTGCATAATATTCTATTGTGTGTGTATGTACGTGTGTGTGTGTGTGTGTGTGTGTACGTGTGTGTGTGTGTATACCACATCTTTATCCATTCATCTGTTAATAGACATCTAGACTGTTTCCATAGTTGGGCTATTGTGAACATTGCTGCTATAAACATTGGGATGCATGTGCCCCTTCAGATCATTACATTTGTACTTTTGGGGTAAATACCCATTAGTGTAATTGCTGTGTTGTAGGGTAGCTCTGTTTTCAACTTTTTGAGGAAATCCTATACTATTTTCCAGAGTTCTTCCCTACTTGTTAAGTGAGAAAAATAAACTCCATTGAGTCACTGTTTGAGTTTCCTGTGGTATTGCAACAATACATATAAGAGAGGAAGATTTGTGTGTTAAGATTTATATTTATATTGGGAGTCACATGGGTGTTTACCATGTAGACTCAGACCACCCTTCAAAGTAAATCTTTTAATAGAGAAGATTATACCATACCAAATAAATACCAAAAAGTCTTAAGTGTATCCTATTCAAACTCAGAAAAGAAAAAGAGAAAATTGACCTATAGAGGAACATACATGTGGATTACACCAGGCATCTCGTCAGAAACCATCCATGTAAAAACAGGGTGGAGTAAAATATATAGTATACTGAAAGAAAAAAACCATCAATCTGAATTCTATATATCCAATGAAACTGTCCTTCAAAAGTGAAGGAGAAATAAAAGTTTTTCAGACAAATAAAAACTAAGGGAATTCATCAGCAGAAACCTATTCTGGAAGAAATGTTGAAAGATGTTCAAAGAGAGGGAAAAAATGACATAGGTCAGGAACTCAGATCTACATAACATAAAAGGTGTCTCTTTTATTGTCTTCAAGCTTCTTGAAGGTATGAACTTTGTCTTACTCATCGGGTATCCCCAGGGCTTAGCATAGCGCCAGGCACACAACAGGTCCTAAAGACCACTTGAATGAATACATGAACAAATAATTTGGAGTTTTCTTTTCATTTTTTCATTTTCATAACCCAAAGGTAACTATGGAAACATGTCTATTCTAAACTAAATGACAAGATAAGATTATTAGGTCTATCTCTAAGCTTTTCTGGGTCTTAAGAACACATTAAAGTCCCAGGCTAAAATTCAAAGATTCCTATTTGCACGGATTCCTATTTACAATAATATATTCATTTGCAGGGCACCTGGGGGGCTCAGTCGTTAGGTGTCTGCCTTCAGCTCAGGTCGTGATCCTAGGGTCCTGGAATCGAGCTCCACGTTGGGCTCCCTCTCCAGCGGGAAGCCTGCTTCTCTCTCTCCCACTCCCCCTGCTTGTGTTCCCTCTCTTGCTGTCTCTCTCTGTCAAAATAAATTAAATATATATATATTTATTTGCATAATTTCTCTGAAGGATAAACTAGCCTCACAAAATAATGTCAGGGGATGGTGAGCTTGTGAAAAAACAAACTATTCCCACTGGAGGTCCACTAGAATTCTCCTTCCACCCATACATGGTGACTCTGATGTCAATAGCAGGTTGGAAGACCAAGCAAGAACCTTATTCCACTCCGCATTGCTCCAGTTCAGCCCCTGGTTCACCCTGATATTGGTATGGTATCATGACCAAGGATCCAGAACGTCCAAGTCCTTACTGACAAGTCACTTCTCTTCTCAAAGTGTTCCCAAGGCCCAGTGACAATCAGAGTTTTATTAATAGTCACCTCCTGTGAACCCCATGTAGGAATTTGATGAAAGACAAGGTGAGAGCATGAAGCTTATATCTAGAGACAGAAGTGGAGGGTCCTACTCACCCCTTTCCCTTTACCCCCCTATTTAAATCCCGGGACCAACATTCTCACACAGCCTCACACCACATGCTCATCCTGAGAGAAGTGAGGAGAGGAAGACCTGAGGCTCTACCATATCCACCCAGTTGAGTGCTCAGGAAGATGGAAAAGGAGAGGGAGAGTATGAGCAAGAGAGCCTAAGAGCTGGCCTCCATCTCTAGCAGGTAGAAGAGTGCCACACATCGGTGCTCTGCACTCAGACATGGCCCAGTAGTAAAACATGGCTTGAAAAGTGCCTCAGGTTCAATAGCTGTTCTACCACTCATGCTGGTAACTCCTGTTCCCGTAGCAGAGAGGCAGAAGGGTGAGAGAAGGGGCAGAACGGTCCTATCATCTGGAAGACACTCATGACGCAAATCGGATTATGCTATCTCCTATGGGGGTGGTACTGGAAACTTTTCATCCGCTGAGATAAATCTGTTCCCGTGGGAGTTAAATCCCTCCGAAAGGCCAAACTTTCTCTTACCCAGCCTGGCTAAATACAATTTTCCTAAGAGCACCAGGGTTTTGTATTTCAGTAGGTGCACAGCATTGAAAAGAACAGTTCCGGGAAAAGAACTGTCTGCTCCTCACCAAACTCTTTGATTAGAAGACCCGATTAAAGGACAGAGGCACAGTGCAGACAGTCCCTTCTCACCGTGCCAGACATTCAGACTTATAAATGTTGAGAAGTCAAGCCATTAACCAGATCAGCTCAAACCACTATTTACTTGGTCTAAATTGAGGATGTGAAGCTCTGCAGACTGGTTTCAGACGGTCTGCTGGCATGCCGCAGGGTCTACTGGGATGGTAACACAGCCCAAAGCTCCAACAAGACCTGACTGTAGATCACTGGGAATGCTTTTGTAAGTAACCGGTGGCCCTTATCTACCAGGGGAACTGGCAGCTCAGCACAGCTCAGAGGTGAACATTCACTCCCAAGTGGCCACTAACTTAAAAATCAAGCAGAGTGAGCCTTCAAATGGACATTGCTTTTGTCTTACAATATTCCTTTTCTCCACTCCCACCTTTCCGTTTCTATAGCTTCTGCAGGGTACTCCCCTCCTCTCGACGTCAGAACCCCCACCCTCTGTCCCCCAACACCACGCTGGATGCTTCCCATACATCGGTTATACTCAAAGTATAGTCCCTGGACTGGTAGCTTCAGCATCATTTGGTAACTGGTTAGAAATAAAACACAAACAAAAGAAGAAAAAAGAAACACACATGCAAACTTTCATACCGATCCACTGAACCAGAAACTGGGAGTGGGGTGTTGATTGCGAATTTTAACAGACCCTGCGGGTGATCCTGCTGCATGCTGAAATCTGAGTACTACACTGCCATATATCATTTCATTTCATGACTGTTGAGAGGTCAGTATCATCCTGAAAGGTAAATACTGTCCTTGTTTTGTAAATGAGGAAGCTGAGATTTCATCTAGAAAAAGTAACTTTATCACCCTGTTAGTAAGTGGGGCCTGGCTCCTGGCTAGCCTCCAGCCCTAGCTTTTCCCGATGCATCCTTCCAGCTCTTCCAGGAAAACAAGGCAACTCAGCCTGGCTCAGGGACTCACACTTGGCGTTCTCCCCACCACAGGGATTTAAAACCCAGCATGTCCATTTGAATCTCAGGGGAAGCTTTAACATTAAAAACAACAACAACAAATCATTTTATTATGAAGCATTTCAAACACACATAAAAGTGGGGGGGAAGTAGATGAACTCCAATAATGAAAGGGGAATTTTTCCATAGGACTACCCAAGCCCCAACCCAGATCAATTAAACCTGGGATCCCAGGATAGGGGTGGTCATGTCCCTAGGTGATTCTAATGTACATCAGCTTTGGCGAACACTGTCCAGTACATTTCTGCTCCAGAAAGTTGCATGATGCCACCTCCCACTTCATTTCTATCTCCACTCAAATGTTACCTCTGCAGAGAGGCTCTCCAGATTCCCTTATATTAAACACATCACATCACCCATGGCTACCACTGCCATACCATCTCTCTATCCCTTCATCCCACTTTACTTTATTCACAGCATTCCCCCCCCAATATTTAATTATGTACTATGCGTTTATTCTCATCAGTGAATGTCACTCCTTATTCAAGAACTCAATTCATTGAAATAGTAGGTGCATCCTAACGTTCACTGCTTATCCCCAGTGCCTATAAGGGATGGGAGGCATTTGATGAATATTCTCTGAATGAAAATATGAATGATAGTGGACATAATGGGGATTTTAACCCAGGACAATCAGCTTCCAAAACCCATGTTCTTCCCATAATACCACGTGGTAGCTCTGGGCTAGTTTTCCTTAGTCTCCAGAAAATACTTCTTGCCTTGAACCACGCTGTAAATTTGGTGCTGAGCTTACCAAAGCAGGCTGGTTCATGTCCAGTTACCAGTTATGAGGTCTTGTGTTGCTCACTTCACAACTCTGGGTCTTATTTCCATCTATAAAATAGGCAAATAAGCCTCGCCCTACCTACCTTCCAGATTGGTTTATAGGGATAAAGGAAACTTACATGTGACATCATTAAAATAAATCACCATGTAAAGGTAAGTTATTGATATTACTACCTGGGGAGGAAAAAAGAGAAGTGAGAATGGAAACAGAGCAGGCAAAGGGAGTACAAAAAGGAGGGAATGGAAAAGATGATGGTGCTGGACAGAATGGTTTCAAAGAAACTTTCAAAGTCTAAAAACTCTGTGATTTAATAGGAAAGGAGAAAATTAAAAAGTATCAAAATACTATATATCAAAAGTAGCCATCTGTCCAAGAGCATAATTCAGAATTATTTGTTTACTTAAAAAAAGTTATAATCTTTTTAAATTTTAAAATGTAATTTATTTGTTACAGTGGAAAACTCAAATGCCTCTTATACTTACTTCAATCTTCAAAACATGTAATAATAGTTGATTATCAGAGCTCACAGTGGACCAACATAAATGGCTAACCATGATCTAGATGTGGGCCTGGCTTTATTATGATGGGGATATTCATCTACAGAATATGGTCCTCGGGGTGCCTGCGTGGCTCAGTCTGTTAAGCCTCTGCCTTCGGCTCAGGTCATGATCTCAGGGTCCTAGGATTGAGCCCCACATCAGACTCCTTGCTCAGTGGGGAGCCTGCTACTTCCTCTCCCTCTGCTGCTGCCCCTGCTTGTGCTCCCTCTCTCACTCTCTCTCTCTGTTAAATAAATAAATAAAAATCTTAAAAAAAAAAAAAAAAGAATATGCTCCTTACCCAAGTCATGGTAAATACTCTGATAAAGAGGGTCCCTTTTGCATGGGCACTACATGTAAACTTACTGCTACAAAACTCAAGCAATCCAAGATTTACCAGATTATCTGCCTCAGTTTCCCTCTACGGGTCTTACAGACGCCAAGAAAAATTAGAGTAATTAATAAGAAAATGGGGAAAGAGAGTGGGTAATCAAGGCACTCATCTCAACACAGTCGAAATCTTTAGATGGCTCTTAAGAAATAGGATGAATGAAGCAAATATTGATGGGGTTGAGGCAAAAGCCTTATCAAAAGTACCTTTGAAAGTTAGGGACCCCCTGGTGGTCCTTCAACATTAAAGGGTCCCAGATAAGTTCACTCTGTTTACTCCAGTTGTTGGAATTTAAAAAGCCAGAAAGCAAAGACTACAGTAAAAAACCTTATGTGGACTCACCTGCACAAATGGTCAGGTAGATTAATCAAGATGAAGATTGACAGAGGGGCCCCAGTCTTCTGGACTGACCCCCAGCTGGGGACCTGAGGACCCAAGGCCATATGTGCTTATGTGGGTAAAATGGCTTGGGTGGGTGGAAGAAAAGACACCTAACAGTAACATGCAGGATGAATTAAACACCACTGACCCATAAGACAGATAAAGGGCTTTGGGGCAGATAGGTACCGTCTCAGAGTGTGAGACAAGGTGATTTCACTTTTGATAAGGTGTGGTATTCAGATAAAAAGATTTCTTAACTAGAAATTAGAGGGAATTCCCTTCTAGGAGGAAGGTAAAACATAGGAGTCAACCTGGAAAGAAAATGAGGTTTTAGCAAAGTGGGACAGGCAGCAAATAATGCTGGAAAAAGCTAGAATCCAGTAGATTCTAGGAAAGGGTTCATATCCTGACTCAACAGGGCCTCTAGACATTTTACAGATGAAAATCAAAGTGGCCACAGACGGCCCTTCATCCTAGTTGCTGAGGCTCAAGGGCACACCTACTGGAATTCATGGCCCTTTAAACTTTAGAGCGGTTACCTGGGAGCACCTGTAATTTACATCAGTGTACCATGATTGCCTTCATCACAGAGCAGGTTGAAATAAGACACATAGTATGTTTAGTAGGGGTGGGAGCTCTTCTAAAAAGCACTGATATCTTCCCCACCAGAGGGAAGTGGGCCCTGTTACAGAACAATCCACAATGAAAACAATACACAGTACAAAGCCAGTCACTGTCTCAGCTCACAGGCACAAAAGCAAAAGAGCACCGGTCCATTGGAGGGGTAAAGAGTAGCGTGGTCTAGGCTGGCTAGAGGAATCAGCGACATAAAGGGGGAAATGGAAGTTGGAGCCAAACTAGTTCAGTACAGTCAACAATTTCTGATAGTATAGCTTACCATGTTTCCATTTACAAAAGCACAAAAGCAATATGCATTCAGTAGAAATTGTACTTTGAGTTTGGCATTTTGATCTTTCCCAGGGCTAGTGATATGTGGTATAATACCTTCTCCTGTTGCTGGGCAGGGGCCGTGAGCCACAAGGTCAACAACTGATACAACTGTTCTGCACCCATACAGTCATTCTGTTTCTCACTTTCAGTGCACTATTCAATAAATTACATGATAGTCAACACTTCAGTATAAAACAGGCTTTGTGTTAGATGTTTTAGCCCAACTGTAGGCTAATGAAAGCATTCTTAGCACAGCAAGGATCAGCTAGGCTAAGCTGATCAGTAGGTGAGATGTATTAAACGCATTTTTGACTGAAGATATTTTCAACTTAGGATGAGTTTATCAGGGTGTAAACCCATCATAAGGTGAGAAAGATCTGTATAGCCTACCCGGCAGCATTTGCCTTCCTTCAGAGAGGGAGAGCAGGAAGGAGCCTATTTACAGGTCCAGAAGTCGACAGCTGAGCTCTGATCCCAATGCAAACCCTCAGCAAAACCCAAGAGGTTTCTCCACATACTCATTTTCATATAGGTAATTACGGATTCTTACATTAAGGCAAACGTGAGGCTACTAGGTATCTATTCACAGGATACAAAGTGCTGACTGAAAGGGGCACGTGCACCCCAATGTTTACGGCAGCATAACCTACATAGCCAAAATATGGAGAGCCCAAGTGTCCATGGACTGATGAAGGGATAAAGAAGATATGGTAAATATACACAAAGAGCTATTACCCAGTCATCAAAAAGAATGAAATCTTGGAGAGGTGTTATTTCTGTTCAGGCCCTATTTACCCCGACCACGGCATGATGTTTGTTCACAACGACTGCAAGCTGTTCAGATTCTGTAAATCCAAGTGTCATAAAAACTTTAAAAAGAGGCGGAATCCTTACAAGGTCACATGGACGACTGCATTCTGTAAAGCAGCTGGTAAAGAGCTTACAACAGATAATTCGTCAGAAAGAAAAATGTAGAAATGAACCTGTCAAATACCAGCGAGAGTTATGGAATAAAACACTGATGCAATGAAGAGAGTTGAAGAGATCAAAGAGAAGTGCCGAGCTAAATTTATAATGAACAGATTGAAGAAAAATAAAGAATTACAGAAAGTTTAGGACACCAAAGAAGTTAAGCAAACATTCATCTTATCTGGGCCCCTCCTGCAGGCAAAGGAAAGCAGCTGGAAGAAAAAATGGTACAGATCATAGCCGCAATGGCCACAATCGGCAAACTGTGGAAAGAACGAAAATGCCCTTCAACAGATGAGTGGATAAGGAAGATGTGGTACATCTATACAATGGAATATTATGCCTCCATCAGAAAGGATGAATATCCAACTTTTGTATCAACATGGACAGGACTAGAAGAGATTATGCGGAGTGAAATAAGTCAAGCGGAGAGAGGCAATTATCTTATGGTCTCACTTACGTGTGGAGTATAAAGA
>CM052804.1:25501356-25572606 GCA_028533885.1 Nasua narica | reverse complement strand
GAAAATAAATATATTTGGGGAGAAAAAAATGGTACAGAAATTACAACAGGATGTGGACATGGAAGATGTTTCTTAAAAATCTCACTAGCTCTTTCTATATAAGCGCTTTTGAAAATCTCCTTAGGAGACTAAGAACTTCTAAATTATCAATTTATATTTTAAGTAAGGTCACGCAAATGAAAGGTAATTAAAAATACATCTCTCCTACATTGCTGTCATTATGGATGCTAGATTGCATCTCCATTGTTAAACCCACTCAAAGTTACATCTATGTAAGTCATGAAAATTCTCTTTGTAAATCCAAGCGTGGACATGAAATGGTCCTGCCGTTTGGATAGTGGCACTAGGCAGATTTATGTAAACTAACGAAAAAAATTCATGGCTAGCAATATATAAAATAAACTTTATTTGCAGTAAAAAACAAAAGAATGAAATCTTGCCATTTGCAACAACGTGGTTGGAACTACGGTGTATTATGCTAAGCAAAATAAGTTCGAGAAAGACAAACATCATTTCATTCATTCATTCATTCATGTTTCATTCATGAAACAAAACAGATGAACAAAGGGAAAGGCAAGGAAAAATAAAATAAAAACAGAGAGGGTGGCAAATCATAAGAGAGTCTGTAGTTAAGAGAACAAACTGAGGGTTGCTAGAGGGGAGGTGGGTAGGAGGATAGGCTACATGGTGATGGTATAAAGGAGGGCAGTTATTGGGATGAGCACTGGGTGTTGAATGTGAATAATAAATTACTAAATTCTACTCCTGAAACCAATACTACAGTATATGTTAACGAACTTGAATTTAAATAAAATGAAAATTAAAAAAAAAAAAAAGACTGATGTGGAGAGTAAGTCAAGACCGCTAAAGCACTTAAGCACTGCCTGGAACATAAGAAAGTATGCACTGTGTGAGCTATTACACTAGATGTTCTTAGCATTAATTCTGCAACCAACAGTGCCACTGGAAGCACAGTGGTGACCTGACATGTTCTCCTTCAGGTGCTTGAGCAGACTGTAACATGTAGGAGGGAGGGGATCCGAGAGGTAGAAGGCCAGGAAACTAGTTAAAGAGGTCACTGCAATTCTAGGTGAGAGGTACCATCCAAAGTGGCAGCCACAGAGGAAAGAAGAGGGAAGGGAAGGATGCCAGACACCAGAATGTCTGAGCAGTCACAATGACAAAACCTGGCAAATGCCTGGATGTGGCTGGTAAGGAAAATGAAATAGAAGAATAAAGGATATTGTCTGAAAAGATGTCCATTTTTGCACCAAGGCAACAACTGAAATTACACTCAGAAATTAATTCTGCCTGCTCTGGGCTGTGAGCCTGTTCATCCTGTCACACCCGGTGGCTCTGCTACGCACAGGCTCAGAATGTCTCCCCACTCCTCTGCCAGGACACCCTGATTTCACTTACCCTGCCTAAAGGTGACTTTTTAACCCGTGTGCCATGCAGCTGCTATCACAGTGTAACTGATAACAGATCTCAGGTGCACTGCAATCTTTCCCCCTGGACATAGCCAGCTATCTGGTTCAAAGGTCTCTGGGGGCACCTGGTGACTTGCTTAATAACCAACTCCATTCCTCCTACCTTTTAAGTTAATCTTTCTCCCTAAAGCTTCAGACAATATTATTAAGTGCACCTTGCGAAGAAGGGGCAGCTGCGAAAAGCCACTAAAATGGAAGACAGTAGCTTCCTTCTCAGGCACGCTGCTCCGTACTCACACTATCACCCTGCACACGCACCCGGTCTCCTTTCCACACGTATGCAAACCCTGAGGTTCTCCCCACCCAACACACACACACACACACACCCCAACGGCCCCGCACGGGAGCGGGATGTACATAGATCTATACACACACACATACACACCCCAATGGCCCCCACCCAGGAGCGGGATCTACGCCCCTTGCAGGCAAGCGCACAGCCTAGACTCAGCCGACCCACGTTTTAACTCCTTGGCTAACTTCCAATGGACCACTCCCCCCTTGGCCCTCAGACCTGAAGTTGAATTGGATGCCCTCCCAGCCGCAAGGGGCACTCAGCTGCAGGCACGGCCCCTGTGTTCGCTCCTCCCAGCTCCGCGTGACCAACTCAGGTCCTGACTTCCGCGGCCGGAGCCCCACACTCCCCCCGGAAGCTTAGCCGTGGCGAGCGACAGCCCAGGCTCCTCCAGCGGGCCAGATGCTACCTCGTCCAGCCGCCTGTAGATTTTGAAACCTTCATGTTCCATCAGCAGCTCCCAGTCATTCCCGACCCGCCCGAACTGCTGGAGCTCCTCACAGGCCTTCTGGAACTGTTCCTCGGAGAAGCCTCCAGACGCACGCTCCATCTTTCCAAGGCCCCCGCTCCTCCGCCCGCGGGCGAGGCAGCTGACCTCCCGGGTGTGCGTTCGGGGGCGGGCCGAGAGGGTGTCCAGCGTGATTGGCAGGGAACAGAGGCCGGACGGGGAGCTAGCATGACTAATGGGGAAGGAGGAGCCTAGAGGAGGCGTGCTCAGAGGGGCGGGCTCAGAGAGGTGGGCGGGGCTGAACAAGAGATGGCAGGGATGGAAGAAAAGTAAAATCAGAAAAATACTGGACTCCATCATGAGGGAAGATGGAGGGGCTGGGGAAGTGAGGAGGCTTCTCGACGTTAGGGAAATGTCACCTGAGAAACCTCTCCGTAGCCCATCTCATACTTCTCCCCACCCCCATACCCTCCAAACCTGCTTGGATGTCCCTCCTTTACCTTCTCTGAAGAAGGTAGGGATAGTCTCCGAGGTGATGGGTATGCTCGGGAGGAGAGATGGACAGAGCAGATATACTTGAAAATCTCAAGCATGCTAGATGCTAGCATGAATGAGCATGAATGCTATTCAAGGATCAGATGCTAAAACTGAATGCTCAAAGATCTTTTTGTTCCCTCAGACTCTTGGGTATTACTGTATGTCCTACCAGCACACTGTATTTGGCTTTGGATAAAGTAGGTAGTTTAAACAATACAACACCAAATGGGTGCCAATAAATTCTGAAAACTCATGTTTTCTAATCTGTAAAATGGGGTAAGAACTGTGCAACCAGTGAGAATTGAGGAGGTGACACTAACATAAACACAGAACATGTTTGCCCATGTTTGGGCAGTGCCTATCAAAGTAAATACATGTTCAGTAAAAAATTGCACTTATTTTAAGTTACTGTATTGAAATGTTTCTCCTTCTAAACATAAAGACTTGAAATTGAGGACAAACTATGTTCATGCCAATTTCCAAGAAGATAAATAAGATCAGATGTAGTACAGATAAGTTACTCTTTTTTTTTTTTTAAAGATTTTATTCATTTATTTGAGAGACAGAGAGAGAAAGTGAGAGAGAGCATGAGAGGAGAGAAGGTCAGAGGAAGCAGCAGACTCCCCGCAGAGCTGGGAGCCCGATGCAGGACTCGATCCCGGAACTCAAGGATCATGACCTGAGCCGAAGGCAGTCGCCCAACAAACTGAGCCACCCGGGTGCCCCATAAGTTACTCTTTTATTTGGGCGCCTGGGTGGCTCAGTGGGTTAAAGCTTCTGCCTTCAGCTCAGGTCATGATCTCAGGGTCCTGGGATCAAGCCCCACATCGGGCTCTCTGCTCAGCGGGGAGCCTGCTTCCCCCTCTCTCTGCCTGCCTCTCTGCCTACTTGTAATCTCTCTGTCAAATAAATAAATAAAATCTTTAAAAAAAATTATTCTTTTATTCAATTCAGTGCTGGTTCTGTTTAATGAGGATGGGAGGAGAGATGTGGTATTTTCCTAGACTTCATGCAAGAGAGATCAGAGACATACTTTCCCAGTGTTTTTATAATGTCTTTTATACAAATGGTATAAAACTAAAATGCAATTGTTTGAGTAGAGCAATTTCATCAAAACCCATTGGCTATGAACTATTTTCAAATATCTTCAAGGAATCCCACTATAAAGATGTACTTTGATGAAGCTGCACCTTTATCACCATAGAACAGCAGATTAATGAAAACAACATGAGAGTGTAAATGACAGTGTGAGATAGTAGGTATAAGGCCAGAAATTCAAATTGCATGAAGCCTACATGTTTAAAAGTGTGTTTACCTACTAGACACAACAACTCAATACAAATATATTTGGATCTGTTGAGATCTATACCCATGTTTACTTCATTATAGTTACTAAAGGAAAGAATCACATTAGCAAATAGCTTTTATTTGGTGCAACCTCTGAGGTCTAGAAAAGACGTGGAAAGAGGTCTAAATCAGCCTATTCTCCTTTAGCACTTGCCTATTTTAATAGGCCATCCTGTTTCCTTTGTGAAAACATTCTCTAGAGGAACTTCCAACAACATGACAGCTGAAGCTCCTGGCCTCAAACATGGAAATTCTGGGCAAAATATACCAAAAATAGTCTTAAATATACAGTTAGCTGAAAATAGAGTGTATACACCAGATTTCAGAAAGGAAAGACAGAATGAAAGCCAGAGACACAAACACATTGGGTATCTTTAGAGGGGAATGACTATCCCCCACTCCACACCCCCATGCCTTGTTTCTCAGTGGAGGAACTTCCTTCCTTTAGAGTAATACTCTTGGACTCACTCATTGGCTCCCTCCTTCTCATGAGAAGAGGGGTGATGTATGAGTTTGAAAACAGGAACTGCTAGACATGTCTAGATCAAGCCCTTCTGGCTGCTCCTTTCCGGTACCTCTCCACCTGTAGAAAATGTGCATTCTTATCTGCCCTAGGTTATACAGTAAACTCAAGAGTGCAGGTGTGCTACTGGAACTGAGACTTTCCCATGCAGTCTGTGCCTGGAGGGCAAGTCTGGTTCTAGGCAGTGTTGTAATTCTTTTGTTGCCTCTATTCTATAAACTGCTTCATTGTAGTAAAGGTGAAAGCTCATTTCCATTGTCAGACTTCCCAATCTATCTCAGTGGATTCAGAACACAGGTGGGGAAGAAAGGAATAATGTATTTGGAGCTTCTTAAGTTCCAAAAAGAGGCTCCAGGGGCTGGGGCTGGGGTTCTAATACTCACATAGGGACTTAAGACTGAAGACACAGCACTGGGCCATAAGTGGTGGGAGGTTGGACGGGGGACTCCTTCATGAAGCCTGGATCCCTTGGGGCGCCTGGGTGGTTCAGTAGGTTAACCATCCAACTCTTGGTTTCTGCTTGGGTCATGATCTCAAGATCTGAGATCAGACCCCAAGTTGGGCTCTGCAGGCTTAGGGTGTAGAGTCTGCTTGACATTCTCTCTCTCCCTCTCCCTTTGCCCCTCCTCTCCTCCCTTGCTCTCTCAAAATAAAATAAAAAATAAAGCCAGGATCCTTCAAGATCTGCCCCTTCCACTCCCAGGAAACCAGAAAGTCCCCTGCCTGTACACCATGGAGCCCTCAAGGAAGCGCATCTATTCCTGAAGCCTTAAGCAGAAAGAAATAAAAAATCAAGTGGGAGAAACAGAACCCCAAATGTATGCCAGAGATGGGACCTAAATTCATGTTTCCTGTACTGTACGGGAACCACAAAGAGATAAATTAACACCAAATCTGATTCAGGACCATTGAAACCCCTGGCATCCTGTGGGAATCAGAGCCTGGGACACTTTCACAACTAGAACACATGGAATTACCCGGGAGAAAACAAAACCCACAGAAGATGCATATATAGTCAGTGAGTTACGAAGATCTGAGGAAACAACTCTCCACATGAGAGAGTTAGCAGATGTGCAGACAGGACTATCAGAACCAAAGAACTACAGATAATAACAGGCCAATATGAGTAACTTTCAATATACATCTCTGACAATTAACTAAAGCAAAGAAGGTCTAGAAAAGGAACAATAAGAAAAAGATAAATGAATTAAATAAGAAACTTCGAAAATGAAAAATACAATGGTCACTAAAATTAGAACTTTAAAAGAGTGGTTGTTCAAGAGAAATAAAGGGATAAGAGGGTAGTTATGAGGCAATTCTCTAGAAAGCAACAGGGACAGAGAAAGACATGGAAAATATGGGGGACCTGGCTGGCTCAGTCCATGGGGCATGTGACTCTTGATCACCGGCTTGTGAGTTCGATCCCCACACTGAGTATAGAGATTACCTAAATAAAAACTTTAATAAAATAAAATAAAATAAAATTACAATGAGATACAACTATGCACCTATCAGAAAGGCTAAAACTAACAAGATTGATCAAAGCACGTATTGGCAAGAACATGGAAGAAATAGAACTCTCATACACTGCTGGTGGAATGGAAATGATAAAAGCACTTTGGTAAACTGACAGTTTCTTTAAAAGTTACAGGGTGCCTGTGGGGCCCAGTCAACCATCTGACTTTTGATTTCGGCTCAGGTCCTGATCTCAGGGTGGTAAGATCGAGCCCTGCATCAAGTCCCATATCAGGCTCCACACTCAGCAGGGAGCCTGCTTGAAATTCTCTCTCTCCCTCTTCCTCCACCCTCTTTCTCTCTCTCTAAAATAAATAAATAAATATTTTAAAATAAATAAATAAAAGTTAAACGTACACCTACCATACAATCTCGCCATTCCATTCCTAGGTATATACCAAGAGGGAAAAAAACCAGCATTGTCCAAAAAAGACTAGTACACAAATGTTGATAGAGTTTAATTTGTAATAGTCAAAAACTGGGGAGAAAAAAGCCAGATGTCCTTCAGTGAGTGAACTGATAAAACACATTGTGGAATATCCATTAATAAATTATCAAGAAATAAAATGTTAAATGATTCAAATATATGTATATTATTGTGTGTGTATGTGCATGTGATATTATATATAATTTATATATAAATTCACAATCACAGTGGAATATTGTAAGGCTCTTTTCTAGGAAATCAATTGATTAAGCAGGTAAAATATTGGCAAAGATATGTAAGACTAGCATATAATTCATATTCTTGATGTAAAGGACATTTGTAGAACCCCATACCCAATAAACAGAAAACATTATTTACAAACTCTCATCAAACGTTCATTAAAATTCATGATCCTGTAAGCCACAGAGGATATTTTCAACAAACACTAAAGAATACTTATCATTCTCTGATGACAATGCAAAAGCAAAAGAAAGAAAAAAGAAAACAATAGCCAATCCCTGCCCCCATATATTTGATAACTAAACAAAACAAATACATACTTATTCTAGAAACCTAGCCAGCAATTAAGTCCCTGCATCAAATTCCTTTCCTTAAAACACCTAAGGAAGGGTTCTTGTTTTTGATTCTTACTCCTGTGTGACATCTTGTTGATAGATTAGGATATTTAGTATTTTTTAAAAGGCCATTTCTATCAATTTAAACTATAAATCCAATGAAATTTAAACAAAAATCCATTAAGCGTGTTCAAGGAACTTAACACACCAATTCTAAACTTCACAGTAAAGGTATAGGAATCAAGCAATTTGAAAAAGTCGGAAAGCAACTTTTTAAGGTGCGGGGGCAGGTCAGGAGAAAACTGTCATATCAGATATAAGGATATATAAAGAAAATACAGTAATACTGACTAGGAAAAATAAATAAATAAACCGCTTTTCATCTAGGAAAAAATCCATATGCATACTGAAAGTTAGCATGTGAAAGAGAATGGACAATTTAAAAAATAGTATTGGGGGCACTGTATGGTGACAAGTGGTAGCTACACTTGTGATGGGCAGAGCGTAAGAAAGAGAGTTGTCAAATCGCTACATTGTACCCTTGAAACTTATGTTAGCATTGTGGGTCAACTGTACTTCAACCACAAAAAATGGTAAAGAAAAAATGACATTGGAACAATGGACTATCCTTATACAAAAATGAAATTCCATTATCATATAATATACAAATGTGAATCACAGATGTATAAAGAACTAATTGCATAAGGCAAAATGTTGAAATTTTCAGAAGGCAATATAAAAGTAAATCTTTATGACTTAAGAGTTAAGAAGGATTTCTTGGGGCTCCTGGGTGGGTCAATCGGTTAAATGTCTGACTCTTGATTTTGGCTCAGGTCATGATCTCAGGGTGTAAGATCGAGCCCCACATTGGGCTCCACACTGGGCATGCAGCCTGATTAAGATTCTCTCTCTCTGCCCCTTCCCCTCACCCTCTCTCTTTCTTTCTTAAAAAAAAAAAAAGATTTCTTATAAATATAAAATAGCACAAACCATGAAAGAAAACCTTAACTGATCTACCTCAGAAACCAAATACTCCTGTTCAACTACACACTTTAAATAAATCAAAACCCAACACACAGATTGGCAGAAGACATTTGTTACACAGACAACAAAGGATCAGTACTGATTATATAAGTGGAATTCCTATAAATCAGTAAGTAAAACCCAAATAATGCAATTGAAAATATGAACAGGGAAAAAATCCACACAGCATATAAACACATGGAAAATTGTTTAACTTCCACAGTAACTGGGAGATGTAAAACAAATCACACCATTTTGTTTCTATTAAATTGTCAAAAACTTAAATAGTAGAAGTTGGTAAATATACAAGGAAATGAAAGCTCTGACATAAAATGTTCTAGTCAAAACGTAAATGGGGTGGAGCACCTGGGTGGCTCAGTTGATGAAGCATCTGCCTTCAGGTCCTGATCAGGACCCTCAGATCTCAGGGTCCTGAGATCGAGCCCCACACGTAGGGCTCCCTGCTCAGCGGGGAGTCTGTTTCTCCTTCTCACTCTCCCTCTGTTCTCTCTCTCTCTCTCTCTCAAATAAACAAATAAAATCTTTTAAAAAATAATAAAATGTGAATGGTAGTTTGAAAAACAACTTGGGAAGACCTATTAAAACTGAGTGTCCCCATAGTACCTGGCCCGCAGTTCCACTTCAGTAAGTGTACGTGAGAGAACCACTAATACTGTGTAAAGACACACATTGTTCTAGTGGCAAAAAAGTTGGAAACAACATAAAATTTTCGCAAAACACAGAATAAATTATGGTATATTAATTTTATAATTTTTGAAATTAAAAAAACCTGTATATCATGGATAAATCTTGAAAACCCATTTGACTGAAGAAAGCAAGTTGCAGAAGGATGTACAGAGTAAGATATTTTATAGTGTTTAGTCTGAAAACTTCACAAGTAAATAGGAAGGATTCATGTTAACTTCAAAAGTAGCTGTACCATTTTATTTTTTTAAAAAACTATGATATAAATAAGGCACGGTATCAATGTATGTGCTGGATAGTAGGTTCATGAATATTATATTATTCTCTGCACTTTTTTTATATTTGAGATTTGTGTAATGTAAACAAATTAAAGAAATAATTCTAATAAAGATATGATACTATAGTTCTCATTAAAAATAGCAGAAGCCGGCGCCTGGGTGGCTCAGTTGGTTGAGCAACTGCCTTCGGCTCAGGTCATGATCCTAGAGTTCTAGGATCGAGTCCCGCATCGGGCTCCCAGCTTCACGGGAAGTCTGCTTCTTCCTCTAACCTTCTCTCCTCTCATACTCTCTCTCGCTTTCTCTGTCTCTCAAATAAGTAAATAAAAAATCTTAAAAAAAAAAAATAGCAGAAGAAGAAGAAAAACACAGCTCTAGTATCTGTGCTGCCGAAGCGAGCACACAGCTCTAGAACACCATGTAAAATGAATGAGTAATGAAGGTTCACAAATGCCTAACTTTGCACAGAGAACAAATATAGATTATCTGTTGTGATCGATCAGTGTTGTTGTCGTCATTGTTGTGTGTGTGTGTGTGTGTGTGTGTGTGTGTAATTGGGGGACTAAAAGTATATCTGTCCTTATTTACTAGTAAAAGTTGCTAGGCACCAAGCAACTGAGAAGAGAATCAACTATAAGGTCTCATGGATAAAACAAATGGTTTTGTTCTTCTCAATTTCGGTTGGAGTATTTTTCACAGTATAGAATGAATTTCGTTTGTGGATTCCCAAGACAGAGTCATGATCACAAAAGTAGCTTTGCAATCAAAAGATCGGGGTTCCAGTCACTTTAAGAATCAGGCAGATCATTTTAATTTTTTAAACCTATTTTCTCAACAGTGATATAAAAATAAAACCTGTCCCAGGAATTTGCTGAGAGGATTACAAAAATAATAACAATGAAAGAATTATGTAACATGAAAGTGGACCCTTATGGAATGTATTCTCTCAATAGTTATTGCTACATTCTATGGCTGAGTTGAATTTAATCTGTCTCGATGGTGGTCCAAATCAGTTTACTTCTTTTCTATTTGACTTGTACGGTTGAATGTCTACTCCTACTAAAATGCTCAAGAGTTTTGCCTTGCTAGGGCGGCGAGAAGCAGAAGAGGATGATGAGGCTGTTCCGGGCTCCAGAGCTTATAAAATAACACGCTGTAAGTCGTGTAATAGCTTAAGCCTGCTGAGTACTCATTATGAGCCAAAAACTATGCTAAGTGTTTTCATTTAATCCTTGCAATATCTCCTCTGAAGTCAGTTCCATTATGATCTCCAGGTTTTACACGAAATGAAGTAACTTGTCCAAGGTCACATGGGTAGCTCAGGTCAAAGGCAGAGTTTAGACAGGGAGCTGGTTCTACTGGTTTTGAGAGCCTACTTTCTCATACCTGCATCATCTACTACCAACATAGGATCTGTAGACATGAAGCAGTGAAAGTAGCTGCTAATTCAATTATATCTGTAAGGGTTTTCACTCTTAAAAGACTTTTTATGAACCATCCTAATTATAAAACTATAACATTTAATACCAGAAAAGGATTCAGATATTGCCTTTAATTTGTTCTCATTTATGTATTCATATACTCACTTCTTTGATAAATACTGATCATTAGTAAATATTTATTATATGAGTGAGTACATTAGTAGATAAAAGAATAAATTAAAGGCAATATTTGAATCCTTCTTAAGTAAGAGTGGGTTTGGGCCCCTGGGTGGCGCAGTTGGTTGAGCGACTGCCTTCGGCTCAGGTCATGATCCCGGAGACCCAGGATCGAGTCCCACATCGGGCTCCCAGCTCCATGGGGAGTCCGCTTCTCACTCTGCCCTGCTCTCTCTCACTCTCTCTCTTTCCTAATAAATAAATAAAATCTTAAAAAAAAAAAGTAAGAGTGGGTTTTTTTGAGTATTTTATTATTTATTTATCAGAGAGAGAGCAGAAGCAGGGAGAAGGGCAGGCAGAGGGAGAAGTGGGCGCCCCGCTGAGCAAGAAGCCTGATGCAGGACTCAGTAGATCCCAGGACCCTGGGATCACGACCTGAGCAGAAGGCAGACACTTAACTGACTAAGCCCCCCAGGCATTCCTGAGCTTTTATGCTTTTATGGCCATAACAGCAATTGTAGGGTACAAAGAAGTAAGATGCAAATTCTCATCCTTAGCTTGCCATCCTCATGAACACGTGAACAATTAATTTGAGAAATTATTTTATGTATATGTTATATATTATCTAGTCCATCACTTTTACTTTTTGGAACCAGTACCATACTGTCTTGGTGACTAGAGCTCTGCGATATAGCTTGAAGTCTGAAACTGTAATGCCTCCAGCTTTGTTTTTCTTTTTCAAGATTGCTCTGGCTATTCAGGGGTCTTCTGTGGCACCCCTTTTATTTTATAAGAAAGAATTAGAATAAAAGAATGAAGGCATAAAGAGATAATACCTTGGATAACAACCTGGTTATTTGGTTAGTCAAACCATGTTGTCACAGACCCATACAGACTGAAGGTTCCAAGTCAATTTAGCCTACTAATATAAGGAAAATAAGACATACAAATCAGGTGTTAAGACAGATGAGTTTATAGTTTTGCCTTTTGGGACAGATACTGTATGTGAGTTCTATTAAAACTGACAGTTCAGAAAACCAGGTGTTTGAATTCTGCAAGGGATCAGAGAATAAAGTCATCAACCACCTTCCTTCCAGTAAAGGGATTCCAGAAATGAGCTGGAAGTATTGTATTTCTCAATCCCTTCCGCTGCCCTGACTAGCCACCGTAGGGGATCCGAGTTTAGCACTAGGGCACTTCAGAAAAAGGTTAGGGTTTCTCTTGGGCTCTGGTCCCCAGACTGCACTCTGATACTCATCAGCATTAACACCACGGCCCTTCGTTTTCTGCACATCTGGAGTGTTCTCTCAGTGGGCACGTCTCAAGTCTGGGTCAGAAGCCTCTCAGTCTTCTCTGGGAATATAGATTAAGTCCTTCGTGAAGTCAGATGACCTAGCCGAGGCCAGTTGCACCTGGCAAAGACTCATTCGGGTCGCCTCTCCTTGCCTCCATCTCCCTATGGTGGCGTGCCCATCGAATCTGTTTGGAAGTTTGGAAACCTCATAGTGATACTGCGTTCTTTCCCCGTGTACAATTAGTCAACAGTTTTTCCTATTTATACTTTCCACATAGCTTAGGTTTGTTCACTTCTGTCGGCACTGCCCACTCTCGCCAAAGCCACTGTCCTGTTCCCGACTGCCCAGTGCTCCTTCCAACCAGTTGGTAAGAAGTCCTCCCCCAATGGAGAGACAGAGAGCACTATGATACAATTCTGAGTCCAGTCCTCCATTCCTGCTTCACAAGTAAGAGCTAAGCTTTTGCTGGTTTTCCTTATTCAAGCTCTGCAAAAAAGTTTACAAGGGGAAATTTTAAAGTACGCCTTCACTATTCTTGATTTCTTAATTTGGATTAATCCTTAAAGTCCTATAAATATTGAAGGTTGGCATTTAGTATTAGGGAGACTTGCTTGGCTTGTATCTCTCTCTAAAATACATATTTTAGACTCTTGTAAGAGTATCTGTTCATATGGAAAGCTTGGTCTGTCTTTTATGTTCAAGGGTTTTGCCTGGTTATACGTAGACATGTGTTCCATTTACTTTCAGTGAACCATTTTTAAACTTCAAACTCAAATATTTACTTAGCTCAAAAATTTCTTTTTCTGTTGCTTTTATTTTTGCTTGTGTTCTTGTGGTTCCAGTTCTTGCTATGGAATTCCTACTTTGCACAAATTACATCTCAGACTCCTTATTCCCCCTATCTTTTCCTCTCATTATTTTCTTTCTTTTTTCTTTAAAGATTTTATTTATTTATTTGACACAGAGAGAGAGAGATCACCAGTAGGCAGAGAGGTAGCCAGAGGGGGAAGCAGGCTCCCTGCTGAGCAGAGAGCCTGATTCGGGGCTCGATCCCAGGACCCTGAGATCATGACTTGAGCTGAAGGCAGAGGCTTTAACCCACTGAGCCACCCAGGCGTCCCTCCTCTCATTATTTGCAATTATTTATTATTTCCTGTGAAATAAATAATATAATAAGTAATAATTAGTCTTCACTAATCGGACTTTTCTCAGCATGACAGAGGACATTCATTCCTTCATTGGGAGTGAACATGGCAAATATATTTCTAATTTTCACTCGGTCTTTCTGGACCTCTGATTTTTTTCTTATTCATGCTGTCAACTCTCATTTTGGAGATGAAATATCTTCTTGTGTCTTATTGGGAAAAAGACATTAAACCTTTCTAAAATGTTCACCCTCTGCTTATGATAAATATATTTTAATACAATTTAGTAGAAAAGCATAAGCAGTAAGTGTAGAAAATGGAAACAGGCAGTAGAAATATTTGACAATACAGCATATTGAGTTCTTGGGTACTGGTATATCATTTTTTATCCCTAATATTAATTATGAAGTATTATCAAATTTTGCTTTAGCTTCTGACCTATCTTCATGGCCAATATGGGGCATAAGAATAAAATTTTTTAAAAAAACCAGCAATCAGAAAAACTGAAATCAGACTGAATGTGTATTTTATAAATATATAAAAGTATAATGGGACATCCTTGCAATGGAATACTAGGTAGCCACTTCACGGTCCATTTTATTGACATGGAAAGATGTTTACCATAAACAGTACTAAAAGCAAGTCTATAAAAATTATATACAGCATAATCCTATCTTTGTAAGAAAAACAGCATACATCCTATGTAGAGAAAATAGAACAAAGATACAGCAAAATGTTGACAGTACTATTGAAGGTAGAGTTTAACATTTGATTTTTTTATTTTCAATTTATATTTATCCCATTTAATTTTTACATTATGACTAAGTTTTCCTGGTGTTATTAAAAAGGAAAAAAGAAGAAAAGATGATTCTTTGAAGTGGTAATTTGTGTGTTTAGGACTTTCAGTGGTGGGATGGGGAAAATTGTGATCCCTTTGTTCAAAACACTTAAATTTGCTAATGCAATACAGGCTTCAGTCGGCAGAGGGCGCAGATGAGTAAGAGAAAGAAGTAAGGTGGAAGAGCTGGCGTGTGGCTGGTTTTATGGTTCCATAACCTAAAGGTTATTTCGATATCCTTTTCACTCATATACCCAAAAAATTCTCAGAAGGATCACAGACCCATAATTGCAGCTTGGCGATCACTTATATTGCGAAATGTTTGGCATTTATGTTATCTGGCGAGTCAAACGTGTACTCCGAGTGGGTAAAGGGAATAAAAATAATTGTCTATTTTATGCCAGGCACTCACACATATTTTATATACTGTCGTCTCCTACGAGAAGTGGATGCTGATAAATTTCATCCAACATTGTAGACAGATCAACACAACCCTGATAAGGTTTTAATTACAAAACAAAAGTCCACAAAGTTTAGAGATACAACATCTCACAGCTGCAGACCACTTTATAGTTAAAGTGCTTGCAGATTTATAATTTCATTTTATGCAACATCCTGTGAAGTAGGTGATGTTTTTAAAGAGGAAGAAACAAACAGGTTAAGTGGTTTATGGAATATGGTGGCAAAGTTAGCAGTCCACCCCACCAGGTCTGTGAGCCCGGGCATACTGATTCCACTTTGCTGTTTCCCTAGTAATCTAGAAATCTTCGGACATAATTAACACTTCAGTCTCACCGAAGAAATAAATGATTTGAGCAATAGGTAATACCAGTACAAATCAAAGAACTTTAATCTTTTTTTTTTTAACAGGATTTGACATTATAATTCCCATCTTTGGTTCTGGGATTAATTAATCTAGGTTTGGTAGTTTCAACATGCTCATTTGGAGGCATGCATTCAAAATGCGAAAAAGTAAAATCAATGTGGTGAGATTATATCCTGTTTTTGTTTTGTTTTGTTTTTTGTTTTTGAGCAACAGTACTCTTTCTTTTAAGAAACAATTGTGGTGGGATGCCTAGGTGGCTCAGTTGGTTAAGCCACTGCCTTCAGCTCAGGTCATGATCACAGGGTCCTGGGATCGAGTCCCATATTGGGCTCCTTGCTCAGCAGGGAGCCTGCTTCTCTGCTCTGCCTGCAGCTCCCCCTGCTTGTCCTCTCTCTCTCTCTCTCTGACAAATAAATAAATAAAATCTTAAAAAAAAAAGAAAGAAACAATTATGGCTATGGATGATGGTAGTCTTTTTTTTTTCCCTGTACTTGTTTATTAGCAAAACCAAAGTTTGAAATCCTATGTCAGTCTCTCCCTACCCATTGTACTTGTTTACTTATCTGAGTCCCCACGGAAGCACCACTGTTGATCAATGGTAATCCTAGACTTCGGGCTGCAAGAGGCTGCTAAGTTTCTCAATAAAGACATCCATGAGTTCTTCAGGTAAACTAACAGACAGGTGTATTCATATTGCAAGTTTTCCAAAATCCTCAAATAGAAAACATTTTAGTGGCTAATGAGCACTGCACATTTTCTCAACAGCTGTCTTGTTACAAACAAATCCTGGTAATCTGCCTAAGAAGTTTTTAAAAGAAAGGTGTATGAAAAAAAATTCAGGAAAAGAATAGAGTCATTTTCAATTTGCATGGAAAGAGTTGTCCCTTGGGGGTGGAAAAAAAATCAAAACCTTGTTCATCCCTCTAAGCCATGTGCTACGGTAGACCTAGATACACAGAGCTCACTATTTTAAAAACATCTGTCACCTCTTTCAGATGAGACATCCCCAAACCCTGTAGTGAAAGGAAATTCTTATTTTAAGCTTAAAGAGGGGATCATGAAGGGGGGAAAAGATGGAAAATAAAGATTCGCTGTCATGCATTAAGAAAGCAACAGAATGATTGAGATTGACTTTTTGAAATCGTAAGAAACTGCAAAGAAAATAGTAACAAGTGAGTCCCCTGATCTGTTCAGGCTTCGCTATCCCCAAATTGAAGATGAAATAGCTAGACTAGGTGATTTTCAAGCCCCCCTTGCAGCCTAAAGGATATGTGTCTGCCACTTTCTGATTCATTTGCATAGAATTTTACAATTCGTCAGTGCTTTCCTTAGCCTCCATGTTTGGGGCATGAAATGATTAACGGAAAGCCCTAGCCAGAGACTGCTGGAGGGGAGCTGGTGGTGGCAGAGTCCACACTTCCCTGCAACAGGGGTCCTTCTCAGCTGAACTCAATCTGAAAACTAATTCCTTCTGCTCAAAGGAGGGAGCAAGATACATAAACCAGCCCACCCCAGTGCTGGGAGAACACGAAGACACACTGATGGAATGCCCAGAACATAAAAGGAAGTCATAAAGTAGGTAAACAGAGAAAGAGAGAGAGAGAGAGAGAGAGAGAGAGAGAGAGGAGTCCTTCTTGAAGATAATAAGATAATCAGAGAGGCATTTCATAGGGTGAATTAGAGGGGAAAAAAATCATCCTTCAGAGTGGATGAGTCTCCCTAATACTGTGAATCCTGAGCAGTTGCAGATGCAAAACCTGTTTAATTTCCTACCACTGATATTAAAGGTCAGCATATCAGGAAGCAGCCATCCCAGCACAAAGCAGAAAAAGAACCAGAACAAATGAGGGAAACCAGAGCACAGAGATGCTACTTGATTTGTCCCCAGTCACACCATTTTAAGCAACGGAGCCGACAGAAATAAGCTAAAATCTAGGTCTTCTGACACCTGGCACCTCAAAGTTTTGTTACAGAGGAAATGTGTATTATATGCCTACTGTATGCATTGGATGTTATGCTTTGGCACAGGGGTCATGAGGATAAATTTTGTATAGCCTTGCACTTGAACTCTTAGACTCTTAGAGGAGATAAACAAGCAAACAGCTACTTTCTACATAATTTGGTGAGGCCTATATGTAAGTAGAGCAGTGTTCTCAATCTGGTACAATATTGTCCCCAGGGGACACTTGGCAATGGCCAAAGACATTTCTGGTTCTGAGCTCAGGGTTCCCACCTCCATCTGGTGGGTAAAGGCCAGGGACGCTGCTAAACATTTTACGATGAACAGGTCAGCCCCTCCACAGAAAAGAATCATCCAGCCCCAAATATCAAACATGCCCAGCGTAAGAAACCCTGGCTTTGAGCAAAAAGCGGACACAGAGAAGGAAACAGAAGCTTACTTGATCTGAAGAGGGAGGAGGACTTATCAGTGAAGGGGACACTTGAGGCAGTCGGGAAAGAGGAGCACACATCACTGTGAGTCTCGAAGAATGGGAATCAGCAAGTCGTGAGGAACGTGAAAAAGCGTGTGGTAGTTGTAATTTGTCATTTGATCCAAGATGGAGCAGAGGCTGGGGAGGAGGGGGCTTTGCGCTGTGTGTCATGCTGAGGTTCCATGAAGAGACACCGCTGAGGGGTTTTACCCAGAGGTCCTGTGGCTGGGCTCCAATACTCAAAGGCTTGCTATGTTAACGTCAAGCAGAGGATCTCCAACTTCATCTGGGACACGTAAAACAATGCAGACTCCTGACCTTTCAAAGACATACACATTCCCAAACACACACACACATGCACACCAAGTATCCCGAGGCTGTCATGCAGTGGGTCTGGGTTGGAGCCCAGAAACCTGTGTTTTTGACAAGTACCCTGTGTGGTTCTGATGCAGGGAATCCAAATCCTTGCTGGGGTACAGAATATACTTGATGATGCTAAGACTGTGATCCCATCCCAAAGAAAATAAAAAGGAATTTTAGAAAGAGAGGTAAATATAGGCTATCCTTTTCTCGGCTCTAATCCATAAACGTGAGAATGTGAACAGGGAACACTAGGAATCCACTGAGTCAGGGCAAGTCACACAGCGAATGGCACAGCTGCTCCTTCTGGATCCTGTGGCCTGGGAAGGGAGAAGCGTGAACAATTTGCACGCTTTGTGTGACACCCTTTTGGCAGCTTCTGGAGAGCCCCGTTGCTCTACAAAACCGTTCACAATTCTCTGTCCCAGAGCCTCACTGCTATAGCGGTCCCTGCTTCCTGTTCCCAGAGAAACTCACCCTTAGGCTTTCCTATCAGTCCTCCCTAACGCCGGCCACTCCTGTGTCCTGTCACATAAAACTGTGAACTGAGGTCTCCGACTTACGTCATGTCATGTCGGTTACAGCAGAGTAAGGCTCCCCAAGTGGGAATCTGGACCCCTGCTGCTTGACTTCCAAATTCAATTTACTATTATTCATCTTGTTATTAATCTCCTTGGACACCCTGCACTCCCTACTGCACTGGCTTTGGATCAGCAAGAATAGAAATTAGTGTGTGATCACTGCAAACCTAGAATTGCTGATTGGAACTGAAGAAAACCTTTGCACGGCAGTCGGTCTCTGAGCCAGATGTCTGTGACTCTCTTCACTGGGAAATAGATGAATATCCACAGTAAGAGGTCAATGGCTTTGCTGACAGATGCTGAACGAGGGACTTTTTTTTTTTTTAAAGCCTTCCTACAGCTGTTCTGGTAGCTTGAGTCGTAGTGTTAGCTATTTCCCCCAAGCTATCTTGTCTATGTTCTCAGATATTATGAGCCCAAATAGATTTTTAAAAATAGAATAAAAGGAAAACATAGTAAAAGATCTACAGACGGGACCCTGAAGTCTGACAGACAGGACTCTGAAAGAGAGGAAAGAAGATTCAAATCCAAATTTCCTGACTTTCTGTTCATGGCTGTTTTCATTGCACAACCAGAGGAGAGAGCCAGAGATGTTCATTTTGTTGTGGAAGCGATCCAAGACCTTACCCTGTGACCCCAAAAAGAGATTGAGTTAAACTGGAGCTATGAAGAAAGTTTTCCAAACTAAGTTTAACTTGGAAAATAAATACCAAGAAATAAGGGAAGAGAGCTTCTCCTGAGACTGCTGCACCCATCGCATTGGAAATCATCCAAAGTTATCAAAGGTAGATTTACCCACCAAGCTAAAGTGGCCAGTTGGAGTTGAAAGTGAACTTGGGTGCTACTCAAGACACCAACAGAAGAAACCCCGTTCTTGTTCGGCGGCCACTCCGTTGTCTTGGGATCATTAGTTCGACCAAGCTTTACAACTGCTTTTACAAAGACAATGACGCTTGTTTCCTGTATAATTTATTTAAGTAAACAAAAAGGAGACAGCAAGGTACCATCTCCTCTCTGAAGCAAAACTTTAAAATTTTTATCTAAAGAAAGAAAGCAAGAGATCTGTTCTTTGCATTGTTCCATAAGATAAACTTATAAGATAAATAGTTCTATTTTGAACGAAGTCCAGCTGGGCAAATGGTTCCCTTTTCCCACTACCCACCCATGTTGTGGATATCAGATTGTGAGTGGATAAAAATGTTTTCAGTCTCTTGAGCGGACCTACTCTCCATCAGCGGGCCCTTACAGAGTTTCTATGGGAAGGTGATTGTGTGTTTCTTCTGGCAAAACAATCATTTCAAAACTCAAGAGTTTATTTTGGACGAAGTATAAACTCCTTATGAGCAACAGAGAGTGTGCACATCAACTGGGCACAGAAACAATATTGCACAGGGATTAAGGGGAAACTCTGGAGTCAAACAGGCTTTGATTCTAACCCTGGACTCTACCATTTTCCAAACGGTGACGTCCCTAGGCAAGTCCCTTCATGTCTTCTCTTGTTTAATGGGACTATTTCTAGCATTGACCTCCTGGGTTATTTGTGAGTATTAAATGAAATAATAAATCTATAAAAGGTATATAGCATAAGGAAAGTATGCAGTAAATATTTATGTTTATTATTAGGTGAAGCCTGTGACTGGATCTACATGGTACCTGCCATCCAAAGGCTACTAAAAAAATGCCAGTAGTAATTGAATAATTAATGTACTCAGCACTAAATATCGCGTCACTTTGAAATTACCCATTTGAATAACGTTCTGAGATTCCAAGTGTATATCTGATTTCAATGTACAGTCAGTCTTTTATTTGTTTATTTATTAGGCAAAGAATTTCTGAGCACACACAATTGCTGATACTATTCTTGAGGATGTGGGAGACTTTCCAGTCAACATGATCTTGGTAAACCCCAATATGACGGCTTGCTTACACTGCATGAGGACCAAACATGATATTTCTAAAGAAATGCACAGAGAGGGGTGCCTGGGTGACTCAGACAGTTAAGCATCTGCTTTCAGCTCAGGTCATGATCCCAGGGTCCTAGGATCAAGTCCCACATCCTGCTCCCTGCTTTATAGAGAGCCTGCTTCTCCCTCTCCCTCTGCCTACCGCTCCCCATGCTTGTGCTTTCTCTCTCTGTGTCAAATAAATAAAATAAAATCTAGGAAGGAAGGAAGGAAGGAAGGAAGGAAGGAAGGAAGGAAGGAAGGAAGGAAGGAAGGAAGAAAAAGAAATCCAGAGAGTTTAGACTTTTTTTTTCTTTTCTATTTTTTTGGGTGTATTGTGTTTTTTTGTTTTTTGTTTTTTTTAGCATTAGCTCAGGGGGAACATAAAATTAGTTGTTGGTAAGACAAAGGCTGTTCTCCACCTGTGATATAGGAGATTAGAACTTCCTCATTTAGTCTTCTACACGATTAGTCCCTTGCTTGGGGTAGTGATCAATGCAGGAGAAAACACTTTGATTCCCACAAAACATCTGTGGGGTGCTTCTTTTGTGGTGCACACTTATACAAAGGAATTGCTATTTATGTTCTTGTTTTCACAAACTTTAAAACTGAACTTTAAAATGGGATCAATATATTCTTTGCATATAGTCAGGACAATCAAAGGCTCGAATTGGAATTATTTTTTTCTTTTTATTGACATACAATGTATTATTTGTTTCAGGGGTACAGGTCTGTGAATCGTCAGTCTTACACAATTCACAGCACTCATCATAGCATATACCCCCGCCAATGTTCATCACCCAGCCACCCTATCCCTCCCACCCTCCTACCCTCTAGCAACCCTCAGTTTGTTTCTTGAGATTAACGAGTCTCTTATGGTTTGTCTCCCTCCCTGGTCCCATCTTGTTTCATTTTTCCTTTCCTTCCCCCCACGAACCCCCGCTCTGACTCTCAAGTTCCTCATATCAGAGAGATCCTATGATAATTGTCTTTCTCTGATTGATTTATTTCACTTAGCATAGTACCCTCTAGTTCCCTCCACGTCATTGCAAATGGCAAGATTTTGGTTTCTGATGGCTGCATAGTACTTATATATATATCTCACATCTTCTTTATCCATTCATCTGTTGATGGACATCTAGGCTTTTTGCATAGTTTGGCTATTGTGGACATTGCTGCTATAAACAGTGGGGTGCACGTGCCCCTTCAGATCACTACATTTGTATCTTTGGGGTAAATATCCAGTAGTGCGATTGCTGGGTCATAGGGGGACTTTTTGAGGAACCCGCATACTGTTTTCCAGAGTGGCTACACCAGCTTGCATTTCCACCAACAGTGTAGGAGGGTTCCCCTCTCTCTGCATCCTCAGCAACACCTGTTGTTTCCAGACTGGTTAATTTTAGCCATCGAATTGGAATTCTTAAAATACTGACTTTCTTGTTGTATGAAAAAAGTTAGCAATGTCAAGTCATGTGTGTATATTGTATACGTGTCAGCAATTGTGTATATATATGTATGGAATGAAGTAAATTATAAATTCATTCACAGTTTTAGAGGCCAATTTACCTGTGAGTTAATAATGACATTATTTGTCAGTCAGACACTGGTTCACACATTAGCAGGCAGGCAGTAATGCCTCTCCACTGGAAAAGTGACCAGCTGTGCTAGCAAAATCCAGCATGCATCCTCCCCCCTACCTGCTCTTTGTCCTGGCCTTCTATTTCTGGTGACAGTATCACCAAGCGATTAATTGCTTAGGCCTTAAAACCTTACAATTCCCTCTCCCATGATAACCTCTCCCACAGAAAATTCACTGCCAAGTTCTGCTGATTCTGCCTTTTATGGTATCTTCAGACCTGCCCATATTTCCTAATATCAGGCCCCTAGCACCTTTCACCTGGACAGAAGTTTCCTAACTGGTGTCCCAGTCATACTCTGACTTTCCCATTTTTACTTTCCACGTTGTATTTCACATTGTCATGCCAGGCTACTTGTGATAATGCAGAGAGTTGATCATGCCATTCTGCTCAAAAAAATACACTGTTCTCAGAATACAGTCCCAACTTGACATTGAGACCATAATCTCATCATAAACCCTTTCCTGTCTTATTTGGACTTCTCTCCATCTGTCCCAGGAGCTCTACAAGTCAGCCACAAGGGCTACTCCAAGCTCTCTACATAAGACCCATACTTTTCTGAGTTATGTTTATATGCATCATTCCATCTGGAATCACCTTCTCTCCTTTCCTACTTATAATACGTTCGATGTCTGGGCACCTGGGTGGCTCAGTCGGTTAAGTGTCTGCCTTGGGCTCAGGTCATGATCCCAGGGTCCTTCGATCCCGCATCAGGCTCCCTGCTCAGCAGGGAGCCTGCTTCTCCCCCTACTTGTGCTCTTTCTCTCTCTCAAATAAATAAATAAAATCTTTTCAAAATAAAAATAAAAAAATAAATACTCTCGATATCTGCCTGCCATCAAGCTTCCCCTCCCACCTACACCAGACTGACTTGATTTTCCCTAGGCTTCCCCAGAATGTTTTGTTACTCCCTCTAGTAAAAAGGTTACTCACATAGGTTGCCCTCTGGCTTTCCTGTCCTAGGCTATGAGCTCCCTGAGAGCAGAGACCGTGCTTTGTTTACTGGTTGTTACCTTCTCAACTACAGCATTAAACAAATCCCTGGCATCTGAGAAGAATATAGTAAATATGAGTGGAACTTAAATGTTTGTGAAAGCACAGGAATGGCCTGGGTGACATCTGAAATGTCCCTACTGCTGTGGCACCTGGCACTGGTGTTCCACTGGTACCACGCCTGAGTCTCAAACCGCCCCAAATCTGCTTAGTAAGACAGTTCGATTTCAAAACCCAGATGCATATGAGGCAACACACATGGTTTCATCATCCTAGAAGCAATAGATAAGCCTTCTCAAAACACTTTTCCAAAATGAAACCTAGTGAGACCATGTCATCCCAAACCCAAGAAAAGGGGACGCCCTCTGAAGTTAGGAAGAGACACACAATCTCATAAATAATCCTACCCAACAGAGTCCTCCCAGCACAACACAGGAGAAAGCGAAGAAAGCAGCACTCAGACTGGAATCCTGGCTTTGCCTCTCTCCCTAGGATCCCTAGTAGTAGATCCTGGGCAAGTACTTAACCCTTTAAGTTTCAGTTTCTCCATCAGCAAAATGAAAATACGAACACCTGAGATGGGGTCTGTGTTATGGGGGGTGCACGCTAGACACCAAGCAAGTGTTAACATGCTCCTCCCCTCTTCCCCGGGAGTGTCGTGGGGGGCAGCTCACAATGAAGGCATCTGGACTCCGGCCTTAAACTTGGGAACAGTGATTCCCTCTGAACCTCTGCTTCTACCTCCATGTTTCCCTTCTATACGCACATGAATTTAATGAGTTTCTGGTCGCTGGAAGTTGACAAAAACTATTCTTGACAATTTACTTGATGTGCCTCTCACCCATATATGGAGAGTGTAAAGTCCATGGTTTAAACTGTAGCTTTCATGATCTGGGGGAAGACCAGTCCTGATGGGCCCATCCCATGTGGGTCATTTTAAGACCATCACAACATAACTGAGAGGTGGCTAATTGGGTTGGAATGTGTATCCTGCTCTAAGGATGTGGAAAAAAGGAAAGCTAACTGATCCTTATAGGATGTCATAGATTAGTCATTTTTAGAAAATTTTACCTGCTGTAGGGTGGCTTCAAATTCCCAGCACTAGATTCATGTTGAAGGCTAGAAATTATGTGCTAATCAGGAGTGGATTGAGGTCACACAATGGGCACCCCAATTATTTTTATGGACAAGGGACATTTCTCACCAGGGGCTAGGGGAAGATTGCTTCTGTAAAAAGGCATAGTAGGACCTCATCCTATCAAGTATCAAGAGGAGTAGCAAAGGAGTGAGCTCGTTCTTATCCTTTCCCTTTCCTCTCCTAGAAAAAAGGCAAGCATGGTAGGCTTCCCACAAGCTCCTGAATACATGACCCATAGCCTACTAGGGAAGGCTGACCCGAGCGGTATGTACCTGTTTGGGAAAATGTCAGCCCAATTTGCTATAACTCTTTACCTTTGAGGTTCCTCATATTAGGGCTCAAAAGAGTAGTAATACATAAACACAAAGGATTATGCAAGATACAGGGGGTGTATCAGGAATACAGCAGGTTCAACATATATTCAGATTCTGAAACAAGAAAATCAATTCTCCTCTGAGGCTGGAGTACCCATTAGCTCCTTGTTGAAGTAAGAGATGATTTACTCAGCCCTCCCTGAGGTTCCACTGTGTCATTTGATTGAGCAACTCTGTTTTTTTTATGTTTTTATGATCATTCATAGTTACTCAGAACAAAATGGGTAAGAGAATGGTGACCAGGATGTGTATCTAAAAGATGTATGTTTTCCTTTCTATACTCATATGGACTTCACGAGTTTCTAGTAGCTGGAAATTGACCAGCAAAGAGTAAAATATATATTTATATCAAAGGCATACCCATTGTTTCTCTTGGTGCTTTCAGATCTCTCTATTTCATGTCCTAGAGCTCAAAGAAAAGTGCCTGGGGGTGGGGAGTTGTGTGGGGAAAGCAGTAATAACATGACCTGTTATCCAAAATGAACACACACGCACAGATCACTTTCCAAAATGTTAGGGATTTCAGAATATAAATGCAGACACACCCTTAAAAGAAGCACTGGAAAGAAGAAAAACTGGCCAGCTTCCCAAAGCTCACTGAATCCAATTGGACTGGGTGATGACCCAGATCAAAGGCATGCAGTGATTGGACAGAGTGCCGGAAGGACCTGGCATCTTCAGAGCTGCTGGAAATTAGCCAACTCAACCACCCCAAGCAAAAGCAAACTGTAAGTAAATCTGGGCAAGTAATTGAATACACATAGGGGTACTCTTCACAAAATGTAAAGCTTGTGTGCTCCCAAAGGAGCAGTTTCCAGGTCTTTAATAGCATAAAGGCAATGGCAAAATCAAAATGCCCCCCTTTCCAGCCCAGAGACTGAACCTTGGCTTCTATCGAAGGGAAAGGGGTGAGATCTCCTCTATGGCATCACCATCTTCCCTGCCCTCCTCCACTTCTGTATCCTCTGCACCTAAATAGCTTTGTTCCTAATCTAATTTCTGAGTGAAATAAGGTTTTTCAAATTTGGGGAAATTGTCTCCAGAATATCAAGCTCTGCTGTTTGTGATACCTTTGGTGGAAATGTTACATGTTGCAGGGTGGTTTCACTTTCCCAGCACCAGACTGATGTTGAAGCCTGGAAATTACGTGCTGATTAGGAGTTCAGTTCCTCGGAGATGTGATTTTCCAGTAAACCTTCATTTCCATGGTGCCTTGCCATCCTCGGATGAAGAGCACTGATCAGACCACTACTGACTGGGACTTTAGGGACAGGGTCCACACACGGACCACATGCCATTTTCACCATGAATCCTCCTCTCCAATTACCCCTCTTCTTACTTGCATGTCAGCACAAAAGAGATTAGTTTACACCCCGCTCCCCTTGCCCACATACCTCCCGAACCCCATGCCCGTCTGGAAGTATAGAACAAAGATGCTGCAGGTTCCAAGTAGGGCAGAGGACTATCAGGATGAGAGCTTTGGGGAGGGAAAATCTTGAAAATGAAAATGAAAAGCCTGAATGAGGCTATAAAGAGAGTAAAACAAAGCAGGGCATTCTTTTCGAACTTGGTTCCCTTTTTAAAAATATGGATGACATTCTCATAGAGGGGAAACAGAACAAAATGCAGCAGCACTTAAAGGATTTCCTCTCTTCAAGTTTTCTCCGGTCCCTTAATTGTGTTTCAGCCTTGTTGAGTACTTTGTTTACGGTCCCTAGTGTGGTGATTTGCATCCCCCTCTCTGGGTTGCTGTTGGCCGGAGCTAGCAGCTGTCTCACTCCGATTCTGGCTGGGAAAGGTAAGAATCTTTGCCTTGCTTTTTGAAAGATCTGGGAGAACAATTTTGAATGCTTACAGAGGGGTAGTAGGGGGTGGTGGGGGGCATTGGCTTAATTCACACACTGGACGCTTTCTGAAAAGTTCCTCAAACTTAAAAGAATCTCCTGGAGCCATGCGTTTTTAAAAGAACCAGAAAGATTTCTTCTCCCTTCTGAAAGAAAGGCTTGCAGAAAGAAGACTGGTTGCACTCTGGATAAGATTTTGCATTTGGGGGCAGGTGTCTCTTAAGGAATTCCCAAGGGGGATTAATATCTTATAGGCACAGAGCGGAAGCAGGTAAAAATATTCAAAGGCTTCTGGCATTGATGACTAGAATTCTCCCTGAATTTCAATTCGAAGAGGTAAAAGTCAGTTGAAACGGTGTGTCTCTTTGGGTATAATGATTGGTGCCTATTCTTCACATACAACTTCTGCTTTATCCCAAAGCTTTCTTCGTCTTTGTATTTATCAATACAAGTCAATCAATTGTCTAGTTAGAGCCTGGAGATGTGCATCTTTGTATCCAGGCATATGCACACTCTCTCTGAAGAATTAGGGTGAATGAGATGCCTGGAGCCTGAAAGGCTGAAGAATGCTTTGGTGTTACAAGTAATGACAGACTTGTCCCTGTTCCCAGCACACAGATACACTCACTGTCCCTTATTATAGATTCAGCCAAGGTCTCACTGAGGGAAAAGGGTGCCTCTTGGTTTCTCTCTGGCAAAAGTATGATTCATGTATCTTTGATTTTGGTAAAAGGGAAATATGATATTCAACAGAGTAAGGTGAGTAAGGAGTAAGGAGCTTCAATGGGTTTATTGGATTATTTGGGGGGGAAAAGAGACCTACACAGAGGAACTGTGCCCAAAGCACACGGTCTGCAGATGGGAGGGATTGATGCTCTTAATAAGGAGCATCTCCAAAGCCTCCAATGTATATAGCCAGCAGCCTCCACATCGCCATCTTCCCAGCACAATGTTGGCACATGCTGAAATGCCCTGGTCCTAAGCATCCCTTATCCTCGACACCAAGTGACAGCATTTCTCCTGGATGATGGCTCTGTCTCTTGGGGCCCCACATTTTAAGAACAAGAATGGCAGCTAGGGGGGACCTCCAGGTAGTCGAAGTTCTCTGCACACTGGGCTCCCCTGACCGGTGAAGTCAGACCTCAGGACTTTACAACTTTATTTGAGATGAAGAAGCCCTCTCTCTGACTTCTATTGTAGAAAAAAGGTCTTCTGTTCCCTCCCCCTTTAAGATAAAATCGTCAAGGTATTTTGACTAGATGCAGGATGCTATCTTAGAACAGAAGGGAGATGCCTGGGAACGTCCAAGACTTGCACCAGTAGTTAAAGAAATCTAACAACCCAAGAGAAAGAAGGGAACAAATCTCTCCTGAGATTTAATTTACATTTGTAGATTCACTGTACTAATTAAAAAGTTATTAGAACTTACAGAGATTAAAATATAGAGAATGGATAACTTTTAGCTCCAGAAGTATAGGAACGAGCTCATAACAGTGTCCCAGTGTTATCTCATTTTTCTCTCAAAAGGGCAATCCGGGACTTTAAAATTTCAAATAGCTTATCTGGTAAAAAGTATAAACCTGTGAGGCCACTTGGGAAATGGGTGGATATAAACCCTTAAATGTGGGGCACCTGGGTGGCTCAGTGGGTTAAAGCCTCTGCCTTCTGCTTGGGTCATGATCTCAGGGTCCTGGGATCATCGAGCCCCGCATCGAGCCCCACATCCATCGGGCTCTCTGCTCAGCAGGGAGCCTCCTTCCCCCTCTCTCTCTGCCTGCCTGTCTGCCTACTTGTGATCTCTCTCTCTCCCTGTGTCGAATAAATAAATAAAATCTTTAAAAAAAAATAAACCCTTAAATTTATCGTCTGAGAGTGTGATGCATCAGGCCATATATCCCTGAATGTTTTAAATATCTCGCTCCTAAAAGTGGGCCAAAGAGCAGCAGACTGACATCAGCCAGGGGCTGGCTACAGACCTACTAAATCAGAGTCTACATTTAAGGAGCTCTCCACATGATTTATGTGTCCATTAAAGACTGGGGTTCGAATCAAGAGTTTCTTTCTTTCTGCGTGACCTTTGTGAGATTATTTAACCCCTCTGAGCTTCATTTACAAACTATTTACAAATTTATTTGTAAACTAGTGAGAATTAATGCTAATGCATGCACACTGTATGGGTCACACCCATAGTAGGTGCTCTGTAAACGACAGCGATGAAGATGATGATGATGGTGATGATAATTTCAGCACTGCCAACAGTACTCACCTCCTAGCCCAAGCGGTAAGTGATTGTGTTTAAATCAAGATGATTGATTTCTCTCTCAACCATAAACATCTGGCATCTCCCACCCTCATTCCTAAGTGAATTAATATCAAACAAAGGAGGTTTTAAGCTTTGGATGGCCCCACATACATATAAATGAAGAATACTGGGGAAGCTTAGGAACATGGGATTTTTGCTGGCTTGCAGGCTGAATTCAGCTGCCCCATGACTTCACAGCTGTCCTGCTGCCCTAAAGTGTCTGTCCCTGCGGCTCTGTCCCCTCAACTGGGTCTGCAACGCTGACTCTGGGATTTTCTTATGAAAATGCCTGATGGGTGGGAGGAAGATCTGGAGGTTAGCTGGGGAAAAAATGAGTAATGCAAAGCCATCTAGTTAGTAAATGCTGCAAGAGAAATAAAAGTAAAAGCTGGCTCCTGCCTCTAGGGACTCTAGAATGATTCTGACTTATCATGTCACTGAGCAGAGTTGGGGAAAGCCAAAACTCAAAATCTGCTGGCAAGGAAGAGAACGAAGGAAAAAAAAAAAAAAATGACAGGGAGGGGCAATCCGGAGGGGGAGGAAATAAAAAGAGAGAGAGGGAAAGACAAGCGTCATTTAGGAACAGAGGTAGAGCGAAAGAAGGAACTCCAGGATCTGAAACCAACCGTATAGCACAGTATTTTTCTATCTTTTCTTTTCCCCAGAGGAGATTCTCATCCTGTCATTTTATTGACAGACACGCTATTACAGGCTCTTTTCCCAGAAGTTGACGGGAGAAGCTCAAGGGCTGCTGTTTCTTCCCTCCCAAGTCCGGTGGCTCCCCTGGTAATGGACTGCTTTTCTCTGAGGTATGTGTATGTCTTTTGGGGACAGATCTTCATTTGCAAGTTAGCTTATGTCTCAGCTTTGGGGGGGGGAAGAGTTTTTTGTTTGTTTATTTTTTTGCTTTCCGATATAATCTCAAATATCCTTTTACTGGCCTAATGATGATACTAGGGTATCACTGGACAGCAGTGATTAATTTTGGTGACTAAAAATTACATGCAGGCAGGCAGTTATAATATTCAGCTTCATTGCACAGGGAGTGATATGTTGATCGGGGCTTGAATTTGTTCTCAGTGGACGCTTAATATGTTCAAAGTATTAATCTCATCGAAACAGCCCCAAGAATCTTCCTCTAAATTTCTTCAGTGACTGCAGTTGCTCGATTCTTTGGCTGCTCCATCACTTCTCAGGGACAAAAGAGAATGACTTAACATGTCTGAACAGCAGACAAGAGCATTCACTGATTTCTCCTAGGCAGCATTTTAACCAGACGCTTTTGACCAAGAGTTTCAGATTTTGTCCTACAGTGTTCCAGTTCAAAATATCCAGAAAGGTACATCACAGCAAGGGCATGGGAAAATTGAGAAAGTTTAAAACTTTGCTGAAGATCTAGCATGCTTATTTTTTAATGCATGTCATGTTCTGCATAGTGTTCAGATTCCTTGTTGAGTTCCACGGAAAATTTTGAATTGATAGCTCGTTACTCTAAGAGTTGATCTTATCTTTAATGTAAGAAAGTACAAAATTATATCCTACAAAATTAAATGTTCCCCCTACTCTTCCTTTTTCAAATGGATTGGAAGGTATTGACCCAATTCAGATCACAAATCCTAGTCTCATTGCCACTGAATTTTTGCTGACCCGCCCTCCCCCTTCCCCCCATGGTCCCAGGACACATGTTGCACTGTTAAATAGTTACAACAGTAAAGACCAGCTCATGGTCATCTGCTATAGAAGAATTTCATTCCTACACTGGCTGCTGGTCTTGACACTGATTTGGTGGGCAGCGTATTGGTGATAGTTTGGAATGCATGTTATGCCTGAAAACACTGGCAGAGTCTAAGTTGCTATGAGTTTTGGAACAAACTGTGCGAAGGATTGTTTATAGTGCATTCTCCCCATGAAGGAAGGAGGCTGTCTTTTGGATTAGGATTGAGACTTTTCTGTGCATTTAGAGGAATGAGAAGCAATAGACAGAGCGGAAAGCCTTGTAAAACATTTGTAGATCGTCAGGGTATATTAAACACTGTAAAGTGCTTCCTGCTTTTTATATCCTCCCTTTTTTATGGCTCTCGTTTTATCTTGCTTTTTGCAAAGAGAATGCAAACAATCAGGAAAAGAAAATATGAAAGTTGATTTTCACATGCATCTGTGTGTCCTAGAAAAGAACCCAGAGATATATCCCCAGCTCTTTACTTCTACTTACAGGGCTCACCTTGATGCATTTACCTGATACGTTCTGTCTCCTCCACAGCTTCCACCCTGGAGAGAGCCCCCAGGTCTAGTCCGTGAACCCAGCTAGGAAAAACATTGCTAGTAAGAATGACTGAAGAGCCCATAAAGGAGATCCTGGGAAGCCCAGTGTCTTCCAAGCCCGTGACAATGGAGAAGAGCCCCAACCGCGAAGTGGTGGTCACCACGGTCCCCTTGGTCAGCGAGATTCAGTTGACAGCTGCTACAGGCGGTGCTGAGCTCTCCTGTTACCGCTGCATCATCCCGTTCGCCGTGGTGGTCCTCATCGCTGGGATAGTCGTCACTGCCGTGGCTTACAGCTTCAATTCCCATGGCTCCATCATCTCCATCTTGGGTCTGGTCCTCCTGTCATCTGGACTTTTTCTGTTAGCCTCAAGTGCCTTGTGCTGGAAGGTGAGGCAGAGGAGCAAGAAAGCCAAGAGACGGGAGAGTCAGACGGCTCTCGTGGCGAATCAGAGAAGCTTGCTTGCTTAGTACTGAATGAGACCAAATGGGATATGTGGCCTGGAAAACTTCCCCTCCTGTGTCATCCAATTCACCCAGGACTAGAGTGGGAGAGAATGCACTGTTCGGTGCATTGCGACAGACCAGAGGGATGGGAGTGAATTGAGTGTGGGAGGGTTAGGGGGGGTTCTGTTTTATGAAGAACCTACTTGTGTCTTCTTTAATGACAAACTTAACTCTAAGGGCTATTTCTAAGACTGAAAAATCAGCTTTTTCTCTATATTAGACATTTGAGGGGTAATGGGGGGTACATGGCATTAGACAATGTTCGGTTCACCTTGGAAAGTAGCCAAGGAAAGATGAGAAAACAGTCAGAGAGTTCTAGCACACTAGCAACCTGCCTCAAAAAAAAAAAAAAAAAAAAAAAAGACAAATATAAAAGCCCACACTTTTAAGAAGTTAGCATAAAAAAATATTCTGCCGAAAAAAGAAAATGTATTCTGCCGAGAGTCTTCTTCATCTCAGACTTTGCATCCTTCTATGAAATTCTGTGATAATTTTTTTAATAAGTTAAAAAAATCTGTATTTTTTTGCTTTTAATAACTCATACTGGTGGTACTTTTTCTTAAAGAATAAACTAAGTTTTTTATGTTTTAACATTGGACAGTTTTAGGTGATTATAATGATGAGTCAGAAGTTAAAAGGTAAAAGATGTAGCTACTAAACGACATGGGGGGTTAAATTAATATTAAAATAATCCAACCTAGCACTTTTGATTTTTATATAAAGTTTAATGTACATTTCATTCAAAATAATAAATACTTATTGCTGCTGAAATTTCTTAAATGCTTGTTGCTATTGTAGTCATGTTTACTGCAGTTCCAAATTGCCCATCTTCCCTTGCTTTGTTGGCAATGTTTCAAATACATTTCTTTTGAATGGGCATGTTGCTTCTCCCTAACTTATCTAGAAGATTTTTATTTTTTATTGTATCATTCTTTCATGACTTGTGAAGAATAACATTAATTATGTTCACTACGTTCTAAACAATTTCTATGCCATTCACAATTAGGAAATCAATGCCTGGAGTCAGGAATTTTATAAGGTGTTATTAAATGTGTGTTATCTATTCAATCAGTTGTTAAATATTTGCTTCACTTATTTTTAAGTATCAGCTATATGCCAGGCATTCTGTAGATTCTTAGGCTGCTTAAATGAGTTAGTTCTAATACAATGCAAATAAGATCACTGCTTGACTTCTGTGGATATTGAGCTATTCTAAACTCAGCTAGAACTCTACCCCAGAACTCTTGCCAGGAATATCACTGGTCCATATAGTTTAAGCCACATGAAACGAGTATGGGAAGATACTGAGGCATGAAGCCTTTCCTAAACCTTAGAAATGCAAAGGAAAACAAAACAAATTGCATATAGCACTTTCAAGAGAGTCATCCTCTCAAGGAATTTAATCAAATATGACAAGAGCCCTGTGGTGCTGATGATGCCTAGTGCTCAAGTAGTTTTGTTAAGAGGAGAAGCCTTGATGGCCTCATTTCTCCTGGCTTTGAAGGTCAGATGAGGCAAGCCTGGAGTTGTTCCTTATAGCAGAGTACACCACAATTATCTTAAATGCATGCATATCCACACTCCTCTGGGCCAAATGCAAGTATGTAGCACTGGGTTGGTTTCAATGGAAAGGAGCCTGTGCTTTGACACGCCTCTTTTCTGTTCAGAATATTCAAAGGCTCTCTGTTGCTGATGAAGAAATTTCTCAGGCAAGTGTTCAAGGTTCTCCACTACCCGATCCAAACAGATGTATCCAGCTTTCACTTCACTCCAGCCCGAAAACTCATGAGTTAGCCAGATCAGACTTTCACCATTCTGAATCAGACTGTGGTTTCCTGCTTCCATGTACATTCAACTTCTGTTTTCCCTCCTCCATAATGCCATCCTGTTCCTCTCGATCTCAATGTCTCCAGATCCTGCTTCTCGTTAGAGCTCCAGCCTAAATAAAACCCCTTCCCAAAAAACCTTCCCTTTTATCTGAAAGTAATTACTCCTTTCAGAGTCTTTACTTATTTTCTGATGGCACCTTTCATTTTCTACCATGTTGGTGGCATAAATGTCTTATCCCCTTCCAAAGTTCCTTAGAAGGGGTGATATCTCTTTTCTAACCCTCATGTGATGCCAAATACAACACCTTGCACAGAGTAGGTAGGTACTCAATAAATGTTTGCTAAATGAACTGAAGAAAAATCAGAAATGAAAAATCAGAAAGCAAGTGGTTTATCTAGAATCACAGCCCATTTATTTTACTCTCCTAAAAGAAAATATTTTAGTTCTCAACTCTCCCCAAGTAGGTCATCCTACTCCCCTGCCTCAACCGTAAGCAACAGGTGTAGGTGAGTATTGACTATTGTACTTCTCCAGCCACACCTGCCCTTCAAAATGCTTGATAAGTAAACTCAGGAATGAGTTCAGGCCACCAGGGGGCCTCATGCTGCTACCTGAGTCCCAAAGGAAACCCTGGAATGACAAATTACAACAACTGAAATGGAATCGTATCTGGACACAGCAATATCTCTCCAAAATGAGAGGAGGTGGGAAAGATTCTCCACTGACCCCACTACTACTCTCCTCCCTAAGCCACTTCACAATGGCTATATCTGGCTCCCCAGTCAGTAGAGGAGCCCTGTCTGGGAGCCTCCAGTCCCATTAAAAGGTACATACCTCTGCAAAGCTGTAAGGCACAAAGATCATCCTATGCGCTGTGAATTACAACTCCCATGAGGGTGAATTATGATATCACAATTATCTCGTAACATATGTTTTTACTGGGCAAGGTTTGTCTTTTCAAATGGTTTTATTATATAGTGATAAGCAGATAAGGAATGCATTCATAAGAATGATGCAGGTATATATGTATTTTTAAAAAGTAACCTGGCCTCATCGTGGAGCATTAGAAACCAGCTGTATCACCCAGCTGGATAACCCTAAACCCCACACACCTTGGGTCACACAAGAACAACTTTTGACCTCATCCTGTGCAACAGGTCTCTAACTAGGTAAGAATCGTAGCCACCGAGGTAACTCTGTGCTTCCCACCTCACTGTCTTGGTTAATCTTAGGAACGTTGCTTAGAGAAGATGGTCAAGGTCATATGGATCATGCAGGTGACTAAAGCCAGAGCATAAGCCCAGGAGAGCCAGATCACAAATCCTCAAACCTACCTCTTTGTACCATCACCACTCATAAAATGGGGTGGGGAAGAACTCCTGGTCTCCTGGGAAGTATCAGGGTTTTGAACTTAGAAGATCTGACTATAAATACCAGTTCTCCTGTTAAACTAGTCAGATAACCTTGAGCAGTTAAGCCTCATCTTTAAAATTAGGTTAATTTTTTTTTTAAGATTTATTTATTTATTTGACAAAGAGAAAGAGAGAGAAAGAGAGAGAGATCACAAGTACGCAGAGAGGCAGGCAGAGAGAGAGGAGGAAGCAGGCTCTCTGCTGAGTAGAGAGCCCGATGCAGGGCCTTGATCCCAGAACCCTGAGATCATGACCTGAGCTGAAGGCAGAGGCTTAACCCACTGAGCCACCCAGACACCCCTAAAATAAGGTTAATTTTTAAGAAATGATTTAGATGTTGTAAGCTACAAAGTACTACTAACTTGCTAATACTACTACTACTATCATCATAAATTACTATTTATGATAATATCTAATGTTGACCTTAGCTTCTCTCTCTGCTTATTATCCCAACATGTCATTAAGCATCAAGCAGCTCCCTGTTTTGGTTAGACTTTTTAATCAGACACTTTGTTTAACCTTGACATTATCCATAAAGGTTTTCTAGACCCAAAATGACCTGAGGAAAGTTCCTGTTCCAAAGATGAATCATGACTTACATTTTCTTAATATGGTTATAATTTCAGTGCTTTCACATACATTGGAGTTGCTATAAAGGTATATGTAATATGGACATTCAATTAAGTGCCCTCAACATAAAAGATTAAGAGAGTGAAAAGTCCTTTTCTTCCCCCCATACTGCCATTCAAGCCAATCTTGTCCTACGCTGCCCCAAAGAAAGGAAGACCAAAGGCAGAAATCTAAAGAGAAACAAAAGAAGAAAACTTCTAGTGCCTGGCTTTTAAGCTTCGAAGCGCATCCCAGTGATTTAGGGCTTATCTACGGAACTGTCAAGGGTAGTTTGTTTATAGCTGATTTTTACATTACTCCCTGATTTTAGTACTTAATCTTGTGTACAACAGTATTCAACTATACCTGATGTTACCCAACATTCTCCAACACACTTTGAGGCTGGAAGGGCATGTGTCCACCCAACTCTTCGGAGGAACAAAACACGTTCAGAGAGGATAAGTGACTTGTTCAGTCAAGGTCTTACACCCAGGACCAAAATGTTGACCAGGTATTATATCCCAGGTATACAACAAGCCATAACAGGTATCACTTCTAGAATGTCTCTTTAGGAAAGGAAGATAATAAAGGTGTTCTGACATGGACTTTTCTCTTTGAAGTATAATGTACATAAAAAAAAGTGTACAACTCAGTGACTTTCACAAGCCTGTAGAGCTAAAACCCAGACGAAGAAACTAAATGCAACAGCTTCCCCAAGCTCCCCTTAAATCTACTTCTAGTCGTTATTTTTCTGGGGTGGGCATTATTCCACCTCTAATACATAGATTTGTTTGGCTCATTTCTTTTAACTTATATAAATGGAATCATACAAAGTGTACTCTTTGTGCCTGGCCTCTTGATGTGCTATCAGTTCCAATATTGGGTTATAAAGACACTGAGGGTTTTGCCTTGATATCTCTTCTCTCTCTCTCTCCTGCCTTATGCTGGGAGAAGCCCTCTGCTATGTCATGAGGACACTCAGGAAGCTATGGAGAGGCCTGTGTGGTGAGGAATTAAGGACTCCAGTCAACCTAGAAGTGGATCCTCCCATAGTAGAATCTTTTGATGACTGTATCCCCGGCTGACAGCCTCACTAAAACCTCCTAAGACACCTTCAGCAAGAACCACCCAGTCAAGGCTGAAATCTGTGATTTTTGTGGGCCTTAGGCACTTGTCTTCACGGGCCCTTTCTTTCACTAGAAAGAAAAAGAAAGAAGAAAGGAAGGGGAAGGAGGAAGGGAGAGAGGGGAGGGGAGAGGGAGGGGTGGGAGAAGGAGGATGTATTTCACTTATTGCAAGAAGAAAATTGTACTGACAAGTACTGTGGGCTCGAGGCACTGCACATACTGAACTAATGGATAGTCCATATCCACTAATGGATAACTGGCCCTTTACTCAGCTAAGTCACTCATGGATTCCTGACCCACAATAACTAGGAGATAATAAATGTGTGTTGTTTTAAGTTACTACGTTTTAGAGTAATTTGTTATTCAGCAACAGATAACATCATGCTCTTGTGAAATTTCCTCTACGTGACTTTTAATGTATGTACATACACATCTTTGTTGAGAATATATCTAGGACTAGACTAGATTAAAGGGTAGGTGTGTGTTCAGCTTTACTGCCAGAGTTTTTGAAAATGGCCAAATCAATGTATTCTTTCATCAGCACTATAAGAGAGTTCTGGATGCATTACATCATCATCAATTTTTAAAATATTTTTAATCTTCCATTTCAGTCATTGTGCTGGATATAACACTTGCCCTTAAAATATATATTTAAGAAAAGGGATGTGGCACGGGAAGCTGGGCTCTACTAGGGCAGAGCAGGCTAGAGGTGGGAGAAGAGATTAGAGTGGAAAAATACAAATTAGATTTGAGCTTTGAAAAAGCAAAGCAGCAAGAGATAAATTCTCCAGGAAGTGCTCTGAGATCAGAAACCAGGCTAAAAACTGAGGGTTGAGTTCACCATGCTAACAACATTTACAGAACTCTATGTTCCAAGCATCATGCTCTGCTCTTTGCATGGATGATCTCATCTGATCCTTACCCCAGTCCAACGAAGGAGGTACTATTATTACTTCCATTTGATAGATGAGGACACAGAGTCACAGACTAAGCCAAGTAATTGAGATTACACAGCTAGTAGAGTAGATCTGAGTTCGGATTCTAGAATCCACTCACTTACCCTCCATGTTGATACTCCTGGTACACATTAACTATCCAATACCTGATTCTTGAATAAATGTCCCAACCAAAACCTGAGCAACACAGGGTCAAGAGTTTGAGCTAAAGCTAAAGAGTGAGTCAACAGTTTTGAGAAACCAGGACTAAAAAGGTAGATGATTACTTAATCATTTGCCATCTGAAACCAGGTCTTCTTATAATATCTCCCATATATTCGCAGCATTTTTGCACCTTTGAAGACACTCCTATTAACAAACATAGGACTGACCTAGGACCCCAGTCACATCTTCTACTACAGTCTGCTGCTTTCATTCTCAGCCTCCTTGAGCTTCCTGTGTAGATAATTCAAGACTCACAATTATCAGCCAGCCTTGGCCAGAAACTGGAGGCAGGATGTGACAGAAGTGCATAGCAGGAAAACCTGATGTACTTTAGGGGGAATCAAAGAAGGCTTCCTGCAGGTGGTGACTTGATAAGAGCAGGACATGTAGAAGAGTTGGCCAGGTGATGAGAGTAAGTAAAGAGAAGAAATCAGGGGTACTCCCAGAGGGAACACTTAGAGTGAGTGCTGAATGGTCATGGGGAGAGTTAGCCCTCAGCCTCTCTACCTCACCAGATTGCTCTAGGGCAACAATGAAAAAACTCCTTAAAGGGATTTACCAATTACAAAATTCTATCCAAGCAAGGCGGTTCAATAACTCCCAAAATCCATAAGGTTACAACTTACAATTAGAGAATCAAATGTTCAGATTCTAATTGAGCAGAAATACTTCACTTTAATGTATGAGCACTATGGAGATGGTGAATAAAAAATACTATCATAACTAAAATCTTCCTCTTCCTGATCATTTCAATAATTATCTTCCCTGAAGATGGATGTAGCACTCTGGTTAAAGGCATGGACTCTAGACACAAAGTGCCTAGACTTGAAATTCAGTTTTACTGTGTGTCCTATACAAGTAAACTTGTACCTCAGTTTCCTCATCAACAAACCAGGAATATTAATCATACACCTCATAGTGTTGTAATAACTATTAACTGACTTAACAAATAAGAAGTGCTTTATGTCAATGACTGGTACTCAATATATTGAGTGGTACTAGCATCTATCTTAATTTTAAAGCATAGCTGATATGCTTTGACATATAAAGCTACAGAAGTTACCAAAAAATCAGTTCAAATGAGATATTAGTAGAAAAACAGCAGTTTACCTCATGAGAGAAATTGCAAACACAGAGAAAATGGGTTGGCATAGAAATTTGCATTCGGAAAAAAAAAAAAAGAAATTTGCATTCGGTCATATCAGGCAAGAACACACCCCCTCCAAATCCATCTGCCTATCAATGTTTTGTTTGCTCAGTCAGAAGCTGTTAATGTTCAAAATATTCATATCCAAATTTACATATCTCAAAAATAACCCTGATGGCATCAAGCTACCTGATAGAGGGCTGGTTAGCATTTGGACAGTGTTTTGATGTAGGCATAGTGATTTCATATTCACTGCCTTGCTAACTCTTTCCAGAAGCTCTGTGAAATATTATCCTCATGTTGAGATGGGAAAATTGAGGCTTACAAAGGTTAAATGGTTTGCTCATGATCAAACATTTCATATATGACAGAAATAAGATGCCCTGATCCAGGTCTTCTTTCCATTCCACCTAGCCCCTGCCTTGTTAACCTGGACACTGTAGGTTCCTACGGAATGCCCTCCGTTTGGGTTCTATGTCCCTTGGCCAGACAGCTAAGGATGTTGCAAAAAGCCTTGAAATTAGTTATATTTACAGCTATGCTTAATTATTCTTTCTGATTGGACACACATATTTTTAAAGAGTTAAGGTGACTTGAGATTTGCATCAACATCTGAAATAAATACATACCTTTAAATCATGTAGAAAATATAACGTGATTATACAATGCACATTTTTCACTAACCAGCTCTTGTTGCTTTTGAGGGTTTATTTGTTTGTTTCTAGATAATAGGAGCTTACATCTCCATGGAGCTTATGTTTCAAACAAGAGATTGTCTTTATCAGTGGTTCCCAAATGTCTGTCCAAGTGCTGGCAAATTCAGACTCACCCAGAAGCTCTGTAAGACCAGGATTCACAGGTGCTGACCTCAGAGACTCTGGTTTGGTAGATTCAAAATGGGACCTTAGATCTGTTAAAAACAAACAAACAAAAAAAAACCCAAAATACTCCCAGGAAGTGAAAATTCATAACCACAATATTTTTTCTCTACAGATTGTTTTATTTGTCAATAAATTTATAATAAAGTAGAAGATTGCTAAGTATAGTTTTGTCAAGGGTGAGAAATCAGGTAATATAGTAATATTTTATTAAAATTTAAATGTGTAGCTATGGTAAATGCTGTGAAATGTGTAAGCCTGATGATTCATAGACTTGTACCCTGGGGTAAATAATACATTATATGTTAATAAAAAAATTAAAAAAAAATTTAAATGTGTATGCTCTTTATTCCAACTTTATTTCACTTCTGAAAACGTATCTGATCATAAGTTGTATATCTTTACATAAATGTAATAGAACTATAAGAATATTTATAGAACCACAATATACTGGAATGTTTTTCTCTGGAATTATTTCTACTTTTGTATTCAGATCCTTTCCCCATGTTCCCCATTCTTTCCCTTATGTTCAAAATAAACAACTGTTATCATTAAAAATAATAATAATACTTCTTTCTGCATTGCCAGCATTGGCACACACTTACCCCAAAACAACCTTTGAATGTATTAAGGTACATCCGTATTTTATATACTCTATAAGTAATAAAATGAATGAGGTAAATTGGCATATGCTAATACTAATTTGGAAGGGTGTCTGCAATACATTATGTGGAAGGCAAATTTTCAACTAATATTTATCACATACCATTCCTGTAAAATAAATTGGAAGCTTGTTTAAATAAAAACTATAGAAGAACCCACGGTGACCCATTAAGAGCATGTCCATCATTGGAGTGTTGACTCAAGGAATAGGAGACAATTTTTCTTTAGACTCCACTAAGTTGTTTTGATTATTATAATGAGCAATAATTAGCTTTAAAAGAATGAGAGGGATAAATAAAGTGGTACTTGGAGAAACATCACAAATAAAAAGAATTAAAAAGAAAACCTCATAAGTGATTCCAGTATGTAGCCGTGTTTAGGAACTACTGATTCAAGCCAGACTGGGATCCTCTCTATTCATTCATTCATTCATTGGTTCAATCACTTGCTTCATATTTACTGGACACATATAATGTGTAAAGCACAGGTAAGTATCAGAAATCCAAGCATTAAAAAGAAATATTTTGTGACTGAATTAAGAAAGTCTGGCTAAGGTAGTTCAGGCATAAACTTTCTTCAAAAACAATAAAAGCCTATAGGGTCAACAACCCAATCTGTGTATTAACTACATATATTTGGATTCCTGTACCTCTGGTATCAAGATAAAATGGGAACAAAGCACCTGTAAGTAATTTTGAATAAATAACTGGTAAGAGTCTTGAGTGTGAAAGTAATAGGAATATAATATACTCTATTGCTTTCACTTTCCTTTGTATTTAATCGCCAATTTTTATAGGCCATAGCCTTGTGTGTGTTTGGTTTCATTGCATTAGTTGTGGTACAACATCAGTAAATTAATGAATCATTAATAATTGAGACTATTCCCTCAGGAGACAGCCACACCCTAAAAATACCCTTTCCTAGGAACCTGAAGAGTAGTAGAGAAAACCCGAGCAGGTGGCATTGAGAAAGCCCTTTGTGTGGTTTTAATATAGAATGGACTGGCCAGCACTGAGTCACAGTGGGTCTGATACCCAATGTTCACAGGTTCCCCAGCGTTTTCATTGGGAAGTAGCCCATGTCCAAAAAAAATAGAATTACCCTTTTGCTCCATCTCAGCCTCCTATTGAGAAAAGCAAACACAGATGATTTTCCATTTCAAGTTCAAATACAGAATGGATTGCTTCTTGTTTTGCTTGACTGGGGTAGTTAATGAGAGTTCAGAGATTGGCAACCTGCCAGGCACAAATCAGTTGGGATTACATTGTCAAAGGAACCCAGATAAAGAAATAGCAAGCGGGGAGGGTCGACCCAGAAAAACTATAAGTTTGGATAAGGCGGGTCTGTGATCATTGGTATTTCAAGCATCAACACGTGCTGCCTTTCTGTATGGAGTGGCTAGTCCAGAGCAAAAAGGGATATTTGGAGGCAAGGTTTGGGTTGCTTCACTCCTCTGCAACCACACTCTATAATAAAAGTGCTTGCATCAGAGGAAGGCTGACAACACATTTTAGCACTTTCACAGCTCTAACTTAATCATGGCAGGAAGCTTTTCTGCTACTGGGAGGGCAAGTTGCGTCACTAGGAACATCTGACTCCAGGATCAAGTGTCAATCACTTTGCCTAAGGTCGTTAAAAAATACTAGGGTGTCCCCTTACAACATAAAGGCTTTGCTTGAGTAACAATTAAGAGGAAACACATAGCATGATAAATAATTGAACAGGTGGATTAGAGAAATGCCTTTCCTGTGCAAAATGAGAGGGGTGACGGACAGCTGTAAATCCACCCTCTCTGGCCATCGTCCTCCACAGCCCAGGGCTCTAACTGGTTGAACTGTTCTTTTTTTTTCACTTTGACTTTCTTGGTCATTCAAGGCTTCTCTAGGACCTCATGGAATCAGACAAGCTGCAGAGAAAGGCAAGACCTCAGAAGTTCCCAAGAGCAGCTGTCAAGGGATGCTCACCAGTGACTAATGCTGCAGGGAATCGCCCAGTGAGCAGGATAGTACTTTGGGTGTAGTCTGTGCACAACAAGCTCTGCCTCGGATCAGATGGCAAGTCTGTCTGCCCGTGTGATTCGAGAAATGCCCCGTTTAACTTGCTGCTGCCAAAACACCTGTGAAGCACGACCTGAGTGTCACCTCCTCAAATAGGGTCTCCCATTCAGCTTTTGAGCTTGTTTTCCTCCCAGAACAATAACATTGTTGAAGTATCCAGAAAGGGGACACACAGTGCCGATCTACTGTGTTGTTCAGAGCAGTCCAAACAGCTTTGGTTATTAATATCCTGGAAATATTTGTTTACTTATTTTTAAAGATTTTATTTATTTATTTGACAGAGAGATCACAAGTAGGCAGAGAGGCAGGCGGAGGGGGGGGGCAGGCTCCCTGCTGAGCAGAGAGCCCGATGTGGGGCTCAATCCCAGGACCCTGAGATCATGACCTGAGCCGAAGGCAGAGGCTTTAACCCACTGAGCCACCCAGGCACCCCATATCCTGGAAATATTTAACACCAGAAAGTTCTCTTACCCTCAGATTGGTAACTGCCCACCAATAGATGCTTTTCCAATAGAAGACAAAGGAGAGAGAGAGAGAGAAGGAATGAGGACAGAGGAAAAGAACACAGCAACTTCTGCAAACAAGCCACCATCCTAGTTTCTATTTGCAGCCCAGCAGCAGTATTTGAAGCCCTCAATGAAAATAAAACCCTCAAGCTTGGAACTCCCACTACCACGGCATATTTTTAAATGGTTACAAAAGGAGTCTGAACATTCAGCCTGGCAATGCCCAAGATTCTTGGGCCACTCTGTGGATAGTACTTGAGTTCCACCAAGCAGACAGACCCTTGTCTTGCCAAGCTTAGGACATGGAAAGAAGACAATACATGTTGGGATGATAAGAAGGCAGAGGGAGCAGATGACCCAATGTAATGTTTCCAGCTTCTAAAACAGTAAAGTTAACCACACTAGAATTACATGGAGGCAGAATTTGACGACAAAATAGATTTTTTTAAAGATTTTATTTATTCATTTAACAGAGAGAGAACACAAGCAGGCAGAGAGGCAGGCAGAGGCAGAGAGAGGAGCAGGCTCCCTGCGGAGCAAGGAGCCCGATGCGTGACTCGATCCCAAGACGCTGGGATCATGACCTGAGCCAAAGGCAGTTGCTTAACCAACTGAGCCACCCAGGCGTCCCACAAAATAGATTTTTTTAAAAGAAGAAATTTATAAGGAAATTTTCAAACATCGAGTAATACAAGAGAGAACAGCAAAATGAACAACCAGATCCTTACCAGTGGCTTCAGCAATTCTCAACTTGTGCCCAGTTTTGATTCATTTGTACCCTCCCTCCAACCCCCATTTACCACAAGATTATTTTGGAATAAACCGCAGACAACACGCAATGGATGATTTAAAAGGCAAACTTTTATAAGGTTTATGAGTTGGCTGCAAGTTAGTTAGTAAAGTTAAATACTATAGAAAACCAATTTGGATAATTCATTTTAGATAAATATTTTTTTTAAAAAAAGCTGAAACAAGCTCTCCTTGAACTTTCATGCTAACTAAAATTTGCTTTTATACCAGGGTCATAAAACTTTTCCTGGTGGTGCTATCTGATGGCTAGATAGTGAGTTATACACAAATAAACAGCAGACCTATCATCTTGCAGGATATGGAGTTTTGGAGAAACAAGGGTGGATTGTAATTGAGAAGGGTAGTGACCCCAGGAAAGGGGGCAAAATGTAGTGTGAACTCACAGGCGGTGTAGAGGAGCATGGAGATCAGAGAGCCTCTGCCGGTTACTAAGGTTACTCCATGGTCTGCAGCCAAAGCCGCTCTTTGATCTTCATCCTTCAGACCTTCTTATTAATCTCCCCAGAGGGCTGCCCTTTCCCTAGTCACTCACCCAAACCAATCTGGAATCACAAAAGGGTAAAGGAAGGATAGGGGTGAGCATCTGAATATACTAACTTCCCCAGGCAGATTTGTAGTTCTGTCTTCTCCCTCTACTTCCACACCTCTGTGAAGGGGAGAAGTGGGAGCAAGACATTCACACCCCCACAGTGATTCACTTGCAATGCATTTAGAATATGCAGATATGGAGTTAGCAAAGACATAAATTATGATGTTGCCTAAGGAGTTTTAGTTTTAACTGTGTGAGGATTTTTTTTTTTAACTGTGTGAGGATTACCCACAGCATTGATCCTTTGCAGCATTTAACTTCCCCTGGACACTTTAATTGTATTTTGATAAGTGAAAAGGAGGTTATACATTATCTCAGGGTTGCATACATTCGTGTCAATAGAATTTTAAAGCTCCTATTGTATAGAGAGCACTATTTTAAATGCCCAGGAAATAAAAAGTTGAGTAGTAAATGATCACTGGGCTCAAGGAGTTTGCAGTATAACAGGATTCTACAGGCAAGCACATACATGGTCATAATGCCATCATAAGAAAGACAGAAGAAAAGGAAACAAATGTGAGTGACGAGATATGTTGTCAGCAGAGTGTGATGAAGATGCAGAGGGAAATGTAACTTACAGAGAGCAGTGAATGAATCTTAAAAGTCTGCCAAGCTGGAGCAGGATCTCAATGAGAGAAATGGGGATTGAGCAGAAGAAAGCATTTCAGGAAGAGGAAAAAATGAAAGAAAAGGGAAATATATGAGAACAAGTGGGACATGTTCAGGGAAACGCAGAGTCCACGTTGGCAGGAAGGTAGGTTCCCTTTGGGGAGGAGGAGCAGGATAGGATTTAAAAGGCAAGGTGACTGCCATCAAGGCAAAAAACAAAAAACCTTCTAGGGAGTTACATGCACAAAGCCTGAAGCAGGATTACCTGATCCTGGTTCTGACCCTGAGCTGAGTGACCGTGGATAAATCACTGAGACCCTTAACTTGAAGGTCTCTGCCTATAAAATCAGAATACAAACAGTGCCCATCTCTGGCTACTATTGTTTCATTACCTTATCAGTGGGGTACAGCGAGGTTTCCCTGGATTGTGCCGAAGAGGAAAGACTATTATAGTTCATAGTATATTGGGGAGGGGTTGAATGTGGCTACTCCATCTACTGACCCTGAGGTGAGCTGATCCCAGGCAGGGCTGAAGCCTAGAGTTACTCTAGATAAGGAGAAGATTGTTCGAGAAGACTGCTTTTCTGTTGCTGGCAGGACAGCAGCTTTGCCTGGATGAAAAAGCATTCTTAAAATTCCAGGCTGTCTCAGCCTCTCAGCCAGCAGCAGCTTTTTGTGTTGCCTTTGCAAGGGGGGGGGGGGGGGGCTGATAACTGATGAAGAGGGACCCATGTTCTAAGGAGTCATGGCAGGACTTTCCCATTTTCAGTTAGTTTGCCTTATTACATGTGACCAGCCCTGTCTCCATACATACCTCAGCCCCATTATACAACTCCTGAGGCTTTCCAGTTGAAAAATCTCAGAAGTGGAAAGAAAAAGGGGGTGTGGAGTGTGTGAGATGTGAAGTGACTTGGCAACACTGGGATGGATGGGTCACCTCTCTGCTCCCTCCCCTTTCCTCCTGGAAGGGGTGGAGTGAGAGCTGATGCCAATTTAATGGGTCACAACTGGGTGTCTCTCCCTTCCTGGAAGGCCTGGCAGCATCTCTCCGACCATTGTGATTAGGAAGAAAGCATTCACAAGGATGATTATCTAATCAGGGAATTAGCCTTGGTTCATGAGGCAAGCATTAGGGGACTCAAAAAATCTAATGGAAAAAAGACCCACATCAGGAAATAGCACCAGTAATCACACCCTGAATGATTATTACACACAAACACTATGAAGATTTGGGACAGTTATTTGTAAACGATCATCAAATAAAATTTTCAGGTATTTATCCAGAGTACCTACTCTATTAAAGATACTGCCAATTTCTCCTACTTGGTTTCCTCCCTTCAAGCCACTACACTCTTGGGTTGAATTTGCTCAAATGATGGTCTGGGGGCCATCTGATTCCAAATTCCCTTGGGTGCTTGTTAAAAATTTGGATTTCTGAGTATCCTTACTGAATATCCTTTCTGAGTATCCTTACTTAGTACTTCTGAGTATCCTTACTGAATATCCTTTCCTGGTCAGAGAGTAAGGATACTCAGAAATCCTTACCTTACACATATAGTATCACAATCTCTAGGAGGCAAAATCCAGGAATCTGAATTTAAAATACTTTTTATTTTAAATTCAAATTTCAAGCATGTTTAAAAGTAAAGAATAAAATATAATAAGCTACCACCTACTTATCATCCAGTTTTAATAATTATCAACCAAGGGCCAATCTTGTTTGATAAATACTCCTATCCCAGAATATTCTGAAGTAAGTACCAGATATCATATCATTTCATCTATAAATATTTCAGTGTGGGGCGCCTGGGTGGCTCAGTTGATTGAACAACTGCCTTCGGCTCAGGTCACGATCCTTGAGTTCCGGGATCGAGTCCCACATCGGGCTCCCGGCTCCGCGGGGAGTCTGCTTCTTCCTCTAACCTTCTCTCCTCTCATGCTCTCTCTCACTTTCTCTGTCTCTCAAATAAATAAATAAAATCTTTAAAATAAATAAATAAATAGATAGATATTTCAGTGTGTACCTCTAGATAATAAAGAATTTTTTAAAAATCTAAACACATTTATTATACCTTAAGAAATTAACAATTTTCCTTTGTATCAAACATCTAATTAACATTCAAATTTCCCATGTTACCTCACAGTTTGGGGTTTTTTTTTTAAGTAGATTCCACACCCAACGTGGGGCTTGAACCCATGACCCCAAGATCAAGTGTCTCATGCTCTACCCACCGAGCCAGCTAGGTGCCCCATCCTACAATCTTTTGAATCAAAAACCAAAAAACTTCCCCGCATTGCAATTGGTTGATACACCCCTTGTCTCTTTTTTTCCTCCTATAATACTCTTGTTCCACTCTTTGCTTCTTATTTGTTGAAGAATTTGGGTTGTTTGTGCTGTAGTCTCCTTTGACCCCTGTAGTTTTCTTCAATTCATTTAATAAAGTTATATAATAAATTTTATAATGTATATATTTTATTTATTGGTACTTTGTTATTTATTAGTAATAATATAATAGTTATTCATTTATATTATATAATATACAATTAGCAAATATATGATAATTACTAATAATGTCCTTATTACCATTTAAATGTAAAGCCTTGACCAGATTCACATTTGGTGATTTTGGCGGGAATACTTTGTAGGTGGTGTGAAATATCAAATACTTCCATCTGGGGGCACTAAATGTCTGGCTGTCTTTTTATAATATTAGTAGTTATTAATAAACATAACTCACTGGGGACTCCGGTTCTTTATTTTCAAAACAATCCAGATGAATTTTACACACATTAAAACTCCAAGAATTTGGGTTTCGTCCTTTTTCCATGCTGCTCATAGAATTATCTCACAAAAAAGTAAATAGTCCTTTGCCCTCTAATAAACTCTTCCAATAACACCAGATTGAGGCCAAGCAAGACAATCCCTCACAGTGTGGGGAGACAATATTAGTGTTGTGTTTGTTGTTACTTTTTTAACTTAAATATGAAATTAACATAATTAATGTCTCATCTATGAATCCATTATATTATCGTATAAGACTCTTAAGTTAAGGAAGGAATGCACAATCAAAAAAGGTTTAAAGACTAGAAGATGGAGCCTATGTCACTACACTTGTCAGATAGAAAACACTTCCCCAGCTCTACTTCCTACCAGTCTCGTCTGCCGCACATCCTATGTTATAGTCACACCGAACTTCAGCCATGGCTCAGTGCTGCCATGTTCCTTCACACCTTTCCTTTTCTCATGCTGCCCCTGTGCCTGTACTACCTTTCCTGCAGTTCAATACCTGACAGGTCCCTTCCTATGGATGTTTGCCATAAGTAAAAACCGTTCCCTTCATGCCCTAATGGACATAGTAGTATATCCATCCTGGTTTCTACCATTTTGAAACATAATTGTTCTTTATATGTTTGTCTTTTACTATGCACGACATCTCCAGTGAGCTGGGGGGCTGTGTCTTCTATCTCCATATTGTGACTGAGTATATTCCTCTGCATATTTTTAGTCTGGGATCCAGCTCAAAAGGTGTACACAGAAACTGTTAGGACAACCAAGAAAGAGGAGGTGAGAGCTGGATATAGAAAAGCAGACTGAAGTAAGAAAAGCATTCTGCACACAGAATTAGCCTGGTAAAGAAATGCTGGTGAAAACAACAAGGCAGGTTTCAGGATATAAGTTAGGATTCTTGGGTTGAAAGCAACAGCAACATCTCTGTCTGTAAGAAGGACAATGGAATGTGTTGGAATAAGAATCAATGGCTTACAGAACCAAAGGAAAGCTGGAGGATCAGGTTTAGAAAATGGTGAGAAGCAAGAGCATTCCCAAGAGCCCAGAAACAGGAAGCACAACAGTTTTTTAGCAGAGAGAATCTAGCCAGGATGCTGCTACACCTGCCAGAGGACTCTGCCAACACCACCAGCACAGCTGTAAATGAATCCCGACTGCTCCTCTGGGTCTGCACCACTCACTCACTTTTTATTGTCCTGGATAGGAGCATCTGACTGGCAAAGCCTAAGTCAGGGCTCACACCGTGGAAGCAAGCAGGGAAGAGCTGGTACATTTGACCCTACCTTACACCAAGAATACTGTAATGGGAAGATTCTCCCCAAAATAAGAAGGTAAGGTGGTTGAATTTTTGGACAGTTGAAATCAAAAGTACACTCTAGAGAATAAGAAATTAAATTGACACGGTAGCAAAGAATTCATCCTGGACAACAGTCAGAGATCAGGCTAGAAATACAGGGTACAGGTAGGAACCAAGTTATACAGTTCCTCCCATTATTTTCCAGGTAAGGTAATTTGGGATTTATGCTATACATGTGGGGGGAGGGGAATTTTGAGGTTTATCTGTAGAGGAGTATTAAAAGGATTGTTTGGATAATTAAAGTGATCCCTTTTGGATGGCTGGATTAGACAGGAAGATACTACCGAAAGGGAGATCAGTTCATGAGTGTTTGCAATAGTTGAGGTTCCAGAGATTAGCCATTAATCTGCAATCCAGAAAAGCTGAGCTGGATCCTCAAATATCAAAGATAAAAGCAGATCCTAAGTCTGGATCAAGAGCCAAGCATAGCAGACCAGAAAAAGGATGAAGGGGAGAAGGGAAGCCAAGCTTACAAAGTCCCTCCAAGGAATTTCACTAAGTGGACTGCAGCTCTCTGCACCTGTTGTTTCTTCAATGACACTAGTGTTTCTGCTCCCACCTGGGGATACCTTAAAGGTATCTCATGGTCTCTGCCAGGTACCAGTGAAGGGTGGAACAAGAGTTGAGGGGAAAAAAGTGTTGAATGATAGACTGATGGTATCATGAACAAAAATATGGAGGGAAATGTGAAGGACACGTTTGATGGAAAAGGGTGACTTCCACTAGAAAGACTTATGTGTACAGATGTCTACAGAAAATTGGAAATGCAAGTCGATAGCTCAAGAAAAAGTAAGGGACTTTAGAGAAGGTATCTGAAGAAACTAACATTTATTAAATGGCTGCTATGAGCCAGGCACTTTCACATCTTAGCCTTTGCATCAACCTTTACTGAGGTAATACAATTTCCCCCTATTTTATAGATGAAGAACCTAAGGATCTGACATTAGGCTTTTCTCCAAGTTCATACAACCATTATGCAGTGTACCCAATACTCAAACCTACATACTCAAACTGCCAGATTCTCTACACACTTCAAAATCCTCTTTTGGCTGAATTTGGAAATTCACTGCAATCATAGACTAATGGAATGATGAGAGAAACTAAGTTAAAATAAAAATGCCAAAAAAAAAAAAAAAAAAGCCAAGGCCATACAAATAGTAAGGAAACTGGTTTAGTTAACAGAAACTAAGCTAGGAAGCTAGAGACAAGCTGTAAATATATGAAAGTTAGGATTCACAAGAAAAGTATTTATAGGAGTATTCATAAGAAAAAAAACTGTGGGGGGGGGCACCTGGGTGGCTCAGTTGATTAAGCATCTGCCTTCCGCTCAGGTCATGATCCCAGGGTCCTGGGATTGAGCCCCACGTCAGGTCCCTGCTCAGTGGGAAGCCTGCTTCTTCCTCTCCCTCTCCCCCTGCTTGTGCCCCCTCTCTCCCTGTGTCTCTTTCTGTCAAATAAATAAATAAAAATCTTTGAAGAAGAAGAAGAAGAAGAAGAAGAAGAAGAAGAAGAAGAAGAAGAAGAAGAGGAGGAGGAGGAGGAGGAGGAGGACGAGGACGAGGAGGAGGAGGAGGAAGGGGAGGAGGATGAAGAAGGAGAAGAAAATAATGGGGGGGCGGGGAGAAAAAACCATTTACCATCTTGGAATCCAGGAGGTTTTTAAACTTCTACTTTTAGTTCTGCATAGATGGTGGAATTTTGCTGCCCGGGCTCTTTTGGTAAGAAAGGCTACCATTTTCCCAAAATATCATTACCATGATTTTTTATGACCAATTCTCCAGAAGGTAAAATTAATTTTAAAGGAAAAGGAAATAATGAAATAGAACAGTGGAATGAGAAGAGTAAAGTGCCCATTTGAATTATTAAAGGAGGCATAATTTGGACTTTTTAGTTTGAATATATACTGAATATTACTACTCCCAAGTACTTAGACACAATAGCTATCTCTTCTTCATCATCACCCATATTTGCTCAACCCCTTGCTCAACAAATACCTGAATATGGCTGCTGGTCCCTTACAACTCATTAAAGCTCTTCTAGCTGCTAAATCCAGTGGCTTCCCCAGTCCATCTTCTCCAGTGTCATTCTTCATAAGAGTATCAAATGAAAATATGGTAAGTATTTGAGAGAATAGAACCAATAGGACTTTGAGACTGATTATTTGTAGAGGGTAAGGAAGAGGAAAGAATCAAACTTGGCGTCCAAATTCCAGTCTTGGAAACTGAATGGATTAACATAAATAGAGGAATCAAGTTGAGCCAAGGCAGGATGAGCAAATGATGACCACAACTGGAAAAATAAGACTCATGGGTGTATGCTTTATCTTCTTAAGTGAATTAAAAATTCTTAAGGGTAGCATGGTCATGAGAATTTTCCTTCTCTCTTTTTTCTTTTGTAATTTCTCCTGCATCTGCATATCCAAATCTCCTTCAACATGCCCTCCCTCTGCTACCTTTTTGGAAAGGATCTTTGGTCTCAGGTTTACTCCTACGAAGAATGCCTGTACTACTGTTCTTCTGCAGACAATGCTTTTACTGTAATAAGAATTTCAGCCAATAAAGAGAAATATGGAAACTCCCTAATTCCCACAATACCACTGCCAGAAGTCTTTAAAGGTCAATTAAAATTTGCCAAAGGGTTGTTATAGCAAAGGAGAAGTGCAAAGTAGAAGAAGACAACTTCAAACCTAAGGTTAAATACTATTATTTTTTAGAACAAAGCAAAAGATCAAAATAACTTAAAATCTTTACAGGGGAAGCTCCTCATAAACATAATCTCTACTATCTAGCTAGCCTGACTCTTCCAACATTACCTCTTTCTCTCACACAGTGCTGTTTTTGCTTTTGTATTAATCCTTTGCATTGTGAATGATCTTACTATTTAAGAATCCTTCACCCTTTTCCTAGGGTACTGGGCAAGATGCATCCACCCCTGTTCCACACACAATAGCATAATTGCTAGAAGAACACAATAAGTTATAGAAATTTTTCAAATTTTCATTTATTCTCTTAGACAAATACCTGAAGGAGAGGAGGGAAAAATAAGGGAAATAGGGATTTTGGCAAAACAGTTCAAGGCTGGAATGAACATCTCAGTGTGAACTTTTGTACCCCAAGTGTTGTCCCTTTTAATAGATCTTTATCAATGTGCCACCCAAATAAGTTTTCTCTTTCTTCCCAGTTTCCAAGCAAATAAATATTGCTCCAAAGGAACACACATGTGTGTTCACACACATGCATATACTCCTTGCCCCCAAGAAGAAAAAGTGAGGTCTAGAGCCTTATGAGGAAAGTAAAACCTTTTCTTATATATATAGCCTTGAAAGACCCTAACCCTAGAGCGAAAGTATTCTCTACATGCAGAGATGAGTCAATCCCTTTGTTAATCTTTTGTCTAAACCTTATACAGGAGCAGAGAGAGGGTTTATTAGCCTTAAATTCAAGTACTCTTCCCCTCCCCAGGACAGAAGTGGTTTGGGGTGGGGGATGGTTGGCTCTTACAGTTCATTCCTTTACATAGATGCTATAGCATGGGGAAGATAGACTTCGTATTTAACCATGGAGGCAAAAGAAGTAAGTCATTTAGATGCTGGCCAGGATCTTGAAATACATACTTCTATCCCAAAATAATTTCCTTCCAGATCTCCAGGACATCTATGTGAAGTCTAAAGCTAGCTCTCCCAGAAGCCATACTGATTACTGGGAACCTTCTAAGGACTTCTGAAAATGCCTCTCCAGTTGATGCCTGGGCTCATAGCAGGAACAGATGTTGATTATTTAGCATCCAAAGAGAGCCCAAGATAAAATAAATGCTGACCCTGGCCCATAGATCTATTGCCTATTTACACAAAGGTACCTTTCCCACCTGCCAGTTCCATTAGTAGATTGTCTGCCTTTAAAATCTGGTGGACCAGGCCAACCCCATTCTGGCTCTACTTACCCCCAGGATTGGAAAGAGTACAACTCTCCCTCCCCCAAGAATATTGTCACACAGTATTACAGTTTGGCTGCATGTCTGTTTTTCTTGCTTGTCTGTGAGCTCCAGGAGAGCAGTAACTTTTTCTTTTTTAGTGAAGTATAGCTGACACACAATGTTATCTTAGTTTCAGATGTACAATCACATAACGATTTGACAGCTCTATACATTATGCTCTGTTTGCCAGAGTGTAAGCACCATCTGTCACCATACAATGCTAGTACACTATCATAGACTATATTCCCTACATCATATCTTTCATTGCTGTGACTTATTCATTCCATAACTGGAAATCTGTATCCTCTACTCTCCTTTACCCATTTTGTCCATCCCCAAACCCCTCTCCCTTCTGGCAACTATCAGTTTGTTCTCTGTATTTATGGGTCTGTTTCTGGGTGTTTGTTTTTGTTTTTGTTGTTGTTTTAGATTTCACATATAAATGAAATCTTATGGTATTTGTCTCTTTCTGTCTGACTTATTTCATTTAGCATAATATCCTCTAGGTCCATCCATGTTCCCACAAATGGTAAGATCTCATTCTTTTTTGTAGCTGAGTAATATTTCTGTGTGTGTGTGTGTACACATATATCACATCTTCTTTATCCATTCATCTATTGATGGACACTTGGGTTGCTTCCACATCTTGGCTATTGTAAATAATGCTATAATAAACATAGAAGTATATATATCTTTTCTATTTTTTAAGATTTATTTATTTATTTGAGAAAGAGAAAGAGACAGAGCAGGGAGGGAAGGGCAAAGGGAGAGAGAAACTCTAAGCAGACTCTGTGCTGAGTGTGGAGCCCAGCACGGGGCTCGAACGCAAGACCCTGAGATCATAACCTGAGCCAAAACCAAAAGTAGGACACTCAACTGACTGTACCACCCAGGCACCCCTACGTCTATCTTCTCAAATTAGTGTTTTCATTTTATTTTGGGTAAATACCCAATAGTAGAATTACTGGATCATACAGCATTTCCATTTTTAATTTTCTGAGAAACCCAGGAGGGCAAGAACTTAAAAGTATTTTGTCATTCCTTCTCCTCTCCTTTCCCACTCAGTACACTGGGAGGCACATATAAAGTGCTCAGTGGGGTTGGGATTGCTTTAAAACCACTCAACCTGAGGCAGTAAACAAGAATCATTTGCATGATTATTTGATCTATTATTTCAGTTTTAGTTGGGAAAAACAGTCAAAAGTATATTAGAAAACCAGACACTTTTTACAATCTCCAAACTGTTCAAATGGAATAATTTCCCTCTTTGAATTTAATTTGGTTCTCTAAATCTGGATAACACATTAAAAGCTGTGATCTGTTTTTTCTTTTCCCCCACATTCTCCTTCCATAATCAGGTTACTACATATCACCCTGAAACTTTTCTTGCTAAAGCAGCCCCAAGGCCCTCTTGCTCCCTTATTCCCATGTTCCCAATGGCACCTGCTGTATTTCCTTCCAGTCTTCAATTGTGGAGCATTGATTTGAGGACAAAGGTATGAATTAATCGCTTTTGCTCCTTGCAGGGATTTGGAAGCACTTGGAACCCTGGAGCCTAAGTAGGGAGTTGCTTATACCAGCTGAAACAATCACAGGATCCAGACTGGAGACAGAGTTTAAAAAAAACAACAACAACAACCAAAAAAGAATTCTCCCCATTCAGCTGGCTCTCCATTCAGCATGGGGTAGTGGGGGTGGCTTAGTTTGTGAATCTAGTTAGCAGCAGCATTCCTGGAAAACTGGCCCATTGCTGAGCTTTCTGGTGAACTTCATCCACCTGTCATGCTGGGCCTTGGACAGGAGCCAGGACAGGCAGGAAATAATAGGCTGCAGGATACCGGTGTGTGTCAGTGGCCCCGACCCTCCCATTCCTGAGCACAGATGAGTTAGAAGCCTGTGAGGTGTCACCATGCCTCAGATGGGCTCAGGAGACCACAAAACGACTAGCTGAGGGAGGGGGAGGCCCAGAAGGGATGACGAGCTCTCTTTAGGACTGCAGAATCATCTCTGTAGGGAAATGGCCTTGGCTCTTGGTCAGACACATCCCTTTGTTCTTACTGACCTCATCCTGCACACGTAAGGCTGAGCCTTAGATCCAAAGGAGAATGTCTGTGTCCTTGCCACCTCCACATCCCCCCACCCCTTGGCCTTCCTAGTCAGTCAGAGAACTGGCTGCAATGACATCAACTGGCTAGAATTACATAAAACTTCCCTTTTCAACTCCCAGACTCCTGGATTAATATTTTGCTTTGTTTTTAATTTCCAAATGATTTCCCTTTGTCCAGCTGGCTTTCTCCCCTCTCCACCCCTATCTCCGTCAATTTTCATTTCCTATTTTCCATTAGCAGGTTTCAGACAATGAGGTGGAAGAAACATGGGTTCTCAAGAAGCTCTAACTCATGAGGATGACCAATATTGGGCAAGTTCAAAATATTTCACTGGAGAAACTAATCTTAGGTGCCAGGTGAGGTCATATTAAAGTAGCATCAACCTTTTGTTCTGGGAAGAAAGAGGTTTCAGACAGTTCTTCCTCCTTGTGAGCCCTCATAGCCAATTCTACTGTGAGTGCTGAAAGTAGGGGAAAACAGGGATTTACTTTTGCATCTGCTTGCTGGCGATGGGCCACTTACAAGTGTCATTCATAGATCTGAAATTAGCAAGCCCATAGGCCAGACTGTCTCAAGTTCTAAGATGTATATGGATCACCAGAGGATTTTGTTAAGATGCTACAGGTTGGAGGGTGGGGTGGGACTAAGGGACTGTACTTCTAACAAGATCCCAGGTGATACTGATGCAGCTAGTTCTCAGACTACACTTTGAGTAGCGAGGCTATGCTTACCCGGCAGTTTGATTTTTGGAGATTTATCCTGAGAGAACATAGATAATAAAGCTATACTGGGGCAGGAAGTCTTCATCTAAGAAGGAGGATTGTGTAATGGAAAGAGGACTAATTAGGAGCAAGGAAACCAGGGCTGTATTCCAAGTTATACAACAAGCTAACTGGGTACAATTTGGGTAAACTATAACCTCCCTGAGCTACAAGAAGGAGGTTAAACTAGGTTGGTAAGTCCCCAACCTTTTCATATTGGACGTGTGTTTGGAAAGATATTGTCCACTAAATATAAACAACAGAATAACCCATGTGATTCTACCCTAGACAAATGAATAATCTGGATTGATTCTTTTGAACTTTAGAACACATATCAGGGCATAAACAGAAATACCCATTAGGAAACCTCTGGATTTGACAGTGTCTAAGGCCCCTTCTTAACACTGACATCCTATGATCTTTGTAATAGGTATAAAAGGGAAAGAGGGATGGATTTCCACTATGTATAAAGTGCAAATTTCTATCAATAAAGGTCAGTTTAATGCTGGATATGTTATTGAGAAGGTTCAATGACAGATATATTATTGAGGGAAAATGTTTAATTTCTTTCCCTAAAAATGGCTAGGAGAGGATAGAAAAGCACTATGCTAAGCTGTTAAAAGGACATCTCTGCCTAAATGCAAAAGAAATGACTATATATGTTTTTAGGGACACCCGCCCAATGTTTCTTAGTGACCCAGAAGGAGACGGGCACATTCCAACCAGAATGATTTGAGGAGGGCCTATAAGGGAGCTATTCTCAAAGGTATGGGTGGATTTCTTCCAGCCAAGACTCAAAGCTGCGAAGGGAGAGGGGCTAGGCAAATCGAGAACTGTGCTTTGCTTACACAATTAGCAATTTCCCATAGCATTGCATTGGCACCTTTGTCGTGAATCAGGTGACCGTGCCTGTCATACATGGGTCAACCTCTGGATTTGCTCTTCTGTTCATTGTCTATCCTTGTTCCACCATGCGTTTTTAAAATCCTACAGCTTTAAAATGAGTCTCTCTATATAGTAGTATAAGTAGTAGAAGTCCTCCGACTGCGTTCTTTTTAAACCCTTAGTTCATGGTAGCCCTTTGCATGTCCAAATATTTTTGAATGAGCCTTGTCAGTTCCACAAAAATACATGCTTGGATTCTGAGCAGAACTGTAAGGCATCTACAAATTAATTTGGGGAGAAGTTGTCACGATATTGAGGCATTCAACTCATGATTACCATATGTCCTCACATTTGTTTGGGTCTTTTATTCTTTTCTGTAAAATATTTTACAAGTTTTTCGGTAGCAAGGTTAATACTGGCCTCCTAAAGCAAGTGGGGAAGCACTGCCTATTTATCTAATCACTCAAAGAATTCTGTTTCTCTCCTGTACCTTTCGTATAGTATTTGTATAAGTACTTTGCCTTTTTGTTTTTCATTCATCTTCAAATTATGAGAATTCTACCTGGTGCTATCTGCTGATGGCTCCCTGGGATTATTTCAGATAATCGTTTTCCCTGTGACACATGGTAGTGGTTTGTGTTAGTCAGTACTTTCAAGTTTTCATTGTTCTAAATAAAACAATATTGCTTTTACCCCTTATGGAGTATCATTTACTTCTAAGTACTGCCAGCTCTGTCTGAGATCTACAGCTGTATTTTGAGTGTATGTTCTTTAACATTTATGTTACAGAGCCTCTGTATAGGCTTCATGTTGATTTTATCCTGTTTTCTCATTCTGAAATGGAATAATATACATATTTGGCTTTTTTCACTGTTCATCTGAAACTTCTCAGACCTTAAGCTACTAAACTGGTTAACCACGAGCTTCATTCAGAGTTCAGTAATTCAGTTACCTAAGGAGAGAGAGTGCCAACCGGTGAACTCCCTATTTCCATGGTTTCTGCTTTTTGTTTATTGAAAGTATTGGGTCAAGGGGTGCCTGGGTGGCCTAGTCAGTTAAGTGGTTAAGCGTCTGCTTCGGCTCAGGTCATGAACCTGGGCTCCTGGGATCAAGCCCCACATCGGGCTTCCTGTTCAGCAGACAGTCTTCTTCTCCCTCTCCGTCCGCCTGCTGCTCTGCCTACTTCTCTCTAATAAATAAATAAAATCTTTTTTCAAAAAAAAGTATTGGGTCAGGATTCACTTTCCAACGTTGCATTCCATTTGGTCTCCAACTCAGGCATAAACTGCAAAAGTATATATATCTCCTTTGAGCGGCTAGTTGCCACCTTTCTTCTTAAGATAACTTTCTTCTTAATCTCAAGGCCTCTCTAGAGAGTGCTTTAGATACTCCTGCTGAGAACAGACAGACCAAATGGTATGTTTCTCTTCTGTCCCTTGACCTTTTTGGCTTCTCCTAATTACCCATTTGCAGGGGTCTCTTACTTTCTTGTGACTCTGCCTTGGTTTTTATGAGGAGGTGTCATACATTAACCTTAGAGTGAGAATACTTGGTATTTCTTAGAGGTTCCTCAGACTTGCTGTCTTGTGGATAATACTCTTTCCTAGTTTCAAGCACTCTTGAAGCTTTTTTCATCTTTTCATTATTCTGTTGGTTATTTTGATGAAAACCTACAATGGAGAACCAGCTCCCAATGTTCCACAACTGCTTTGTATCCAGAAGTCAAGGTCCTGTACCATGGCATATTAATTTGTTTTTCTCCACCCCATATTAATTTGTTCATTGCCAGTATTATCATCAAATATTTTTAAATACTAGCTACCATTTTTTAAAAAGATTTTATCTATTTATTTGACAGAGAGAGGGAGAGAGCAAGCACAAGCAGGGGGAGCAGCAGAGGGAGAGGAAGAAGCAGGTTCCCCAGTAAGCAGGCAGCCCAACATGGGGCACAATTCCAAGACCCTGGTATCATGACCTGAGTCAAAGTCAGACACTTAACTGACAGAGCTCTCCAGGCACCCCAATAGCTACCATTTACTGAGTTCTTACTCATGTGCTCAAAATTATTCTAGTGTGTTATGTTCACTTTTTTTCATCCAATTCTTACAAATAACTGTGTAAAACCAGAATAATATAATATTCTCTCTCCCTCTCCCTTTCTCATTTTATAAACTAGGACACAGTATATCTTTACACAGTGGTTAAGCAACTTGCCCAGAGTCACATGGCTATAGAATGGCAAAGGCAGAATTTGTATTCAAATCTTTCTGACCTCTCCTCCTATCCATACTGTTATAAGTCTATGACTTTGACCCACTTCTCCACCATTTTTTTCTCTGTCATTCACGCTTTTGGGTTTTTTTCTTTTTGATCACAAATTGATGAACTATGAAATGCCACTTCCTCCCCTCCTGTCGTTCCATTCTAGCACCACATCTATATTAATAATGACACATGAATTTGTTCTCCTAAGTGAAAGAAATGATAGCCACAGCACAGGCCAGCAGGCTTATTCTTACTTTACTTTTTGGTTTTTGTTGTTTTTCTAACATAAGTTTGATCATTATCATGAGTTTTGTCATATTGATTTTAACAGTTTTGCTCTTTCTGTTCCAATTTCCCTTTTACTTTTCCACGTATACATCCCTATATGAATATCTGAAAACAATAATGTTTCTTTTATTCTTCCAACCCTTGGCCTTCACAATTTCCCTTTAGAAACTTTTTTTTTAAGATTTATTTATTTGAAGTCAAGCGGAGAGAGTCAATTATCTTATGGTCTCACGTGTGGAGCATAAAGAAAATCATGGAGGGCATTGTGAGAAGGAAGGGAAGGGTGAATGGGGGGAAATCGGAGGGGGCGATGAACCATTAGAGACTGTGGACTCTGAGCAACAAACTGAGGGGTTTGGAGGGGAGGGGATGGGGGTTGGGCAAGCCTGGTGGTGGGTATTGAGAAGGGCACATATTGCATGGAGCATTAAGTGTGGTACATAAACAATCAATCTTGCAACACTGAAAAAATAAAATAAACATATTTGGGGGAAAAAAAGATTTATTTATTTGAGAAAGAGAGAGACAGTGTCTGTGCTTGTGGGCAAGCATGTGGGGAGGCAGAGAGAGAGGGAAAGGCAGAGAAGTAGACTGCCTGCTGAGTGCGGAGCCGCAAAGTGGGGCTCAGTCTCATGACCCTGAGATCATGACCTGAACCGAAACCAAGAGTGGGATGCTTAACTTACTGTACCACCCAGGCACCCCCAGAATCTCTTTTTATATTAGTTAATTTGCTCCATTTACTTTGGTGACTTAAGCATGCAAACTTCACTTCTCTGGACCATTCTTTTCTCATAATTTAACATTGTTTTCTCAACTATCAAAAGTTTGCTTAATCTCCAAATATTTTTGTCAATTTACTAAACTGTAAAAAAGACTGATGAGAGGGGTGCTGGGGTGGGTGGTTCAGTTGGTTAAGCGTCTGCCTTCAGCTCAGGACATGATCCCAGGACATGATCCCAGGATCCTGGGATCGAGCACCGCATTGGGCTCCCTGCTCAACGGGGAATCTGCTTGTCCTTTTCCCTTTGCCCCTCCCCACCCCTGGCTTGTGCGCATGCGTGCTCTCTCTCTCTCTAATAAACAAATAAAATCTTTAAAAAAATTGATGAGAACAGTAAGGTCTTCTATTTTATAGGTCATAAATTCTATTCCCTATATGTTACATAAATCCTATCAGTTCTGCCTTCTTTTTTTATAAGTATATTCCAGTCTGTTAAAAATTTGAATAAAGAAGTACCTTTCAATTTGATCTCTCTTATAAACTACTTTTTTTAAATAGTTGGCTTCAGAAATTACCAAATAAGTTGCTTACTTTTGACCTTATCCCTACTTTCCCACATGTACTGGAAATCTCTTTCCATTACCATCCTCATCACAGCGTGCAAGAAAGAGTCTATGTTCTGAAAACACCTTCTTTTCCCCTCCTTGATAGCATACTCAAACTCATCCTTATTTCTGAGATAATAACTGAGATATAACATTGTATAAGTTTAAATATGACATGACTTCCCATTTTATTGCCAGGATCATAAAACTCCAAATGAATTCTTTAGCTTTGACCCTTCTTTCAAATATAAATCATAGGGTTTACACACATCACTTTTTCTACCATTCCTATAGTTTCTTCCACTATTTATTAGCGTGAAGGCTCCCATACTCCAGTTCCTTTTAATGCATTAAGTATTCCTCTTTATAGTCAACCTTGTACATTGCTTGAAAATTACACCCAATGTGTTTTTTTCTCTCAATGCCTTGTTCTCATTTACTGTTATTTGACTAACAAATTATTAGTTGAAGTTGTACTTGTACTTATCATAATATAATTTTAATAAGTGTTTTAGCGCTTTTTCGAATTCTTCTTTTCCTCACACTCTTCTACTTGATTTCTACTACCCTGGTGATTTATCTGAGACTCAATTACTCTCCTCTACTAAGATTAACATTCTCTTTTTCTGGGTCCTGGTTCCAATTACATTAAGTCAAAGAATCAATGGGGAGCCTGGACAAACAGTTTTGGAAACAGGAGAGGAACTATCAACCATCAAGGTGCTATTGGAATGAATAAAATCCAGCAATTCCTCAGCCTTGTGTCTATCCACTCGAGATTTAAAGTCCTAAGAGATGAAGTCAGATTGGCTAAGCTTAAGTATCAGGTTGGTCAGAGAAAGGATATGATAGAAATAGCCTTCAGGAACCCTTTAAGTTTCCATGCAGTAAAGGAAGGGAAAGAATTCTATATTTATAATTCCAGTAAATTTAAATAAAATGGGAGTAGGTTATTTTCCATCATGAAACTGGGGTGCTGTCAAAGAAGAAGAATGAACAGAAAGAGGAGTGAATGCAGTGAATAAACATGTAGGAACCCAGTAAGGGCTTTTAGTCTCCTTTTAGTCTTCTCTTTCTTTTCAAATCAAGAGAGACACTTTCCATTCAGTTGGGCAGGCATTAACAGCTCCTTCCTTCCTTCCTTCCTTCCTTCCTTCCTTCCTCCAACCCCCTTTCTTTCTTCCTTCCTTCCTTCCTTTCCTTTTTCTTTCTTTCTTTCTTTCGTTCCTTCCTTCCTTCCTTCTTGGCTCCATACCCAGTGCAGAGCCCAATGTGGGGCTTGAAGTCATGACCAGGAGATCAAGATCTAAGCTGAGATCAAGAGTTGGATGCTTACCAACCAAGCCACCCAGGAGCCCTACCAGCTCAATTTTTTTAAATCCCCTCCCTTGGATGCTATATGCTGTCTCTGCTGCACCTGCTAGCACACTGAAAAGAACAGAGATCTGTGAACCTACAGAGCTTATACAAGCTACCTGAACTTCACTTTTATCACCCATGATATTGATATGCTTCCTAAATTTTTGTGAAGATTAGTAGTGGTAAGATGCAGTGTCTGATACACAGCCATCCAAGAAAATGTTAGTCCCCCTGCCACCTCTTCTTCAGACTACCTCTTGGATGATTTTCACATTCATCAAGGCAATTATTCATAATCTCCTTCCGCAGAGTGCCCTGTCAAAACCAGTTCTCCACATCAGAAATGTTTTCCATTCTTATACTTTCTATGCAGATTTACTTGGCATGACTCTGGCTGTCATTTCTACCATCTAAATCTCTTCTCTGTCCCTAATGGAAACAACACAGCAAGTATATCCCCTACTTGTCACAGTGCTACTGCCCATGTATTTTTCAGTCCAAATCTGAGGTCCACCTGCTACATTTACCATGTGCATCACTCACATTACCTCCCTAAGTGACTTGTGGTCTCTCCTAAAGTCACATGATGCCATCAGTTCTGCTACTCTCTTTTCTTCTGCTATGGGTTCCAAATTAAGTTCAATTTCTCCCTTCTAGGGCTTTATATCAAACTCCTTACTTCAAGAAAATGGATTATGAAAATATGGCCTATATTTTTCCAATGTCAGAGTCAGTGCCTTCATTCTGTAGCTAAGCAGTAGAGCAGGAGATACCTTGGGTATCTTTGGCTGCATATGAAGAATGGATTACAGGGAGCAAGACTGAAGGGAGGGACACCCATGAGAAATATATTGTAATAATCTAGACAGATGAAGATAGGCATGAACTAGTATATGCCCAGAACTGTGACAGAAGATACTTATGGAAGAAAATAATAGGTAGCATTGTCATTTCTTGGACTTTTCACCTATGATCACTCTTCTTCTTTTGTTGCTGCCTTCCTATGTCCTTCCCTCTCTTCCTCAAGATTTTTTTCCCAGTGTGATCAGTATTTTCCCTTCTTCAAACATCCTATTCATATTTGAGACTATATCCCTTGTTAAAGTCAGGCAGACATCACCTAGCTGGGATGGGCCTGCACCCCTACAAGGCCCATCCTCAGCCCCTTGCTACTAAGGCCCCTGTGAGAGACCACAAGCTCTGTGGGCCCAGCCGTCCGTCCCCACCCCAGCCTGCCCCTCTGAGGCCACTGGCAGAGGCCTGGGAGGAGCCCAGGCCACATGCCAGCCTTCTGCTCGGCCTGCAGACCCAAGGTTTGAGGCTTTGTTCCTTTTGTGACTTCCTGCCACTAGACGGGCTCACAGCAACTTCTGAGCTAAGGTAAACCCAGGAGCTAAAGCAAGCTGGAGTAGGTGTGCAGGCTTTAGACTGGGGTCCACAGGGAACCCAAAGCCCAGAGCCCCCCAACACAGGTCCTTGGAGGCCAAGAGAACCCCCCGGCAATCAACAGAACAGCTCTCTCCCCACCCCTAATAAACCATCTATAGACCCAATTCCTGCATTTCTCATTTTTATTTGACAGAAAAAGTTGCTCTTGCTGTACAGATTTTAAAAAACCAAAATGCCTTTAAAAAAAAAAAAAAGGCAGGCAGAGACTTCAGGAATCTGCATGTCTGAACTTCTATAGTTGTACTGCTGCTATTGTAACTTGTCGGTCCTCAAATCTAAACCACTGACTTATGATCTTCTTCCTCCTCCTCCTACTTTAGTCTGTCTACTTGGGCCACTAGAACCTCCCAATATTTCATTGCTCACCCAAAGTGCCAAGCTGCTGCTGTCCCATAATGTATCATTTACCATAAAGTCCAAGCTTTTGAAGTTGGAAAGACTGCCTTCATTACCCTCATTTTTTATGTATGGTAAATCTGAAGTTGAGACAAGTTAAATTATTTGCCCAAAGTCAGCAAATTAGTAGAAAACTTGAAAAGAAAACCAAGTAGAAAACTTGGTTTCCTAATTCCTTATCTTGGGCTCTTTCTAACAGTTTTAAGTTCCTGTTCCAATTAGGGAGATAAAAACAGCAATCACCATTTCTGCTCTATGATAGATCGATCATTTGAAGGGAATTTATAAATAGCCATGTACCTGTCCCAGCTACTTGACTATAAATAGTTTTCTTAAGAAATTCTACTGACTAGATTGATTGCTTCCTGATGGAGAAATCCAACTAAAAGTGTCAGAAACCATCTGGAATCCAATTATGAAATAAAGGAGGACTTAATACCCAGGCTGGAAGTAAGAAAATGATATTTTAGCTTTGAAATATAAAAGGGTTATGGGATTTTATGGCTTTCATTTGGTTTTTATTTCATACCATTGTGTCCTTTTTTAAATGTCCAAGTTCCTGACATAAATCACTCACCTCAAGAAATGACGGTCTCACAACCCTTTTGTAACCTGCAAAAATGTCACATTTATTACCATCATTTCACAGTGACTTTGATATTTTACCTCTACTGCAAAAGAGTCACACATAACACAATGAAGACAAATGCTATCATTTTTGTAGGACTGAGTTGAAAGAAAGATGTGGGTACTACTGAAAGGCTTGATCTCTTCTAGTGAATTCCACAAGCAAGGTCTGTAGAGGACAACCACCAACTCTGGAAAATATCAGGATTATCAAGGGCATAGTCGCCAAAAGCAGACACCTAGGGACTAGATCTGGTTGTAGTCTTTTTATGTAGCACTGTCCTATATGGCAGTCACTTGCCACATGTGGCTACTTATTTTAGGTTACCTAACAAAATTAAAAATTAAAAAAGACAAGAAATGAGTGTTGGGAAGGATGTGGAGAAAAGGGAACACTAGTGCACTGTTGGTAGGAATCTAAATGGATGGAGCCACTATGGAAAACAGTATGAAGTTTCCTCAAAATGTTAAAAACAGAATACTCCTACAATCCAGCAATCTCATTTCTGGGATATATCCAAAGGAAATGAAATAACTTTTTAAAAGAGGTATCTTTTTAAAAGAGATATCACTTTTTAAATGAGAATAAACATCCCATGTTCATTGCAGGATTATATAAAATAACCAAGACATGAAAACAACCTAAGTGGCCACTGACAGATGAATAAAGAAAATGGGGTATGTATTTTTAAATGAAGTATTATTAAACTGGGAAAATGAAGGAAATCCTGACATTTGGAACAACATGGATGGACCTTAGAATGTCATGCTCAGACAGAGAAAGTCAGACAGAGAAAGAGAAATACTGTATTATCTCACCTATATGTGAAATTAAAAAAAAAATCAAAGAAACAGGGAACATATTGCTAGTGTTGGATAATAGTACTGTATTAAGGGGGAAAACACAGAGTATTTTTATCATTGCAGAAAGTTCTATTGTACAGTATTCTTACAAAGAAAGGCAGGATAAAGAAATGAAATGAACTGGGCATGGATGGAAAGCATTAGCAGACTTGGTCATAGCACAAGGAATGAACCAAGGCAGTGTGGTACACTGGCTAGGAAGAGACATGAATTCTAGCAGAATTAGAAGATTAGTCTAGACCATTAGCACCTGTTGATTAACCTCTTTTGCTTGTGTGTGTTTTTTTTTTCTTTCTAGTAGTGTTACTTTCCTACAGGGTTGTTTTGAAGATTAAATGAGACCTTGTATGCAAAGGGATTGGCATGATGCCTGGCATCACATGTGCTCAAGAAATTATAGTGATTGTTCTAAAGGGTGACGTCACTTCACCAAATAACTATTTCATGCTGAGATCTTTCCATCTAGGAGCCTGGACTTACTTCAGAGTTGAGAAGAAGCCCTATCTCAGAACGCTAAGAATCTTGAAATTTTTTAAAAATTAAATTAATTATTGAGAGACAGGTCAAGAGAAACAAAGTTGATGAGCCCAGTATCAGAAAGGATCTCAATCAGCTGCAGGCAACAGAAAGTGCAAATAACCTGTGACTTGAAACAGGAAGAGGTTTATTTGTCAAGGAAGTTATTTAGCTTTCTGCCCCAACATCTCTAGTGTATGGTTTTCATCCTCACAGTTTCAATATGTCAGCTGCTCTTCCAGGCATCATAACTATAGTCCTGAAAGGATAAAATAGGTTTCACCTTTTTATTTAGGAAAGGGTATTTCCACACACACCTTCTACAGCATCTCACTGACCAGAAGAACTCTGTACCACCTCTACTAGTAAGGAAAGCAAGGAAGACAGATTTTGTTTGTTTGCCTTATATTGAACCACATGAGGCTGCCAATATTTCAGCATTTTCAACCAACAAAAAAACAATTTCATACTGTTCAACCCAAAAGTTGGGCGCCGTGCCACCCTAAATAAAACTGGGGTTCTGTTAGAAAGAAAGAAGGAGAGCGTAGACTTCGGACAGGCAACTGACAGTGTCTGCCACTAGCACGTACTTCACAGTAGATCAAGTGTGAATCGTGCCATCGCTGATGGCAATTGTTACATCCTGTCTGAGAGAAGGGACTAAAAGTTACTCAGCTGAGAGACTGCGGAGCTGGGATGGAAAGCTAGACCTTCTGTCTCAAAGTCCATGTGCATCCCACCCATCAAGGGAAAAAGTGAAAATGAAAAAGCTATAAACAACACAAAATTGAAAAAACCTAAAAGGTTTGATCATGACAGGGTATATATTGCACAACACTTTTAAATCAGCCACACACTTTTTCTGGGATGAAACTGGGATGAAAAAGGATTGCACGTAAGTGGAGGGAAAATATTTTGGCTCATTTCGTTAGAATTTAATTCAATTTCTATTTCCGTATCTTTCCCTTGGGGGAATGGTTATCTGACTTGATGCTGAACAACTAGGCAAGATGAGCTTGTTGTTTTGTTTGTTTGTTTTTTAAGATTTTATTTATTTATTTGACAGAGAGAGAGAGATCACAAGTAGGCAGAGAGGCAGGCAGAGAGAGAGGGGAAAGCAGACTCCTTGCTGAGCAGAGAGCCCGATGCGGGGCTCGATCTCAGGACCCCGAGATCATGATCTGAGCCGAAGGCAGAGGCTTTAACCCACTGAGCCACCTAGGCGCCCCAAGATGAGCCTGTTTAAAGACAATTATTAGAAGAGAAGGTGACATCAGATTTTTTTTTGTTTCATTTACTTTGCTTCTTGTTTTGTTTTTACTGGGTTTTTTCCCCAAAGTAAGGTATTTGGATATTAAATAAAACAAACCCACAGAGTTAAAAATGTCTTGTTTAAATAATAGAAAACCACTCCCTCTATCTGAATTATTGAACTCCACAGCTCACCTCTCATAAGATATACTTTTCCACTTTTGTGGGTTTTTTATTATATGTTGATAATTTCCCAAGTTTTTTTCTTTTTCTTTTTTTTTTGAGATCCCACCCTGTGTGTTCAGCTGCCTACTGAATATGCTACATGAATGTCTCACAGAGCACCTCTGTGTCAACATATCCAAAACTGACTTCATGATCTTTCTCCTAAACAAACAAACATCCTGTTCCTCTTCTAGTACATTTCTTCTAATAAATGACAACGCCAATTACCCAGTTACTCAAACTCAAAGCCAGGAACTCATCCTTGACTCTTCCATTTCTTCACCCCTTTCATTTCCAATCAATCCCCAAAGCCTGTTAATACCACTTCTTAAACATTGCCCAGAAAAAGGAACCCTCGTGCACTGTTGGTGGGAAACTGGTGTAGCCACTCCGGAAAACAGTATAGAGGTTCCTTGAAAAATGAAAAATAGAGCTACTCTATGACCCAGAAATTGCACTACTGGGTATTTATCCAAAGAATACAAAAGTACTAATTCAATGGGATACATGCTCTCTGATGTTTTTGCAGCATTATTTACAACAGTCAAGATATGGAAGCAGCCCAAGTGTCCATCAATAGATGAATGGATAAAGATGTGGTGTGTGTATGTATGTGTGTGTGTGCGTGTGTGTGTATACACACACACACATATATATAATAGAATATTATTCAGCCATAAAAAATAATGGACTCTTAAAAAAAAATAATGGACTCTTGCCATTTGCAATGACATGGAAGGAGCTAGAGAGTATGATGCTAAGTGAAAGAAATCAGACAGAAAAAGACAAACACCATATGATTTCATTCATATGTGGAACTTAAGAAACAACAAACAAGCAAAGGGAAAGACAGAAAAACCAAGAAACAGACTCTTAACAGAGAACAGATGGACCAGAGGGGAAATGGGTGAGGGGATGGGTGAAATAGGTGATGGGGATTAAGGAGTGATGAGCACTGGGGGATTAAAATTAAAAATTAAAAAAAAATTTCCTAGACCCAACCAATAAATTTACAATGTACCAAGGTTTTCTCCAGTTAAGCGAATTTTTGCAAAGCTTAACTAGCTATAAAGGAAGACAGACTCTTGAGCTAACAAAGATGACCTGGATGGAAATGGTGTCATCTAACTTCATCACTTATGTATCATCTCCGCGGAAACCGCTGGAGGACCAATGGCTGTCTCCAGACCATGAAGAACCCCATGGCTACTAAGAAACTGAAACTGAATGTTGTATGTGGTAAAGAATTGAATGTGGCCTCTTTTCTTCCAAAAGGAAACTTCAAGAGGACATTATGTCAGTCTTGTTACTACTACATCCCTAGCATCTGGCAGGTGCCTGGCACATAGTAGACATTCAGTAAATATTTACTAGGAGTTGGGAAATGAATAAGAAGGGGAAGAAGTCTCATTTTAATTCTCAGTATCGAAACATTTTTAATGATCATTTCAGTTTCTCACAAAAAGATTCTTCATCTGGTCAATACCTGGGACACTGAATTCAACCCCAGACAACAGTTACTAGGATAATTCTAGCCTTACTGGGACCCGGGATCCAATGATTGGTTCACCTTCCTGTTATTATAACCTGGCAATACATCTTATATAGTTCTCAAAATTGCAGTATGCAATGGGGAGAAACCAGGCTTTGGAATCTCTGACTCATAATTTACTAGTTTTGTAACTTTCCTCAACTTACTTGATCCATCTATGCCTCAGTTATTTCATCTGAAAAGTGAGGGCAACAACGCGGTGCCTTGTGGAATGACTGGGATCTGATGCAATGAGATAATACGAGGGAAGCACTGAGCAGGGTACCCAGCACAGAGCACATATTCAGTTAGTGGTATCATGCCTCTGCACCGCCTAGTACACGTGTAGTCCTGACATCTCATAACTGTTGGTCTTCTGCAAGTGTCTGGAAGTCAACCACCCTCTACTAATCCACCACAAAGCTCTCGACAACCAACTCATTCTTCTTCTCAGGTTGTGTGGCCAGGTAGGATGGGAATATCTGTGTCGCTCTGAATGAGTGATTTTTTGATACTCCGGCCCCTGTTGTGAAGGTGATAAAAACAACCACAAGCTTTTATGTTTGTTCACCACTACATTTCTACTGCTGAGCACATTCATTCACTTATTCAGTGAACGTGTATTTACTGAGAGCCTTACTAAGTGTCAGCAGTATCAAGGCCTTGGGGTTAGTGGTGAACAAGATAGAGTGTCCGCTCTCAAAAGGTTTGCAATGGAGGGAGAAGAATAGACTAATAAATGAACAATGAGATTTAAAATAGTTACATGTGCAATAGAAAAATTAAAACTAAGATATGAAATAGTAATTGGGGAGGGGGAGGCAAAAGAAACAAGGAGACCCCTTTGGAAACCTTTCAGTAGGCTAGGCTTCAGACAACTTAGAATGGTATGTTTGGAGATGGAAAAAATGTGAATGATTTCAGAAATAAATAAAATATTTAGGAAAAAAAGTGGATGGGGGGGTGCCTCGGTGGCTCAATTGATTAAGTATTTGCCTTTGGCTCAGATCATGATCCCAGGGTCCTCTGATGGAGCCCTGCATTGGGCTCCCTATTCAGAAGGAAGTCTGCTTCTTCCATTCCCTCTGCCTGCCACTCCACCTATTTGTGCTCTGTCCTATAAAAATATCTCCTGTAAAATAGAGTAATAATTGAAGAGGATGTGAAGGGAGAAGATGCTATCATTCTGTTTTAAGATGGGAGGTATAATGTGTGTCCACTAATAGGAAGGGTCCTCAAGAGAGAAAAATTGATAAGGCAGAACGGGAGGTACATGGGAATTCTGTAACAGTCTTCCCAATTTTTCTGTCAATCTAAAACCACTCTAAAATAAAAAAGTTTATTTAGGGGAGGGGAAGGATGAAACAGAAGAAAGGAAACTTTCAAGAACAAAATCCTCAAAGAGGGGCTGGTCTCCAAAGCCTGAGTGGAGGAGGGTAGATTTGGCTACTAGTCAACATCGTTCATTTACTAGTGAATAACTGAATGAATTTTATTGCATTTTAAGGTTATATGCATTCACTCACTTTTATCATTATAACATTGGGAGGTTATTGTGATACTCTTTTTATAAAATAAAGAAACTGAGGTTCAGACAAATAAGGCTCTGGCTGAGAACAACACTCTCCATCAGCCAAAGGATTTTGAAAAGCAAAGGTCAGATTTTATGCAATACCTGTTTGCTTGGTAAGGGACTGAACATGTTGCCTTTGTTAGGGGTAAAGCAAATGAGGCATTCTACCAGTATTTCATGTTGGACTTAGTTTCCTCAGCTGCAAAATGAAAGAATACAACAAAACACATATAAGGGCCTTTGGATCTAGACTTTTCTGATTTTAATTTTGTTGAATAATTTCTTGTGATGAAGAATGAGACAGGTTGGGAGTGTCTACCATTCAGAAAAATGTATGAGTGGCAGAGAGAGGGATCTGAGAATCACATGTGGTTCACTACACGTTACTTGAAGGGTCTGTTTACAGCAACACGCACTGTGTTGGAATCTTCCATGTCATTCTGCAAGGAGGTGTTGACAGCATCATCTTTGCTCTTCTGCATGTGTTCGGTGATTGTGAATAAAGATGCAATAATGCTGAGTCAATCTCCTTTCCCTCCTCCTGAGGAACCTCATGAGAAGTAAATCAAAACTGCATGTCTAAAATGACAGATCACTATACACCAACAGCAAAACAGAAGAAAGAGAAATTAAGGAGTCGATTCCATTTACAATCACACCCAAAACCAAAAAATACCTAGTAATAAACCTAACCAAAGAGGCAAAGAATCTGTACTCAGAAAACTACAAAGTGCTCATGAAAGAAATTGAGGAAGATACCAAGAAATGGAAAAAAATGTTCCATGCTCATGGATTGGAAGAACAAATATTGTGAAAATGTCTATGCTACCTAAAGCAATCTATACATTTAATGCAATCCCTATCAAAATACCATCAATTTATTTCAAAAAAATGGAACAAATAATCCTAAAATTTATATGGAACCAGAAAAGATCACGAATAGCCAGAGGAATGTTGAAAAAGAAAACCAAAGTCAGCGGCATCACAATTCCAGACTTCAAGCTCTATTACAAAGCTGTAATCATCAAGACAGTGTGGTACTGGCACAAAAACAGACACATAGATCAATGG
>CM052804.1:25441073-25500856 GCA_028533885.1 Nasua narica | reverse complement strand
AGAGGTGGTATATATATTCAATGGAATACTATGCAGCCATCAAGAGAAACGAAATCTTGCCATTTGCAACGACGTGGATGGAACTAGAGGGTATTATGCTAAGTGAAATAAGTCAGTCAGAGAAAGACAATTATCACATGATCGCTCTGATATGAAGAATTTGAGAGGCAGGGCAGGGGGTTATGGGGAGGGTGGGGAAGAGAAATGAAACAAGATGGGATGGGGAAGGAGACAAACCATAAGAGACTCCTAAACTCACGAAACAAACTAAGGGTGCTGGGAGGTGGGTGGGGGGCAGTAGGGTTATGGACATTGGGGAGGGTATGTGCTATGGCAAATGCTGTGAAATGTGTAAGCCTGATGATTCACAGACATGTACCCTGGGGCAAATAATACATTATATGTTAATAAAAAATTTAAAAATAAATAAAATAAAATAAAATGACAGATCATTCTCGACAGCCACACACTGGTTCTCTTGGTTATCCAATCACATTTTTTTCAAACCTTTATCCAGTTTCTAGTCCTACTGTGAGTCTGAAAATCTGTGAAATTTGAGAGTACCTTCCCTCCCAGATGAAAATTATATTTCTAAAATATTTTAGGTTTATATATACCAGGCAATACAATTCTTTTATTAATTCAAGTCAATTCAATAAGCATGCACTGAGAGGCTACTAACATACTGGGTCTCATGCTAGAAATTGGGAATAGAAGGTTGTATGAGACACAGTCCTGGAACTCAAAAGACTCCACCTGAAGTGTAGTCTGAAGATTCATTGTTGTATGAAGGAATGGCAGCAATATCATGCCTAATAGTCTCAGGCAAGGTACCATGATGGCCTATTCCATTTTTTCCTGTGTCTCTCATTCTTTTATTTGCCAGCCTCTCCCAAGATCTACCCTGCTCCCAGACTTCCAGTTGAGTTTGTCCAATGCAGAGATCAGAGGTTGAGTGGGAAGTGGGTCAGAATAGTCATTCCTGTGGCTCTCCATCTTCAGAATCACTACTAGATGACAGCATCCTTCATCTGTCAGGTGGACCTCTCCACATAGCTCTCTGCCTTAGGTCTTGGTGACTACTCCCTTCCTCTACTCTTTTGGCCCTGAGGGTGAGAGGTATCCCTCTGTTACTAACTCTGAGTAGTCTGCCATTCATTCCTTATGAATGGTTTGGTACGACTGCCTATGACTTTATTAAGTGTTTCTTTTATTCATCACTCAATGACATAACTGAATGTGCCCTTTGTTTCCCATATGGAATATGATGGATCTGTACATACCTCTCTTATGTATGCCATAATCCAAGCTCTTCTTTATTATGTACTGTGGCTCTTAGGGATGAGCCTCATGAGATATGTGTGAGAGAGCCAGGGCAATGAAGTTAGTAGGTCTTGAGTACCTTCTCTGGCTTCGCTACTAGCTGGGGCATGAAGTCAGCCATGTTAACTAACTTATTTAAACTTTAGTTTCCTCATTTGTAAAATGGAAATGAAAAACATCTATCTCATAGTTTTTATAAATATTAAATGAATAATGTATGCATTGCATCTTATAGTTCCTGGAAATGGTACTTTGTTTGTTTGTTCGTTTGTGAGAAAGAGCACATGCACATGGGGTTGGGGAGAGGTAGAGGGAGAGGGAGAAAAAGAGAATCCCAAGCAGGCTCCATGCCCAGTGTGGAGCCCAACACAGGGCTTGATCTCATTACCCCGAGATCATGACCAAAGCCAAAATCAAGAGTCAGACCCTTAACCCACTGAGCTACCCAGGCACCCCTGAAATAGTAATTTCTAAACAAATATTAATCTCTTTCATCTTTGGGATTCTAAGAGAAGTTTTTGGAAAACCCCATGTAGAATCCCTAATAGAGGGTAAGGTACATCACAACACTTCTCCTGTAGAGACCTTTTCTTGATTGCCAACTGCAATTGACCTCTCATTCCTCTCAAATCCTTGGGCTTGTTGTTTACATTTCTTTAATGGCTTGGTTCATATTTGCCTTAAATTTCAAATATTAAATATAATATTCAATGCCTACATTTATGAATACAGATGCTTAATGACTTCCTACTCCCATTAAATCATGCATTTCCTAGGATGCAATTCCTAAGGCTAGGAATTGATTTTACACACATTTATATCCCTGGTACCTATACAGTGGATGGTGCCTAACAGGAGCTCAACAATTTTTGAGATGACTACATGTCTGGATGAATGAAATGAATAAGAACCCTAAGATGTAAAATGCTATTTCTAGTAATTTGGATTAGAAGGAAAGATTTGAGGGGCAAGGGGAACATTCAGGATACTAGATAATATAGTACAGAGAAGAAGCAATACTAAAATAAGGAAAGATCAGAGGTCATGAAAGGGAGGACAAAACAGATTTGAGAAATGCTTAGGGAGTGACTATTTGAGTGTAAAGGGTGAGAAAGAAGATGAAAAGGGACATAGGACTTCATGCTTGGACCACTGCATGTATGGTTTTATTATTAATCAAGACAGGAATATTAGGACAAGATGAGGGTTTAGGTGCTAGGCAAGTGTGGGATGGAGGAACAGATTATTCTCACCTCAACATGTTGAGTGTGCGGTGACCAAGAAATATCCCATTGAAGATGTTGGGAATATATGTGTGAAGTTTGAAAGGGAGATGGGAGCTAGAGGGAGGTGATCTTCTGTGTTCAAATAGTCAGCGTAATTTCATTTATCCCTCTACAAAGAAATTAACTGTTTCCACTCTAAACTTTAAAGTCCTTGTCTTCACTGTATTCTCAATGCCTAGCATGTAAAGTTGCTTGGTGAATGATCTTTCAACTTATGAATGGTTGTTGAACTTTGGGAATCATGGGCTGAGAACAGGTAGTTGCGTAAGTCAGGAGAGGAATGAGATTGTTCACTAGGCTGGGAAGGAACCTCTCAGAAAGAGGAAGAGGAGCTCACATAAAGAAGATTGGAAACCAGAGATAGGAAGAGAGTCAAAAAAGAATGTTCTCTGAGTTTGAAAAGAGATGATATTAAAAGAGGAGATTGTGGAAGTGATAGTGTCTTTGAGATCAATTGAGCTGAGAACCAAAACCATTGATTTTTGCATTTGGAAATTAGGAAATCATTGACGACTTGAGCAAGAACAATTACTGTGAAGATGACTTTAGTGAATTCAAAATGATACAGATAAGGAAATACATATAATGAAAGTATCCTAATCTTGCATGTCATAGAAATGTAAAAAAATAAAAGCTAGAATAATAAACTATATTAAAAGAGGCTTTTAGGAAATCATAATTAAACATATTCATAAGTTGAGGGAAGGAGCCAATGAGATTAAAAGAAGATGAAAATACAGGCAGGGAAGTCTGTAGGACATTTTAAAATTTCTATACTATTAGGATTTGTAGAAAGTATATCACATTCCTATTCATATCTACCCGCCATTTAATATTTATTTAGAAACCTGTTTTGGTCAATTGTTGGCTCATCTCTACCAAAATATTTGAGCCACTAAATCACGATAGTCAGGGTCACAGAGATGTATTTTCATGTTGTGTTGTTGGAGAAAGCAAATCACCTCAGACTTTAATGAGACTCACTACTAAAGAAAACATTTTTCATTCTGGCATCACCCCTTTTCTTGTTTCTTGTAGCAATACAAGATTCCCAAGGATAAGCTGCCAATATAATCATCATTGACCCCTGTTAAACCATCACAAAAAGTGGTTCATGTTATTGCTTACATCACCCAGCAAAAGAGCATGTCCGTTGGGTTTTGAAGTTATTAATTTCAGTGATTTTTAATACCATTAGGAATAATATTTTTTTACACTAGGATCATGACTGACTTCACATATGAAGTGCTTCACGGGAGCAGCTTCTCTGCTCCCTCTTAAACCTTACGTTTGACCATTTGCCTGTAAGTTTATTCCACAGTATTTTTAAAGAATTGGCTAATTGTAACCAATTTTCAACATTGCTAAACTGTTCCACAATGTGTCTTAAATTTGGTTTTGTAGATAATTAGCTTGAAACAAAAGGATATCGGAGTATTTCTTTGATAATGCACTGAATAATCAAAGAAATACCTAATTAATACTACCATGATAAATATTTTCCCAAGTGATTTTTGGTTCTTCTTTTGGATTCCAGGACAAGACAGTAAGGTAAGGTCAAAATTCTTTGGGGTTGACCTAATTGGACTTTCTTCCCATTTCTCTTTCTTCTGGGTAATAGGGTTGTTTTCCAACAATGTTTTATTTTGTTTACTCAAAAGTAAACCACATTAAGCTTTTTACTACTTTAATCTGTTCCAGATATTAGGTCCTATTTGAAATGCAGAGACTATTTTCTTCAACAGAATCAGGTTTGGTTCATTCTGTTTCAAGTTGGGAAAATATTAAGTGCACACTCTCTTACTCCCAGTATTCAGTGAATACACCCATTGCTTAATTTCTAAATTCTGAACTGGAGCACAAATTCTCCTAGAAGAAAAGTACAGTGGGTTTCAGAAGAGCTTTTAACCAATTTAGGATGACAGCACTGGGCTTTTCATAACCAGCTTGTGCTATACTAGCCCTGTTTAATTTTAGATAGTAAACACAGTCTAGACCCTTCCCCTCAGCTGCAGAGGCTGGGCTAGCACAGCACAAAGGTATAGGAGGTGAAATTTTTGGACCCATGATTTAAAGTTAGCTTTCAGCGAACCAGAAATTGAAACCCCTTGAAACCATAATCTAATCAACCTGCACTCTTGATCAAGCTTCAGAATAATCAGACCTGTTGTTGCTGCACAAATGTCTGCTGTGAAATGTCAGTCTTTCTATCACCAACAGGAAAGTCTACTTCCATGGTGTTTACAAGTCCAGCTTTGGAAAATCTGGTCCTAATCCCAGACTAACTTCCTCTGCGATAATTGCTAACATAACAGTACAACACAGTGACCTTATTAATAGAACCTTATTGCAAAAATCCATCAGCTACCCAGCTGCCTTTCTTAGAGGGGCTTCTACCTATAAGGTTTAGTGGCTATGCTTCTGAAGACCCAAATCAGTCCACGTGGCTTCCCATGTGAGAAGCGATAAATTAGACTCTGGGCCCAAACTCCTCACTCTCCAATCTGCATTGCACTTAGAAATTACTGAGATAATTTTACTCTGGTGAAACCATGGTAGGGAAACTGGATTCTGGAGGTGAAGAAGATGGAGAGAGATAAGGAAAGCTAAACAAGTCAGCCAGGGGGATCTCTGCATGCCTATCTTAGAAGCAAGTGTTTGCAGTAAACATGAAGGGGGAATGAATTGTGAGAGAGAAGCTATCCTTGAGAATGTGCTTCCCTTAGCATACTGTGCAAACTCTTTTTTCAGAGCATTAACTGGACGGAAAGCTAGAGGGAAATTTTCTTGTCTATTCTTCTAAGGGAACCATAAGTTTCTTGACATAAGAACTGTTACATTTCCTCAATTGCTAACACAACTGGCCAACAGCAGGTACCCACTATGTGTTTATCTAAAGAATTAATGACTCTTTTGAGGAGCAGAAGTTCAGGCTGCTGAACTTCTGCACACTTTCTGGACCCCAAGGAAGTTTTCAAATTTAATATCATTTGTGATATTGTGTTATAATATCTGGCCAGTTCCTGTATAACCTCACTAGAACACAGGTACAGCTCATTAGAGTGAGTTGCTGGTACCAGAAAGTATACATTTCTAGCTTTGCCAGCAAAGGATAATACAAGTGCATCTCCTCATTTGAGGAGATGCTCTTCCAGGCTCGGTTACATTCTCACGGGTTGTGACATGAGTCTGAAAAGAAAGAGCAGGACAAGACTCACTGTGATGGTTAATTTTTTTTTTTAAGCAGAGAAAGCACATGAGCAGGGATGGGGTGGGAGGAGGGAGAAGAGTGGGTAAAAGGAGGGGGAAAAGCAGACTCCCTGCTGACCAGGGGGCCCAATGCGACAGGAGGCTCTGGATCTCAGGACCCTGATATCATGACCTGAGCTGAAAGCAGATATTTAACTGACTAAGCCACTCAGGCACCCCTATGATGGTTAATTTTGTGTCAACTTGAAGGGCACTTGGGGAATGAGATTAACATTCAATTCAGTGGACTTTGAATAAAACATATTGCTATTCCTCCATAATATGAGTGGGCCTCATCCAATCACTTGAAGGCCTTTATATAACAAGGACTGACCTCAAACCAAGAAGGAGATGGCTTTTAGACTTCAACTGTAACATCAGCTCTTTCCTGGATCTGCCAGCCCACCCTGCAGATTTTGGGCTTGCCAGACTCCATAATAGCATGAACCAATTCTTTAAAATAAATCCATATTGATATATATGTACACACACACCCACACACACACACCCTATTGGTTCTGGTTCTCTGGGGAGCTCTGACTAATACACTGAACAACAGGCATATTATCCAGTCTATCATCCAACCACCGTGTAGCCCATTTCCCCTAGACTATTACGCAGGGAGATTCACCAGGCTGTTCATTTGCACAATGCTCTCACTTCTCTATCGATTAGAGAGTAAGATTAAACAGACTGTTCTTATGGGCATGCTGTTTAAACCAAGTAGGGGACCAGGTGTCAGAACACCTTGGTTCCAATTATAGCTCTGTCTCATGGTGTCTGTGATATTTACCTACCTGTGCCTCAGCTTTCTTTCTATATAGGAAGGGGTGTTCTTAACCTGGAGCCCATGGCTGGGCTTCAGGACATTTGTGAGCCTCCTACAATTTTAGGCAAACACATATATGTTGATTTTTATAACAAGATGTTTTGTAGCTTTCAAAATTTCAGCCAGGTCAGTGAACTGGAAAAAAAAGTCACAGTCCTCTAGACTTGTAATGACCATGGCTCATTCCAGTTTTGAGCTATCCTAATACTCTTCTATCAGCTGCAGATGGTTTGTGGCTTTCCCTGAAAAATGATTTCTATCTAGTGCTTTGTGAGGTCATGAAGACCCTGAGCATTTACAAAAGGAAAGAATTTTCTTTGTTTTTCGAACCTATGAGTATGAAGAAAGGAGGGAGAGTGAGGTAGACATTTATTTGAAAGAGATTCATTGTTCCAAATTTCCAAAACAAGTCGCAGGAGTGCTATAAGTTGTGGTTTCTGAGAAGGGGAAACTAGAGGTCTGAGGAAAGATAAGATACTTTTTCTGTTGTATGCTCAGTTTCCATTGTTTACAACTTTTGACTATGTACATTTATTGCTTTTACTCTTTAGATATTCTTTATATATCTTACTTAAAATGAGTCAACTAAAAACAATAAAAAATTGAAAGATTTGTATATTAATAAAGAAGAATAGTCATAATATAGCAAGTATAAAGAGTTAAAGACTAACAGTATATATGATCACATTGTGTTTTGTTTTAAGATTTTATTTATTAGAGACAGAGTGAGCTAGAGAAAGAGCACGAGTGAGTGTGGGGCGGCAGAGGAAGAGGTAGAAGCAGACCCCCCGCCGAGTGGGGCGCCCCACACGGGGCTCCTTCCCGGGACCCCGGGATTATGACCTGAGCCAAAGGCAGATGCTTAGCCGACTGAGCCCGTGATCACACTTTGAATAAAACATTATACATGTCCACAAATCTATCGGTGTGCACTGTGCCACTGGTACCTCTGACTGTGAAACTGGGGGAGGAGAGTTATTTGACTTTAGACCCTTTTATGTTTTTTTGAGTTGTTCTAACATATACATCTTACCTTTATAATCAAATAACCAAAAATGTGAAAAGTAAATATCTCTCAGTTTTATAAATATATATGTGTCTATTTTAATTTAGACACATATATATTTATGTATATGTGTTAGGTTTTATATAGACATAGTTGTATTGAATATCATATGGAAATATGAACTCTGTGTCATTCAAATAGGCTGGTGACTTATGCGGTAGGTAAAAAAAAAAATAAAGATTTGGAGAAATTGTAGGCACAAACTTGCGAAGTTCTCTAATGAGAGAAGTAAGACAGCTGAAAGAAAGAACAGGCTGGAGATATATTTCTTAGACTTTCTCCCCTGGGGTCTACAGCTCGAAAGGAAAACTCTAGGTCTTGGAATTTTGGGTGGCTTAACCCAGAGAAACTGCTAAGTTGAGAATGATTTCTCTTGGGGCAGGGGAAAAACTGTCTTGCATGGACATCTCCTTATGAAACAGATACATCTAGGAAGAGGCTTGTTTGTCTGTGATAGTTGCGGAGTAGTGAGAACATGAGAAGACTTCTAGCCTGAGAGGAGAGGAAGGTTACTGGAGGGGTGACAGGCAGGGTGGAACAGGAAGCTGGAATGGAAAGGACAGTGAAACTACCTCTGTGGCAACCAAAGCTGAGATGAGCAGTTAAATCCAGGCACGTCGTTACTTGTGAGGATAGTTATACCTTGATGTTTGCACACACTTAGTAGAGCAGCACCCTGACCATCTGGCCCAGGACACGTCAGGGAGAAGTCACTCAGGGACAGGGTGATGTTCCCAGAAGCATCATCTTTGAAGAATAAATCCTTAATGGAGAGGTGACAGCCATGGCAGGAAGTCACTCAAACAGCAGCAAAAGGGATCAAAGAATGTGGCTTTAAGGGGTGGATGGGTGAGCCTGGGTGGCTCAGTGGGTTAAAGCCTCTGCCTTCGGCCCAGGTCAGGATCTCAGGATCTCAGGATCTTGGGATCAAGCCCTGCATGGGGCTCTCTGATAGGCAGGGAGCCTGCTTCCCACCCCCTCACCCCGCGCCTGCCTCTCTGCCTACTTGTGATCTCTCTCTCTTTCTGCATCAAATAAACAAACAAATAAATAAATAAATCTTAAAAAAAAAAAAGAAAGAATGTTGCTTCAGGGGAGCTCCTTGCATCCCCAGTGTTCCCAGTATTGGTTTTTCTAATAATTGACATTCTTGCACACATTAGTGCTCAAGGACGTTATCCAGTCACTTCAGTTTCCATTTTATACGTATACAAATTATGTACCTTTGGATCACTCACTGGAGTTTCCAGAGGATCCAAATTAGAACACTTATGTCTACCACTCTTCCCCATTTCTGAGGTTCAAAGTAAGGCAAATACATACCAAAAAGTTGCAGCTTTAGATGGTGTTTCATTTCTAACGCTTGTCTGCAGCATACAGTCCTATTATGTCATTTTGTCTCGTTTTCCCACCTGCGAAAGGAAAGTAGGGTTTATTGACATAACTCCTCAGGTTTGGAGAAGTCACAATTATTACAAAGCATGCAAGAGAGAAATGGGAAGACAACCCCATTTCCATTCCAAAGATTTCCAGGTATAATGGCAGGGATAATGGCTGTCTCCATTAATCTCCTTGTGCAGTAATTTATGAGAAGTATAATTTATAAAGGGCTAGAGGAGTGTGAATGGCAGAAGTGCCTGACGCCAGGACTGTCTAGATACCATTAACTGAAGAATTTGGAACTGAAATATTTTAGAAAAAAGAGATTACACTGGTCCATCTTACTACTGAGAATATCAGGAACACCATCTGCTTTCTATCTTCATTTACTTTCTCAGAGAACTATCCTCACTAGAAACAACAACGCATTTCCTAATACAAGAAATTTGCCCTAACATTTCATTGTATTTTCCCCAAATGGGAATCATCTCTGAGCCCCACCTCTTTCCCCACAGCTCTTGGAAGCCCCTCACCATCGATGGGGAACAAAGACCAAGGCTGTAACTGACCCCCACCCTCCTCACGTAGGTCTAGCTCATTGCCAGGGCAAAGGGAACCATCTGTAATAATGATTAGGGACAGAAACCAAGTCTGATGACAAGGAAACAAATCAACCAACCAGTGATTATTTTCCCAAATGAATTCCTGAATTTAGTTTTCCATTTCCAAAGGCTTTACTGGCCATAGAACAGAGAGGCTGATGTTTTTTGGTTGGTTGTTTTTTTTTTTTCATTCTCTCCTATGAGGGAACTTAACAATCCGGACCCAAGTTGTGGTCTGGGCGAACAGAGTAGGTGGCGAAAGAGCATTCTCAGCAGAATGAGGATTAGCTTTGATCTGCTCCCACGGCCCACCCTCCAGATGACCCCACTTTTTGTAAACACTGGTCGCAGTCCCATCACAGAGCCAGCTTTGAGGACTGTCAGATTTCTTGTGGTAACACTGGAATTTCGTGGCTTGGAAATTTGGAGGGAGGGAGTCTTCTGAGAGTCTGAAGATCTCATTAGATCTCACTGGATCTAAAACAACCACTATTGAGAATGTAGCTTATCTGAGCTTGGCTCTCAAACATGTCCAGAAGCCTATATTCAGAAATAATAGCTTTTTTTTATTTTTTTGCTTGTTTTCCAGGGCACATTCAGTTTTCAACCTCTAAATCTTCTGAGTTTCTAAAAAGAAGATTGGCTCCCCACCGCCGCCCCCACCCCCAGGCACACACTGGAGAGAGAAAGAGCTGAGAGTTTCCTGGAGCTAGCGGGTGGTGTCAGTTAACGAGGAGCTACTGAGGCAGGAGCCCAGCTATCCATTGCCCCAAGGTCAGATTTGAACAGAAATTGTTCCCCTTTCTCTGCTTACAAGTTTTTTCAAGGGTCACTTACGTTATAAACCTGCTCATTTATCAAAGAAAACATTTGTTATGGGTGGGGGCCTACAATCTTATGGCAATGCCATAACAAAGGAGACCAAGAAAATGGATGCATTGGAAAAGTCCTTTGAGTCCAGCATCTTAATTTTTGCAGACAGAACTCTGAGGCACAGAGAGGGAAGGTGACTTGCCCAAGGGCTCACAAGTGGAAAGCAAGATTAGATCATAGGTTGTTTCCCTTCTGGCCCCAGGCCCTGTCCCTTCTCAGAATCCACTCTAGTGACCCCTAGGGGGTCTCCCCAGTGTTTCTGCCTCCATGTCTCACTCCGGAAGTTTGCCCAGCATCTCCATGGGGCGATGAATGGATTGTGGCGTTGCTATAGGAAATGTCTTAAGGCTCAGACTCATGAACCCCAAAGGAGTTCATTCTTTCCTCTCAGTCATGAAGCACCAGTGGGCCCTGATCAAAGAGGCAAGAGTCTAGATTAAACTGTCTTGTACCAACCTCTACTAAAGTTAAATTCTAAGAGGCTCAACAGCAAGGAAAGGAGAGAGAAGAAGGGGGATAGAAGGGAGAGGGAAGAATGGCAAAAGGAGGTGAGAAGATGGAGCACAGAGGAGAAAAAACAAAGGGAAGGATGAAAGGGGGATTACTAAATAAGAAATGGAATTGAGTATATCTTCTTTTGTTCTTGGTTCAGGAACTCAAAAGCCGAGCATCACATGAAATCTGCTATGTGCTCCAAGGAGCAGAAACAGACCCTGGTTCACTGCATCGAGGGATCCCATCTGCATCCTAAGCAGTCAGGAGCACCAAGTTCTTGCCATCTGAGTGCGGAGAGGAGGGTGGAGAGGGTGCCCTCATTTCCCAACCTTTGACAGACTCCTCTCTGGACACTCCACTGATTCTACTGAGGGTGCTTCCCAATTCTGATCCAAACCCAGTCGGGTCTGGACGTGGACAAAACATTGAAGCCATGGATTTTCTTCAGCGAGCTTTCAACCAGCAGCTCTACCAGGAAGCCTCCAAGCCTCTTACATAGAAGTGTATGTGAATACCCTTTGTACAGCCAGAAGCTGCCCCCAGCTTTGCTTTGCTGAAGTCTGTGGGTGTCTTTGATCTCCAAATGGCTTCCAGATCTTATGTGAGTGCTCTGAGTGGCAGCATTCGACCAGAAATCCCTGTGGCTGTATGGACAGAAATAGTTCTAGAGGCTCAGTAGCTGCGGCTCCCCCCATTCTGACCACTGTTCGCCTTCTGGCTCCAGAACACACAGTGCCAGTGGGCAGAAATGCCAGCTTGAGTCCCCGACCACCTCTGGATTCTGACACATTTGTGGACGTCGCACAGACTCCCCGCAGGACCCACCATGGATCTATTTGTTTGAGGGTCTGAGAGGACCCCTGGCAAAGCAGACAGATGTGCTTTCCCAGAAACAAAGTCCCAGTGTCCAAAGGCACTGGGGCTTATGAGTACAGCGTCATGTCTATAATTTGGATGCTTGCCCTGTGAAGACGGATTCTATGAGTAGTAAAACAAAACAAAACTGAAAGGTCTGTTTATACTTAAAATTGCTTTGGTAAGCCTCTGACAAACTATAAAGCACAGGGGAGGGAGGCATTCCTCCCACAGTGAGAACACACATGGAAAGGCTGTGTGCAAGATCCTAATATAAAGGCCTTAAATACTGGACCGAAAATTAAAGTCTAATATTATGCGCTGCCTTAACATCAGGCGAAAGCAGGAGTTGCTGCTGAAGCATTTGGTCTATTTGGAATTTACTTAATTGGGTCTTTTCAAAGTTCTTGATAGTTTCAAGGTCTGAAGTGATACTACATGAATCATTAACTAGATATTTCATTTGATTATTCATTAAAAAAAAAAAAAGAATCTGTCCTTAGAAAACTTCTCTCAGGTATATGAGATTTTGAACACAAAAATCAGTGAAAATGATTTTTAAAATTCTTAATAAGCCGGTAGATAATATTTATAGCTACTAGAGGCAGGAAAAAGTTCACTTCAGAAGAACGGGACACAGGTCAATTGCCAGATGAGACTTACCCACCTATAAAGTTAAGACACAGTTCAGTCCTAAAGTATTGGTATTTTTTTAAACCCAATTATTTTTTTTTTAAGGTTTTATTTATTTACTTGAGAGAGAAAGTGAGAGAGAGAGAAATAGAGCACAAGTGGCTCTCTGGTAAGCTGAATTAAAAACAATCATAATTTTAAAAATAAAATTATTTATAAAAACAAAATGATTTTAAAAAATTAAACATTTTTGCTGGTGAAAGTACTACCCAACTACAAAAAATAGACACCTAAGTAGGAAAATAAACAAGAAAAAATAAAAATGACCAATAAACATGAAAAAAAAATCAACGTCATTAGGAATCAAATGTAGGGGCAGTTGGGTGGTTCAGTAGTTAAGTGTCTGCCTTCAGCTCAGGTCATGATCCCAGGGTCCTGGAATTGAGCCCTGCATTGGGCTCCCGGCTCAGCGGGAAGCTTGCTTCTCCCTCTCCCATTCCCTCTGCTTGTGTTCCCTCTCTCGCTGTGTTTCTCTCTGTCAAATAAATAAAATCTTTAAAAAAAAAAAAAAAAGGAATCAAATGTAAAGTGAATTTATTTTTTTAAAAAGATTTTATTTATTTTGAGAGAGGAGAGTGAATATGAGAGAGATGGAGAGAGAGCACACCAGCAGGAGGAGAGGCAGAGAGAGAGGGAGAAGCAGACTTCCTGCTGAGCAGGGAGCCAAATATGGGACTCGATTCCAGGACCCTGAGATCATGACCTGAGCGGAAGGCAGCCGCTTAACTGACTAAGCCACTCAGGCACCCCTGTAAAATGAATTTAAATGAAACATCATTTTCCTACAAGTAAATTGGCAAAGTTTACAAAGTTACAAAGAGCGTATGATGTTGGGAAATAAAAATTCATAGATGAACAAGTTCTGGATGATAAGTAAGATTCTTAGGGTTCTGGCCGTAGTTGTCACTGGCTGAATTGAGGCATTCAAGGAACTTAAAATCTAGGGTAGCATTTGTCACACTTCTCCACCAAGAATCCTTTAAAGACAAAGCATAAAAAATGCACAGCCGTGGGGGCTGGATGTATAGTCACAAGCAATCTGTCTCTGTTTTGTCTTTAAAATCTCCAAATAGTTACATTCCACTTCATACTCTACCTGTATTTATTGCAATGTACACATCCCCCATCCAAAATCTTCAAATAATATTTGGCCCTCTATATATGTTATGTTTTTTTTTCCCCAGCTGCTTTATGTAACCCTTGATGCACCACTGAGTGCCTTAGGGAAACATTCAAATAAGGGGGCTAGGATGCTGGGATCATCCAGGAGGATGGCAGGACATGAGGTAGAAAAATAGAGATGGAGGCAGACAACCAAACTCAGTGAATGACAGAAGATGGTCAGAAAGTTAGTATCTGGAAGCACAGATGAAAGACAGATAATGGTGAAGCTGGATGGCATGAGGAACACGAATTGTTAGCTAAAAACTTTATAGACTGTGACCCACATGCTCCTTCCTCACCGTAAGGTACAAATGAAAACAGGCAACTGCCAATATCGGGAACTGATGTCTTTAAGGGGAATCAGGGATCACTTGAGTTGGAGGTTGAGAAAATGTTCAGGTAAGATGTGGTTAATGAAGGAATATGAAATGTGGGCTTCATGGCAAACAATATATATACATTATTTCTGAGCTGTGTTTAAGACCACATTTCATGACAGCTCATTAGACCAGCTAAGGGCAGAATTACTTATCTTAATAAACAGGTGATCTTGGAGTAAGACTTATATCTCTTTGTGCTTGGTGGGAAAAGGACAAGGGTCTGTAGAAAAGGTTTTCCCTCCCCTAATAGGAATGAGTTGAAAGAATACTCTTAAGAAGACTAAAAAAGTAATCAGGGAGTTTCTCCAGCATACAAGTAGATGGAAAATCCTAATTCCCAACTCCATGCCAGACAGCATGATCATGATCATTTTAGGCTGGAAAATTTTTGAAATCAGGTAAAATCAAACACCCACTTTGGTCACAAAACATCCCCAAAGAACACCTATAGCTTTTATATATATTCAACTTCCTGGTTTACCATTCAACATAAACTAGTTGCCTTGATCCTTTCCTAGTATTCTGAACTCCTACATTAACTGCCTTTTTGGAGGAATCTCAAATTTATAATGCCCAATATATATTTGAACATTCTGCCAAGAACTTGATCTTTCAATACTATACACACACACACACACACACACACACACACACACACACACACACAATGTTCTATGTGTTCTGTTTCTCTGGAGAACCCTAATACTTGGGGTGATAATGTGTCCCATTTGCCTTCTCAATCCCTAAGGATGGATAAAGAACTCTGGCTCCTTTGGGCATATTCTTTTGATTCCATGTCTTAGAACGCATTCTTAGTCATCTTTAGAAGTCTTTTTTTTTTTTTTTTAAGATTTATTTATTTGAGAGAGAGACAGAGATAAAGAGAGAGCAGGAATGGGAGGGGCAGAGGGAGAAGGAGAATGAATCTCAGACCCTCCACTGAGCATGGAGCCTGATGCGGAGCCCGATCCTGTGACCCTGAGATTACAACCTGAGCCGAAACTTACTGTGGATGCTTAACCAATTGTGCCACCAGGCACCCCTCTTTTGAAATATTTTAAATTGCATTTCTTTCTTGGTGTCCCCACATTGCCGCTGAGTGAATAAAGTACAGGGATTACCATTCCCTCTTCAAGAGGGCAACAGAGTGAGACTCAGGGGATGGGGATCCACTTAGATCCAAGTTACTAAGGCAAAAATACTCTTACAGCTTAGTTTATGTACATAAGATTACACACACACACACACACACACACACACACACACAAAGGCAATATAAAATGCTTAAGGCACAGGTTAAAAATAAGAGAGCCAGGATATCTTTGTTTTATACCATTGGAAATAATGTAACATAACTCGAGTCCTTTTTTGCTGATTAACTTGACTCTTTTGGTATTACCAATACATGAATTTGTGTCATATTAAACTATCAATGAGTTAGCTGCAAAATAACTGATATGTGTTGGATTGAGGAATATACCAATGCTCCTGAGATGAACCACAAGAGCAAACAGGAAACAATCTTTGAACAGCAGGAGGAAACACCAAAGGTAGGTGAGTCTGGAATTTCCCTAGGAAGGGGCCTGCCTAATCCTTTTGTCTTAGGAGAAATGTCACATTGACATCAGGGCCTGGGAGGAAACAGAAACCACAGCTGAGAGAGGTGACAAGGGAAAGAAGTGCCATTTGTTGAGTGTCATCTTTGTCCCAGACACTTATATATATTCAGTTTTGATTTTCAGAACCACCTAAGTGTTCATAAAATATTACCTCTGTTTTTCCAGATGGGGATGTACACACAGGAAGGTAAAGACTCTTATCTAAGATCACAAGTTGGTCAGTGTCATGTGTGTCATTTGTGGGACTCAAAACACCTCAATTCCACCCTCCTTTACTCGTCCTAATTTTGGGGGGAATTTAAGGGGTCCAACCAGCCTGTGAGGGTATCTCAGGAAGGAAGGCACCAAGTAGGGGTCCTTTATTCGAAGCTACAGTTAACAGTGATACCAAGAGGGCAGGAAAAAAAATGAAAAATACAGGTAGAAGCAAAGGTCAGGTAAGGGGAATAGGGCAGGTCTCCAAATCTGAGAAGGGTCAGAAGTGGAGACAGAAGCCAGATTAAACATGGGGATTGAAGAAGTGAACTGAGAAATAAAGGGAGACCATGGACTAAGGGAGGGAATAGGAGGGCGTTCTTAGATGAATATCTGTAAAGATTCTTCAGTCACAGTTGGTTTTTCTATGACCTCCTTCCCCATCCGCCAGCAAGATGCGTGGCCAAATCTGCCATGTTCTAAGTTCCAGGGATGGGTTCTTTTATTTGTTCATGTATTCATTTTATTAAATTCCTATCCCTTTCAGGGTCACGCAAAGATCTAAGTTCTCAGGGGTGGGGTTCTAAGGGACTTTATCACTTAGCTACCAGCTTATCTAACAATATACAGGATCAGATATCGAACAGTAACTATTCAGCTATAAATACCAGCTTCCTGTGTTTGGAAAAGGTAAGGAAATTGTTCATTCATTCTACAAATATTTGTGGAGGATGCAAAAATGGAAAAGGACCATCGTGGCAGTTTGGATGAAATGCTGGGGTAGTTCAGGGGAGGAAGCTGGCATTTGAGCCTGGACTAAAACCCACCCCAGCTCTTGTGTGTGTGTTTTCATTCCTTCTTATAGCTCTGACATCTGGACTGCTCACACTGTATTATAATTATCCAGTTACTTGTCTGCCTCCCTCAAGTAAACTACAATCTTCTAAAGGGCAAAGACTGAACTTGCTTTATCTTTGATAACCCACAGCTAAAAGTAGCACTCATTTAATAAATATTTATTGGTTTTTAATTGGTTTTAAATTAATAATCAGACCCAGAGTTTGCAAATCATGATTCCAATTAGAAAACCCAGCCCTATGATCTGCAATCCATGGTTTGAGACCTATGTAAAAAGACAGGGTTTTTGAGAGCGTTCATGTTACTTTTTTTTTTTAGATTGATTGATTGATTGAAGAGTGAGAATGCATGGGCGCAGGGAGAGCGCACAGGAAGGGAGAGAGAGAGAATCCCAAGCAGATTCCCTGCTGAGTTGCCAGCCCCTGACTCGGGGCTCAATCCCATCACCCTAAGATCATGACCTGAGCCAAAATCAAGAGTCAAATACTTAACCGACTGAGCCACTCGGGTGCCCATATGTTACCTTTTTGAGCAGAATTTACACCATGGTTTTCTTGAACTTCTTACAGAATTGAAAACAGTGCCACACACATGGGAAAAACAAAACAGCATTTGCTAAGAACAACTGAAAGATTAGACTTATAGCAAAACATAAATTAATAGGACTTCAGAAAAGAGTTTCATCATACTCTTGCCATTTTTTTCATCATATTCTTCTAATCTCTAACACAGAAAACGGAGCACCTGTGGACCATGTCTATATGAGGTTTCACATTAACTTTATTTGACAAAGATGCAAGTAATGCATGGACCATCTGTGCATGAGAACCAGCTGTCTCATTTGCATTTGGGTTTTTCCAGTAGAAATGAACCTGGAAGGCTTGAGAAATGCACTAAATTTGTTTTAATTGACAGATGGACTTAGAATGTTGAGACAAATAATTTTCCAGGCATCCAATGCAAAGGTCAGTGTGTTCACTTGAAAGAGTATAAATAACAGAGAAGGGTCAGGCAGTGAAGGCTAAAACTGGAAAAATCTGGAGGACAAGGAAGCTGGAAGGACTCAGATATCAGAAAAACAGATAAACATTCAATTTCAATTAGCATTGCTTGAGACCATCTCATGTACCAGTTGTTGAAAAAGCAACTGATGTATTCATTATCTCATTTACTCTTCACAACAGCATATGGGGAAACTAATGCAACCCCATTCTGCAGATAAAGAAATGGAAGCTTGAAGTGGCTAAGCTAACTTGACCATGCACCCATATAAGAGAACTTCAACTATCTCCATTTAGATCTCAAACCTTCTAACTGATTAAATTCTTCTTTCCAGCTCATCTCTTATCTCAGGCAAAAGACCTCGCTGGCAAAGCATCCCATGATGGGAACTGAAACTACTCCCTCAAGCACTAAGGACTGCCCTGAGCCAGCAAGATCCCATGTGACTGACCCCCAAGACAAGGATCACCCTAACCTTTACTGCCCAACTGCATGTAAATCTTTGTCCTATCTTTCCCTTTATTTTTTTAAAGATTTTATTTATTTATTTGACAGAGACACAGACAGAGAGGGACCACAGGCAGGGGGAGTGGGAGAGGGAGAAGCAGGCTCCCCGCCGAGCAGGGAGCCCAATGTGGGGCTCGATCCCAGGACCCTGGGATCATGACCTGAGCCAAAGGCAGATGCTTAACAACTGAGCCACCCAGGCACCCCGTACCTTTTCCTTTTATTAACTTGGAAGTATTTTGAGCACTTTTGGAGATAGTCTTTGAGAAGCTAATCCTTTGTTTTCCCGATATTGGCCTCACTGAAATAAATTCCTTTCTTGTTTTACCATCACTCAATTCTCTGCCTTTTTGGATTTTGTCAGTGGCAAGTGGCTGAATCTGGTCTGTTTGGGATCCTTGGAGCCTGGTGCTTTTGCATCTCTAGGCCCCGACTATACCCACAGCTAGCAAATCTGTACATCAGGATTCAAATCTAGGTCTGTGGCATCCGGACCAATGGTCTAAAGCAGACACAGCAGGCAGGAGCAGGCTGAGTCCCTGGTGTCAATAGTGAGACTCCAGAACCAGTCAACAAAACCAGTCTAACTGGCTAGAAGCCCCAATTGGAGCAGTCTAGGACTCATAGATACTAAGTCTTTGAGGCTGTTACGTAAGCCCTGAACACAGAACACTAGCAGGACAGAGATGCTGCTATCCTGGTGAAGCATTCATGTAGGTTTACCCTCTGGAGTCCTGGTTGGTTCAGTGCAAATGGTGAGTCCAGAAATACAGAATTTGATCCGAGAGTAAAGAGGAGTCAGCCCTCTAGGAAAACTCAAACGATCTGTTCTATCCTGCTGTGCTTGCAGGTTTATAACGAATACACTTTTGCTGGCTCAAAATGAGCCTGTGCTCCTTTGACCAGAAAGAGTTAATCCCCTGGGAATGAGACTGGAAGCTGAGTTGGTTAGGTTGTTAGAGAAACAGCATGTACCTTATTGAAATGGAGAAGAGGCCTGTGGGTCACTGATGTTCAGCACTGGGACTAGGAAATGGTTTACTGTAAGATATTCAATAAGCATTTTCTTTGAAGGAAGTGTGCTGTAAATGTGTCAAATGACAGTTAGTGATTGGTCTCTGGGGAGAGGAGATGTGTTGTGCTCAAATTGGGTTACCTGAAAAATTGAGGAATCAAAAGCAAGTTTCTACTCTAATCACATGGACCAGAGCAGTTCTGATTCTTACTCCAAGAAGGATATATGGAGAATATTATTTCCCTGGACTTGTGTGGTTATCTCTATGTCTGAAAGCACATTCATACATGTCATTATTCTTATTCATTCTTGTTACTTGGCAAAGGCAAAGTATGATTATTCTCCTTCCCCCTTCTTTGTAGATTAAAAACAATGGCTTTTTGGGGCACCTGGGTGGCTCAGTCATTAAGCATCTGACTTCAGCTCAGGTCATGATCCGGGGGTCCTGAGATCAAGCCCCACATCCGGGTCCCTGCTCGGCGGGAAGCCTGCTTCTTCCCCTCTCTTACTCCCCCTACTTGTGCTCCTGTTCTCACTGTCTCTCTCTCTCTCTCTCCCTCCCTCTCTCTCTCTCTCAAATACATAAAATCTTTTTTAAAAAAATGGCTTTTTTAGGTAAAAGAACAGAGAGGAAAATGACTTCCCCAGAGAACCAACAGAAGGTTGTGGCTGCTCATTCTCATACCTACTGATCACTTCACACTCAGTGCCAAGCATTGTGCTAAGCACTTGATCAATATTACCTCATTTAATTATCATCTCAGTTCTACAGTATAGGTCCTCCTGTGATCTCCATTTGAAAAGAGAAAACCCGGAGGCTTCCAGAACTGAAGGGCCCATAAGCAGAAAATAAAGAAGCTGGGATTTGAAACCCCACAGATCCATATTCTCAGTCTCTGTGCTCTACTTCCCCTTCTTCTCCTGCCCCCATGAGGCAGGCGCTACAACCTTTCCTGTTTTACTCATAACAAGCCAGAGCACAGAAAGATGAAATAATTTGCTCAAGGTTACACAGTGAGTTAATGGTGAAGCCTGGCAACAAGGAGTCTCTGTTCTGGAGGAACATTCTGGGGTTGCAGATAAAACACCAAGAATATTAATTAAGCAGGTTGGTAAAATGCACACATTGTACCCAGGGTGAAAGTTCCTCCCAGGAAATGATTGAAGAAAGACAGGATAACAATAGGCAGGGAATGGGGACCAGTGTGTCCCCCTTATAAAGGCCACCAGAAATCCCTCTGTGGCCTAAGAGGACAGAGCAACAAACTAATGTACGGTAGCTGAAAGAAATAATTGTCAGATGCATGTCATGACCTGAGAGAATTTGAAAGAATGAGAGAGTGTAGCTATAGGGTGTCTGGAACACACATTCAAAGGCACTAGAACCTCCCAGAACAAGTGCTCATCCAGTTATGACTGTCATTTCCAAGAAACCCATCCCCCATCCCCCAAAGATATGTGTGTATTGTTTTCTTTTAAACTTGAGTGGCCCAAGAAAGCAGCTGGCAGTCTTCCCAGGGACATGTCCTATTCCCTCCAGCTACATCATCCACATTGGAGGAGATGCAGAACTCCGAGTGGAGGACCCCAGTCCGGGTCACAAGCGAAGCCTCAGAGTAAGGAAATGTATCACTTGTTGACAATGTGCTAAGCTCACACTGATGCACATGTTTACTCTTTGCTCTCCTCCTGCAAGGCTCTATTTCTCCTGGGGGAACATGACATCTTCACTCTCATAAAACGTCCTGAGCGAGAGGGAACCCAGGCTACAGCCCTTTAGCTGCCATGTATTTGAAGCTGACTGATGATTTACTGGAACAAGAAGTATAGTTCTTTTTCCCCTGCACCAATGATGCCAAGGTTTCCTATAACTTGAAATCACGTTATCATTTAACCAACCAAAAAAAAAAAAAAAAAATGCTTACCTGTCTCCTGATTTATGCCTGATGACCCTCTTGGGATCATTTACTGATAGGTAGAAAAGATACACTTTTACGTGTGCTCCAAATCTGAACTCAGGAATACCAAAAAATGAAATGGCAGAAAAATGGCAATAATGCGACCCTATTTTGCTGATATTTGGCTGTATTACTTGAACTGAATGGATGAGCCAGAGTCCAGTGAAGAAAGAGTTCTGGCCATCACATCCAAGCTACTCATTAGCTGTGTAACCTGGGCAAGTCACTGAACTTTTCTGAATCCGCACCCTACATCAATTGATCCTCACAGAAACCCTAGCAGATAGGACAGATAGGTATTATTCCATTTTAGAAACAAGAAAAGGAGGCTCAAGGAGATTGCAATAATTTCCCTAAGTTCACAAAGCTAGAATATGGTAGGAGGGAATACACACCTGTCACTTCTAATTGACTGAGGCTCTGTTCCCAGGACAATACATGTTTAGTAGAAGGGCACAGACTTGCCCTAATACAGACTGTTACATCATTCTCAAACCCCCTTCTCTTTCCACCCCAACTCCCAGGACCAACTGCCAGTCTTTACGCATAGTAGGCTCTCCACACGCATGTGCTGAATTCATTCACTCATTCAACCCTTCAATATTGATTGAATGCTAGGTGCTAATATATTGCAATGAAAAATACAGGTTTGATTGTTCCTATAAGGAACTTCTAGAGGGAGAAGGAAGAAGGATGAATTCAGAAGGAAGAAAAAAGGAAGAGAGGGAGGGAGAAATGGAGGGAAGGAAAGGAAAGCAAACTGGTCATGGATAAATATCCTTTATTTTTTAAATGTAGATAAAATAAAAAGAGTTAGGTCCACTCCAGGTCATTCCCTATAGCAGTGCCCAGAAAGTTCTTGGCGTCAACCTCAGAGTAATATTTTTATCAATACTATAGTGATTTCCTAAAGGTAACTTGTTGTAGGATTTCTGGATTGCCGGGGAGGAAATGTGAAGGTGTATCTGACCCGGTTATAGAAGGTCACATAATGGATGACAGTGAAGTCATGGGAAGCTTGATAGCTTCATTTTCTGTTACTTCTCTTCATTTAGATGAGAGCAGTGTTTGTTTAGGAATGTTGTCCCTGCCCTTGGCTTAGAAACAAGTCATAAAAAAAAGATTAAAAAAAAAAAAAAAAGAAACAAGTCATAAATTTTACAGTTCTCATAGAAGATTTCATTTCTTTGTGCATTTTCCCTTTGACATAAACTCACAGATACTTTCTCTGAAAATCAGCCCTGAGCTATGCATCAATGTTTCCAAATACATTCTAGTTACATAAAGTTTAACAATAACTCTGAATAATAATTTTTTTTGGCATGGTCATTTCATCCAAAAGCAAGGGAAGAGAAATAACATTTCTGAACTCCTACCTATAGCAGGTTCTCTCCCCTCCTCTGTTTTGTTCACTGCTTTATCCTCAGTCCAGGACATAGCAGGCCTCAGTAGATGTTAAATGAATGTATGAACAAATGGTTTTAGAGCAATACTGTGACTCTGTTTATTTTACTTAGATTACCCAGATTAAGAAACTAAGAAATGATGAATCTGATTTCCTACACTTCATGAAAAAATTTATAAAATAATAAAATTGAGAACTGAATTCTCCTTTATATAGAGTGTGTTGCATTCTAATTTTAAAAAATTTACCTGCTTTTTAGATTATAGACATTGACAGTAACTTACTTCCTGCAAGCATATTCACCACGGCATACTGGTAAACATTATGTGTCTAACCAGTAGATAGAAAAACAGCCAAGTATATATCTTCTAAGAATTTAGTGCTTGAATAGCAGGAATAACATGTTAACCCAAACCATGTTATAGATAAATAACTCATGCTGTTAATACTCTCTACCGATGGTGTCTAACTCTTAAGCAGGGGCCATAGGCAGTCCTCTGCAATATCGTATTTGCTACTGCATCCTTTGGGGAAAAAAATATTTATTACTACTGGAAATTAGTTACTTAATGTAAATTGCATGATCAAATCCTTAAACAATTTTGATGAATAAAGGTAATATGTGGATTTATGTGCTATAATGCATTTTGTTCTTTGACTAGCTTTGTAAGAAAGAATCTACAAGAAATAAATTTTTTAAAGGATCATTGGGTTCCAGGATCCTTCTGGGCTTGACTCATTCTTCAAATCAGCATTTAATATTTTGGAGAATCAGAAACTTCTTTCAGAGTTAGAAACCCTTTCCTCAGAAGAATACACATCAGATAGAAACTTGTATGTAATCTCTTAGGATTAAAACTGGCATGAATTTCACGTGTCTAGATTTGAGCCTTTCTCTCCATATAATGGAGAGAAAACAAAACTGACAGGACAGACAGAATTACACCCTCCCCCCACCCATATATTTCCATATCCTAATCCCCAGAAAGTGCAGATATCTTAGGTTACATAGCAAAGGAAAATTAAGATTGCAGATGGAATTGAGGTTGCTAGTCAGTTGACTTTGAGATAGAGATTATCCTGGACCCAATGTCCTTTTAAGTGGAAGAGGGATACAGAAGACTCTGTCAGAGCGATGTGATGTCAGAAAGACTGAACCAAAAATTGTGGCTTTGAAGATGGAAGGGGGCCACAAGCCAAGGAATGTAGGCTGCCTCTAGAAGATGGAAAAGAAAAGGAAACATTCTCCCCTAGAGCCCCAGAATGGAATGCATTCCTGCCAGCATCTCGATTTTAGCCCATTTGGGACTTCTGACCTCAGAACTAGGACTGGGGCACCTGGCTGGCTCAGTTGGTTAAGCAACTGCCTTTGGCTCAGGTCATGATCCCAAGGTCCTGGGATCCCTGTATCAGGCTCCCTGCTCAGCAGGGGAGTCTGCTTCTCCCTCTCCTCCTATTCATGTGCTCTCTCTCTCTCAGTCTCTGTCTTTCAAATAAATAAATAAAATCTTTAAAAAAAAAAGAACCAGGATAATAAATTTGTGTTGTTTTAAGACACTAAGTTTGTGATCATTTATTACAGTAGCAATAGAAAACCAGTACAATATATATTCCCTTTCCATTTCAATATCACCCTTAACCTTCCTTATTACATCAAGCTTGTCAAGCCCTTCTCCCTCAGACCACTGAATTCTGGAGTCAGAAATCTGCTCTGATGGGGCTCTGAAGCACAACACTCCCAAGGAAGCCAGCAGACCCCGGGAGGGGTCTCTCCACTGACAATCAGCTCATGGTTTTCATGTCTAGAACTGTGCTCTCTGCCCTTAATCAATTTTAGCCTTTGGTGACACCATCTTGTCCTTCTCTGTGCCACCTTTGTTGTCTCAGACAAGTTCTAGAAAGAAAAAAGACTCTTAGTTATCAGCAGATTATTTCTTGGCACAGTGTTTATCCATTCTCTTTACAAGGATCATCACCCTTCTCCTTGTCACCTCCTGGACATTCTGGAATGTGTCTGTAGAGCAGAGCCTTTGTCTTGCTTGATCTCTTTCTTCCTTCATCGTGTTGAACTTGTCAACAGATAGGTTCTGTTGAATTTGATTTTCAACATTTAGATTCAACAGTTCTTCACCTTCCTCCCCTTTCTTTTCCTCTGTTATCACGCATATCTGTTTTGTTCTTCAAAGACTTCAGCATTTTTTTTTACACACTTGAGAGCTTTCTTTTTACCACCAAAAAAATTCCTCACTTATGATATCAAGAAAAGAGATGACGGATGCCATGTTTTTAAGTTCTGCCTTTGATATATTTACACTTCTTTTTCTTCCTGTTCCCATAAGAATTTCATGAGATTTCAAAGGCCTCTGCCAAACATCCCCGCTTTTGAGAAATCAAAACAAATCAGTGTGATTAGAGATTATAGCGGAATTCATTTTATATATCACAACCTTAATCGGCCATAAACAATGAAAATTCTACCGGCTGACTTGTCAGCAAGCAAATACAAATTAGTATTACTTGCTCTTTTTTATTATGAGAAAATTAAAAGACTTCAGTGTATAAGTCTTAAAAAGCATTGTATATCCAACTTTGTTTTCTTATTTTGACATGCACTTGAAATGTACTCCCAAAAACAATCTCCTTTTTGTTTGCACTGAGTTTCCCTAAACTGTCAATTTTTCATTTTTATGCATGTTTAATGCTTTTAATTTTATACATATTAAATTTAATTTTTCTTTTTACATATCACCCTTTAACTTCTAGTTTATATTCTAACCTTAGCATTATTCATATTCATACAATTCATATTCAAACAATTCTCCATTGTCAGCCATAAACTTCTTTTCTCCTTTTTACCACCATCAGTACCAGTGACTTCGTGAGCAAAAATTTCCCTTTCCAAAAAATTATTTCTATTATTATTTTTTATTATCATTATCATGATTATTACTTTCAGCTTTTGAAGGCATAGGAATTCTACACACTTTGTAATAAAATAGACTACATTCATCAATATTGATTTCTCGACCTCCTTCCTGAGCCAAAGTCTGAGATAAAACAGTAAACAAAGTCACTGTCCTCATGGAGCTTTCAAGCTAATGATGCAAAACCCAAACCCACCTCTTTCTGTGGAACAGGGCAAGGAAAATGAAAATAAAATGCTTAGCCTATGATGATCGACACAAATTAATATTTCCATGATGACAATGATTACGGGCAAGTGATGAAGAAAATGATTATTCTCTTGCTGTAGAGGTTACAGCTGTAACCACAGGTGATTTAGATTACCAGCTCCAGCATGTTTTTTGGAACAGTGAAGAAGGTCTGTGCACTTCCACCACTACCTCCATGAAAGCTTAAGCCCCAGAATCAGACGGAGGAGAATTCAAATCCTGACTCTATCCCTGGCTAGCCGTGTGACTTTAGGAAGTTACTAATTTTCTTTTCTTCCTTTTTTCTTTTGGAAGTTACTCATTTTCAAACCTTATTTGTTCTCATCTAAAAATTGTGTATAAGAGTTTTTGTCCCATGGGGTTTTCGTGAAGATTAAGCATGAAAATCATCACAGTGCAGTCAACAAAAAACTTTGGATCCAATAAGTGCTCAATAAACATTATCAATATCATTATCAATATCATTAACAATATCAATAACATTATCATCATTTAATTCCAGATTAAATTCTGAAGCTTCAGTCTTCCAGGATGGGAAACATAACACAAATACTCAATCAAGAGGTGAGTGCTTTTACTTGTGTGTTTGTTCTGCAGGAGTATGAGTTGAAAGCAATTTCAGTATTCTGAAAAGCTAATTTGGAGGCACTGTTTGGAACAAACTAGAAAGAGTATAAGAGGCAAGAGAACAGTAAGAAAGTCATTGATATCATAGGGATCTAAAGTTAAAAAGGTCTGTATTGATGAGCTCAGTACTCTTTTACTCAAATTGGCTTGTTTGTATTTAGTATTTCAGGGCATTCTTTGAATTTTTCTTTTCTCTTGGTTTCCTTGATTCCATGACTTACTTGCACAGCCAGCCAACTGCCAATAAGAATGAATTTTTATCTCAATTTCTGTCTTCGTCTGTTCAGGGTACTATAGCAAACTACCATAGACTTGGTAGCTTAAAACTACAAAACTTTATTTCTCACAGTTCTGAAGACTAGAAAGCCCAAGATAAGGTACTTGCATATTCAGTGTCTGGTGAAGCTCTCTTCCTGGCTCACAGAGGGTCATCTCCTCACAGAAGGGCAAGAAAGCTCTCTGGAGAGTTTTTAAAACTCTCTTTTCTAAGGGTACTAGTTCCATTCATGAGGGTTCCATCCTCATGACTGAATTGCTCCCAAAGGCTCCATTTCCTATCTTCATATTGGGAATTAAGATTTCAACATATGAATTTGGGGGTGCACAAACATGCAATCTATAGCACTTTATTTTTATCTATGTCCTGGCCCTTTTTACTTGTTCCTTCAAGTATTTTGTTCTTCCATTACTCGTGTGGTTCATGTGTCTACTATTATCTAGTTAACAAAATACAGATCTTGGAGCCAAGACAGTCTCCAGGGTAGAAACTGAAATCAAAGTCAAGCAAAATGTACAACCAAATCATAGATATGAAGGGGCCAAACCAAGCAAGAGATTCCGGGTACTAGGAAAGGGGACAAGAATCTGAGAAACAAGAACTTTATTTTCATGGCTGCATTGTCCATTTAACTGAACTAAGATCAGGGAGTGCAATGATTTGCAATAGGCATAGTCCTGTGGAGGTTACACTCTATGGGGCAGACAGCCAGCAATCAAATAATTGTAAGATCACTCCAGGGTAAGTCCTACAGAAGTGATGTCTCCAAACAATGCAAGAAAGATTTGACTTGGTCAGGGAAGTCAAGAAAGATTTCTCTGAAAAAGGGACAACTGAACGGAGATCTGCAGAATGATCACTGACTCAGGCCGAAATAAATGGCATGCCAAGCCTCAGGGGCAGTCTTCCAAATCTCAGGTGCTTTTTATAAGGCCCTTATAAAAGGGTGATTGAAGTTACCTAGGACCCTAAGATGCTCAACATTCTTTTTTATTATTATTATTATTTTATTTATTTATTTAAGAGAGACAAAGACAGCAAGAGAGAGGATGAGTGGGAAGGAGGGGGAGAAGAGACGCCCCACTGCTGAGCAGGGAGACTGATGCAGGGCTCAATCCCAGGACCCTGGGATCATGAGCTGAGCCAAAGGCAGACACTTAACCACCTGAGCCACCCAGGCGCCCAATGCTCTACATTCTTCTATTTGAACTCCCTAGGCTTTCTCTACTATTCTTCTCATGGACTTCTACTTTCTGAGTAGGTCAGAATTTGTCCTGTGTCCCTTCCAAATCTTGATGGCTTTGAGTACCAGGAAAAGAAACCAGACTCTATGCATCTAGATCCCACCCCAGCAGTGACCTATATGTCCAGATACTTTCTATAGCTGGCTTAGCCTTGCCTGGGAGGGACTACACACATTTTACCTGTGACTTCTTTCTTATATCCATTCCTCTTATCTCACGTTCCTCTCCCATAGTTCTACTTCGACACTTGGCTTAGGTCTGTACTTCCCTATATCTCTTAGATATTGTCTCTTCTAATAACCCCTTTACTTGTAAGCACACCCCATAGTCTCTGGACCATACATTCTAAAGAGTGGGCAACAAAGACAGAATCAATTTGAAACAAATGGTCACTGAGATGCATAATCACCAACGCGCTTTCTGGCAACTAGGCAAGAACAGCAAGCAACCACTAAATGAAAATAGTTAGTGTTCCTTGTACTCAGAGATAAACAGAGCCTCCCTGTCTTCTCGCTTCAATGCTCACATCTGCAGCTATCAGTGAACATCCCTGCATGCCTTGCTGAACATGGAAAGAGGAAGGGTCTCGGGGCTTTGCTAATTCTCAGGATTCTGCCCCTCCTGCTCTTATTCTATCCCCATCAGGTTCCAAGGAATCTGAGTGGCCCCATCACTATCCTCCCTCTTTCTACATTGCTACATCTGTGGCTGCTCACTCTCCTCCTCTGATAACCAGGGCTCAAACTGTGTTCTCATGTTCACCACACCCCTGTACTGATAAACTCACTGAACATACACACTACCCTGAAGGAGAAAGAAAGAGTAGGACTAACACAGAAAGAGGCAACATAACCTACCCAAGACTTCTCATCAAATGAGTAGCAGAGCTGGGATTAGAACTCTGGTCTCCTCACTGGTGTCTCTCTGCTCTTTCCACTAAGTTATATTTGTTTTTGTTTGAACGTCTTATTTTAAAATAGGGTGTTTTAGCCAAGAAAAGTGTGTTGGATAGCTTCTATTTTCCTGTCTGAAAGATTCTCCACCCTCTGGAAGGCTGCAGGCAGCCTCTACATCTGCCCTATCCTTTGGCTTCCCATTGGGTTCAGTCAATAGAGCGCCCTGGCCAGAGGTAAGGGTGCGGAAATAATGAGCTCAGTGTAGTCTCATCCCCACCTCCTCCTTGCTGGGCCGGGCTTTTAGTCATTGTGTGCCTCCACCCAAGGCCTTGGTTCCTGTTCAGTGTCCCTCCTGTGCCTCTCTCGGAGATCAGACAACAACTCTTTCCTCTCACCTACCTCAGAGCTAGGGATGGTAATGGCTGCCAGCTCTTGTTGGTTCTTGCATGTCTCCCTATTCCCGGTGGATTTCCCATAACTCCCCAAGGTGCTTGTAAATTGTCATTTCATTAAATTTTCCTCCATTGTACCACTTGTGGGGACCCATTTTCCTCTCAGAACAAGGATTAACACAAAGGCCCTGTTTATTCCACTTAGCTGTAACGCACCTGTCCCCTGAACCCTTTTGCTCTTCTCAAAGCTGCTAATGGGCATATTTCACATCTTGTGAAGGATGTTTACTGTGTAGGGCTCCTGAGAGATCAACAGCATCCTTAGAATCCCATTTTCTCCTATCTCAAGCTGTCCCATTCAGCCTCCAGATGGGATTTCCACTAACTTCAAGAAGAAAATATCATCCCCATACATAAGGTTCAGGATGGGCATTCATGGATAGGATCTTCACTTTAGTGTAATGGAAAATTGATGGATTAGTAAAAGAAGACTCTTCTGGACCTGTCTTTGGGAAGGTAATGTTGGTCCTATACTGACATGAGCACTTTAAAACCCCTTTATGAGAAGTGATCCTTGGCGCTGGACCGGAAGTCCAGTCTAGCTGTGGCTAGCATGGTGAACTGAACAGTGGAGTCTCCTTCAGGGAAGCCCCTAGGAATAGGATTCCCACGCCCCGTCCCACTACCACAGTACAGCCTTGAAGGGCCCTAAAAAGTGTTTCCAGTGACCAGCCAGCAGTCTTCGGAAATCTGTGGGAGGTTCCTAGCCTCAGTGGTTTCAGCATCTTCACCACACCATCATTCTGTGCCACATCTTTCTCCTCCCCACTGTGTCTAAGCCACTGAGAAACTGCCAGTAACTGCATCTCTAAGCAACAAAGGGCACCTCAAAGCACAAGGCCTGGACAATGTCAGTTTGCCATGATCATGACGCACTCTTTGTAAAAACTCTGCTACAAGACAATCACCTGGTCTAGCCACTCCGGCCCAGATAACTCCAATGTTATTGTTATTCTCCGCAAAACTGTTTTAACTTCCCAAAGCTTTTCTAATTTCTCTATTTCCTTAGATCCACCTTGCAAATCTATACTGTTGGCAGGACAACTAATGTTATCCTGTTTTCACAGAGAGATGAGGACACTGAGATAATGACTGAAGTCCTCAGAGCTAGCTGTTTGCAGGACTGGGATTCGAAATTAGGTCTTCTTATGTTCCCTGACTTCCCAGTCCCCCCCTTTCCACTCTATTAAGTTTCATCTCATGATGTTTATATGCACACCTATCAATGTTCTTATTGAAAGTGCTCCAGACACTATTTCAATGGTATTCTTATTCTAACTAGTGTTATAAGAAATTCCAAATCAATTGTGCCTCCAAAAGGTTTGTATTCTTCAAGTTAAAGCATTTTCCCAAAGTACAAAAATATTGTGGCTACAATTTCAAAGCAGCTCTAAAGCCCTAACATAGTAGAGGGAGCTGAATAGCACTGAACCCTGAATTCTGCTACAGTCTACCTCCCTCACCTAGAGCAGGAAGCTCTGCACAGCCCCAGTGAGCTTGAGCTTCCCACAGGGAACTGGAGGTTCTCTACGTTTAAGTGCCTCCGAGCCACAATCCAGACAGGGCCCAACAGCAGCCTTTCCAAGGACTAGTTTCCACTAAGTTGAGTATAGTAAGTGGAGAACTAGCCTCTCTGTGTCAGAAACCCTCCCACTCACAACACTGTGCACATCACGTGTCCCAGCACTAAACGGCCAGGGAAGAGAAAAGCCTCATCACCGTTGACAGTATTCCCCTTCTGCGATGGCCCGGGGGGGTTCAATGTTGGCAGAGTTGGCACCTGCTCCAGAGTGTGAAGGAGAATGCATGAGCTGTGAGAACCCAGACGGAGCTTGTTCCTGTCTCGCATCCCTTATTTTTCTCAATTCACAGCGTTCACCATTAGTGAGGCGAAGCTCAAACAGGCTCCACTGGGTCCCCACCCTCCACACCCCACAGGGGTCTCAGCTAATCCTCTCTCCATATCAACACCAAATGGGAGAACAGCTCTTCTGTTATTCTCTGACTACCAGCAATGGGCCCAGTGCTGTCCTAGGCCCTGAAATACACATAAATGAGGATCAGTCTCCCGTCCTTGAAGAATGTGTTTTCGAGATGGGGCATCAGATAGCAAAATAGAATGAAGAAAAGAGAATTGCTTTCTTTTTTTTTTTTTTTTTTGCCAAACCTTCCTTCCAAACTTGTTTATCTGGAAACCCACTTTTTCTTTTTTACTTCTGAATACCCTGATTGATTTGCTTGAGCAAGGGTAGACACGGATTTGAGTTGGAGAAAAGGAGGCAGCAGGAGCAAACCTGGGATGGAGAAAATAAATTACGTATCTTGGGGCTAATTCCAGAGGGTAAAGGTGATGGGGAAATGAGACAGGCAGGGGCGGAGCGAGGCGCCTGGAGAACAAGACAGCAAGCAGCTATGGAAACATCTCCAGAGTGAAGTGGCTGAGGCCGACAGAACGGAGATGTCTAATGTTCACCCTGAAACTGTTTGCACGGCTGCCGTGGAAATTCTCTCCACTCCTCCTTCCAGTAACATCCACTCCACACAAACTGCCTCTTGCAGTTTTTTTGGATTTTGCAAATACAGAGGAAAGGCCAGCGTTTTCTGTCTGAGCTGCGATGGTGCAGGGCTCACACACACTGCACAGCGCACGCAGGAGGCAGACAACCCACAAGGCAAGGATGCGGTCCTGTGAGCCCAGTGTGGAAACCCTGGGAGGAGGCATGTGTGGTCTGGACCTCTACCAGGCGTAGAATTGGAGCTTCAGGAAGAATTATGCTCGAATTCTCACGGGGAAAGTGACTTTTGTCATATGTGCTGCTTTGAAAAAACTTAAGTGAAACATTAAAAGTGCTTGAATAGAGGTTAAGGAACAATATTACAGGATTGGGTGGAGAAACTAAAGGAACAAGAGATGGAGTTTCCGGGTTGAGAGGGCTTTACAGAGAAGGGAAATTTTAAGCAGTGCTTGAAAAAAGAATAATGAGCATTTCACCAGACTGGGAAGGAAGAGAGGGAGGGAGAAAGGAAGAAGGAAGGGTATTCTAGGTAGAATACCGTTTTTCCAGGGTTTCTCCACCTCAGCACTACTGACATTTGGGGCATTTTGGTTTCATTATCATATGGAACGGTTCTATGTACTGTAATATATTTTGCTGTGTTTCTGGCCTCTACTCACAAATACCAGTATTTATTCACCAATACCAACCACTTCCCAAAGTGTGACAAACAAAAATGTCTCCAGATATTACCAAATATCCCCTGAGGAACAACATGGCATGTTTAGGGGACGAAGTTCCGTGAGACTGAAGCCCAGTATCCATAGACCTTAGTGGGTAACGTAAGACAAAAATAAGGTTGGTCAGTAATTTGTGTTCAGGTGGTGGAAAACAGCTCAATGCTTGCAATGGACTTGACATTTTTCTCTATGCCACAGAAATTAAGATGGGAATTTTAGGCATAAATGGCACAGCCCAATCTCAATTTCAAAAAGATAACCAGAAGCAACATAAAAATGACTTGGAAGGGCAAAGTCTGACGTCAGGAAATTTAATCAGACAGTTGATATGTCCAGTGAGAAAACAGATACATCTACCCTGCTTCCTTGTCGATCTGTCTGCAGACGAGTCTGTGACTCTTATCCTAAAGACTTCCACTTAGGACCAGCCAAATATGCCTGGCCTTGACTGGGCACTAGTAGCTTGTTCTTCTGAAGGCTGAGAACACCTGCAGCTCTGCCCCCCCCTTAATTTAGCAACAATTCTTGAAGCAGCCAGAAGCTTACACCCAGAAGCCCTTTCAACTGTTTGTTGTGATGTTGCTAACGGAGCCTGAGATCTAAAAGGGGTTCCCAGGGCGTGTTGACTAGCTATCTTCCACCCAGGGAGCCAGGGACACAGCTTGCGTAGGGGCTGCTCGGCTTAAGCACCGTGAACAGAACTGGTGGTTATTTAAAGCCTCCTGCACTAGTGTCAATGTCGCTTTGGCATTTTTTTTTTTAAAGATGCTTTCAGGGGCCAGGAGTGATGGCTGGCTGATTCTTCCACTTAGCCTTGCTAATTTGGGATTTGGGCTGCACTTAACAGCTGTTGTAACATCGCCAGATTCCTAGGCAAAAATGGGGGTGATTTAGGGAATCTGCTTTTGGTCCATTTGGGATTTGGGTAGTTGAGTTTTCTCCATTGGGAATGAGACCCCGTGCAAAGTAGGTTCAGGATTTCTATCACATTTGTGACAAGTAAAATGTCCTTGATTACGAAGAATACATGAATTCAACAAATACGTACTGAATGTCTACTGTGCTCCAAGCAATGAAGGGAGTTTTCTCAAACTCTCATCCTGGTAGAGTTCACAAAGACAATCACCTCCCAATATGGTACCTCAAAGAAGTCATTCCTTCATTTACTTGTTTAGTTATTTAATAAGCTAAATGTAGGGTACATTCTCTGTGCAGGCACAACAGTCCTAAGTATACAATGAAGAAAGTCTATATTCCCTGACCCAGAGAAATTTATACACTGGCACAAAAGAACTATTATATAATAAGCTGCTGATAGAATAGATCTGTCTTAATTATAATAAAAAAAGTGCAAAGAAGTTCCTAACTCTCCCTGGGAATCAAAGACAGCTTTCCAGAACACAATTTTCTCATAGAGAGCCAAAACCAGGTCTGTTTTTGTTTACAACTATACTTTTGGTGCTTAGAACAATAACTCACACACAGCAGGCACTCAAATATTTGTTAAATGAATAAATTAATGAGGTAGTGATTATAGTGACATTTGGAGGCTCCGTCTGGTCTTGGCACCAAAAAACACAAGATACCCAACCCAGAGTCTTTCTGAGTCTTCAAGTGACCATGAGTACCAGCAGGGGTAACTTCAAAAATGCCAAGACCTCTAATTTTTCTAATATGCTCACAATATAGTAAGCTGCCAAGATATTCATGTGAATTCTCGCCTTTGAAATAATTCCTTAAGGCAATGTGTTTCTCATTTTGAGGTTATTATAAGACAAAGGAACATTTTCCTTGATTAGTTTGTCCTTCAGAAATAGAGCATGGAAAATAAGCATGTAACTTCTCAAAGCTCTGGAAAATATGAGATGGGACTAAAAGGTCTGGGCATTATTCCCTTTGGCTTGGCTCCATCAGAACCTTCAAGGTCCTTTGCAGCAAAACTCTGCTTAAAGTATAAGATACTTAACATCCTAATTCTTGTCATGGAAAAAAGCTCTAATGTAGCAAAACTACTCTGTATTGGGCATTAAGAGGGTTTGGGGATTTTTTTCCTTTTAAACATGAGTTAATCTCTACCCTGCCTCAATATCATAGTCTCAGCAAGTATCACATGAAATCAGACTGTGAATGCTTTGTAGGAGGTCAAATACTGTAGAGATGTTCAATCCAACAAATGTTTATTGAGTGCTACACTGGACAATTTGATGAAGAGCAGTGAGAAGAGCTAGACCCCACCATCAATGAACTTACTAGCTATTTAGAAAGACATGCATGAAAAGATACCTATAATACAGGGAGAGTGGGACATATTACATAATTCTAAAAGATCCTTTAAAACCCTGAATGAAAAAAAAAAAAAAGAAAAAAAAAAACCCTGAATGAGACTAATGAGAAAATACCTAAATGAATTAATATAAAATAAATCATTAGTTTTTTACTGCTGTATAACAAGTTAACACAAATTTAGTAACTTAATGGAACACCCATTTCCTTATTTCACAATTTTTGTAGGTCAGAAGTGTGCATGTAGTATAGTTCTGTTCTGCACTCAGGGTATTAGAGGCTGCAATGGAAGTAGCAGCTAGGCTAGGCCTCGCCTGGAGCTCACGGTCCTCTAGCCCATGTGGTTGTCAGCAGCATTCAGTTCCTTGTTCCTTGCTCATCGTCAACAAGGGTTTCTCTCAACTCTTAAAACCTACTCTTAGGTCCTAGAAGGCACTCTCAGGTCCTTGCCACTTGACCCTCTCCATCTTCAAAGCCATCAACAACAATCAAAAGACTTCCCTCCCCCATGCTGGATTTCCTTCTTCAAGAAGACTCCAGTCTCTTTATAGGACTTACTGATCAGATCTGTTCAATTAAGGATAATTCTCCTTTCACAAAGTAAAGTATGCCATATAACATAATAACAAGAGTGCCATCCCATAATATTCACCATTCCCACTCATGCTCGAGGGGAGGGGATAATACAGGAAGTATACACCAAGGAGGAGGAATTTGACCTTATACATAGAGAGTTCTCACACAGAGCTCCTTATCCAAGTCTCCCAACGCCCCAAGAGCGATGCTTTCTGTCACTAACACTACAGTAGTATGTGTCTGTCAGGCTTCAAGGGCCTTAACTTTGACACCCAGCCAAACCCCTCTGTCCTGTCTGGTGGTCTGGTTGTCACTGGGTCATGGGGGTGACCCACGAGTATACAGGACTCTAATTCTGCCAGATATTTTAGTGCTTTGTCTACATTATCTCATTAGCCCCCCAGCAACATATATAGTACACATTGTTTGGGTGTTCTTTACAATTGAAAATTGAGGCTTAGTCCTCAAAACCATACAACTAGGAAGACTAGAGCCAGGATTTAAACCCAACTCCATCTGTCTTTATGCCCATTCTTTCTCTACTGCACATTAGAAACTTGCCATGACTAAAGCTCCTGAGCACCCCACCCATGCCTCCCTCCCACGATGTTACACACATTCTACAAATACCTCATTAAGAACACTGCTGGGGTGCATATATTTCCATTAGAAGATGGGAGCTACTTGTCCCAGATTTTCAGAGATAGTCCCAATTTCAGAAAGATGGTCCTGATGTCGGTTCATGTCTTTGATGCTGGTTCTGAACATTTCTTTACCACATTAAGAATTCAGAGAACATGACCAGAAAATAGAAGAAAGGTCTCATTTCTCTTTGGAGATTCATAGAATTTATCTTCCAGGAAGATTATTTATATCCCTGCATAGAAAAGGGTCATTAATACTGTCTAATCAGTATGTGTAGAATTTCTTGGCTACCCCTACTGAGAAGACCCTTCTGCGAGCTGCAAGAACTCCCTATGTTGCTATTTGGTTCACATACAGGCACACACACACACGAGGATTTTATTGCACACACACACACAAGAAGATCTAATTGTGATAATTCCTTCCTCGCTCTATTGACAACATTTTTCTGCTTGTGATTATCAAAGATCTTCAGGAACTGAAATACTTCATAAAGAAATAAAGAACTATTCTCTAAATAACCTAATATCAGTGCGGTTGTTTAATGTGATCTTCAGAGGGTTATCTAATCAAGTGCTTCCCAACCTTTCCCTCAACCCTTTTCACATCATGACAAGCACAGAAAAGATGTGAGGACACAATGGGATGATTAGGTGAGGCTGCCCACAGTGGAAGCCACTGCCTTGTGTCTCTGACTACTCTTAGACCATCTTAAGCCCTGACAACTAAAGGAGGAAGGATTTCGCTTACCTATAGCCCATTCGACACCCAGACACAGAAGTTGCGAAGCTCTTCTTGACTCAATAGAGCACCTACTTAGTAACTGAGTACCGTCAGGTGTTCCATTTAATAACTGTTTACTGAGTGATCACTATAGGTAAAGCCCTGAGTCTAGGTGCTAGGAATACAGAGGTGAATACAAGAACCCCATCTTCAAATAACTCAGTCTAGTGTATGAAAACATACTCCACCATTAGGATAGGAAATCAGGGGCGCCTGAGTGGCTCCGTGAGTTAAGGCCTCTGCATTTGGCTCCAGTCATGATCTCAGGGTCCTGGGATCGAGCCTCACATCAGGCTCTCAGAGCCTGCTTCCTCCTCTCTCTGCCTGCCTCTCTGCCTACTTGGGATCTCTCTCTGTCAAATAAATAAATAAAATCTTTAAAAAAAAAAAAAAAGAAAAAAAAGAAAATCATTCGCATCTTTGTGCAAATCCAAAGGTGACCTTAGGTACTAGTTGAGAAGGATTCCTGAGGCCTCCAAGTGCAGAAGGGGGAAAGTGTACTTACTTAACCATACTTGCCATGTGGGGAAACAGCAAAATCAGCATAAGTATGCAAAAGCCACCTTCTTGCCAACCCTGTACTTTTAATAGGATATACTGCAGTTAAAAGGCCATTATACCTTATACTTTCAATTGTGACATATTATTCATACAACTATGTTGTGTTTTTATTATCCTCCCTAGTAATTACCATTGTGTTTAGTAATCAACAGCACCGATTTACGCAAGTTACTTTCAAGTCAATCACTCCAGCACTTAAAAACAATGGCTTTGAATGGAGTTATTTCCTGGGAGAATGTTAAATGTTTCCGAGTTCAGATAGCCAAGGAAAGGCGGCTCCCTGTGTGTAAGGGAAGAGAATGAAAAGTTTTCTGGCAGCTGGACCAAGATAAAGTGTTCAAATAAGTGCCATAGTGGTTTGGGAGTGAATGGGAGTAACTCACTGTTTCCTGCCTAAATTTGTACTGTTGGATACATTCAGCCACCTCACGCAGCATGCTTTTAATTACTGATATAAATCCTGATAGAGTTCTCAAGGGATCAGAAATAACCTTTAGCCATTCTGTTTGGAAACAATAGCAGAACTGCAAAGGAAAGGTAGCCAGTGCAAGTGATTCCAAGGAAACTCCTTTACGTCCCACTTATTGTCTAAGCCTCACACCACTGAGCTAGTTGCCTATGGATCTGGGTTCCAACACAAGATTTTTAATTTACAAGGGCAGACTCTATGTTTCAGCAGACTAAAGGCTAGACCTAAAGCCAGAGGTGGCCTACCCACCCCCTTGTACTCATGAAAGAAATTCAGTAGGTATTGGGTACTGCCAATTTAAAAGCTTTTCAATGAGGCTGTAACTTTCTTAAGGGAAATAATAAAATGAAGGAACAAATATGTTTGCTTCATGAGCAAGATCAAACCCACTTTCCCACTGCATTTGACCTGGGGTGGTTGAAATTAATTCTATTGAAAACATTGGTAGAGATTGAGTTTTCTTCCCAAGGGGCTAATTCTTAAAAAAAAAAAAAAAAAAGGCAAACCAACTTCAGAGGAACAAGAGTATGTGGGAAGAAGACCTTGAGCACTATAGTTTTTCTTTGGGGCTGATCCTCCTCTGCTTTAGCCAAGACTCATAAAGTTCTTTCATTTTAAGCGGGAATAGCATAGCAAGTTCACCCCACCCCCCCATCTGTCATCAGTTCCAGACAGACATCTGTTTATGAAAAGAGTTTGTTAACTGGATGTAATTGGATTCTCTTGAGAAACACAGTAACCTCAACTTGGAACTCCCTGTTCATTTACGTAATCTGTGATATGAATTATGATAAACAGAAACTCTACATGGTCAATGGACAAAGATTTGATGTATTTCCCCACCTTTGAAAATAAAATAAAAACATCCCTTTCCTTAGGTGTAGAAATTTACAGGGTACAAATCCCTTTTAAATTCCATCATATGTAATCCTCAACGTGATGCCCAGTGATAACAATTAAATAATCTGGGGTCAATCAGATTAAATGACTATACAAGATCACTCAAAGCTAGGACTTTTATCCAGTTCTTTGTATCCCAAATCTGGAGTTTCTTCCACCAGAGCAGAGAAATCTGCTGAAAGATCTACAATCCTGGCCTCCATTTCCCTGGGAACACAAGCAATGAATGAAGTTGGTATCACTGCATTTGTTATTTATGCTAAACAAAGTGGAACTCCATCCCTTCCACTCATAATTGAACATAGATTGAAGAGCTGATCTCCATTTAACTAAGAGCAGAAAGAGAAAACATGGTTTTAGTTTACAGCTGCAGGGATCTACAAACCATAAAGCAAAGAGGTCTGTGCATACTCAGAGTGCTGAGCACATGGTGCTTTGAAGGATGGTTGGCAATCAAATCCACAGAATGAGGCATCTCACAGAATGGAACACATTTGCTCTTCAGATCTGGATGATTTATATGGTTACTTCCATAGACATTGGCAGGAGCAATTTAGATTCTTTCAATTATTAGAGTAATTCTGGTGCAGAACAGGTAAGCCACTTGAGTGGGTAGAGAAGCAATTGTATGTCCTCTCTTGCTCTTGGGCTCTGGTAACTGTGGTAAATCCAAATACCTTTAAGAATGACAGAACCTCTGGGCACCTAGGTCACTCAGTTGGTTGAGTGTCAGACTCTTGGTTTCTGCTCAGGTCATGATCTCAAGGTCCTGGGATCAAGCCCTTTGTCACACTCCACACTCAGCAGAGTCTGCTTGAGATTCCCCCCTCCTTCTCCCTCTGCCCTCCCCTGGCTCATGCTCGCTCTCACTCTCTCTCTCTCAAATAAGTAAATAAAATCTAAAAAATAATAATAATAATGACAGGACCTCATTCCCAATCTCCTCAGAGGATGCATGACTAATACCTATTCCTTGGAAGAGAAGGGAGAACAGAGGCAGAGCTGACAGCCAGCTGGGAAGGACATCACTTAGAAGTCTTTACTTGGGCACAAGTTCATTAGGTTCAGGCCTCTACACCTTGAAGAACTTTTCCCATGAGAGCCCACGTCCCATTCCTGTACCTGAGAATCAAGGCCTAGAGGGTACCTGGTGGTAGCAAGACTCTCAATCTACTGGGAGGGCATATAGGTAGGAATGAGTCCCCCTTGACCTTGGGCTTTGTAGGGACAGACTCAAATGACCTACTTGTATCTCTGATACTTTGCCTGGGGAAGCCTAAGACTTATCTCTTCCTCAGTGATAACATATCTGGGAACCAAGCCCTAGATCCAAATATCAAACCATCTCTTCCCATAACTTCAAATATTACCTAGATGTTCATGACTCCAAAACCTTTATCTTCAATTTGTTCTCTGTATTTAAGAGACTAGGGTTTTTTTGTTCATTGTTTCTTTGTTCATTTGTTTTGTTTCTTGTTTTCTACATGAGTGAGATCATATGGTACTTGTCTTTCTCTGAGCAGCATTATACCTTCTAGGTCCATTCATGTTGTAGCAAATGCAAAATCTCATTCTTTCTCTATGGCTGAGTAATATTCCATGAAGTATATGTGTCTTCTTAATCCATTCATCTAATGATGGGCACTTGGGTTGATCCATACCTTGGCTGGTGTAAATAATGCGACAATAAACATAGGGGTACATATATCTTTTCAAATTAGTGTTTTTGTTTTCCTTGGGTAAATACCCAGTAGTGGAATTACTGGATCACATGCTATTTCTATTTTTAATTTTTTGAGACTTTTATCAATGTGACGCTGAAAGTATGGTACTCAAACAAGGGAGAGGTATAAACTATACCTCATCAAAATGGTCCAAACTTTGGTCCATCGAAAGACAATGAAGATGAAAAGCCAAGCAACAGCCTGAGGGAAAATATTTGCAAAATACTCATCTGATAAAGGACTTAAGAATTTAAAAAAAGCATCAAGAAATTAAAAAGAACACAAAGAACTCAGTAAGACAAACCAATAATAAAATCAATCAAAAGATATGAACAGACATTTCACAAAAGAAGATACACAGATGGCCAATAAGCACAAGAAAAGATGCTCAACATCAGTCATTAAAGAAATGCAAATTAAAGCCATGATAGGATGGTATTTCACACCCCCTAAAATATGTGGAGGAAAAGCAACACACATCTTCCTGGCGGCAATGTGAAATGGTACAGCGCTGTGGAAAAGTCTGGCAGTTCTTCAAAAAGATAAACACAGAGTGATCATACTTAATTCCACAGCTAAGTGTGTAACCAAGAGAACTGAAAACCTATGTATGCACACAGACTTGCATGTGAATATTCACAGCAGCTTTATTCACAGCAGCCCCAAACTGGAAACAACCCAAACATCCATCGGCTAATACGACGAGATGTGATGCATCCATATAATAGAATGTTATTCAGTAAAGAAAAGGAACAAACTATGAATTCATGATATGAGATGGACGATCCTCAAAAACATTATGCTAAATAGAAAATCAGACACAAGGAACTACATACTAAGAGTCCATTTCTACAAAGTGTCCAGAAAAGGCAAATTAATAGAGGCAGGAAGTAGATTACTAGTTGTCCAGATCTGGAAGTGGGAAGGAGGATTAATTGCAAATGAACATGAGGGATGTTATTGGGGAGATAAAAATGCTCCTAAATTGGGGCACCTGGGTGGCTCAGTGGGTTGGAGCCTCTGCCTTCGACTCAGGTCATGATCTCAGGGTCCTGGGATCGAGCCCTGCATCAGGCTCTCTGCTCAGTGGGGAGCCTGCTTCTCCCTCTCTCTCTCTGCCTGCCTCTCTGCCTACTTGTGATCTCTCTCTCTGTCAAATTAATAAATAAAATCTTTTAAAAAAATAAAATAAAATAATTTTTTAAAAATGCTCCTAAATTGATAAATGTTGATGGTTACATCACTAAGTTACTAAAAGTCAACAAAATGTACGCCTGAAATGGTTTTTCTGATATAGAAACTATACTCCAGTGATGTTATGATTTGGCAAGGCTTCAATCATTACAAAGCTGAAATGAAACTGGTGGATTCCCTTTCAAGGAGGCTTGCTCACATGTCTGGCAAATTGGTACTGGACGTTGGTGAACAGCCTCAGTTCCTCCACACCAGAGCTTCTTCAAAAGGTTGCTTGAGGGCGCCTGGGTGGCTCAGTTGGTTGGGCGGCTGCCTTCGGCTCAGGTCATGATCCTTGAGTTCCGGGATCGAGTCCCGCGTCGGGCTCCCGGCTCCACAGGGAGTCTGCTTCTTCTTCTGACCTTCTCTCCTCTCATGCTCTCTCTCACTTTCTCTCTCTCTCTCTCAAATAAATAAATAAATAAAATCTTTAAAAAAAAAAAAAAAAAAGGTTGCTTGAGCATTACAATAGCCAAGACATGGGAACAACCTAAGTGTCCATCGATGGATGAATGGATAAAGAAGTTGCAGGACAGACACACAACGGAATATTATTCAGCCACAAAAAAGAGGAAATTCTACCATTTCCAACAACTTGGAAGGAACTATTTATCTAATAGCCACATAAAACCTAAAGCAGGTATTATTACCCCAGCCTATAAATAAGGAAACTAAGGTTCCTAGAGGTTGAGCGATTTTCCTTAGTCACACAGTAGCAAGTGGCTGGGACCAAATTCAAAACCAGATCTGCCATGTTTCAAAGCCAACACACTTTCCATAACTCTACTGTTTCAATTTGAAGTCTGTGGCAAAGACTTGAGCCCCTTTTGCCCAAGGGATTGGCTAATGAGAGTTTTAGCTTACAAGGCTGCTATTTAGGTTCAGCGAAGGAATTCCATCATCACCAGGTTGGACCTATCTTTCAAGGGACATAACCAAATCCCACTGATCAACAGTTCAAAAAAGAGGCTTTTGAGTTCATGGGGATATAGAATACCCTTTAATCATAATTCAGCCAGCCCTTCATTTTACTGATGAGTAAACGGAGGTCAGAAAGTAGAAGGGATTTGATCAAGGTCTCACAGGTAATTAACAGCAGAATCTAGGCTAAACTCTATATGACCTAAGGTCTAGTCCAGATTGCCCGTTTCCCACCCCACTATACACTATAGCCTACTTCATTCTCTAGGGAAAAGGAAAATAAAAAAAGAGTCAGAAGGTCTGGGTTTGAATCCCAGCTTTGGGCTTTTCTACCAGTGTGACTTTGATGGGTATCTTAACCAAACTAATCATGAGTTACTCCCTCTGAAAAGTAGAAGTATAACCTTTATCTTAAGGCTGTTTTAAAGCTTAAACAAAGCAATAAGTCTGTGTATGTTTATCATAATGCTTAGCACATAAAAGGCACTTATTCATTAAAACCTAAGCCACATAGTTCATACATTTGTTGGGATACACTTCTTTCTTTTAAAGATTTTATTTATTTGACAGAGAGAACGAGATCACAAGTAGGCAGAGGGAGAGGGGGAAGCAGGCTCCCCGCTGAGCAGGGAGCCTGATTCAGGGCTCAATCCCAGGACCTTGAGATCATGACCAGAGCCGAAGGCATTGGCCTAACCCACTAAGCCATCCAGGTGACCCTGGAATACATTTCTTATTAATTCCCATGTTCCCTTTTCCATCCTCCTTAACCAACTTACAATGGCCCAACACAACTTCTATCCTTATATCCTAGTTTTATATTTGAAAAAGTGATGGGTCTCTCCTCTCGTCAGTACTCAGGCCAGGGCCAAAAATCCCTGGTCCAGATGTGATGGTCTCCAGGCAAGAAAACATAATCACATAGGTAATATATAATTAGGAGACAAAGTAGAGTAGGAACACATTCTCCAAAGCAGACCTCCTGGACTAACTCTGCCATGTATCATCTGTGTAGTCTTGGAAAGAGGTTAAAACTCTGTGACTCAGATGCTTTGTCTCAAAAATGGAGGTGATAATAATACATATCTCATAAGTTTGTTTTAAGAATTAAATGAGATATTTATCACTTTAAGTTCTTAGCCTAGTGACTGACAAATCCAACCAATATGGCTTTTCTTTGGTCACTGGATGCGGAGGCAGGCACAACTGTAGTTGGCTCTGCCTGTCTCTGTGTGATATGAGCCTGTAAGGGCTCAGTGGCAGCCATGGAGCCTGGCTACTCCCTCACTGTCTGGATTAGCCCTAGTAAGCATGCATTGGTCCTGCAGGTCAGAAATGAGAGAGTCTTTGGTCTATCCTGCGGATTTCCTCAGGGTGATCTGGAAGGAATTTGTTCTTATCTTAAAAGAAACACTTAACTGTTCCCCAGTGGGGAGAAAAATACAGGTGGATTTCTGGTTAAACATGGCAGACTTGGGGCGCCTGGGTGGCTCAGTTGGTTGGGCGACTGCCTTCGGCTCAGGTCATGATCCCAGAGGCCCGGGATCGAGTCCCACATCGGGCTCTCAGCTCTGCAGGGAGTACGCTTCTCCCTCTGACCTTCTCCCCTCTCATACTCTCTCTCTTTCCTAATAAATAAAATCTTTTAAAAAAATGGCAGACTTAATGTATATTTCTACTCCACTCAAAACTCCAATGAAATGATAATAAAGGGGTAAAAAGTGGGAATTCACAAAGACAAAGAAAATAGAAAAGAAGATAATAGATTTTAAAACATTAATATTTCTGAAGGTTAAAAGGATAATTCCATGGTTATAGACTTACTGGAGAGGAAATACTGAAACCAAAGACCACTGAGGGAAGTCAAAATGGAGCAAGCAGATTTGGGTCATGGAGTTCCAAGGCTCAGGAATATGAGATATCCGTACTCTGAGAGCAGAGTAGAAGAATAAGACTAAAAAGAGGATATGTTGATGGTCTGTATATAGAAGGAGCAGTCGGTTCCCCCATCTCCTTCCTTTTGAGCAAACAGGGGAGTCCCCCCACACTGATCACCCCCAACTCAGATTGTACATGGGAGACTTGATCTCTAGAAAGTGAACCACAAAGGCTTTGAACTGGGGATACCAGGTGCAGACAGAAGCAGGGTGAATAATAAAACCAAGGCCATTAAAATGTTTACATTCTGAATGGTAAGACCCTTACCTCACTTCTACTGCATGGTTCCTAGACCTCTTTCAGGCGGTCTTATACTCTCTGGGCAGGATTTGGATATTTCTTCTCCATAGAAGTGGTTTGGCCCCAGAGAAAAACACCTACAGATACTGTCATTTCATCTGATGAAAAAGCTGGCTTGGTCCTGATCACCCTATAATGATGCTTAAAGTTCAACACACTCTCTCTGTACCCAGAGTTCCCTGTCAGGGTCTAAGTGCTTTACTTAGCTAAAAAATGCCAGATGTTTGAGGAAAGTCCCTTACATGAAAGGCAGAGATCAAGACCAATAAACTGAAGAAGAAGAAGAAGAAGAAGAAGGGGAGGAGGAGGAGGAGGAGGAGGGGGGGGGGAAGGGGGAACTTCCACAGAAAAGAAAATTGAAACTAACAAACAATAATATAAGAAAACAAGATAAGAATATAATATCCATAGAGCAAGAATGGGTGAATTTAGAGAAGTGTCCATGGAAATAGACCAATATGATTAAAAATAAAAATTACTTTTGCTAAAGGTCAACTGAAGGGCTGGAATGTAAAGTTAAGGATATCTTCAAAAATCTAGGAGAAAAAGTTAAAAATAGAAAAATAAAAGAAATACATGAAAATTAGAGGAATGAGAGTAATAGCAAATTAAAGGTGGATAAAATTCTTTGCTATTCTACCTCTCCCACTGAGAGGTAGAATCTAAATCCCCTCCTCTTAAATACAGCTGGTCTGGGTGACTTACTTGACCAATAGACTGTGGTAGAAATGATGTTCTGGAACTTCCAAGCCTAGGTTACAAGAAGGCTTGCAAATTCTTTCAAGACTTCCTGTAATAATACTCCTGTAATACTACTCCAAACCCAGCCACCATACCCTAAGGAAACTCAAGCAGCCCTGTGGGGAGTGCCACGTGGAAAGATACCAATGCCCCCCATCAACAACACCACTAACTTGCTGGCCCTGTGACTGAGCCATCTTGGAAGTAGTTACTCTAGTCTCATTAGAGACTGCCAAATAAAGCAGAGATGAAGCTATATTCCACCAAGTCCTGCCCAAATTACAGATTTGTGAGCAAAATAAATTATTACTGTCGTTTTAAGCTGCTTGGTTTTTAGATGGCTTATTATATCTCAATAGATGACTGGAACAAGGGACAACAGTTGACCAATAAGAATTTTAGAAAGAGAGAGGAAGAAAATAAAAAAAGAAAGAAAACAATAAAAGGAAAAAACTTTCAAAATAATAATACAAGGGAAATTCCCAGAACTGAGTCTCTAGATTTAAACCGAAAGAAACAAAATATTGAGTGGCCAACAAAATGCATTAAAAAATACCTCTTCTAAGGAACATCATCATAAAATTTCAGAATACTAGGGATAAAGAAAAAATCCTAAAAACTTCCAAAGATAAGGAAAAAGGGGGTGAAGGTGAAGCACATAAAATATCAGGAATCAATGCTCTTCACAGTAGGAATTTAGAAGACAGTGAAGCTGTATCTCAAAGTCTTTGGGAAAAAAATGTTTTAAAACCAGCATTCTATTCTCAAATTACGAATCAAGTGTGATGCCAAAATAAAGACATGTTTTTTCACAAGCAAGTTGTCAAAGATTTATTTTGCCAGAGGAAAGTAAGCCAAGAATAATGACATCCTGGGGTCCCGGACTTAGGGATCCCACACAGCAAGGTGAAGGAATTCCCAAGGGGAAGGTGAAGGACAATCCCCTTGTACCAGCTGAGCAACCCAAGCCAGCTTGGAGAATGGAGGGCTCCTGGGGGATAAAGGGAGATGGATTCAGTAAGTTCCCTGGTGTTTTGACCATACTGAAAGGCATTTGTAGTTCTGGAAATGATTCAGGCTTTTGTGAGTGATAAAGTAAGTGAAGAATTATGAAAAAATGAAGTGTGAAAGAAACCATCAATTCTAAGAAAAGCAAAAAGTTATAGAGAAAAGAAATGCAAACACTGTATTCTGCAGACTCAGCTGTGATAATGTTGACACGGTCACACTAATGTAAACACAGATTATTAACTCAACCTTGTGAAAGTGATGGGATTATACTATAAGGATGCAGGAAGGAAAGCACGTGTCAGGAGAGGGGGTGGATGACCATTTAAGAGAGGTTAATCGTCTTCTGCCATGGTAAAAAAGTGTTAGCTAATATCTTAAATTGAAAATCAAGAGAAAAGAGCCTAAGCAATTATTTGAATATAAGACAACATATTTACTTGGGCCTATATGAGAAGCATCAGTCTTTCCTGAAAGAGGATTTGTGCAGGGAGAGCAGGATCCAGACCAGGGGAGACAGTGCTGTATATAGGGCTCATAATTTAAGTGCGCAGCCCTGAAAGTGAGTGCCTCCTAACATTTTATGTCCTTGACACCTCACTTGCTTCACCCTAGTCCCAGCCCTAGGGGACAGCACTGGACACCATACAGGTGGTGGCAGAAAGAGCAAATGGTAGAAATGATAAGGAAATGTAGAGGGGGGGAGGGGGCTCAGGGCTGTGTATTTCACCTCCTAGCGGATGGACTGAAGAGACTTTTAAATCAACTCTGAACAGATGAATAGACTTTTGCAAGGCAGAGAAAAGAAGGGGATTCTAGGTTCAATAAACAAATGCAAAGAGGGCGCCTGGGTGGCTCAGTTGGTTAAGCAACTGCCTTTGGCTCAGGTCATGATCCCAGAGTCCTGGGATCGAGTCCCGCATTGGACTCCCAGCTCCATGGGGAGTCTGCTTCTCCCTCTGACCTTCTCATCTCTCATGTTCTGTCTCTCTCTCTCAAATAAATAAATAAAATCTTAAAAAAAAATAAACAAATGCAAAGAAACAGAGGCAGGTATGTGAAGTTAGGGGGAAAGAACATAACTGCATGAAGGAAACACACAGAATTTAATAAGACCTTATTATAGATCATAGATTCCAAAATAGTGGGTTAGAGTCTTAATACATAATTAGATTCTTGAAAAAGAATTAGAGCCCAAGAAATGAATCTAAGAATATTCTACAGTTGACTGCCTTTCTCTCCAGAGACTCAGAACAAATCCAGAGGCTTCAATTTGTAAGCATCAGTTGGTTGACATATTTGCCCATAGTGGGGCTTGGGATACTTGCATTAGATGGGCATAGAAGATGCTTCCATTCAGAATCACTTTAATGTGAGTTTTATGTTTCCACAGTGGGGCTGAGTGGGCAGAAGCCTGCTGAGGAGAGATTTGTCCCTTAACACCAGGAAAGCATAATCTGTTAGGTGCCATGGGACTCTCCCTGCCCCAAAGCCAGGTTCCCTTGTGTCCCTGGGAACTAGATCAGGAAGTTTAAGTAAGAGAGGCCCAGAATTTGTGGTGACTGAGATATCACTGTGAAAGCAAACAAACATTTAGCCCAAGATCCTCTAAAGAAATGGTCGACAATGTTTTGTTTGCCTATTGACTGGCTTAGCATAATATTTTTTCAATCTTGGTCTTGTATCAATTTCTGACAGTACAATTGAAGGCTAATGCAAGAGTACATTGTCTACAGGACCAGCCAAGGAAATTGGGAGCTTGGTCAGTGGCTGTAAATATCCTCTTGGTATTTCAATTTGTTTACTCTGAAGTGCTCTCTCAGGGGCTGAGAGGGTTCTGGGACACACTGGCACCAGGTTTGCAGTGGGAAAGATCAGTTGCTGAGATAAGGGTTGGGGTCCGCCTTGAGACGTGCCACAAAAAAAAGATCTGATTTAGCCATTAAATCCCTCCAAAGGGTGGTGAGTATAGCTATAACAATGGGGTATTCAGAAGAACACTTGGTAGGCAGGAAAGGGATGTTCAAACACAAATGCAACAGAGGTTTAGAGGACTGATTTGTCACTCCCTCTTCTTCCAGGGACCTGATCACTGACTGAACTTAGAAGACTACACAAGTAGACTCCTACTTTCAGTGACCCAAGAGATGGCAGAGACCAAACACTAAAGCCAGAGGACAGCAAAATCCACTGAAGATTTGTCCCCAGTGAAAACAGTCCGGGTCCACATGACTCACTGTGGGTGGTCCTGGCTCTAACTTGGGGTGAATGAGCTCATTGATCTTTGTTTTTAAGCATCTTAATGAATTTAACTACTCTAGGAGTAAGGTTGTTGGCAGAAACAAAGAGAGAAAGAGAAAGAGAGGAAGAAAGAAATGAAAGAAAGATAAGAGCACATAAAGAAATACACAGAAAAAAAATATATGTGCATAAACCTATGTAGGAGGAAGAATCCTGAAAAACATTTGCCAAGGTTTGCAGGGTACCAAAGGACTCACACATATTCCTAGTAGGTGGTCCACTAAAAAGTCTAAGAGATACTCTGAAACTAACTAGCTACACACACGCGCGCGCGCGCGCTCACACGCGCACCCCACGCATGCATGCACCCAAAAAACAAAATTAAAAGGATTCTTCAGGGTCTGCGATTCTTCAGTCTGAAATCTCTTGTTTGTATTTAGTGTGGAGTGTTTTCCCTAAAGGATATCCTGTTTGAGATTACTATTGGCCTGTTCCTCTTAACATCCTTAAAGAAACATCCAGAAAAACTAAATAAGCCCCCACCCCTCCAATAGCATGCCAAATGATTTGTCTACAGGAGGTCAGGGAGAGAGTTATGTGAACTAAGATGCATTCTCGTCTCCTCCTGCAGGTTCCTGCTATACCCCAAAATCCCAAATTGCTTCCCAAGAGGAGAAGGAAACTTGATCCTGCTACTGGCATCACAGAGGGAGGGAGGTAGCATGGCTTTGGAATCACCCAATCTGAGACCAATCCCTGCCTTAGCAATTGAGTAGCCTCAAGTAAATCTGTGCCTCAGTTTGTTTGCCTGTAAAAGGAGAATAAATGTTTATCTCCTAGAGCCATTGCAAGAATCAAATGAGCAAATATATATATAAGCACTCTATAGTTTATAATGAATTTTAATACACATTATTATTATGCATATTTCTCCCATCATTGTGAAGATATCATATTGACTTCATAGAATTGGCAGTTGAAAAAATAAAATGATTAGAAATACTCATTTTTATTATTTAGTTCAGCAATAGATTACATACTCTTTATACACTAAAAAAGCAAATAATGTGATTGTTTCTTACCATTGTCAGATTTAAAATATCAAATTTCTCAACCAATGTTTCTATTACCTCCTCTTTTAGCAAACACTCTAGAGTGATATGATGCCAAGTACCCTGAACACCATGTGGGAAGTGGAAATTAAGAATGACAGAGACAAAAAAAAAAAGAATGACAGAGACAAATCCTATAGGACCCAGAAAGTTATAGTATTTTATACTAAGTTTCTACCTCCTTCAAGACTCTTAAACCTGGTATCTTCTAATTCTGCCTCAGACATTAGGTTGAACTTTCAACATAGCTCACCTGGATTACTACAGTAAACTTTCTCTTCTCTCTGTCTTCAGTTTTATACAGTCCATTTTCACAAGAGCAAAGATGGATATGTGTATTGTCTACCATGTCACTCTCCTTACCACTCCTCATATCTATGCTGTGTCTCAGTAAACAACTTTCACTTTCTTGAATTGTGCTATCTCTGAGATTTTTTTGCCTGAAATGGACCTTCAAAACCCCTTCTCACCTTTGCTTCTCAGATCTTAGCTCAGGTGTCCCCTCCTTTGGGGAGCATTTCTAACAATCTTGTCCATCCATCTGCTCCCAGCTCCTAAAAGATGCCCATCCTGTGTGATTTATGAAAGTCTATGGATATTTTTATCATACCACTAATTACTTGGCATTGCCAATTACTGGTTTTCAGATTTTCCTTTCTATATTATGAACATCTTAAGGAGGGGAGTTATGTCAAATGTCTTTTTATATTTCTGAAACCTAGCACAGTGCCCAACGTAGATAGGTCCAATGTATGTTTACTGTGAATAGATGAAATTAGCAAAAGAACAATTCTGTGAGCTGAAATGAGTTGCCAGTTGATTGCAGTTTGTTTGTCTGAGGAATTTTAGGATAAGGTCAGACAGCTCTCCTTTTAGGGTGCTTGGAAATTGCAGACTTGACAGAGGTAGGGAGATGGACTAGATGGTGCATGCACCCCGTCTGGTCCTCTCTCTCGGCCTGAGACTGGAGGGGTGGGAGAGTAATTTCTTCAGAAAAGGGGGAACCAGAGTAAAAAGCAGCTAGTGGTTGTTGAGCACTCACCATCCACAGGACCATGACAGCAATCTAAATCCAGAGTTCCGTCTCCACGATAATCATGTGAGTTTGGTGTCTTTAATCCCCCTTTTACAGATGGAGAAACTGAAAATTGGAGAGTTTAACTGCCCTTCCAAGATCACATAATTTCTAAATGACAAAGCCAGCACCTGAACTCAGATTCCTCCAGGTTCCTCCATCCATGCTTCTCCAACCGGAAGATGTGTAACCTCACAGTTCAGTGGTGTGTGGGCTACCCAAAGCAAAAAATTACACATATGGCATGTTTTCCTGGGGCCCTATTACTTAAAGATTTGGGGGGAAATACTTTATTCATCATCAAAAACCACACAATTAAATACTTAATTTGTAAAGATGTTCAGATGAAGAGAGTCATAAAATGTTTTCAGATTTCAAGCCAGTTGCTGTGGACCGGACCTCCAGGCTTCCAGGCTCTATACTCTCACGCTCTGGAGTCCATCAGAGCCACTGTATGGAAATGTTGGAGAAGCTCTGGACTACTGTCAAGAAAGCAGCGGATGCATGCCAAGATTAAGAGGGGGGCTGATGACACATCGTCCTCTAGACCGTGGGACTGCTGCCCAAGAGGCTCCAGCTGTGATACACATGGTCTGAGGAGGGAGCACAGAACAGCAGGAGCTCATCTGAGCATTGGGTGGTTTAAAAATGTCCAAGAGGATATTTCCAAACCCTGAACATTGGCTATCTCCCCTTCTTGACTAAGCAGCAGATGCTGGTTCAGGGATGCGCTGTCTTGCCAAGGAGACTGAACAGAACTGATGGTGTCTGGATCATCCAGAATGGGAACGGAGAGAAGGAAAGTATGATACGTCACTGTTTAAGCTGAATTCAGAGGCCCAGTTAGCAAATGGTTTTCTGCTGGGGTTCCTCCTCAATTTAGACTTCACTGGTCACTTAATCTTTGAACAAAGTCACAAAATTGTCAAGCCAACCTAAGACTTGAATTCTATTCACATCTAAAAAGCATATGCCATATTTAGTCTATGGTAAGATAATTTTTTCATATTCTAGCATCTCTATGTCTAAAAATAAGATTATGTGTCATATAATCTAATGACCCATGTCTTTTTTTTTTTTTCCCTGAGTGTCACAGTAAATAGTAATGTATTTTGCCATCAATAGCTTCTTGGAGTCCAATAATGTATCAAGCTTTTATAAGTGGGTTTCCATACAGACGCTGTGCATATATGTAAGTTTAAACACTATATGCTATTGAAATTTGTCTTCTTATAAACTCTCCAAATAAAGCACTATATATAAAAGACATAAAAGGAACTGTTGTGACCAAGACAGGAATAGAGCCCCTTCCACAAAGGTCCCTTGAGTATCCCCTGGTGCCCCTTCCTGAGGCAACTCCATAGCATACGGCAGATCAAACAGGCAATACGTGGATGAAAGCATAAATGAATGTAAGAATTAGAGCTGATCTATTTCCATATCTTTATCTGCAACTAAAATCCAAGAAGAGGCAGTTCCAAAAAAAAAAAAAAGAGGCAGTTCCTGTGTCAATAATAAAGCTTTGTGTCACTATTTGATACTATTTGAGCCCATAAATAATATAAATGCATGATTTTGATAAATTTTAAAAATACAAAAAAACCCCAAAAAATCTGTATGACTTAAATGAAGTTATATTTAGAACTAAATTAATCAAAATCAATAAGTGTATATGTTAATAAATAAGCACATTAATTAATTAGGCATCTGACAAAATGCTTTCTACTGAGTAGTGAAAGAATAAAAAAAATCCCAGGCAAATTAAAATAGAGGAATCAATAAAAGTAAAGGCAGAAATTAATTATAAACAAAAAAGAGTAAGATGTATATATGAACTGGGTCTTTGAAAAAGAATTATAACTACAATGAGCAATAAATTAGGTAAATCAGACTAGACTAATTAAGAGAAAACATGAGAAGGAACAAGAATAGAAGAATAACCATAGATGAAGAAGAAATGAAAATAATTTTAAGAAATATTTGCAAAGGAAACATACTTTAAAGCCTGGAACAAATGGACTTTTTTCATTAAAAAGAGAAACTGCCAAAATTGACTCGTGAGAGAAAAAAAATTAAATAGACCAATTGTGAAAGCTGTCAAAAAGCACCAGCGTTTTTAAAACCATGCCAGAGGACAGAGTAAGAAGATTCCACATTGTAATTATATAGCCAGCATAATGATAACACAAATATCTGATAGGACATAAGGATCACTCTAATGTATATCGATGCAAAACTTACAAATATTAAAAAGAGAATTAGCAGTATATTGGGTAATTATACAGTAGGACCATCTGAAGCTTGTTCAGAAATCCAAAGATAGTTCAATGTTAAGAAATATGTTCTTACAAGTCATCCATTAATAAGTAAAAAAGCCAAAAAACATATATTCATTTCAAAAGATGCTGAAAAGTCATAACGGATACTTCTCTAACATGAAAAAAAAAACAGTATCTCAAACTATTCTACCTGCTTAATGGTAAATAGTTATAAATACTCTTGTTAATAGAAAAAACAAAGCAAATTATTATAAAAAATATTAACAAAATATTAACATATTTAACAATATAAGCAAAATATAAACAAAAATTATCACTACCTTTATGTAACTTCTTTCTGAAATTACTTTTTTAAAGATTTCATTTATTTTTTATTTTTTTAAAGATTTTATTTGAGAGAGGGAGAGAGTGCAGGTATGCATGAGCAGGAGGAAGGGCAAAGAGAGAGGGAGAAAATCTCGAGCAGACTCCGTGCCCAGTACGAGCCCAACACAGGGCTTGATCCCAGGACTCTGAGATCATGACCTCAGCCAAAACCAAGAGTCAGACACTTAAACAACTGAGCCACCTAGACACCTCAGGAAATACTTTTCAGTGCAGTCTGACACAAAAAATAGAAGTTAAAAAAAGATTAGAGAAGGAAAAATGATCGTTATTTATAAATATGTAGTTGGGAAGTTTAGGAGAAATGACTGAAAATCTTTTTTAAAAATAAGAGCAAGTAGTGGATAAGAGTAAGTGGTTGAGTAAGTGGTTGATAATAAAAAATTCATTAGAAAACATAATGCAATTTTTTTAATCTAATTCACAATTAAATCTAATTCTTATAATTACTCTTGTAAGAGTAAATGAAAAAATAAAATATTCAGGAAGACTTAATAAGAAACATCCAGGCCATTTTTTTAAAAGTGTTACAGTTCATCTAAGGAACAAAGAAGACTAGAAGATCTCATGTTAAAAAGAAATCAATTTCTCCAATGTAATCTATAAATTCATTGTAATCTGATCAAATCAATCACTTTACATAAATGATTTCATGACAAAAAAATGTGCGAATAGGGAGATTCTGAAAGAAGAACAATGAGTTAGCATTAGTCAGATGTTATTTTTAAATTATAAAGTTACATTATCTTATTTAATGTTAGCACAGAAAAGACAGATAAATCAATGGACTATTACAGAGGTACCAAAAATACCAAAATACATATGGATATCTACTGAGAAACATGTACAAATGAATAGAGCAGAAAAATATATCAAATATTCATTATATGATATTAGTATAACCATCAACTTGTTTAGAAAAAAAAATAAAGCTGGACACCTATCCTGATCCTTATTCAAAAATAAAATCTAGGGATGCTTGGGTGGCTCAGTTGGTTGGGCAGCTACCTTCGGCTCGGGTCATGATCCCGGCGCCCTGGGATCAAGTCCCGCATCTGGCTCCTTGCTCGGCGGGGAGCCTGCTTCTCCCTCTGCCAGCCACTCCCCCTGCTTGTGTTCTCTCTCTCTCTCTTTCTGAAAAATAAATAAATAAAATCTTAAAAGAAAAAAAAATAAAATAAAATCTAAGTCTAACAAAGATTCAAACACTTTTTTAAAAATACCTGAATGTACTAAGAGAAATATAGGTAACTTTTTCAAATTAATCTTAGAGTAAGAGTCCTTCCTTATGATGATGGTACAAAACCCAGAGACCATATATTTAAAATAATTATAAAGTATAAAACTCAGAGACCACACACTTAAAATAGTAGTAAGCATGACTCTGGAATAGCAAAAATACTATGAACAAAAATTTAAAATAATAGCACATTAGAAAACATTTATAATGTGTTACTACCAAAATGATAATATCCTTATAACAAGAACTCTTTAGAAGCATTTATTAAAAAGAGGAAATATAGGGGTGCCTGATTGGCTCAGTTGGCTGAGCGGCTGGCTCTTGGTTTCAGCTCGGATTGAGATATTGGTGTTGTGAGATTGAGCTCCACAAGGGGCTCCAGCTCCTCATGGAGTCTACTTGAGATTCACTCCCTCCTCCTCCAACCCTGCCCCTGCTTATGCACAAGCTTTCTTTCTCTTCCTCTCTTAAACAAACAAACAAAGAGTAAATATTAAAGATGGCAAAGGACATAGATCTGAGGGGGAAAAAGAGACACTAAAATGGTGATAAGCAGGAAAAGATACTCAACCTCACTAGTCATTAAAGAAATGCATATTGACCAACAATGGGACACCATTTTCTTCTCAAAAGTAATTTCATGATGACTATGGCTGGGGGTGGGAAGCACTCTCATAAATTGCTTGATAGGAACAGAAATTGGCACCAACCATGTGGAAGGAAACTGGGCAAACTCTATCAAAATATAAAATGCACAATCCTTTGTGTCCATTATTGAACTTCCAAGAATTCACTCAACAGACATGCCCTTTTTTGTTGTTGTTGTTTAAGATTTTATTTATTAGACAGAGTGAGAGATCCCAAGTAGGCAGAGAGGCAGGCAGAGAGAGAGGGGGAAGCAGGCTCCCTGCTGAGGAGAGAGCCTGATGTGGGGCTTGATCCCAGGACTCTGAGATCATGACCTGAACTGAAAGCAGAGGCTTTAACCCACCGAGCCACCCAGGTGACCCCAGACATGCCCTCTTATGTCTCTAAATACACATATACACAGGTGTTTGTGGCAGCACTGCAGCCAATAGCAGACGTTGGAAAATAAGCCAAAGATCATCAGTAGGGTACACTTAGACCATGATATACACACATCCTGTGAAGCATTGCTAAGCTCTTTAAAAGAGTAAGATAGATGTATATATAATGATGTGGTGAAATGTCCAAGGTACATTATGTGACAGAGCAAGCATGGTACACAACACTGCTTAGCATAAGTCCATCTGTAATTTTTAAAGCATACACAAAAATGTGCAAACACTTGCTGACACAGAAAATCTCTGAAAGGATAAGCGAGAATGGGTAAATATGATTACTTAAGGAGGGCAGGACTAGAAGCAAAGATTGAGCACGTCTAGCTTTCACTTCTGTACTACCTTATAGCTCTTAATAGTGATCATGAGTTTTTTAATTTTAAGAAACTAAATTTTCTAATAAATATGTGAGATCTTATTTTCTTGGAGCCACAGGCTTCTAAGATCTAGGATGTTTGTGGCCCTTGCATTATTATTGATTATTTAATTATCATAAAGATAACACTGTGGATATTATGATACCCACTTTATATATGAGGAAACTGTGCTTTTAAGAAGTTAAATAACTCTCTCAAGTTACACAAAGTGGCTCTGTCACAGCCAGGATTTTAATTGAAATTGGAATCTTCCTGGTTCCAAGACTGTTGTATAATACTGGATGCTGGCTTCCAGTTCTTCATAATTGTTATATCCATTAGGACACCCACTGGATCCACGAAGGCCAGGATTTTTCTTGGCCTCAGTCTCTGCTGCATATCGGGTCCTGGCAGAGTAAACTCACAAGAACTATCTATTGAATGCATGAAAAGCACCAGAGATTTAATAGAATCATGGATCTGATTTTATCACAAGAGTTAGGTAAAAATCAGAAAATCCCAAGTAAGATAAGAATTACAAGGCCTTCACCTCTATTCTCTCTTTTGTATTATCTTGTTTTATGGCATAAGTAAGTCTGCATATGATCCTCAGGCTGTCCCACCTCCTTGCATAGATGGAGACACACGTCTGAATTTTAACCAATAGAATATGCGGGGAATTGATGAACGCTACCTCTTGGACTTGAATATCAGCAAATATTTGTATTGTGCCTTAGCAAGTAATAAAGTTCTTTTCATTTTATATAGTATTCCCGCATAGCCTATAAATACTGTTTCATTATCTTTTAGCCTTTAACATTACAGATGAGAAGTCCAATATTTTTCTCACTATTTTTCCGTTGTAAGTAACTTATTCTTTCTTCCTGGAAGGTTGTAATATATTCACATTGTCTTAGGAATTCAGGAACTTTATCAGAATATTGCCTGTGAATGTTACGTGTCATCAGTCCTGCCTTGAACCTGATGAACCCCTTCAGCATGCAAATTCAGATCTGTCTTCAACTCAGGATATCTTCTCTCCCTACTATTTGTTAAGCAATTAATTATTTTCCCAATTCTTTTTTGAACTTCCGTTTTTCATATGCCATGTCTTTGGGATGCCTCTCCCCAAACTTCTTTCTCTGCATGGCATCTATCTTTCTCTTTGCTCTGGGCTTTGAGATACATCTTCCACTGGCCTCCACTGACCACTCTCCCTTTCAATCATGTTGAATTGGGAAATCTGGTGGTTTGGCTCCATGTTTGTGGTACACTTGAGTCTCCTGTAGTGTCTTTGTTTGGGTTTAGATGGTCACTTGTTATACTCTAGCAAGTCATATTCACGGATGGGCCTCTATTGAGTCTCCTAACTGGTGTCAGCCAAATGATAGCATGAGGGAAATATTTTCTACTCCCAGGAGGTTGTCAGTCACCTGTGAAGGCACCCAGAGGGTGCCCTCTACATTCTAGCTAAGATAGGTTCCCATATTCTGCCATTTCAGGGTCAGAAAGGATACAGCCCCCAGATCTAGCTCCTGCTTGGCCTCATAGGGACCATAGAAACCAGATACCTTCAAGGCTGATGTCACCCTTTCCTCCAGGACTGTATATCTCAGAATCAGCATTTTCTCAGGATTCCCCAGGCTAACCTTTCCTTATAGTAGAGTGATCTCTTTTCTAGCTCTAACTCTGCTTCTTGAGGAAGAAAGTCCTCTCTCTGGTTTCTCTCCTCAACTTAGCCTCATGTCCCTCCCATCTAGCCCAAGAGAAGAAGGAGTTGGGGGGCACCTGGGTGGCTCAGTGGGTTAAGCCTCTGCCTTCAGCTCAGGTCATGATCTCAGGGTCCCGGGATCGAGCCCCGCAGCGGGCTCTCTGCTCAGCAGGGAGCCTGCTTCCTCCTCTCCCTCTGCCTGCCTAAGCCTACATGTGATCTCTTTCTCTCTGTCAAATAGATAAATCTTTAAAAAAAAAATAAGAAGGAGTTGGGGGTCAAAGAGAAGAGAGCTGCAATTAGGTGGCCATCTTCCCAGAATCCTTGCTCTTCTGTGTTCTTACAAATTGTCTTCTCTTTTTAAGTGAAAACAAAGGAAAAAAAAAAGTCAAAGCAGGACTGAAAGAATAAAATGTCATTTACATAAGCAGAAAGAATCCTGATCAGTGATAGAAGAAAAAGCCCTGCACTAGAAACCAGACAACGTGTTGCTCATTGTCTTGGGGAATCTTGCAAGGGACCTGTCAGTGCTGCACTTCAATTCTCCCTTCTGTTAAATGAAGATGCTAGACTGAATATTTATATGAGCTGAATATTTATACCCCCCCCAAATTCCTATGTCAAAGCCTAATCCCCAATGTGATGGTAATTGTGAAGATTAAGAGATAATCTCTCAACAGCATGAGAACGCAGCAAGAAGGTGGCCATCTACAAGCCAGAAAGCAGGCCCTCCCCATACCTGATCTGCTGAGACTTTGATCTTATACTTCCCAACCTTCAGAACTGTTAAGAATAAATGTTAAGCCACCAGTCTACGGTATTTTCATTCTAGCAGCCTGAACTGACTAAGCCAGAAACAGTCATTCCCAAGGCCTAATCCAACATGAAACCCTCTGTTAATTCCCTGTAATGACTTTTGGTCAAGGAAAGGATTAGAAGGAGGAGGGAGAGCATGAGGGGGAGGAGGAAATAGAAGAGGAGGAGGGAAAGAAGAAGAAAGAACTTTTTATAATAAATTGCAACATGGGTTTGAGAAGTGGTTATATCTTCTGAGTCTTATAAATCACTTCTGAAACAGCTTAAGTGCCTCGTTGCTTCTTTATGCTGCAGCCAATGCCAGAGGGTTACGGGATGTCAGTTATTCAGCAGAAGTCATGCATTGAGCTTACTGGCCAAATCAAGGAAGGAGAGAAATGCCATTTCATTCAGCTTATTTGTCCGATTCAGAGACATAAAGTATCAGAGAGGGAACCCCTTAGGCATCATCAAGTTAAGCTCAGCCTCCTGATTCATGTTCAACCCAGGTCTAAACTAACGCAGAAACTAAAAGTGCAAAAGAGCAAGAGTCAAAACAAACAGAGCCTGGGGCGCCTGGGTGGCTCAGTGGGTTAAAGCCTCTGCCTTCAGCTCAGGTCATGGTCTCGGGGTCCTGGGATCGAGCCCCACATCGGGCTCTCTGCTCAGCAGGGAGCCTGCTTCCTCCTCTCTCTCTGCCTGCCTCTCTACCTACTTGTAATCTCTCTCTCTCTGTCAAATAAATAAATAAAATCTTAAAAAAAAAAA
>CM052804.1:25351307-25440573 GCA_028533885.1 Nasua narica | reverse complement strand
AAAAAAAAAAACATATATATTAATGGTTAGGTTAACAACTTAGTAAAGTATATATTGTTATTTTATGTCATAGATTAAATAGAGAAAAATCAACAAAACCAAGAGTTGGTTCTTAGAAAAGATCAATAAAATTGACAAATCTTTAGCTAGATGGACTAAGAAAAAAAGAAGATTCAAATTACTAAAATCAGAAATAAAAGTGGGGACATTACTACTGATTCCATAGAAATAAAAAGGATTATTAAGAGTACCATGAACAGGGCGCCTGGGTGGCTCAGTTGGTTGAGCAACTGCCTTCGGCTCAGGTCATGATCCCGGAGTCCCGGGATCGAGTCCCATATCGGACTCCCGGCTCTGCGGGAAGTCTGCTTCTCCCTCTGACTTTCTCCCCTCTCATTCTCAGTCTCTCGCTCTCTAATAAATAAATAAATAAATCTTAAAAAAAATATTTAAAAAAAAAAAGAGTACCATGAACAATTGTACACCAGTAAATGGGATAACCTAAAGAAAAGGGACAAATTCCCAGAAACATAAAATCTACCAAAACTAAATCATGAAGAAATAGAAAATATGAATAGCTCTATAATTAGTAAAGAGATTTAATCAGTAATCAAAAATCTCCCAACAAAGAAAAGCCCTGGACCAATAACTAAGAAATTCCGCCAAACATTTTAAGAACTAATACCAACCGTTCTCAAACTTTTCCAAAGAACTGAAGAGGAGAGAACACTTTCTAACTTATTCTATAATTCCAGAATTACCCTGATACCAAAGCCAGATACAGGCACTACAGTAGGGGTGCCTGGGTGGCTCAGCTGGTTAAACATCCAACCTGGTTTCAGCTCAGGTCATGTTCTCAGGGTTCTGGATTGAGCCCCATGTCGGGCTCCTTGCTCAGTGGGGATTCTCCTTTCCCCATCGCTCTCCCTCTGCCCCTCCCTCTGTTCATGCGAGCTCTCTCTCTCTCTCTCTAATAAGTAAGTAAGTCTTCTTTTAAAAAAAGACACTACAGTGGGGCGCCTGGGTGGCTCAGTTGGTTGAGCAACTGCCTTCGGCTCAGGTCATGATCCCGGAGTCCTGGGATCGAGTCCCACATCGGGCTCCCAGCTCCATGGGGAGTCTGCTTCTCCCTCTGACCTTCTCCCCTCTCATGCTCTCTCACTGTCTCTATCTCAAATAAATAAATAAAATCTTAAAAAAAAAAAAAAAGACACTATAGTAAAGGAAAATTATAGACCAATAACCCTTATGAACATTAATGCAAAAATCCTCAACACAATACTAACAAACCAAACTCTTAATGTCCCCACTTTTATTTCTGATTTTATTTCACTATGACCAAGTGGAATTTATTCCTGGAATGCCATAATGGCTCAACATTAAAAAATCAATCAATATAAGAGTATTAATTAAATTAATAATAAATGAATAATTAATGACTGGTAAGTAAATAAAGGAGGAAAAACCATTGATCTCATTGATGTAGAAAAAACATCTGACACAATTCAACATTCTTATCATAAAAACACTCAAAAGGAGTAGTAATGGAAGAAAACTACCTTACCATAATTAAAGCTATATATGAAAAACCCACTGCAAACATCATACTAAGTAGCAAAAGCCGAAAAGCTTTTCCTTTAAGTTCAAGAACAAGGCAAGGATGCCCACTCTCACTACTTTTATTTAACAAACTACTGAATACTACTAGCCAGAGCAATTAGGCAAGAAAAAGAAATAAAACACACCCAAATTGGAAAGGAAAAAATAAGGTGATCTGTATTCAGATAATATGATCTTATGTATAAAAAGCCCTATCTATATATTCTACACACACACACACACACACAAAAGCTATTAGAACTGATAAATGAGGGGCTCCTGGGTGGCTCAGTTGGTTAAGTGTCTGCCTTCGGCTCAGGTCATGATCTCAGGATCATGGGATCGAGCCTGTGTCAGGCTCTCTGCCCAGCAGGGAATCTGCTTCTCCCTATCCCTCTGTGCGTGCTCTCTCTCTCTCTTTCTCAAATAAACAAATAAAATCTTAAAAAAAAAAAAACCTGATAAATGAGTTCAGCAAAGTAGGATACAAAGCCCACAAACAAAAGCCAGTTGCATTTCCACATACTAACAAACTACCTGAAGTTCCATTTATGATAGCATCAAAAAGAATAAAATACTTAAAAAAAAGAATAAAATACTTAAGAATTAACTTAGCCAAGGTGGTGAGAGACTTGTATAATGAAAACTATAAAACATCACTGAAAGGAACTCAAGCAATGTATATCTATCTATATCTCTATCCATATCTATATTCCAGTAATTCCACTTCTGGTTATATAACCAAAAGACCTGAAAGCAATCTGGAAGAGATATTTGTATACCAACGCTCACAGCATTATTATTTACAATAGCTAATACATGGAAGCCACCCAGTGTCTATCAAGAGATAAAAGCATAAGCTTAATGTAGTATATACATACAATGGAGTATTATTCAGCCTTAAAAAGAAAGAAATCTAACATGTGCTACAACACAGATGAACCTTGAGGATATTATGCTAAGTGAAATAAACCCAGTCACAAAAAAAACAAATATTGCATGATTCCACTTATATGAGTTATCAGAGTAATCAAATTCATAGAGACAGAAAATAAGATAGTGTTTTGAAAGGGGGTGAGGAAGGGGAAATGAGGAGCTATTGTTTAATGGATAGAGAATTTCAGTTTTATAAGAAATGTTCTCTGGGGAAAAAAGAAAAGAAATGTTCTCAAGATGGATAGTGGTGATGGTTGCACTTCATTACAAATGTATTTGATACCACTGAACTGTACACTTAAAGATGGTTAACTTTATGTTACGTGTATTTTACCACAATAAAAAAAAATTTAAAAATTCTGAAGGCTGTTAAATTGCATATAAAACCAGTTAATTGCTATGGTATAATAAAACTATAACCTTTGTAGTAATAATCCTATTAGACAAAACCATTTAAGTAATATCATTTTCTCCAAGTTTAGTCTTAACTATACAAAGTCTGGGCCCTACTTAATGGTAAATAGTAATTCAAATGATAAGCAAGGTCCCGTGGATAGGCTTATTACACAATTCTCTATGTATACTTGAAAGTATGTGACCATCCTTTATGCCTTATTTATCAGGTTTGGGTTATCTTGTTTTTTTAAGATTTTATTTATTTATTTTGATAGAGAGAGATCACAAGTAGGCAGAGAGGCAGGCAGAGAAAGAGGGGGAAGCAGGCTCCCCGCTGAGCAGAGAGCCTGATGCAGGGCTCAATCCCAGGACCCTGAGATCATGACCTGAGCTGAAGGCAGAGGCTTTAACCCACTGAGCCACCCAGGCACCCCTGGGTCATCTTTCTTAATATGATCAACAGAAGCAGGCACAGTTTCCACCCTTAAGGAGCTATAACTGGGTGACACAATCGTCACATTATCACCCACCTCGATTTCAACTGTTTGAGCGCTATGAAGGAGACGTACGTGATAGCTGTGAGTAGTTACAACAGGGATTCACCTAATCCAGAGACTGGGAAGGCATCCATGAGGAAAGAGACAATGAAGAAAAATATGAATGAAGATCATGAGTTAACCAGTCAGACTCCCTTCTCTTCCCTAACCACACATCTCCCCACAGTTGTGAACATCATCTATATGCCTATTCCTCCCAAGTGAACATACCTAGCTAGCCCTTCCTCTCCTCAAAGATCCAGACCTGAGAATCCACCTGGATGGCACATAGGCTTTTCACATCCATGTGTCTAAAGCGGAGCTCTCCGTTTCCCCTTCTGATTTCCGCCCCCCTTCATTTTTCCCTTCCTTCTCCCAAAGTCACTCTTGCCCCCTACAGTCCATTCTCCACACAGCAGCCAGAGTGATCCACACAAAAAGTAAATCATGGCATGTCAATCTTCTTCTAAAATCCCTCCAATGGCAATTAGAATAAAATCCAAACTTCTCCCACTGGCTTGCACAGCCTTATAAGACCTGACATTGGTATCTTCTGACTTCATCTTTAACCTTTCCACTGCAAACCCTGCCCTCTCCTCAGCTTGACTCTAGACACACAGACCTTCTAACATTCCATGCTTATTCCCAACTTAGGCCTTTGAGCTGCCTGGCTCCTCTCATCATTCAGGTTTCCCCTTAAATATCATGCCTTTAGAAAGATATCGCCTAACTACCTGATCTAAAGTACATGCAATTTCTTCCCATGAGATCTCTTGACTTTAATTCTCTACATGGCTGTTATCACAAGCTGGTATTTCTTCTTGTTTACTTTTTTGTCTGTCTCCCCAACCCAAACCCCAAGCCCTACACACGTATCTCTCCTCCACAAGAATGAAGTCCCTACTACGGAAGGAACAATGAGGTTGTTTGTTTGTTTGTTTTTAAGATTTATTTTATTTAATGGAGACAGAGAGAGAGAGAGAGAGAATGAAAGGGGAGAGGTCAGAGGGAGAAGCAGGCTCCTCTCAGAGCAGGGAGCCCGAAGCGGGACTCGATCCCGGGACTCCAGGATCACGACCTGAGCCGAAGGCAGTCGCTCAACCAACTGAGCCACCCAGGCGCCTAACAATGAGGTTTCATATGCCAGCACACTCCTAGCAGAGGAGAGTGCCTGGCTCATGGTAAAAGCTCAATTAATATTAGCTGAATAGATGGATTTTACATGATCTGTTCTTTTTTTTAAAGATTTTTATTTATTTATTTGAGAGAGAGAGTGAGAGAGCATGAGAGGGGTGAAGGTCAGAAGGAGAAGCAGATTCCCCACGGAGCTGGGAGTCCGATGTGGAACTCGATCTCAGAACTCCAGGTTCATGACCTGAGCTGAAGGCAGTTGCTTAACCAACTGAGCCACCCAGGTGCCAAACATGATCTGTTCTTGAACTCGGGATTAATTGCTCAGGTGGTTGAGCACCAAACTCTTGGTTTCTGCTCAGGTCATGGTCTCACGGTTGTGGGATCCAGCCCCATGTCAGGCTCCATGCTCAGCACAGAGTCTGTTCAGGATTCTCTCTTCCTCTGCCCCTCCCCCACTCATGCACAGGCACAAACTCTCTCTATTTCTCTCTCTCTCTCTCAAATTAATAAATAAATATTTAAAAACAGAAATAGAAAGAATGGTACCTATTCCCACACACCCCCACTGGCTGGGAGTACATGGCCAGCATTAGGGGGGAAAAGGCCAGAAACTGATCAGAAACTCATAGAACTGTTCTTTTATGACACACAGCAGGACTTTAGGCAAGCTATGATGCACAGAAGCTATGTGAGTCCTTCAGGGAGACCTTTGTGAGGCTCTGAACACAGGTAGGGCTGCTCTGCACCCCAGGTGCTGCCCAGCTAGGGAGAAGGCCTTCCTTCTTCCTTCCACAGAAACAAGCAGTGATCCAGCCCACTGATGTGCAGGATCATCTGGAAACAGCTCCCTGGTGTACATGCTGGAGCTCATCTACGTGGCTACAGCAGTGTTGAGGTTCCATTTTGGGAGCAGCACACATACCAAGCAAGGTAGGAGCAGAAGAAAAGCCTTTGGGAGCTCAAAGACATAGCAGGGGATTGGTTAAGAGATACTGAATACTGGTGGGACATGGGGGAAATATTTATATAAAATTATTATATTTTGCTTTCAGAGTTTGTCAGTTACTTGGCATCTGACTTAAGCATGAGTTACTTTTTTCAGTTCTCACAATAACTAGCAAAGTATTCTTATTCCTAGTTTCAAGATGAGGGCACTGAGCCCTACAGCGGTTAATCAGCTTGTCCAGTAATGCATATAGAATGTTAGGAGGAAAAACCAAACCCAGATTCCCAAGGCCTATACTCTTGTCCCACTAAATAGGCAGTTTTCAGGTCACAGATTCAAAGCAGCAAATCAGAACTCAAGAGATTATAGGGAGATGCTCAAAGAATTAAAAACAAAACAAAACAAAAAAACCTTGAAACCACAATTTACCCTTGAAAGAGGATACAGGAAAACAGCACAAATACAACAGAAGAGTCACTGAGCAAAATTCAAATTAAGTTTAGTCTCTTATCTTTAGGGTACCAGTAAAACTTATAAAAAATTTAGTTAAGATTTCTAACAGATCCTTAATATAGAAGAAGATTTGGTGCTGGAATGGATGTATTCATTGAACATACTGAACATCTAATATGTTTACTATCCTTCGAGAATATTCTTGGCACTAGGGATGTGATAGGAAATAAAAGAGATCAAAATTACTGACCTAATAGAGTTTATATTTTAATGGATAAGAATCTTGTATAAAATTGCTCTAAGTGTCAGATTGACTAATTTGTACCATGCTTTCACTATTAATTGGCAGTCCTCTGTATGCTGTGTAAGTTTAAGCTAAACTATCTGTAAATCGCAAAATGTGTCCTTCCTCTCCTGTGAGACCACAAATCATGTCTTCAATTCTTGCAAACAGCCATCCCTGGACACAACCTGAACTCAATATTGTTGCGCAGGGCTCCATGACAATTGAAAGTAAAGGAGACATCATATTCCACTAAATTTCTTCCAAGACTAGGAAACCCAGAACCCATTTGGATCAAGAGAGGGAAGCCCATGGAGGGGCCAGTGCTCAGATTCAGTCTCCAGCTAACATGCTGGACAGTTGCATAACTGACTAATTTTCTTCATTTCCCCAACTAGGCTTTAGTTGAAGTGTCAAATGATCACCCTCGCCTTTGCACAGCTATCTGCTCTCCGGGGTTGCTGCTCTCAGGCGTAAAGGAAAACCCTGGGTTAACTCCTCCAGGTCCATTTATCTCAAAGCTTCGAATCAAGGTTCCACTTTGCTCTTAGAGATCTGCTCCTTCCCTTTTTCAGCTGCCAAAAAAACAGAGTGCTCCTGCCAGGTTTCAGAAACTGTAGTCTCTTGATGATGCAAGAAGTCAGACTGTTTTGGTACAAGCTTTAGAAAGCTCTGGGGATCCTGCTTAGAAGGAGATCAGCCAAAACACAGGGTGAGGAGGGAGTGGGAGGAATAAACTGTTTGATCCAATGTCAAATCCCACCACTGACTCCTTTGAACAAGGCTATCAGATGAAGCCCTCTTGCAGTGAGCTGTGGGAAACCAGAGATTCCACTTACCTTCTGCCTCTTAGAATCAGACAAGCCCTCTACACAACAAGAGGATGAATGGGAAGCAAGTGGACAATTCTCTCTGAGCTGGGTGATTTAGGGAGGTTGTCATGGAAGCACAGAGGAGTGATGAGGGAGGTTTGGAAGGAGGGGTGGACCAAGCAAGGAGACTTTCCACTCCTGAACAATAGTGCGAACAGCAGCAATATTTGGGGAAGGTGGAAGAAGGGCTCACTGTTAAAGGCTTTGCACTCTTTGCCATAGGGCCAGTGGGGAGCCTCTGAAGAAGGCTGGGGAAAGACTTGGACATATACAGTGATCTGGAAACAGTCAAAATCCAGTTGCTGTTTGGCTCTCTGCTTCCAGGGAAATGTGGGCTGTCTGGTTTTGATTACTACACTCTTATCACATCAGGCTGTTCTTTATTGGAAGCAGTTTCATTTCCAAGAAACCTGTTTTGCTTCTCCTCCTTTGCACTCTTCTGGGCCCTTGCCTCCTCCTCCCCCAGTCCCTGCCTAAGCCCTAATCCCATCTCCTCCACATCAACTCCTTCCTGTCTAGGAAAAAAGTTGCTACATGACCCTAGCTCATGCTAGACCTAGCAAATAAAAGGATTAAAGTTTGGCTGGTGACTGCAGCAGATGGCAAAATAGGAGTCCCCAGCCTTTGCCTTTTCCAGGTTACTCCCTTCCTGCCTGGGTGGTTAAAGGGACCACAGACCCCTGTCCATTTGGCGGTTATAAGTCAGCAACTTGGCAGAAGTAGCCAGTGTGTTTGCAAGCAGGACTCCTTGTGAGAAGCCTGGTGGCCCACAGTTCCAAAGGCAGGATAAAGCAGCATGAGGCCACTGCCACCCCGCATGGCCATCGCCCCCAGAACTCGTGGATGTGTGCAGAACGCACTGAACATCCTCTGCTGTTCTGCAAGTTCCATGAGGACCCAAGTTTGCTTCTTTCTCTATCTCCCTCACATTTCCTCCCCGCCCCCACCTTATCTTTTCCTAGAGTCCCACTTATAAAATCTGTGGTTGAAGGGTATACTAATTCCCACCTCATCTGTGTGAGAAACCATTTTACCCAGAGTCCTCTGAGGTCTCCCTGCTCGTTTTTAGAGAAGAGAACCTTAAGTCTTCTCTCTCTTATGCTCTGCCCTCTGAAATTCCAAAACCCTCCTCAAATTTTCTAAGAACTTCTCAAGAGGTGGATCCTTTTAGTCAACCCTGACTCTCAACTTCTGCTCCCAATGGAGATCATGTGGGTTGTCAATCCTGTGTCTACTGTACTTTTCTTTCCACACGAGAGTCACCCACATAAGAACCTGGCACCTGGGGGGTGCCTGGGGGGCTCAGTCAGTTAAGCCTTCAGCTCAGATCTGATCTTCAGTCTGCCTTCAGCTCAGATCATGATCCCCAGAGTCCTGGGATAGAGCCCCACCTCGGGCTCCCTGATCAGTGGGGAGCCTGCTTCTCCCTCTGCCTCTCTTGCTCTCTCTCAAATAAATAAAGTCTTTAAAAAAAACAGAACATGGGGGCGCCTGGGTGGCTCAGTTGGTTGAGCAACTGCCTTCGGCTCAGGTCATGATCCCGGAGTCCGGGGATCGAGTCCCATATCGGACTCCCGGCTCTGCGGGAAGTCTGCTTCTCCCTCTGACCTTCTCCCCTCTCATTCTCAGTCTCTCGCTCTTTAATAAATAAATAAAAATCTTAAAAAAAAAAAAAACAAAAAACAGAACATGTACCCTCCTCAGCTTAAAAAAATGAAAGTGTTCATCAGACACGTGTGTGAGTGGATGGAGAGGTTTATATTAGAGCTACACACAACTTCAAATTACATACAAATGCCCCTTTTAGTGATATAGTCAAACCATACTTGGGAGATTTTTCATAGACCGCATGACCCCATGAAGCCCCAGCCTCATCTCCTTTCACCGACCCCTCTTCCTCCCTCCTCCTTGTTGGATCAGTCTTTGTCATTCCAAGGGGACATCTGTTTTAATAGACCCACCTTCCTCAGAAGCAGTTATGAAATTTGAAAGTGTTTAATTACAAAGTATTTCAAACATTTAAGAAAGTCCAGAAAATAATATCACTGATAATATTTTAAGATTTAGATGTTAAAATATCACCATTTTTGTTTCAGCCTGCTCACTGGCTCAGGCTCTCTCTTTCTCTTTCTCCTTCCCCCTCTCTTTCTCTCTGAAATAAAATTCTTCTAACAAACTAAAGCCAGGCCCATCCCTTTCCTTCTCTTCCACTCTCCCTAAGATTAACTGATACCCAAGAATTGGTAGATTATTTTCATGCATGTTCTATGCTTTTATTATATATGAATGTTTCCAGAAATGATATCCAGTTGTATAGGGGGTGTTTACAAAGATTTGCTTAAATGGCACTTTGGACTGGATGGTGAGAATGATTTTTATGAGCAGGAATAACATTATCTTACTTTGGATTCTATTTCTCACAATCTCAGCCCTGAACCCAGTGGCCCAGCCTCTTGTAGATACTCAACAAATATCTTCTGAATAAATTACACAAGAAAATAATATCCACCAAATCATCAATAATCAAAGCATGCCAAAAGGTTAAGAGGTTACCCAAGATAAATCATATTTTATAAATAATTTTTAATTTTTAGTAAGGAAATTTCAATGACTACAAATAATTCTTCCAGTATAGGTACGTTCTTTCCTAGGAAAAGCTTAGGGAGCTTCATAAATGATTCATGAGGGAGCCTTCCAATGCCAGGGTTCAATCTATGTCTCCTTTCACATGACTCAGTCATGACTGATTTCAGTTGGATCCCCTGGGGCGGAAGGAAGTTCTTAGACTATATCCTCCCATTCCCAAAACTTCTGACTTCATGGATGAGTACAGACTCTCCTCTTCTCTCACCCTAAGTCCCTCCTGTCAAATGCCAAGAAAAGCACCTGATATCATTGTCTCTGGAGCAGCCAAGAACACCAGCAGTCATTTGGTTTAACGGATAGAGTCCGCATCCCTAAAACATTTTTTAATGTGCCTGGTTATGAAGGAATAGAACTGGAGAAACCTAGTGGTCTAGACTCTTAGCTGCAACTCCCTGAAAGCTGGAAATCTCACCCAAAGTGATGGTACTGGGAACAGCTCCAACCTCCTTGGCTAGCTTAACCTTCAGTAGAGTGGCCATATAGTTTATCATCCAAACTCGTACAACTTGAGAGTGAAAGATGGAGCTATTAATAATTATACCAGGTGAACAAGCACAAACAGACTCCTCTTGGCAAACCAGGTTGCAGGTTACCCTAAATCAGTAATGCTACATAAAAGCCAACACTGTATCCCCTTTTGTAAGGTGCTTCAAATGACATATTATCCAGAGCCACAGGGAATGATCCCCTTGATCCCTCTCCCAGGGAAGGTATAAGGTTGAATGAGTCCTTTCTCTTATAGCAGAATGTTACCTAACCTTCATATAATTAAGCTGGGGGGAAAGAACTTTTTAGCAGAGGATAATTTAATTCAATTTCTATTTCTTCTTTTTCCAATGGGATGAAATGAAGGCCAACTCTTCCCCTACCATCCTTTGAAAGTTTGCAGGGAAATGATAATACATATCACACCAGTATAGATCAGAGAAAAAAGAAAATGTCACCATTTGTTCAAAACTGTGACTCGGAAGCAGAACCCATTTGGCATCGGTAGTGGTGTTTACTAGGTGACCATAAAGTTCCATGAATAACAACATGGTTTTAATATTAGACAAACCTGGGTTTGAGTCTCAATTTCATCACTACTCTCCATGTGACCTTAGACAAATTGCTTCTCTAGTCAATTTATATAAAATGGGGGCTTGGGGTGGTAAGGATAATATGAATCTTACAGGTTAATTGCAAGTTTTCAGTGAGGTAATGAATTTAAAGCTACGAGGACAGGGGCGCCTGGGTGGCCTCAGTCATTAAGTGCTTGCCTTTGGCTCAGGTCATGATCCCAGGGTGCTGGGATCGAGCCCCACATCAGGCTCCCTGCTCCACGGGAAGCCTGCTTCTCATTCTCCCTCTCCCTCTGCTTGTATTCCCTCTCTTGCTGTGTGTCTCTCTCTCTCAGATAAATAAATAAAATCTTTAAAAAAAAAAAAAAAGCTACGAGGACAGTGCTTGGCACATATTAAGTAACTAGGAAATACTAGCTATAATTATTACTTATACTATTTAAATCTTCGCTGTATTTTTTTTTTTTTAGCATCACCTCTCTCTCTACTTCGTGTATCCTCGCTGCCCAAACTAATTGGCTACTTAACTTTTCCAAAAAATGCCTGGTCTCTCTCTGTCACCTCTATGTTTTTGCTACTATTCTGTCTGCCACCTGGAATGTTTGCCTCTTTCTTTTCTGTTCTTATCCTATTGGCTCAGCATGGACATATCTTTCCCCTTTTCCAAGGTCCACTTCACCTGCTACACCCTTCAGGGAGTCTTTTTTTTTTTTTTTTTTTTTTTTTAGATTTTATTTATTTATTTGACAGAGAGAGAGAGATCACAAGTAGGCAGAGAGGCAGGCAGAGAGAGAGGGAAGCAGGCTCCCTGCAGAGCAGAGAGCCTGATATGGGGCTCAATCCCAGGACCCCGAGATCATGACCTGAGCCGAAAGCAGAGGCTTTAACCCACTGAGCCACCCAGGAGCCCCTTCAGAGTCTTCTTAAAGGTGAATTCTCCATCCCCGAGTCGATTATCTACCATGCATTGTAGGGGATTAGTATCTTCCTAGTAAACTATGACATCTTCAAATATGAATCAGTATTATGTCTGATTAATGTTTCTCTCCCCCACAGTATTTAGCATATAACCTTGCAAAATGTGCTCAAGAAATATTTCTTAGCTATCATGAAGTTTAGAACACAGTGGTTAACAGCTGGAGTCAGGTACCTGGGGCTCAGTCATAACTTTTTAACTGTGGGCTCCAAAGCAAAATTTTTAACCTCTTCAAATTGTGTTCTCCTCTGCACAATGGGCATAATGCTGCACAGGCAGGTTTAAGAATCCTTGCTGTAGAATTAAGCCACTGGTGAACATTCCAGAGGTGATAACCTTCTGTTAGTTTCTCATTTAGTAACAACTCCAATCCACTTTAGTTATCTTCAGTAATACACTGAAAAGAATGCATAGCTCTCCCCACTTACGTGAAAAGGTCTACCTGTAAAAAGGTCTATCCTACATCCTTCACTCAAGGTTAATTCTAACTTCCCACATGCTCTCCTTTGCAATGGCTCTGATACTCTTGTGTTTCCGTGTGTTCTTCATGATGGGCAGTATGGACCATTAATCTCACCCATTGTGGCTGTTCCTATAGTCAAGAACCCTTAGAGATGTTCTTTTTATCTGTCACGGCATATATAATAACTGAAGGCTGATCTTGGCCATTCACAGTATCTTCCTTCTGGGTCCTTACTATGAGTCACCCTTTTTTAGTCTACCACTTGGTTTTTCTTCCCTCCCCTGATAGCTGGCTCCTCTGCAAAACTTGCTCATTTCTGCCTCTAAGCCTTGGCATGGGCCATTTATCCACCTCTCCCACCCAAATGTGTAGTGAAGAAGATGGGCTCTGGAGTCTAAGAGAAGTGGATTCTATTTCTGGCAGTATTAGTGACTGACTGGAAATGTTGGATATGATTATCCTTCATGAGATTTAAATTCCTCATCCATAAAATGCAAATGAGTAGATAAGAGGGACTTCTAAGAATACGATCAAGTGAGCTAATGTGGAAAGGCTGCCCTCCAACATCAAACACATGGAAACACTGGAGAACATATAACAAAAAGAAAAAAATTTAACTATATGACAAAATGTATAAATAATAAGAGAAAAATTCCTAGGTCCCAGAAACAGAATAGGAACTCAATGCCAGGGTAGAGAGGATGGTAGACAAAGCCAAAGAACTCCCAGAAGAATCAGAGGGGAAAGGAAGTAACCCTCAAATCCCTGCAAGACAAGGTGGAGAGCTCAAATTTCCTACTTTAAGCAGGTCCAATGTATGTGACAGATAACAGATTAGCATACAACATGTACGAGTAACCAGGATGCCTGTCTAAGTGGGGAGGCTCAAGTCCCGAGGTAGAAATATGAAACTGTTCTATTGTTCGAGTGATTACGGACTGTGCTCTCACTGAGTAGTGGGCTTCCCTTACAAGTTCTCAGCATATGACTGGTAGGGATTGGTGATCAGGCCATTATTTGGTGTGGGGGATTGGGCAAACTCCAGGGGATCGTGTCCTCATGGACTCCTCACCCTGAACTACTGGATGAAGCAGTGAGGCGCCTTCTAAAGCACAGGAACTCTGAGCCCTGAATGTCCAGATGAAAGGATGATAGTGCTCCAAGTCTTGAGCAAACACTCTCCTTTCTCTTTTCATTTCTTCAGAAGCAACAGTACTTATGCTGTGGAAATATATATATATATAATGCTGTCTCTTGAGAAAGTAGAGTGGTGGTTGCCAGGGGCTAGAGACAGGGAAGAAAGAGAGCTATTATTTAATGGAGATGGAGTTGCAGTTGGGGGACATGAGAAAGTTCTGGAGATGGATGATAGTGACTGTTGCACAGTATTATGAATGTACTTAATGTCACTGAACCGTACACTGAAAAATGGTTAAAATGGCAACTTTAATGTTACGTATATTTGACCACACGAAAAAAAGAAAGAAACAAAAGAAAAATTATCTTTCTGAAATTCACACCAAAAGAGCATTTGAATGTAGAAGACTTAACCAGGGGTGCCTGAGCGGCTCAGTGGGTTAAGCCTCTGCCTTTGGCTCAGGTCATGAGCTCAGGGTCCTGGGATCAAGCCCCTGAATTGGGCTCTCTGCTCAGCCGGGAGCCTGCTTCCCCCTCTCTCTCTGCCTGCCTGTCTGCCTATTTGTGATCTCTTTCTCTGTGTCAAATAAATAAAATCTTTAAAAAAAAAAAAAAAGACAACGCATTCTTCTCAAAGCAGAATCATCTTTATATTATAATTAATATAACAAAATATATATTTAAATTTTGATTTTTTTTAAATACTGTCTCCTGATTGAATTATAAAGGGAAAGATCTGGTAAAAGAAGCAGAAAAAATAGTTCAACATAGCACTATTACTCTACTGCATTTGTTACCTCATGTAAGTGCCCGTGAGTAGGCAGTGCGCATCGTAGAGATGAGGAAGGAGAGGAGATACAGAGGCCCCTGTGCCACAGGGCTGATGCTGGTTGTGGTGGGAATAGAGATACACCACCCAGATCTCCCCTCAAGGAAGCACTTGCTGCCCAGCTGTGGGTTGTGAGGGCAGCACACAGCCTCCAGGGGTCAGCACTACAGGGTCGGCCTCAGCAGCAGAGAGCCCTCTGCCTTAGCCCTCCGGGAAGGTCATGCCCTCCCCAGGGCAGCTCACATCCAGTGGTAAGATCCATACCTTCATAAATGCCCAGCCATTTTGACCCAATGCAGGACAACGCTGTCAGGAATTTCTTGTTCCAGTTCCCCATGAGTTAGCCAAAACTCTGTCAGGCCTGCTTCCCACCTCTACTCCTCCTCTGACCAATCTTGTTTGCTTTCCCTCTTCCTTTCACAAGTACTGATTCCCTATATTAGCCAGTGTTCTTCAGAGAAAGTAAAACCAATAGGATTTATTTAGAAAGACATTTATTATGAGGAATAGGCTCATGTGGATATGGAGGCTGAGAAATTCCACAATTTGTCATCTGCAAGTCAAAGGCCCCAGAAAGCCAGTGATATAGTTCCAGTCCAAAACTGAAAGCCCAAGACCCAGAGGGGCCAACATCCAAGGACAGGAGAAAATGGATGTCCAGCTCCAGCAGAGAGCAAATTCACCCATCCTCCACCTTTTTGTTCTATTCAGGCCCTAAGTGTATTGGATGATGCCTACCCACATGGGGGGTGGGGGGCAATCTTCCTTACTCAGTCTTCCAATTCAAATGCTCATGTATTCTGGAAACACCTTCATACCCACATTCACAAATACTATTCTACCAGTTTTGGGCAACACTTAACCCGGTCAAGCTGACACATAAAATTAACTATTGCAATCTGTAGTGAGCATCTTACAGCCCAAATTCCACCTGAGCCTCTCATTCTAGAGAAGTCAACCTGTCCTGGCTGCTATTCACAAAGGCTCACCTTCATTCACCACAACTACGTAAGACTTCAGGGCTTGTTCAACTTGCCAAGCCCCTTTCCAGTAATGGGAGCAAAGAGAGGAATCGCTTTCATCCAGACCAGGAGAGCAGCTTTCGGGTATGTTCTCTGTATGCACTGTTGGCTGCTTCACTCTAGAATACTAAACAACTCCCTCCATTGCTGTTGTGCTCCTACAACCAGAAAGGTTGATTCACTCTAGACCCAGGACCTCAGATCTGAGATGCAACGCTGTCCAGTATCCCTACTATTTTCATGCCTGCCTCAAAGCTTAACTCTGTGCTGCCCACTGCACACCCATACGATGCTACGGCAGCCCTGTGACCCTACTGCTCTCAGCCTGGGAGCCCATCTCCAACTTCACACAAAGTTCCTGACCTAGAGGAACCCCCTCATAGTCACATCGACAAATGGGCAAACCTAACTGTATCCTTCATCTTCTGCCAGTTACCACCCAGTATCCTTTCTCATCTCAAAAGCCAATTTCTTGACAAGTACACTGAGTCTCATCCCCCACCCAAGACTTTCATTATTTGGTCTTTTCCTCCCACTCCTGGATCATAAGCCACTCCCTTTTATACTGGATTGTTTCCTTTGAATCACACAAACTCTAGTGTCTCCATTTTTCTGGACTTTTTCTTTTTTTTTAAGGGTTGCCTACAAATACCTTGTCCACTTACTCATTTTCACTTACTCTTTATTCACTGCAATCTGGGTTTCCTCTCCACCACTACACAGAAATTGCTCTTGTCTAAGTCAACAGTAATTTCCTTCTTGCCAGATCCACATTTCTTCCTCATCTCGGGAGGAGATTTCATTCCTCATCACAGTAGTGTTTAACAGTCAACTGTTCCTACCTTTTATATCAGCTTTTAGGACACTCTGAAGTCCTGGTTTCCATTAAAACTCTTGACTCCTCCTCGCCTGTCTCCTCTGCTCATTTTGCTCCTCTCCTTTACTTTTTTCTACCAAGTCTTTAAACTTTGGCACTCCTTAAACTCCAGCTGCTTCACTCTTAACCTTCTTTCTCTGTCCTCTCTTCCTATTTAACTTAGTGGCTCCCAACAAGGAATGATTTTTCTCCCAGGGGATATTAATCAATTACTAAGGACACTTTTGATTTTTGTGAGTGGGAGGATATTACTGTCCTCTGGAGGATAGAGGAAGGAGATGCTGCTAAACATTGGTGGTGAATGCATAATCCTACAATGCACAGCCTCCCACAACAAAGAATTATCTGGTCCAAATGTCAATAGTACCCACATTGAGAAGTCCTCCACATCCAGTCCCTTGGCTTTATATATTGTGTCTATAGCAGAAGATACATATTATCTTCTGGTATCCCTTCTCCCTTTCTAGTTAGTAATGGAACTGACATCTTACCAGGCAGCACATGGTCAGTTTCTTTTTTTTTTTTTAAGATTTTATTTCTTTATTTGACAGAGAGAGAGAGATCACAAGTAGGGAGAGAGGCAGGCAGAGAGAGAGGGGGAAGCAGGCTCCCTGCTGAGCAGAGAGCCCAATGTGGGGTTCGATCCCAGGATCCTGGGATCATGACCCAAGCCAAAGGCAGAGGCTTTAACCCACTGAGCCACCCAAGCACCCCTGACATGGTCAGTTTCTAATCTGAATGTTATAGCCTCTCTTGCAACTAAGTAATATGTGAACGTTTGGGGTCACTTCCTTAAAAATAAGATGCTGTCTCTTCCCCTTTTTCTGAATGATGGCATGTGGTCCTGGTGCTAGTGAGCCTACTTCAACCACACAGAGGAAAATAATATTCAATGGGATGACAAATCAGTAAGATAAAGGCAAACTGAAGCCCTGAATAAGTTCGTGGACTAGAGCTCTCTATCTAATCTAGACCTCCCACCTACCTCTGAACAATTACATGAATGAGAAACAAACTTGTATCTTACTTAATCCATAGTACTTAGGGCTTCATTTTTTTTTTCATTTTTTTCTCCCCAAATATGTTTATTTTAATTTTTCAGTGTTACAAGATTGATTGTTCATGCACCACACCCAGTGCTCCATGCGATACGTTTAGGGCTTCATTTTTCAGGTCTTAGTTGGTATCCCAACTGACACACCATCTGTATAATACATATCATGGAGCTGTCTTTATAATCCTAGTCTTGAGTTGTCCTCTAAATTCCATATTTATAAATTGAATCAGTTGTTTGATTTGTACTCTTGGATTTCTCCCAGACATCTCACACTTAACATTTTCAAAACTGAACTCTTGATTTAACACCAAACCACTTCTCTCCTACTTTCCCTCTTCTCAATAACAGCTTAGAAATTATAAGCCACACTTAATTACTCGCTCTCAACCCCAAATCCATTCCTTTATTCCTGCTTCCAAAATGAACATGATACACACCTGCTATTATTATTGTTGTTGTTGTTTTGTTTTGTTTTATTTTATTTTATTTTGCTATTGCTACCAACCTGATTTAAACCACTGCCATCTCTCCCCTGGACCACTACGATAGTCTCCATACCAGGCTTCCTACATTCTCCCTTGATCCCACAATCCATATTCTACACATAAGCCAGAGTGAATCTTTCTAAAATAAAAATCAAATAATCTCTTTCATAATACCTCTCAATAGAACTCATACTTCATACCCAGAGCACGCAGAGACCAACATGATCTAACCTCTCATTCCCATTTACTTATAAAATTCCATCTTCAGGGGCTCCTGGGTGGCTCAGTGGGTTAAAGCCTCTGCCTTCAACTCAGGTCATGATCTTCGGCTCCTGGGATCGAGCCCCACAACGGGCTCTATGCTCAGCGGGGAGCCTGCTCCCCCCACCCCCGCCTGCCTCTTTGCCTACTTGTGATCTCTCTCTCTGTCAAATAAATAAATAAAATCTTAAAAAAAAAATTCCATCTTCAGCCACTCTTTCTCTTTATGCTTGGTCTCCTTGCAGTTCCTAACACACATATACACAAAAAACCTCTTTTCTGTCTCAGAACCCTCACTGTTCCCTCCATCTTAAGTGCATATCCCTCTGCTCTTTGCATGACTGACTTGCCTCATCCTGAAAATTCATATTTTTAGAGATGCCCCCAGAACCATGCTAAATAAGCCCTTTCCTTCTCCCTCGTTATTCTTTATTTTTGTACACTGTTTTATGGAACTCAACACGATTAATTATTATACATGTAATTGTATACATGTTTTTGTTTATCTCACCCACAAGTGCAGGGATTCTGATTTCATTTTAATCACCCTATCAATATTGCTAGGCACATAAAAACCACTCAAGATTATGTGAGTGTGTGTGTGTGTGTGCATATCTCCCCATTAATTCTAATAAGCTGATATCAGGCTACACTGAACATTAAGGACAGCCTCAAAAAGGGAAAGAAGTTATACTCAGAAACTGTGAAACTTAATGAGAGATGATTGGACACAGTGGAGGGTATGTGTGGGAGGGAGAAACATGGTGCTGGTTTATGAACATGGATCTCCACTCAACTCATCACTCAGTTGTAGTAACAGGAAAATGTAGAACAGGTCCAACTTATAGAGGCTAATCGTTTAAGATCAAAGTTAGGAAGAAAGAAAAGGAGGGGGGCACCTGGGTGGCTCAGGGGGTTGAAGCCTCTGCCTTCGGTTCGGGTCATGATCTTGGGGTCCTGGGATCGGGCCCCGCATCAGGCCCCGCATCGGGCTCTCTTCTCAGCAGGGAGCCTGCTTCCCTCTCTCTCTGCCTGCCTCTCTGCCTACTTGCGATCTCTCGCTCTCTCTCTCTCTCTCTCTGTGTCAAATAAATAAATAAATAAATAAATAAAAATCTTAAAAAAAAAAAAGAAAAGGAGGGAAGGAAGAGGGAAGGAAATGGGGAGGAAAGGAAGGAAGAAAGGAAAGAGAAAGGAAAAGAAGGTACAAAACTTTCTTAATATTTTTCTTCCTATGCAATCAAGAGCAGTATCACCAGACAAGAGAGAAATCTAATGAAATACTTGGAAAAATCTATTACTGGAACTAAAGTGATTTATGCTGGTTTTTGAGAAAGATTTTGTTGAATAGTTGGCCATCAATCCCAATCCCTGATGACACCTGTGTATACATTATTCATGTCTTTTTCACCAAAATCTGGCCATACAACTTTCTTCTCCTTTTCCTGAAGGTGACTTCTAAGAGTCCTTGCTTACCCACAGTATTACCCAACATAATTCAGGACCTCAAACCTGTGACTAGTATCCAATTTGCCAACAGTGGCCCTGGGTTTGCCAGTGTCTGATGTGTTCCTGATTTTCTTCCAAAAGGCAGAAGCACCTTCAGGGTGAGGGTCATTAGAAACTAACATTTTTTTCCTCAGATCTGTATGTACCAGCTATTTTATGTGAATTAAAACAGTCCCTCCTTCAGTAAACCAAATTAAAAAAAAAAAAAGTATTATTATAATCCCCATTTTACATGGGAAAAAAGTAAGTCTAAAATAAATTATAGGGACACCTGGGTGGTTCACTGGGTTAAGGACCTGCCTTCAGCTCAGATCACAATCCCAGGGACCTGGGACTGAGCCCCGCGTCGGACGCCCTGCTCAGTGAGGAGCCTGCTTCTCCCTCTCCCTCTGCCGTATCCCCTGCTCGCGCTCTCTATTGCTCTCTCTCGCTCTCTAATAAATACAAAAAATTTTTAAATAAATTTTAAAAAGAAATAAATAAAAGAAATGATAGCCTTTTTCTCTCACACAGCTAATAAGAGAGCATGTTTGGTCTATTTGACTACAAAGCACATGATCTCTTCTCCCTATACAGGAACTCTCAGCTTCAAGGCAGGACAATTTTTGAGCTAAACAAAGCAACCTCACTTTTTAAAAACATAGATCTAGTCATGTAATTTTCTTGCTAAAAAAGACTTCCTTTTTTTTTTTTAGGAAATAGCTCCTTCTCACTTGCAGGCTACACACACACACACACACACACACACACACACACACACACACACCCCATTTGGAGTTTCATCTACACAACTACTTCTCTTCACCCTTTCCTATAACTCAAATTCAAGGTGTGTACAGATTATTTTGAAAGGTTAAAATTTTTAATTGCCAAGCCTCACCCTCAGAAATTCAGAATCAGGGACACCTGGGTGGCTCAGTGGGTTAAGGCCTCTGCCTTCAGCTCAGGTCATGATCTCAGGGTCCTGGGATCGAGTCCTGCATTGGGCTCTATGCTCAGTGGAGAGCCTGCTTCCTCCGCTCTCTCTGCCCTCTGCCTGCCTCTCTGCCTATTTGTGATCTCTCTCCTCTCTGTCAAATAAATAAATAAAAACTTTAAAAAAAATAGCTAAAAAAAAAATGAAATTCAGGATCAGTGGATCCGGGGTCAGGGCGGGGCAGGGGTTGGGATGTGGAATAAAAAATACGAATGTTAAACAATCAGCCAACATGACCGAGGCAGGTAGTTGTGGTACCACATTCTGAGAAGCATACCAGATCACAGAACTTCATTACACTGTTGCCTTCATCTTTCTAGCACTTTCATTCAGCACTCTCATCTGACAAGCATTTTTTTTAGTGCTCACTATATACCAAGCATTCTTCTAGACAATGGAGTAGAGTAGTTTAAAAAAAAAAAAAAGAAAGAAAAAGGTTCTGCTCTCGTGGAGCTTACAATCTGCTGGAATAATACCGAAAATTAAACCAATAGACATTTGGTATATCAGATGGCAAAGGGCATTATATAGAAAAATAAAGTTGGGCATACAGATAGTAGGGAGCTATTGTATTATTATTATTAATTAATTAATTAATTAATGTTTTCTCCTTTTAACGAAGGAGCTTCATCTGTCTTCTTCATTTCTATATCACAAATATCAGGAACTTAGTATTCAACAAACATCTGCTGAGGTAGGAATAGGACTGCTTTACAGACTAGAAATAAGGACCCTTTACAGCAGCTTTTATAATGATAACATGATGCCTAATGCTGCCACTTAGAGTGGCCTGCGTAAACATTCAAAGTAGAAGTGAGTGGTTCAGAGCCAAGAGACTGGATTTACACTTCCACTTAAAAAAAAAAAAAAGAATATATGTATATATTAATGGTTTCAAGTACTGGATGTGAGGCAATGCAGGACAGAGATCCCTGAAAGACAGCACCAAATATGAGAAGCACAACTATCCCAGCTTACTATCCAAAGAGATTTTCCACAGGGCACCTGGGTGGCTTAGTCTGTTAAGCATCTGTCTTCAGCTCAGGTCATGATCCCAGAGTCCCCCAATCAAGCCCCACATTGGGCTCTCTGCTCAACGGGGAGTCTGCTCCCTTGCCCCTTACCCCACTTGTGCTCTTTCTCAAATAAATAAATAAAATCTTTAAAAAAAAAAAAAACCCAAAAAACAAAAAACAAAGAGATCTCCAGGCAGTGGTGTAGGGAGGAAAGCAAAGGTATCTTCCTAAATATAGGAGAAAGTGCAGGGTGTTCAAGGAGATAAAGATGCCTATAGTTTGCAAGATAAATCCCTTGAGAGACAATATCCGCACAGATAGAGTTCCAGAAATATTCAAAGGATCCCACCCAAATTTTCAACTGAGTACTGACCAACAAATGCATTTAAAAAAAAAACACATGAAGCTGTGGCAAGAACAAGGAAAAGAAGGTAACAATCGCTGGGTTCATGTGCCAAGAACAGCTTGTGTTTCTACCAGCCAGGGTGGAAAACCTTGTAATTCGTGGTCTGTTAGAATTCACAAAGTGACTATCTCAGTAATGGAAAAAAATTAGATTAAACTACTTGCAAGTAATGTAACTTACTGTAGAACAAAACTAAAGATTATTTGTCACAATATAAAAATATCCAGTGCCCAACAACTATACCATGTCTGGTAGCCAATAAAAAATTTCCAGGCATGCAAAGAAGCAGGAAAATATAACCTATACCAAGGAGAAAAATTGAACAAAAGAGACAGAACCAAAAAAGACAAAGATGATAAATCAGTCAACAATACTAAAACAGTTATTATTATTATATTCTGTATGTTCAAGATGGTGGAAGACTAACACTGGAGATATAGAAGATATTTCTGAAAGTCTGGTTAATCTTCTAGAGATAGGAACTATAATGCCGGAGATTAAAAATATACTGTATGGTATTAATAACAGATTGCATACTGCAAAAGAAAATATTAGTGAACACAAGAACATAACAATAGAAATTATGCAAAATAAAGCACAAAGAAGAAAAACAGACAAAAAAACAGAGCATTCGTGAGTTGTGGGACAATTTCAAGAAGCCTAATATGAGGGGCACCTGGGTGGCTCAGTCAATTAAGTCTCTGGTTCTTTATTTCAGCTTAGGTCATGATCTCGGGGTTGTGGGATCAAGCCCCAAGTCAGGCTCTGCCCTCGGTGTGAAGTCTGCTTGTCCCTCTTCCCCATATTCTCTCTCAAATAAACAAATAAAATCCTTAAAAAAAAAAAAAAAACCTAATAACATAAAATTGGAGTCTTTGAAGGGAATGGAAAGAGGGTTAAGTAGAAAAAATATTTAAAGAAAAAATTGGCCACATTTTTTTCCAAATGTAATGATCACTATAAACCCTCAGATTCAAGAAGCTTAATGAACCCAATGCACAAGAAATATAAAGAAAAATAAACCAAGGTATATCAAAATGCTTAAAACTAGTGGTAAGAGAAAATCATAAAAGCAACCAGAGGAAAAAATGCATGCATTACATACAAGTGAATATAAATAAGAAAAATAGCAGACTTCTCTTCAGGAGCAATGTAAGCCAGAATACAGTGGGACAACATCCTTAAAATACTGAAGGAAAAAAAAAAAAAATCCCTGCCACTTTAGAATTTTAAACCCAGAGAAAGTACCTTTCAGAAACAAATGTAAAAATTTTTTCAGACTTACAAAAGACATAATTAATTACCAGATGATTGTTTTAAGCAAAAGTTAATAAGAATATAGTATGGGATTTATAACTTAGCTATGAGTAAAATATATGGCCAAAGTAGCACAAAGGCCAGAAAAGGGAAAATGGAATTATACTACTGTGAGGTTCTTTTTTTTTTTTTTAAAGATCTTATTTATTTGACAGAGAGAGACACAGCAAGAGAGGGAACACAAGCAGGGGGAGGATTGGGTGAGAAAGAAGCAGGTTTCCTGCTGAACAGGGAACCTGATATGGGGCTTGATCCCAGGACCCTGGGATGATGATCTGAGCCAAAGGCAGACACTTAACGACTGAACCACCAAGTGCCCTAGTTGTGAGGTTCTTATAATATTACTTGAAGGTACTCCATGATAAGTTAAATGTATACTACAAACTCTAAAGTCACAAACAAAAGAAAGACATGGCTAATAAGCCAACAAATAAAATGGAATATTTAAAATACTAACGTAATCCAAAGGAAGACAGAAGATGGAGGGAAAGGAATAAAAAAATTAGTACAAATACCAAAGAGCAAGACAGATATTCAAAGTGAACCATAACAAATAATCACATTAACTGTAAATGATTTAAACGTCCCCATTAAAAGTGGACAAAATGTCTCCCAATTTTGCATCTTATAATAGGGACCTGCAAAGGAGAAAGACAAGAAGTAGAAACAATTCTAATCCAAAAAGCAAATTAATCAGACAGAGACAGTATTTCTCTCAATAACTGCTTGATATTACATTGTGTCAGATTAGCTTTACAAAATAAATTATTGAAATCAAAGGTCAACGATTCCCCCAAATAATATATATGGGGGAGGAATATGCAGATTTATTTCTTTTCTTCCCCAAAATGTTCCAAAAAGGAAGGAAACAAAAGAATTGAATTGATATAAATTAAAATGGTACAAATACACAAGAGTAAAGAGAATGCGCAAGATAACAGCATAAAAAAGGTGTTAGCAAAATTTTAGAATGTGAAAAGGGACTGATAAGTGGTGACTGAGTTAATGAATCTGGTTAAGTATACGTTACAAAAAGGAAAGCCAACAAGGCATAAGCAATTCATTCCACTGAACTCAAAATAGATTAAAATATAACTGTGAATCATATTAACACTAGACTCTGTTACACAAACACTTGAAGCTAGAAGACAAAGAAACAGTGTCTTCTAAATTCAAATGAATGGAATCTATACATGCCCACGCACCCACATACAACCAAAAACATAAGAGAGTAGAATAAAAATGTTTTTGGATATGAAACACTGTCTCAAGAAAGTTAGCTGTCATGCACCATTTCTCAACAAGCATCTGAAAAATATACCCTACAAAATGAGAAAGTAGCCCAAAGAAGAGGATCTAGGAAACAGACGATCCCACACAGGAAGGGGAAGATGTTTCCAGAATGAAGGTAAAGGGAAGTCCCAGGATGTTAGCTGGTCATCAAGACCAGAAACCTATTAAAATTGGCACAAGAAGCTAGCAAATTCCCACCAGGGTGACTCCAGGAAAAAAAATAGAACTGACAGACCATCCAAAAATGTTTGTATTGAGATATGATACACAACTCCAGCAGAGAGTATTAGAATGGATTAGTAACAGACATGCAGAAAAACAGGCAAACCAAAAATTAAGGCAATGATTAATGCTGGGGAAAAAAACAAAAGCTTATTCAAAAGAGAAACATGTCACTTTTCTTTCAGAATAAACTTTAATTCTTTTTAACTATAATCATCAGGGAGCTTCATCTCAGCAAGCCCGTTTTTTAAAACTTAATCTTGAAATTAAAAATAAAGGACCATTTAAGAATCAAATAATTTGTCAAATCAAAAAAGGAAATTAATGTAATATATATCTAAAACTTGAACAAATTGCAATCCAGGAATTCAGAACTCTAACCCTGCACTATTTGGCTAAGGGAGGTTGGCACATTGCACTCAATTTTTTTCTTTCGATTTCCTGTTTATCATCATGCTTCATTTCCCAAATTATTTGGAATTGAGAATGCATATTGGAATTTAGCATGGCCATCTTTGGACCCATACAATCTCTTTAGTCGTATTTCCTCTTTGTCCATTGTGAACAATGAAAGGAGAAAGAATACTGTGCACATATAAATCTATGAACCAGTATTTAATTTCAAATCTGAAGACCAGTTCTCCTTGGTGCCTGCCTTTCATGGAGTGGAGGGAAAGAAGATAAAAGGCATCATGGGTCATATATTCTCATGGCTCCAACATCCAAAATTATAGTTACAGAAATTTGTCCTTACAGATTTCTTAACAATTTGTAGTGAAAAGCAAATTTACTCAAATTACAAAGCACATCTTTGTTGCTTTTCCTTCTGCAATTAAGAAAACGTGAAGCTAGTTGTCTACCAAAACAATAGAGAAATTTTTTTCTCTGTTATTTAATCATCTGTGCTGCTGAGTTATTGTTATAGGTTAGCTGAATTGGCCAGAAAATTATCCAAAGCATTTATGCTCAGGAGCTGAAAAAAATTAGACTGAATAAGTAAAGTCCAGATGTTAGAAAAGGTCACTTAAAAACTAGTGAAACTATAACTAGCTAGCAGTGCTGCCATGTGCTTTGTGAATCCTATTATTAATAGTAAGACATAATAAAAAGAAGACTGGAATCTAGGATTTTAACCCTGGATCTGTGACTCATACATCATCTGATGGTGGGCAAGTCAAGTCCCCTCCCTGTGCTTCACTTTTCATCTGTAAATGAGGGGGATCTCACTGGACGATCCCTGAGGTTGCTTTTAGGTCTTAGAAGAATACAAAGGATACATTAGGAACATAACAAGAATTTCCTCTGTCTCTACTCATGCATATCCCTAGATCGATTTATATAATTACATGCAGGCATTCAAAAGCCCTACAGTCTCCAAGGACCTGACCATCAGTTACAGTAGGCAATTTGGTAGTCTAATTTAAGCGAAATCATAAACATCATCAGCAAGACTAAAAGCTGGGATGCATCTCAATTATCCTCACAAATTATGGGTGTGGTGTTGAGAATAATCCAAAACACTTCCACTTAGTTTTGGAATCCGTTATATTTTTTGGTTTACAGAAAACTCAAATTAACATGTGGCTGATTCAGTTTAACTTTTAAATTTGTTGCCCTAATTACATACTCCACAATCTAGCCTAAAAGTATATCTAGCTGGACAGAAGAGACACTGTCCCTAAGTTTGACTATGTCCTTAGATTTAAATTTCTAAGAGCTGGGTTGATAGAGAGACCCAGTTTGCATGGTACTAGAAGAGATGCCCTGCTCGGGAGTCCTTCCTTCTTCTCTGAGAACAGCTCTCCACCCTGAGCCCGTGAGTCGGGAGTCACAGGGATGGGACACTGGGAACCATATTTTGTTACATACCACCACCAACTAGGATTCAGTTGATTGGCAGTGGCTGAGCACCAGAGCCAAACAGCCAATCAGAGCTGCTCCTCTGGGGCCTCTGTGACTGAGTGAAATCTCAGCATGGTTCACTTATAGGAAGACTACATAAACTTGGAAACCAGGGCAAAGCCTTTATTCCACAAACAGACAAGGAGCAGATATCTTGGCATCTGTTGCTGCTTTGCAGAGACACCAAATGAAAAGCATTTGCAGAAACAAGTGGAAACAAAATATAAAGAAAGCCTGTTCTCTGGGCTCCTCCTACCTTCTTGTCCCTATTGAATCGCAGTTGTGTTCCTGCCACTCACTGGCTTCCAGGCCACCCTCCTATGCCACTAAATTCTCCCTCCTCATTTAGACTAATTCAAACTGATGTCTATTATAAGCAACAAAAAATTTTTGTTACTGCAAAATTGACTGTTTTTTCAGTTGAATTAAAAATTTAATGGGGAAATCTTTTTGCTTTCTTCCCCCTTTTATTCCGAATTAACTTGTCATTTGGTCAGACAAGGAAGTGGCTCGGTATCACGGAGCCCCTAGATAATGAAAAGATGATCGCACACTTAGAAACGATATTTTACATCCTGTGCCAATTTCCATTCTACAAAGTTTAAGCTTCGCTGTAATAACTAGAATAACATAAGGTTAATAGAGGGTCGTAGCAATGGACCTTTTTATTGTAATGACCAACTGCATTCCTGAATCAGGCACCAATTCATACATAATAATTCATTCTTTTCTGAAAAAAATGACAAGATGTTTCTAGTAGCAGATACACCAAACAGCCACTGGATCACCTTGGCTAATGTTTGTTGACTACCTCCAGATAACCACAGAACATCCATCTCTCTCTGTAAAAACGGAAACTCTAAAGCCCTTTGGGAAAAGGGGGGCAGATGTTATCACACAAAGAACACCAAAATGGGCATCAGCGGATGGGAGTCCACATCTTTGCAACAGTTTTCACTTCTGTGGATCTTCATCTCTTATCTCACTTGGAATGGAGAAAATCCAAAGTGAGACCCAGAGGCCCAAGTGTAGTCCAGTAGATCCAAGCTAAGGCCTCCTTTCCTTAGACATGTGGTTAAACTTTCTGTGCCTTTATTTCCTCATCTGTACAATGGGGATCCTAATTGCAACAGCATCATAGGAGGGTGGTTCTGGGGCAGCTATACACATAAAGTGCTAGGAGAGGGCCTGGCACCTAAGAATACTCAATTAATTATACCTGCCATTGTAATTATTTTTATTATTCCTGAGGATTTTTTAACAGACTAGCTCATTATGGGTATCCCATAGCTATTATGTCTGATCACTATCAACTGCAAATTTCACAAGGTTTGTTGGACAAGTTTGTAATTGTAATCAAAGCTGAATATATTTAATGATAGTACTCTGAGACCTTCAAGTTCAATTCCACTAATAGTACATCATTAACCAGGAAGGACCTCAAGCATTGCTGAGTAAGGAAGACCAGGACTGACCAAAGCCTGCAGGGAGCATTTGACTCATTTGTGGCTCATGGTCAGCATTCATGCTATGACAATAGCTTAGCCTATGGCGTGCATGCATCTAGATTTCAAATCATGAGGGTAAACAGTGGAAACATATGGACAAAACTTTTAAAATTAAAAAAAAACAGAAAACTCGTAGATATATCCTATTGATTAAATTCCTTCCAAATCAGACTTTCTGGGCTTCCACATTCTTGACTCTAGAAAATTCTGAGCCTAGAAAGCAACTGTTTCTATGGTTATCTAGAAAATGAAAACTACTATTTAGAATAATACTAGACTGATCTGATAAGAGGTAAAGCTGTTTATTTAGAAAAAATATACTAATTGTGTCAAACCTCATTGCGAAGCCAGCCCTACCCCACCTCGGGCCGTGGTCTGGAAGAATACGGAAAATTAGAAGTGACTCGCTCTACACAATTAAGTGAGAGAGGCTTTTCATCCTAGCAGGCAACCTAGGCAGGATAATGTAAAGAGAAAAATAGAAGATACGAGCTACAAGAAGGAAGGCCAGGCCTCCACATGTAACCAACCACTAGGAGGGAATTTTAGGAGGATAATACCTAAAGTTCAGTTTTAGGTTGTTGCCTATCTGGTGCTATGCTGTCATTCCTTCAGTTCCCACAAAACGTCGATGAAAGAGGAAAAGAAAGTAATAGCAGAAACCAGGAGCACTGTTCAGGAAGCATACCACAGCATGGACAAAGACAAGTGAACTCCACAAAAATTCCTAGGTGGGATTTTTTCCACAACACTATCTTGTTTGGATTTTGAAATAAAGGGTGAGACTGGAAAATGCACAGACAAAACTGTGCATTTGTCCCAGTCCCCACCTGGGTTACATTTGAAGGATCTGTGGAGAAACACTTCTTCCATGTGAGGAGAAACATCCTTGACCGTCATCTCGTTGTCTCTAACATTACATTACCATTGTCTGGTGCGTTTAGCTCCTGCTTGGGTCCCATTCAGAACTACTGTGTTCTCTTAGTGTATTATTAAGGTTACCTTCCACTTCTTATACAATTATGTCTACCACAGGGCCATGCTTCTGAAAAACAGTGACTGAGTTCTGGTGTGCAAATCAGAGTAACATTCCTCTATGCAAAATAGAGCCGAATTTCAAAGGAAAAAATAATTTAAGTGTTTTTTTCCCTCAGTATTTATTTCTCTCAGTACGTAGCCAATTCAAACAACACTCCCTCTTCATTAAGACCAAAAGTTAAGTACCAAGAATTTCACTTATTCCACAAACATGGATTGTCCATCAGTCATATGACTGGCACTGGTAGGGGCAGGGCCACAAGGACAAATACTAAATAGTCACAATTTAGTTAGGGAAAGAAAAATGAAAACAGAAATAGAGGCCTGTGTGTACACAATGCTAAGACAATACAAGAAGGTATAAAGGACTCAAAGCTTGGGGAGATACAAAAACTTCCAAAAAAGATGACAACTGGAGCAAGTTTTTAAGAATTCATGGGGGTTCTCCAAGGCAACAGCAGAGAGAGGGCATTCCAGGAAGGCAAGGGCACGAAACTGTGAGCCACCACCACTTGAACAGGACACATTAGGAAGCCTGATATGTAGGGAAATCATCAGGAGGAAAGGAAAGGCGAGCAGTGGTGGGATTTTGAAGGTTCTTGCATGATTGAGAACGTTTGGCCCATAATCTATGAATGATGGAGCCCCCACAAAGTTTCACAGAGTGATTAAAAAGATATGTTGTTTTAGAAGGATGGGTTAAAAGGAGACAGAAATGGAACCTGGAAGTCCAAAAATCTGAACCATGGTAGTGACTGTGGAGGGCCAAGAAAATTGCATTATTATTATTGGCTAGGCATCAATAGGATACCTCTGCTTTATTCCCCCACGCCCCCCCCCACCCCCCAAGCCTGGCTGCTTAAACCTACTATCAACTTGCGTAAGGGAAGAGGATGAAAACAAACAAGAGCAACAAAAAAAAAAATTCTTTTTCTTTTTCCTTGGATAGTTCCCAAATGAGGAGTTGTATGTCCAAGCAATTCTTTCTGCGTTCCTGCATTTTTAATTACCTCCTAGAGCCATCTGCATTACCGTCCCAATTGCTAAGCATAAGACTTTCTGTCTCCACTAAGATTTCAACTGCCAAAGGAGAACCCTAGGGCTTGGTCTGTAAATGGCGGTGAAGGAATAAAGACAGCTCCATTCTGAGTTCAGAGAGCAACACCAACTGTTTTCATAATCCTGAGCTAAATTCACTCGCAAACCTCCTCTCCCTCTCCTCACATCACAACTACTGCTGACCTTCTGACCTTTACTGCCCCCAGGCAATCTCTGGAAAGCCAAGCTGTTATTCCAGTCATCTTTACATGAAGTCCATCCAAATGATCTTTTGCCAAATCCCAGCGGAGTTTAGAGATCCTTATGGGGGATTTGTAAAGCTTTGCTGTTTGTAGATCAAACTTCCTCATTTTGTTTCTCTTATTTCACTTGGCCTTGCAGGGAAAGTTCAGCAGTTTGATGGTGAGCCATTGGTTAAATATCTTATCCTCAAAAAGCTTTCTTGAGGGTCTCTCATGAATGTTGGGAGATGGTGGAAACCACCTCTGTTGACTCAAAATGGCCTCAATGATGCACTCAGTGAAGATTCATCTGCTATACCTGGACTGTATCTACACAGGCTAGCTTATTTAAGTTAGGCTTAAATATTGTATGAAATATTTTTAACAGAAAATTAGTTATCAGCTGTTGGGTGAAATTCAGCTATTTATTTTTTAAAACAACTAGCTTTAAAAAAAAATTAACCATGTTCTGTAGTTTAATGTCTGTGCATGGGTATCTGTTTTGTACCACAGGTACTGTTAGGAAAAGGATAGTTCTGACCAACGCTTCCTTCTTTTATTTTGAATAAATACCAATGTCTGTGAGTTTTACTTCATGAAATTTTAAAAAGTGCTAAAAAAAAAAAAAAACCCCAGAAAAACATCTGAAACAATCTCATAAAGGTACAAATGGGGCCACTAAAATCTAGAGAGGTTAAGTGACACCCACGATCACCCTGGAAATATGTGGGAGAGCTCGAATTCTACCCAAATGTTCTAGTTCTTTGTCCAAAACTCTTCAGCTACATTTCTTCTTTATTTTTTTAAGATTTTATTTATTTATTTATTAGAGAGAGAGAGACAGCGCATGAGCAGGGAGGGGACAGAGGGAGAAGCAGACTCCCCACTCAGCAGGGACCCCCCCCCACCCCCACCCCCGCCCCGGTCCAACTAGGGACTCAATCCCAAGACTCTGGGATCTCATGACCCAAGCCAAAGGCAGGCGGTTAACTGAGCCACCCAAGCACCCTACATTTCTTCTTTAAAAAAAAAAAAAAGGCTTTATTTATTTATTTAGAGCAGCTGTAGGTTTTCAACAGAATTGAAAGGTAAGAGATTGCCCCTATGCTTCCTGCCCACACACATGCATAGCTTATGCCATTATCAACATCAAGTCACCAGAATGGTACATTTTTTACTAAGGATAAAGCAACACTGACACATCATAATCACCTAAAGTCCATAGTTTACCTTAAGTTTCACTCTTGGTGTTGTACATTCATAGGTTTAGACAAATGTATGATGTATCCATGATTAGATCATACGGAGTATTTTCACTGTCCTAAAAACCCTCTGTTCTCTGTCTACCCATCTCCCCGCCCTCCCCCACCCCCCAACTCTAGTAACCACTAATCATTTTGTTGTCTCCATAGTTTTGCGTTTTCCGGAATATCACATGTAGGAGTCCCCCACCTTATCTGTGTTTTTGCTTTCGGCCATTTCAGTCACCCATGGTCAACCGAGGTCTGGAAGCAAATAATTGTCCTTTCCACACACGTTCTGAAGGTCCATAGCAGCCTAATGCCATGTCACATGACTATGTCATTCACCTCATTACCCTCCACACGAGGCATCTTATCCTCTCACATCCCCATAAGAAGGATGACTACAGTACAATAAGATATTTTGAGAAAGGAGAGAAACCACATTCACTTAACTTTTATGACAGTATATTATTTTAACTGCTCTGTTTTATTAGTTACTATTGTTAACCTCTTCCTGTGCCTAATTTATAAATTAAACTTCATCCTAGTATATAGGCTGCTGCACTATCCAAGGTGTCAGGCATCCCCTGAGGGTCTTGGAATGGATCCCACAGATAAGGGCAAACCGCTGCAGATGCAATCATACAGAATGTAGCCTTTTCAGATGGGCTTTTTTCACTTAGTAATATGCACTTTCAAGCCCCCCCCCCCTTTTTCACGGCTTGATAGCCCATTTTTTAGTGCTGAATACTATTCCAGGGGCCACATTCAGCAGTGGGCAGGCTATAGTTCCCTCGTCAGACTGTGCCCCCGCCTCCCCCTGGGTCCCGCACAGAAACAAGCCCTCGGGCCCTGCGGGGGGGGACTTGATGGGCCTGGATCCAGTGCGGGGTGTAGCGAGCCCTCCGCTTCTCCAGCACAATTCTGGGTGGCCCAGCCCTGCAGGCTCCCCTGCCATCCCGCTGGGGTGAGACTGAAGTGCGCTGGGGGAGCTGGAGGTCCCCCGGCTCTCCGGGACCTCCTGGGGGAAGCGCAGGCCCAGGGAGACCTGGAAGCGCTGTCTTCCAGGGCCGGAGGGGCAGGGGCAGAGCGGCCAGCCTCTTACCTTCCGAGGCCGGCTGTCTTGGTGTCCATGGGGCAGGCTGTGCTCTAGCCTCACCCCCACTGGGGTTCTAGGGTGCTCTCAGGGACGTCTGGTCCACCAGTAGTTGTTTTTCTTGCGAGGAGGAGCGAAGCTGGGACCGACCTGTGTCGCCATCTTGGTGACGTCACTTCCGGAAAATCATTCCACAGTGGGGATGGGCCACCGCTTATTTATCTATTCAAAGGCTGAGGGGCATCTTAGTTGCTCTCAAGTGTGGGTGATTGTGAATCAAACTGCTATAAACATCCATGAGCATATTTTCGTGTGGACATGTTTTCAACGCCTGTGGATAAATACCAAGGAGCACGATTACCCGATCATATGGTAAGAGTACATTTAGTTTCAAAAGACTGCCAGTGTCTTCCAAAGTGGCTGTACCACTTCGCTTTCCCAACAGCAATAAGTAAGAGTTCCTGTTCTCCACATTCCTGCCAGCATTTGGTGTTGTCAGTTTTCCAGATTTTTGCCCTTCCACTTGGTGTAGAGAGGTATTTCATTGTTGTTTTAATTTAATTTAAATATGATGACATATGACGTGGAGTACTTTTCATATGCTTATTTGCCATCTGTGTATCTTCTTTGGGGAGGTGTCCCTTAAGGTCTTTGACCCCTTTTTTAATCAGGTTGTTTGTTTTCTTAACATTGAGTTTTAAGAGTTCATTGTATATTTTGGATAACGGTTTCTTTATCATATGTGTGGGTTTTTTTAAGATTTATTTGACAGAGAGAAAGAGAGAGAGAGATCACAAGTAAGCAGAGGCAGGCAGAGAGAGAGGGGGAAGCAAGCGCCCTGCTAAACAGAGAGCCCGAGGCGGGGCTTGATCCCCTGGGATCATGACCTGAGTATTACACGTGTCTTTTGCCTACATCTCTTTACATGCAAAGTATATTTTCTTTGAAGTCCTTAGCAGAAAAAGCAAAAACAATTAAGTGATTGGTTTAAGACTTCCTCAAATAATCATACCCATCTGTGATAATATCCTAGTTACTAAACAATTGTGAGTAATTGTATGGATTTCTGTGTTTATATGTGCAGCCAACACTTGCTTTGCGTTGATTATGTGCCTTATACAAGACTAGGCCCTGGAGATAACACTGAAATAAAACAGTCCAAGCTCTTAAGAGTTTTAGGGTCCAGACAGTAAGACACACTGAAATTATGGATAACCCATGCTCTAATCCTGAGATAAGAGAAGTTCTGAGATCCAAAGATGAAAAGGCAGAAAAGTAAAGGGAACAATTTAGGACTTATGACTAGGAGTTTTCCAGAAGAGAAAGAAAAGAAAAGGCATTTCAGACAGAGACTAGTGTGAGCACACAGAAAAAGCTACAGAGATGTAGACTCAGAAAGAAATGGGTATTAGTCTTCTGGGGCAAAATAGAACTTGGTTCCTTCCACCCCTACTAAGCTGCATGTTTTCTGAGGGTAGTTACTACTAAATTAGCAGTGCCCATCTCCAGTGACCTATTCAGGGCTGGCCTATTTTTTCTGACTATAAAAATGATCTAAAAGAGAATTCCTGCTCAGAGGGTGCCCTCTTTTGGTAAGAGGACAATAGACAGTTCTCACCAAGATTCCTTTTTAGAATTCGTTTTCAGGCAAACCTTCGTTTCAGGCAAACCTAAGAAAATGCAATTTCCCTGACAGGTAACCTCAGTTAACAATAAGAGTAGGTGTGGGATAAAGAGCCGCATCCTGAGAAGCATTACAGTCCAACAGGCTCAGTGACCTTAGGCCTCTGAGCTTCTGTTTATAAAATCAGTGCACTGGACTAGATAATTTTCCTTGCTCTGGCATTCCCAGACTTCTAGAAAATATGGCTTATCATATCTTGACTGAATATAAATGCTTGGTAGTTAAGCCATATCTGTAGGAGTTAATGGCTCTAAATAAACTGGAGAGTCCCTACCAGGAGAAAAATGTTGTTTCTGGCGGCGGCCACTTTAGTCTCTGAATTTTCCACAGCAACCAAAGATAACTGGCCCGAAAAATTTTCCCTTCTTTTCTTCTCACGTTTTGGGCAGTAAAAAGTCTATTTGAGATGGCAAATAATGTAAATGCAGCAGGATCACCACACATTCCTGAAACACGCCCCCACTACCATTTTAAAGTACAAATCTGCCAAACAGCACATCCACCAAAAGTCGCCTTCTGAGTGTGTTACAGGATTCAGAGGATATCTTCTTCCTAAATGATTTCATTTTTCAGGCTTCCAATAAAATAAGCTCACATGTGCAGAGGGTCAGCCAAATGAGGTGAGCCGAGAAGAGATCCTTGAAACTTGTGGGATCTTGGGATTTGGGCATTCTCCTTAGATAATTCTAGCAAGTGCATTATAGGGAAAAACAGTTCCTGGAAATGGAGGAGAGACTTGAGAGTACAGAGAAGGGAGAGAAGTGAAACTGATGCAATGTGAGGGGAAAATTAGTTTATTTTTTCCGTTGTTGCCAAAAGAATGTCACCAGTGATATAAAGAAGTGGAAAATGAGAAAACTCCATTATCATCCAAAAACCACTTGTCCATTTCCTGCTCTGCCTGGGAAGGAAAATTGAAGGGCAAACCTCAGATTTAACACAGGGTTGTGGTCTTCTGGTGCCCCCTACTGTCGGGAAGGAAGAGTGCAGCTGCCTCCTCTGAGCCAAGAATGAGACCAACCCAGGATTTGGCTGCTGGCCTGAGACTCAACAGCCAAGTGTTAACTGATAAGAAGAAAGGACAGAAAGAGGGAGCAGGAGAGGAAGAGAGACGACAGGACATTATCAAAGTCCTTTCAAGGCTGGAAACAGGGTTGAGTCTCACAGCTGAAGATTAAAGGGTGCAATGCCTTAAAAATACCCAGTGGAGGGGTGCCTGGCTGGCTCAGTCAGAACATGTGACTCTTGATCTTGGGGTTGTGAGTTTGAGCCCTGTATTAGATGTAGATGTTGCTTTAAAATAAAATCTTTTTTAAAAATGCCTAATGGCAGGCGCCTGGGTGGCTCAGTCCTGTTAAGCATCTGCCTTCAGCTCAGGTCATAGCTGGGGAGGCCTGGGATCAAGCCCCACATTGGGCTCCCTGCTCATCGGGAAGTCTGCTTCTCCCTCTCCCTCTGCAGCTCCTCCTGCCTGTGCACTCTCTCTCTCTCATAAATAAATAAAATCTTTAAAAAAAAAATAGAAGGTACCTCTTGACATCAGATTAGCACTCAAAGAAAGTTTGAGGAATAAAAGAGGACAAAAATGAGAGAGAAAGAGAGAGAGATCCTAACTGGCCAAACTGTGTTTCCCTCCAGCCAGCCATCTTAACAGAAATGTCTGAGTTTGTCACTCATCTAAAAGTTTTTCACCAGTTATATCAACACTCTGGATATTTTCAAAATACTACGTTAAAAAATTATCCTTGGAGGCCAGAGATGAGCAAATGTAAATGTGCAGAGAAATCCTTCGTTAGACAAGGGAAGATATATAGAAGGGGGTAAGGTCAGGAATTAAAAGCATAGGCTCCAGAGCCACTGTTTAGATTCAAACCTGGGCTCTGCCACCTACAACCTATGACCTTGAGCAACTTTCTTACCCTTTGTGCGCCTGCATGTCCTCACCTGTAAAATGAGGTGATAAACCTTCATAAAGTAAGGAATGGCTGGCTCGGTGCACATAAGGCAGTCAGAAGAGAGCGTGGCATGTAGCAAGCCTTCAGTCAGCAATAGTTACTGTGGTGATGACAGGGGACAGTGGTCTCTGCCTCTTTGGGGCCCTTCATTATTTCAGGGTTGAAGCCCACCTCGCTTTATACAATTGCTTCTAGCAATAGAACACCTTTCTCTTTTGGTAGTAATAAACTTCCTGGAACCACTGGGCCCTTAGACACCTTTAATGAAGTCATGTTTCCCATTTGGTTTCATATAAATAGACCCAGGCACTTGAAAGACCAACTCGAAATACGATTTTCCCCAGAAACGAGGTATATTAGTTTGTGAGGAGTGCATAACAAAATACTACAGGGTGGGTGGCTTAAACAACAACGAAACATGTTTCTCATAATTCTAGAGGCTAGCATTCCAGATCAAGGTATTGGCAGGTTGGGTTTCTCCTGAGGTCTCTGTCTTTGGCTTGTACATAGCCACCTCCTTGTCGTGTCTTCACATGGCTTTTCCTCCGGATGTGTGCATCCCTGATGTCTCCCTGTGTATCCAAATCTCCTCTCGTACAAGGACCCCAGTCAGATTGGATTAGGGCCACCCTAACAGCCTTGTTTTCATTAAATCCCTTCTTTAAGGTCCCATCTCCAAATACAGTCATGTTCTAAGGTCCTGGGGACTGGGGCCTTCGACACATGAATTTGGGAGGGACACAGTTCAGCCCATAGCACTATATTAGGCCCTCTCTCCTCATTATAATATTTCCTCTATTCTGTCAAGGAGGTCTCTTCTCATGACCATCCATCTCATAATAAACAGTTTGAGACTTTATCAAGGCAAGATGTGTATCTGTGAGTGGCTCATTCATCCAGATACATACTCACTGCTTCCACTGGGCCGTGGTCTGGGCAGTGTGTCAGGATGCAGCAGTCCCTGAAACAAGCTTTCTACCTTTATGAAACTTGACTTCTAGCAGGGCAGTGACACACCTGACACCTAGGGTGTGTCACATTCTGTGGAGAATAAGGTAGAAGGGGGGGTGCTTTGGGCAGGGAGGGGGACTCCTTTATATGGAGTGGTCACTGAAAGCCTCTCTGCTAAGGCCACATTTTAGAGATGACCTGAGGAATTCAGGGAACAAGTTGTACAGGTAATTGGAGGAGGAATGCTTCAGGCAGATAGAACAGCAAGTGCTAAGGTCCTGAGGTAGAAGTGGCTTGGAAGGTCCAAGAAACACAAAAGTGGCTGGAGTAGAGCAGGTGGGGGAGGGGGAAATGACTGGAAGTGAGAGCAGGGAGGTGCCTTAGGCCACCTTGCTTTTGCTGGAGTGAAATGGGAAATCATTAGAAGGTTTTGAGCAAAAGAGTAAAATGATCTGACTCATGTTTTTTAAGGCTCACTCCGGTTATTGTGTTGGTAATAGACTGGGTGGGGCAATGGGGAACCACTGGCAAGCAGACTAATTGCAATAGTCAAGTCAGAAGGTGACAGTAGCTTGATACAAAGTGGAAACAGTGAAGGTGGTAAGAAAGGTTTAGATTCTTGATATATTTCGAATGTAGAATCACCAGGATTTTCTGTTATTCCATCTGGTGCTCATATTTCCCTCAGGGTTGCTTTTGGCATCCTGACAATTACCATTGTCAAAGTTTTCTTGCATCTGAGCATTATCTGTCTCTTGGAGCCAAAAATACATCTGAAAACCATGCATGTCCTCCCAAGTCCAATGTACATATCAAAATAAATGAACACTAACATTACATAAATCCTACATAGGAAATTGGATAAAGTAGGCATCTTTAACCATCCATACCCTAATCACAGGTTATAAAAAGTCCCAAGCCAAAAGGAATGCAGAATGTCTCCAGATGGTACGATATTCAGATAAGGAAATATAGAATGTCATCATGGGTGTGAAACATTTCTAACCAGAAAAGGGAAAGAGAGCAGAAGAAAAGAAGGCAGAGCAGGAAAGTGATAAAATTTGCTATCCCCAAAACGGGGTGACTACCGTGGTACAATTAGTTTTTCATTAACAGTTCTTTTCAATACTTTCAAAAGCATGCTACAAAATCTTTTTCTCTCTAATTGCTGAAGTTAAGAAGTGATTTCTTTTGAGTTTTTCTTATTTAAGTTTAGCATAGCTCTGCTCATCTTTTTCTTTTCCTGCTCTTTGTTCATACAGCTTGAGCTTTTAGATCAATATCATTTTTATTAAGTAAAAATTATTCTAATTACTATTAATAATATATACTAATTACTATTACTATTATTTTTTTATTGAAAATGGACCGTCCCTGATGACACTGATTCCCCATCAGCCCTTTCATACAAAAGCTGATTTTCTTTTTCCATACTGCATGTGGTAGGCTTAAAAATGACCTTCTAAGAAGATAATCATGTCCTAATTTTTGGAACCTGTGAATGTTAGCTTATATGTCAATTTTTTTAAGATTTTTACTTATTTATTTGAGAGAGAGACAGTGAGAGAGAGCATGAGAGGGGAGAATGTCAGAGGGAGAAGCAGACTCCCCATGGAGGTCGGAGCCTGAGGCAGGACTTGATCCCGGGACTCTGGGACCATGACCTGAGCCGAAGGCAGTTGTCCAACCAACTGAGCCACCTGGGCCCCCTCATATGTCAATTTTTGCAGACATCATTAAATTCAGCATCCTGAGATGAGGAGATTATCCTGGGTTACCTGAATGGGCTCAAAATGCAATCGCATGTAAGGCAAAAAGATTTTATGCACAGAGAGAAGGCAACATGAAGATAGAGCAGAGACAGATTTGAAGATGTAGCTTTGGAGACTAGAGTGATGTGACCACAAGCTAGGGAATGCCAGTAGCTTCCAAAAAAAGGTGAAAAAGACAACAGATTCTCCCCTAGACTCTCTAGGCAGAGTGCAGCCTTTCCAACCCTTCATTTTGGCTCAGTACTACTGACTTTGGACTTCTGGCCTCTAGAGCTGTAAGACAATAAATTTCTGTTGTTGCAAGCCACAAAGTTTGTGTTAATTTGTTAAAACAGTCCCAGGAAACTAAATAGATAGGTGATTTTTTTTTTACCCTAAATTGTTACTTCTTAACATATTTTCCACTTGCTCCATCAAAATCCTGGGCTGGTGGGCTTACACTTGTGAAGGGTAGGTCATCAGACTTGACCGCCAGACACCTCTTGCTTTTACCTCATCTAGCAACCATCTAACCACTCATGTCTCATGGAAGGCTCTGCTCACATCTTCCTTTTACTCTTAGTCTTCCATCCTTCTTGGCAATTTCAACACATTCCAGCAAAATCTGTCTGTGTGGATTTTTGCCTACCCCGACTGAAAAGATATGCCTGTCCTTCCTTTTCAGCTCTACACACTCTCGTGGTTCTCCCTAAATCTTGTCATCACTAATAACTATGTCCCCTTCCAAATCCCAATTTCAATCATGCCCACCTCCAATCCTCTCAATGCATGTACTCAACTTTGTACTCCAATTCTCTTTTGACTACAAAGGGACCATCACTGCTTGACCCTGCCATTTCTCTCTCTCTCTCTCTCTCTCTCTCTCTCTCACACACACACACACACACATCCTCATTTCCATCCAGCTTAAAAGCTTTGACCTAATATTAGAACCATTTGCTTCCTAACTTTCGTTCACTCGATTAAACCTCCGATCTGCCTAGCCAAACTATCTACCAACTTGGAGCCAAGTTTAAATTCACTTTAAATTCATAACAACAAATCTCAAAGGGGAACTCAATAGTGTCGGGCAATCCTACCTTACTTCTCTAGGATATTTGTTTTCTCTTTCCCCCAAATCAGTATTTCAAAACTTCTCTTCATTTTTCATATGCCACACAGTCTCCTCACTCAATCTCCACTAATTCATTCATGCATGGAAACAAAAAACTAAAAACTAAAGAATCAGATAAAACAAACCTCCTTTCCCAACCAGTAAGACCACTTTAAGCTCACTAATGTTTCTACTTCCTAATATAATGGAAGAATTGTCCCTGCTCCTAGCTGGGACCCACGCTTCAGTGTTTACTCTGGATCTCATCCCTGCTCAAGAAAATTGCTCCTAAAATTTTCCCTTTTCTCTCGTGTTATCAATTCCCCCTTCACAACTGGATTGTTCCCATTGTCCCCCCTCCCCCCACATGCAATAATATCACTCATATAAAAAACAAAAACACCTTGCCTTTTACTCTCATACTGCTCTCCAGCTAACTCCCCATTTTCGTGCAATCTTTCACAGCCAAACTCCTCAAAATTATCTTTGCTTACATTCTCTACTTTCTTACCTTCTATTCTTTTCTCAACCTACTTTTTTTGGATCTCATTCCTTACCCTACTCGCTCCATGAAAACGCCTTCAGTTTTTATCAAGGTCTCAAAACAAATGGGCAGTTCTCTATTATCATGTTACCCAACCCTTAGCAGCTTGTAACTCAGTTGGCCACTTTCTTTTGTAAACCCACTTTTCCCTAGAATTCCCTGAGACCATGCTCCCCGGGTTTTCCTCACTGCCACTCCTTCTCTGCCTCATTTCTTAACTCTTTTTCTGCTCAACCTCTCAGTGTTGGAATACCCCCTGGTCCTCTTCTCTTCCCTAGCTACACTTTTTCCCAATGTCATCTTGTCCAATTCCATGACTATAAATACTACCCATCTACCAACTCCAAAATCTGTGTCTGCAACACCGTTCTTCCCACTAAGATCCAGACTCAAATATCTAGCCATGTCCTCAGCATGTTAGATTTAGCTAATCCTAAGGAAAACCCAAGACCCATCCCCCAAACCACACATCCATGTTACTAAATATACCCACTTGCTCAGGCCCAAATCCCCCTTTTCTCTCATCCCTTATGTCCAATCCTAAACAAGTATGACATATATTTCTCAAATCCACGCCACTTTCTAGCATCTTCATCAACAGCCTTGTCCATGCCACCACCACATCTGACCTAGAACATTGCAGTGGACCCCTTGACTGATCTCTCTGCTCCCACTCCTACCTTTCTATAATCCATTCTCTGTGCATCAGTCATAGAGTTTCTCCAAGATTAAGTGTGATCACTGAAATTCTATTTAAATGTCTCTTAAAGCTTCCTGTGGCAATTAGAACAAAATTCAGGGGGCGCCTGGGTGGCTCGATGGGTTGAGGCCTCTGCCTTCGGCTCAGGTCATGATCTCGGGGTCCTGGGATTGAGCCCCACGTCGGGCTCTCTGCTCAGCGGGGAGCCTGCTTCTGCTTCCCCCTCTCTCTCTGCCTGCCTCTGTGCCTGCTTGTGATCTCTCTCTCTCTCTGTCAGGTAGGTAGAATATTAAAAAAAAAAAAAAAAAGAACAAAATTGAAGCTCTTTAGCATAGCTTCTCGAGCCCTGTGCGATCTGACCCTGCATGCATTCATCTGGCAGTTTTATTACTGAGATGGGATTTTCTCCTGCCCATTGTGCTTTCTTCTGGGGTTTCTCTTGTCTTTTTGCTCCCTTTAAAAAAAAAGAATATTTTATCCCCCCAGCTTTATTGAGATATAACTGACATGTAACATATATCAAATCATCACACTGTACACCTTTATCTTTCACTTATGGGGAAGAACTGCCCATGATGTAAAGGAACCACCACCACTACCCTTCCCCCTCGATTCACTTCTCTTGGATTGAAGATGCTGAGGATGGCGTGGATATAGTGACTTGTCATAAGAGAAAAGCAATGAAGTTCTATGGATCCTGGGTCTATGATACAGAAGCAGATGGTGGAATTAGTTGGAGAAATGTCCAACTATCCTTAAATATTCTGTTTCCTAATGCAAGCCCTGATTATGCCTTGCAATGAAAACTGTTTAGATAGTTCTCAATCCAGCTCCATCTACTGATAGTCTTCTCAAAGTCTGGTATTAGGCTGTCTTTCAACCTTATTTTAATGCCTGTATAACTTACAGACATAACTCAAATATAAAAACCTATTTCTCTTCACTTCTCTATAACTAAAATACATCAGTTTAGAAGTCCCTGTGCCTTCCAATGGTGAAAATCCAATCTTGTCTTTAAAAGCAAATCAACTATTTTCTTGTTTAAAGCTTCATCTTTTGGAAAGTAAATACTTATTCAAATGCTGGGTTCTTCTTTTTCCCTTTCTTTCTGCTTTCTACTTTCTGGGAATCATCTAAGTTTTTGGAGTCTTAGGTCCCAGCTTTGGGGAAGAAACGTGTACTCTATACGTTATCATTTGTCTTCAGTGTTCCACACTGAAATGTGGTCTATCTCATCTGGCCCAGAGCATCAGACTCTGTACCAGCTGTATCATTATTGCTCATGTCCCAATCTCCTTGTCCCGCAATTGTCCAATCTGCTAACTCTGTGCCCTTGGTAGAAATATGAGCCCTTTTCAATCAGACATCTCTCAACTCCTCCATTTCAATCCCATTTTGGAGTCTTGGAAACTCCTGGCTATTTTCCCTGTACCCTCTGGCATGACTTCATTTGTAAGGTGGCTGTGGTTCATCCAGTTAGCCACCTTTCTTGGAAATTGTTCTCTACAATTCCAAACCATTGCTGCTCAGTGTTATACAGGGCATGGCACTTCTCCAAGAACCTGACAATTTCCCAGAGATGTACTCTGGAATCAAAGCTCAACCCGGTTTGCTTTGGAGTGTCCAGCTGGGTGATTCTATAGTCTCTCCACCAATAGAAGTGTATGGGGGGAAGGAAATGGCCTTCATAGGGGCACACTAATATCTAGGTTCTTGTTGCCTCCCCTTGGAATCCCTCTTTCAATTTTTATTGCCTTCAGAGTAGGAAAGTTGCTCACATTCTTCACTTTGTCTTTGCTATACTTTGGCCTGTGGTATAAATTCTATGCTCTCGGTCTCTTGATGTGCAAAGTCAATATTTTATAATTTTAAAAATGGCCTTTGCTCTCCCCACAATGCCTGGCTCTAGGTCTATAGGCTCTGGTATAGATTTATGAAGTCTACAAAGAAGATCCAGATGATGAATTTGACTCTCCCGGGCTATATCTCTCCTGAGAGTCACTACCTTTAGAAATTCTGGATGATGATAAAGAAGAGAAATGAGCTCAAATAATTCTTGGGAAGGGAAAGGGGAGAAGCAATGCCTTGACATCTTAAAAATATTATCTCCTGCTACACTGTTTTTCATTTCTTTTGTAGGTTTTTTATACTTTTCTGTGTCTTCCAAGGAATTTTACTGGGAAGATATAAAAGGCTCCATCAGGGACTGCCAGCCAGTTGCTATTTTAAACTGAAGGTCTTGTGTTTATTTTTTTATGGAAGCATATTTAACATACAAAAATTTTCTTTCATCTTGGGCATTTTCTTCATGGAGCCATACCCAAGAAGAAGGATCCAGAAACCTAACTCAGGGCTAGAAGGGGCAAGTGCCAAAAGACCTTTGTATATCTCAGTTTGCTCCAAACTTTAGTTTTATCTAAGCATTAGATAGATCATGTATTATTTTCCCAGGACTGCTGTAGCAAAATAACACAAACTGGGTCACTTAAAGTAACAAAAATTTTTCTCTCACAGATGGGGAGATTAGAAGTCTGAAATCAAGGTGTTAGCATGGTTGGTTCTAACCATGGGGGAGAATCTGCCCCCTGCCTCTCTCTTAGCTTCTATGGTTGCCAACAACCCATGGCATCCCTTGGCTTGTAGTCACCTCACTCCAACCTCTGTCACCATCTCCTCAGGGCATGCTTGTGTGTGTGTGTCTCCATGTCTTCACATGGCCTTCTTATAAGAACAGTAGTCATTGGCTTGAAGGCCCAGGCTGACCCAGTATGACCTCATCTTAAGTCAACTCATTACATCTGCAAAGAGCTTACTTCCAAATAAAGTCACCTCCTGAGTTTCCAAGTACATATGAATCTGGAGGGGGACTGTATTCAACCCAGTACCGGTGGAAAAATAGTTCTTGAAGTTTCTCTGTGATAAAATGTGGCAGCGTTTCTCCAGAGGCTCCCAAATGAGCCATTCACTAGGTTCCAACTGGGAAGCTGAGAAGGGCAGCAGTTTATGAGTACAGTTATGTTTTGTTAGTGCAAATGTTTTTTGTTTAGTTTTGTTTTTTTTTTAAGATTTTATTTATTTATTTAACAGAGAGAGAGAGAGAGAGAATAAGCAGGGGGAGCTGCAGTTAGAGGGAGAGGGAGAAGCAGTCTCCCCACTGAGTTGGGAGCCCAATGCAGGACTCAATCCCCGACCCCTGGGATCATGACCTGAGCTAAAGGCAGACGCTTAACGAGCTGAGCCACCCAGGTCCCCTGTGTGCAACTGTTTAGGTTACGTAGGTTTTTCACAATATAGAGGGTTTGGTTGCCATTTTCACTTTTCTAGCATCTGTGGCATCTAGCTCTCTGTCTTTCCCACTCCAACCAGTCAAGAGCTTCAGTGAAAAACAGCACTATATTAGAATTCAAAGAACTTGGTTTCAAGTCTTATTTCCATCATTTACCATCTGGCCTTAAGCACGTCACTTCCCTGAGCCTCAACGTCCTCAACAGTAACATAATTAAACTGCCAATGATTTCTTTTATAAGTGTGTGACATTTTTACCTCCAAAGCTATTAAAACTTGAAACTGCACTAAGACTTTTGGGATGCTGCATTTTATTGAACAAGCAAGGCACTGTGTGATATCAGAAATAAATTCCTATCTAGAGTCGTTAAAATACCAAAATATTTTGGTGTCTTATGGAATAAGCTAGAGTTGCCTGGAAATGCATTTATACATATTTATCTGCAATTATTTTTTAAAGATCTATTTATTTTGAGAGAGAGAGAGAGAGAAAGATCACAGAGGGAGGGGAAAAAGCAGGCTTCCCACTGAGCAGAGAGCCTGATACAGGGCTCCATTCCACGACCCTGAGCTCATGACCTGAACCAAAGGCAGACACTTAATCGACTGAGCCATCCAGGTGCCCCTATCTGGCATTATTAAGTGATATTTCAGGTCAGCAGACAAAACAGACTATACTGTAAATATGTATACAACTGAGAACCCATGGAATCCCTGTCTGATTGGCTTTCAAATGCCCCATGGCACGTAGCATGGGGTGTTCCACGTACAAACTTGATTTATGTTTTAGGCAGTAGGAAAGAGAGAGAGAAGGATGAGAGGGAGAAAGAGAATGAATTCCAGAATTCTATCACCTCTTTCCTCCTCCTAAAATGGAGTTGATAATTCCTCTCTTCCTTAGGGTTTTCTAACATTGGGCATGTAGTGTCCTTTCAATATTGATCACATTACCAAGCTCCAAAGCGCCTAGCACCCAGTCAGTACATGGTAAGTGCAAATAGATATTTGTAAATGAATGAAGGAATAAGCATGTCCTGATGACCTCAAGGAGTTGTCCTGAAATGTAATTTGATATCATTACCTATGTCACCCTCTCCTGATGATTAGAAATAACTGTCCCAGTTTGCTTCCTGCCAACTTTCTTCTTTCACCAGCAGCCTCTGCCTTGGCCACTAGATGGCACAAGAGGAAAGTTCCTTAAAGATCAGAACAGATGCTGCAGTGTGAATAAAGCAGCCATCCCTGGGGTTAATTAAGCGCAAAGGAGCCAGCATTTCACCCAACACATCGGAAGGAAACAAAACCTTCACAACTCTGGACTTGAAATGAACTTTGAACACTGATAAATACAAAGACAAAAAACAAAACAAAACAAAACAAACCCAAGTCTCTGCAGATAGTAATAAGATACCGAACCAAAAACAATAGCCTTGAACCAAATATTCTGGGACACCACGGAGGGAATCAGCAGAACTGGGACAAGGCAAGAAGAGAGGAGGCCAGACTGAATCAACCACCACAGTTAAGAGTTATCACTGACACAGAGATCTGGAGCTGATCTGAAAAACTCCATTCGATACAACCGTTGCCACAGGTTTCACTGTAATTTAATTTGAACCAAAATGTATGTAGTTCTCATTTCAGAGTCGATTTTATGAAATCTTTGTGACCTCTATTTAAAGTCATCAAAGATGGGAGCACCTGGGTGGTCAGTCGTTAAGCATCTGCCTTCCGCTCAGGTCATGATCCCAGGGTCCTAGGATTGAGCTCTGCATGGGGCTCTCTGCTCTGCCAGGAAGCCTGCTTCTTCCTCTCCCACTCCCCCTGCTTGTGTTCCCTCTCTCACTGTGTCTCTCTCTGTCAAATAAATAAAATCTTTAAAAAAATAAAATAAAAAGTAAAGTCATCAAAGAACTCCCTAAATATTGTTATAGGAAAGAACCTGTGCTGTACAGACATGTGTTTACTATAAATATCAAGGATCTAGAGTTCAGAGTGGACAGAAAAATGAATTCACAGGTACCGAATGCTGCCTTTTAAAGCCTGGCTATGGTCCAGGAGCACTGTGTGTGACTTACAGGTGCACCACACAGCTCCCCTTGCTGAGATTCTGAGCTCACCAAGGAACTTTCTGAATATAAATGGACTTTGTAGACCTGCCTTTGGAGAGAAAAAGCTAAGGTTGTTCCAGTACGAGCCCTTCCAACCTTGTGACAGTTGTTTTTTTTCACTGTACCTTAATAAATTGGTATTCTGTTTTAAACAGCAGTCTCCTGTGAGCTTCATAAATGTAAACTGGCATGAGGAAAGGGACTTTCTCTTGACAAAAGGAACTCTCTGAGCCTGTGAGACTCACAGTCTCACATGGTGTTAAAGTCTCTGTTGAAAATCTCCCGTGACATCTCTTGGAAGACAGCCAAGTCTCTGGGGGACCTTGCTTTCACACTTCTAGGGCCAAGAGTCTCCATCCTGGTTGCATATCGAAATTACTGAAATTATGAAGCTGTTTAAGTAATGTAGATCCCCACTCCAGCCCCAGAGATTATAATTCAGTAGCTCTGGGGCTGACTCGGGAATCTGTATTCCTAAGGAACCCAACTGATTCTAACCTACGGTGTTAGAGGACTATTCGTCTGCTTAAGTATAATTTTACAGTGAGCCTAGGATCACAGAATCATGGAATATTTTATTTTAAGAAGGTCTCTAGAGCAATAAGAACTCTTTTTTACAGCATCCCTGAACCCTCAGCTTCCCGTGGAAGCAGGGCATAAAGAGGCCAGACAGGAAGCTGCCAGGCCCTTAACTTAACAACAGTGAGAAACCACAGACCTCTGGGAGCTTTGGCCTTCAGCTAGGAGCATCAAAGAGTCCCATTAGCTTTTTGAGAAGTGGTCCTGTCTTGCCAAAACTGTATATATGACACCAAGGCCAGATACATAATTTATGAGCCGAATAAAAAATAAATAATTATAGGGGCACCTGGGGGGCTCAGTTGTCGAGTGTCTGCCTTCGGCTCAGGTCACGGTCCCAGGGTCCTGGGATCGAGGGAGCATCGGGCTCCCTGCTCGGCAGGAGGCCTGCTTCTTCCTCTCCCACTCCCCCTGCTTGTGTTCCCTGTCTCACTCTGTCTCTTTCTGTCAAAAAGATAAATAGAATCTTTAAAAAATAATAAATAAATAAATATAAAGAACTTCAAGATGGTGACAGCAGAGCATGAAACAGGCACAGGACCCTTCTGAGTCTGGGGACCCATATGACGACATAGGATCCACACCCATGAGGTTGGCCGTATACAGGACTATTGGGGCAGAATGACAATTTATACATCAAGAGAGATCTGCATTCTTATCCCATATTCCTTCCAATCTGCTTGTTTTTCTGTCTCCACATGGCAGCCAAGGCAATCTCTTTAAAATGCACATCTGGTCGTGTCACTTCCCCGCATCCTGTTGCTCTAGGATCAAGTCTCAAGCCTGGCCCACAAGTCCCCTGCCACCTGATGCCTGTTTACCTCTCTTTCCTTACGTTCCCCCCTCTCTCTGATCTCCAGTCGTGCTGCCCTTGTTTCAATTCCTCCCATTTTCCCTGCTTCTTCCTGTTCAGATCTCTCACAATGCTGTTCTCTGTGGCTTGAAAAATCTCTCCTACCTGTCCTAACCTAGCCAGCAAGTATTTTTGAACGAATGAGTACAAAACCACAAATGAAGAATGGGTGAAAATGTCAGGTGCTAAGTGTGCCCCTCTTGTTAAAGAAAAATGTCCATTCCCAGCCCCACTGACCTGATCACTCTCATCACTCCCTATATGGATACTTGGCATTTAGACCTCCTTACATTAAGGGTGACCACACTTCCCAATGTTTCCAGGACCATCCGATTTTTCAAGTGTGCTTATTAACAACACTTCTGCTCATCAAACCACGTGCTTAGATGAATTATATGGACACTTTGCTTATATACCACACTTTAATAACATTTGGACCATCTCTTTCTTTCTCTCTCTGCAGAGGTAAATTGACAGAGGGGTAGCTCCTGTGTTTTGGTGGCTGCAGTATTAACAGCAAGAGCTTAAGTTATTAAACTGAGCAGCTTTAATCTGCGAGGTCTCCTGGAGCACTGGGGATTATTGTATTTTTACCCTGGAGCCCATGTAGCTATTCCAATGAGCTAGGGTTTGCTCCCTGCAAGCCCCACACTGGCCCCGTTGCCTTTTCCTAGACCCACTTCCTAACTGTGAGAGATGTGATGGAGTTTTACTTGGAGATTGACCCCGTCACCTTGAACCTGATCATCCTAGTAGCCAGCTACGTTATCCTGCTTCTGGTGTTCCTCATCTCCTGCGTGCTGTATGACTGCCGAGGCAAGGACCCCAGTAAGGAATACGCTCCCGAGACCACCCTCGATGCCCAGCCCTCCATCCGCTTGGTGGTGATGCAGCAGAGCACTTCGGAGGACCCCTGGGCAAGGAGGCCCAGCCTTCATTTTGGAGATCCTGCTCTATTAGGGAAGAAAAGCACAATGGTGTGAGGCTGGCCAAGGGGGGCTGGCGAGAGAGAGCGCGAGACATTCTGCACTAACTATTCTCCATGTGGCTGCTGTTCTCTCCGGGTACACCAGTCCTGCTTGGCTATGTGAGTGGGAGCTCCGCCTTACCTTCTACTTTCTCGTCACCCTCTTTGTGGAGGAAGCAACCATTTAAGGTAAGAAGCCCAAGATGGCCTTTGGTCAAGTTCTCCAGATGCAAAATCTCATTAATAGTGTTGGACAGTGAAGTTGTTGGGCCCTTCCTGATGATGCTGTCTTGGCCATTTCTAGGAGAGATTGACATTTGAATAAGGTGCAAGGATAGAAAACTCTTTCCTTCTTCCCTTCTAGGTTCTTTGACTGGTCCAGTAATTACATGGACATAAAACAGATTAACAGGAGAAAAACAAATTTAATTTTTATCTATGGGAGCCCTATAAAAAATATGAAGCTCAAAGAAGTGACCAGAGCAGGCAGCTTTTATGTCCTTTAGACCAAAAAAGAAAAAAAAAAAAAAGATTAATTTGTGAAGAATTGACAAGGCAAAGAAGTTTGGATTTGGGGTAGTGAATTAGTAAGGAAATAACAAGGTCTGTTTATATAGCTTTCTTAGCCCTAAATTCCCTATCTCTGGTGACAAGAATGCCTTCTACCCTCCCGGTACAGGGAGGGTAGATTTCATATGGGAGATTTATTTCCTGCTTTCAGAGGGGACAAAGGAGGGTCAGAGTATCCTTTCTTACACTGGTTCTTTTTTAAGGAACTTTAATTCAAAATAATCAATAGGCCAAAATGTCATATTTTGGGGTGGCATCTTCGACTCCCCTTCAAAGCATTTAAAAAACAAAATGCAATATTGTGTGTGTGTCTATGTGTGTGTGTGTGTGTGCGTGTGTGTGTCTATGTCTGTGTAACGAGGAATGAGACTAGCTTGCATCTACCCTATACTTAGCAGATCCTCTCTCTCCAAAGCAACTGTTGAGCTTTTCCAGACTTGAGGTTATTATTCTTTCTATACACACCACTCCTCACATTCTGTTCCCCTGTGAGTCAGGATGGGGAACACAGTAATCATAGAGCATAGTGGCTAACCGGCAAAGCTTATTAGAGCCTGCGTTCAAACCTTATCTCCTCCACTTACTGTGTGACCACAGCCATCTCTTTGTGCCCCAGGGCTAGTGTCAGGACCCATAGGCTGTATGGGGTATTTAAATGAGTTATTTCACTGAAAACACTCGAGACGGTGCTTTGTGCCTAGGGTTAGCTAATTATTAATTATTATTATTATTATTAATGTTATTTCCTTTCACACTTCTCACCAAGAAGCTCAAACTCCAATCCTGTTCCAATACAAGGTTACTGAAGACTTACCACAAAATGTTGAGGTCCCATAGCTTTGGTGTTTCAGTTTCTCCCACCTTCTGAACACTGCTTACTCTCATCTCTCTCCCTTTCTTTTTTTTTTTTTTTAAAGATTTATTTTTTATTTATTTGAGACAGAGAGAGAGAGCATGAGAGGGGAGAAGCAGGCTCCCCGTGGAGCAGGGAGCCCGATGTGGGACTCAATCCCGGGACTCCAGGACCATGACCTGAGCCGAAGGCAGTCGCTCAATCAACTGAGCCACCCAGGCGCCCTCTCTCCCTTTCTTTGTTGCTGTTAACTAATACATTTGTTTCCCTGCTCACTCATCTATTTCTTTTTTTTTTTTTTAAGGTTTTTTATTTATCTATTAGAGAGAAAGAGAGACTGAGAATGAGAGGGGAGAAGGTCAGAGGGAGAAGCAGACCCCTCACAGAGCTGGGAGCCCGATGCGGGACTCGATCCTGGAACTCAAGGATCATGACCCAAGCCGAAGGCAGCCGCTCAACCAACCGAGCCACCCAGGCACCCTCACTCATCTATTTCTATGATTTTGAGTTATTACTTCCACTGTATGTTTTTAGGAATCCTCCTTTCCCTGAGCTCACAGTGACTTGTATATCCACTTGGTGATTTATGAAACCCCTTCTTCCAATCAGGCCCTGTGAGGAAATAACAAAGAAATTGTGTCATGACTGCGGCCCTCCTATCTTTGCAGTCTGACAGAGACAGAGTCAGGCATGGCCTCTCCGATGAAGGACAAGATGAAGGACCAGAAAGCATGGCAATTTGAGAAGTCCACACAGAGTGCAGAAGACCATAGAGACATGAGCGCCTACTGCACAGAAAGGGCTCAGGAAGCATTTAAATAATGTTGAATGGCCAATTTCGTCTTGGACTCAGGTGTCAAAGATAAGATTATGCATTCTGAAAAATGAGGAACTGTTTTCTAGAAGGACTAAGGGATATTGAAGGCTTGAAGGGTAAGACAGGAGATGGCATTTTAGATGAAAGGAAAGGCATAAACAGAGCTTGGAAGCAAAAATTGTGGAGTTCATTGGCTATGAAAGTCAGTCATTTCCAAAACCGTCAAGAAAAAAGTGAGAGATGGCATCTCAGTTTATCCTATAGAAAACTGAAGAGGAGGGGCCTGCCCATGCTGCACTGCCAATTTCAGTGACGGGCACTGTTTTGCCTTTGGATTGTTAAGTAGTCATAACACAAATAAAGATAATCCCCGTTATTCTGTTTTCAAATTTTGTTCACATTTTTTTTTTAAGATTTTATTTATTTATTTGACAGAGAGAGAGATCACAAGTAAGCAGAGAGGCAGGCAGAGAGAGGAGGAAGCAGACTCCCTGCTGAGCAGAGAGCAGGACCCTGAGATCATGACCTAAGCCGAAGGTAGAGGCTTTAACCCACTGAGCCACCCAGGCACCCCTCAAATTTTGTTCACATTTTATCAGAAAGTCATGTTTTCTCTTAAATAGGGAATCTTAAAATTGTATTGAAAATCCCGCAGAGGTTATTTTTTTTTCTTTTATGGTCAAGAAATCATCTTCACTTTAAGAATGAAAATATAAAATGAATAGGAAAATCAGTAAATTCACAAGCAAGCAGCTTCTAAGAACCTTCCCCTTCTCTAACATGAGCTTCACCTGGGCTAACCTTCTTATTTATTTTCCCTGTCAGGGGAACATATATATTAGTGGACACAAAAACTTATCAGTGGAGAAAAAAAAAAATCAGTCAACCATTAAAAAAAGTGATAATAGTTAATTTAACCTTTTGAGGGAGATTAATATAAAATGTTTGATTCTTCCGATTTTAAAGTTAAGAATATAAAGTAAACATCCATTCAATATGTTTTTAAATGGACATATTTTCACTTATGCTTCAATTCCATAATGAGGACAGTTGAAGAGGACAGACTAACAGAGATAGAGTATAGAAAAATAAATCCCAAGAGAGAAGAAGAAAAAAGAAAAAAAGAATCACCAAATAATAGTAGTAACAACAACAGATAAAGGGAACAGAGATAAAGTCAGGGGAGAGACACGAAAGAAGGAAAATATAAAGACTCTAAAGTGAAAAATAAAAAATAATAAAAAACAAGACTCCAAAGTGAATGTTTGAATAGGAGGCATCAAGCTCTTCCAAGCCTCCATTTCATTCGATTTGTGGTTCATTCCATTTGTGTGTTCTACGGTCAGGAGCGGGCTTCTCAGCACTTAAAACAATCTTTTCTGTCTAGAATGTATGCTTAGAATCTTATGTGAACTATAAACACCTTCCAGAATTTTGCCATTGAGGCAGAGGTCATTTGCCAATGACCCTGGAAGGTCATTTGTGGTCATTTGTGGAGGTCATTTGCCAATGACCCTGGAAGGCAGAGTGATGTCCCCAAGAGAACTTGACTACAGAAATGGGACTAAGAGTATTCCCTTTTCCCTCGTATCCCTACCCCTCACAGTGCTCTTTCTACAGCACCATCTCTTACCTGCTTGTATTTTAAAACTTCATTATTTATTTCTTAATTTTCTTTTTTTAAAAAAAAAAGATTTGTTCATTTATTATTTGAGAGAGAGAAAAAGGAAGGGGTGAATGGAGGGCAGAGGGAAAGAGACAAGCAGACTCCCCACTGAGCACAGAGCCTGACTCTTAAGATCATGACCTGAGCAGAAACCATGAATCAGACACTTAATCCACTGAGACACCCAGAAGCCCCTATTTCTTATCTTTTAAATAAAGCTTTATTTCCCAGTGGAATGATTCATGGCACAGCTGTGAAGTTGTAACTGATGTTTTCAAAGTTGGTGGAATGGATTACTGGCTAGAACCAGATGTCCCTTTAACATTGAAATACAGCCTTATTTTTTGTTTCCTTATGGGATTAAGATGTCCTTAGTCCACCTCCTTTGAATACATCATTCTCCCATCACGCACCATTTTTGTTAAAGCAAATGCAATATTGTGGCTCAGTTCGGATGATAGCTGTGGGAAGGACACAAACAAAATGCTTTCAGGGCGAGAGAAGGGAGGGAGAGCATATAGATGTATCACGAATCTGCTACATACCAGATACTGTTTATTCATATCTCCTTTAATCTTCCTCCTCCCCTACGAGATGGACACAATGCAAACCCATTAAAGATAAGGAAATGGAAACTCAGGAAAGCCCTAGAGTTGGTCCAAGGCCACCCAGCTGGTGCACTAGGAGGCAGGATTTGAACTCCGTTCTGAATGTGTGGTTTTCTGCCAACTGTTTTTTCCCAGTGGGTCCAGAACCGTAGTCAGCCCGTGCTTGCTCCACACTGCCTCTCCCCCATGCTAGAACGGCTTTCCTACAAAGCTATTATAAACTACAGTCCGTTGAATAATTTAATGGCCTTTCAGATTTTCTCCTCTGAGTAAGAGGGCCATAGTTTCCATCAGAGGAAGAATAAATTATTATAATTTGGCCAGAACATTATCTTCTGGTGTTTCAGAAGTTGCCAGGATGGAGTGCTAAGATGGGCTTTGTACCGGAAATGCCAAACTCAAGTCCCGCTCTGTCTCTATGTGCTGTGGAGCCTTTTGGGCATCAGTTACCTTCCTCAGCCTTTTTCCTCACCTTAAAAACAAGGGCAATGCCAACGCCAGTGAGGCTTAGAATGATATATATCAAGTATCTGGCATAGGTAGGATTTCAACAAAATGAAGACCATCATTATTATGCCAGAAGATGCGGTGAAAGTAAGTAGGAGGACCTTATCACCTGGAAGCCAGGGTAGCACCGGCAGGTCCAGGCTCATTTAAGAGAAGCAGGAGTGTGTGGTTGAGAGTTGCCACATGCTGTAGAAATCTGGAAATAGGGTCAAATGTCTGTGACGGGCTGAATTGTGTTCCCACTCCATCCCCCAAAGCCAATGAAGTCTTTACTCCAGTTCTTCAGAACTTACTTTGAAGTGATCTGATTTTGAAATAGGATCATTACTGGTATAATTAGTTAATAGAGGTTCTACTAGAGTAGGGTGGACCCCTAATCCAATATAACGGGTGTCCTTATAATAAAGGGATATCTGGACCCTGACCTGCACACAAGAACACCGAGTGAAGACAGAAGTCATGTGACCACCTGCTGCGAGACTACCAGCCGGTAAAGAGAAAAGATTCTTCCCCAGCGCCTTTGGAGGGAGTAGCCCCCGTGGACACCTTGACCTGAGACCTATAGGCTCCAGAACTGGGAGACAATACATTCCTGTTGTTTAAGCCATTCAGTTTGTGATGCTTCGTTAGGACAGCCCTCGCAGACTAATACCATGTGTAAAGGGAATATTTAGTACATGTGAGGGGATGCTTACCATTTCAAGGCCCTTTAGGGTCAGTGACATTATTCCTTCAGATGTGACAGCATGCTGAGCTGGGCCTTGGACAGAAGCTAGAAGGCAGAGCTTTGCCAGAATTACCTAGGAAATCGACCCTGCAGAAGCAGAGTAACCATTTCTTGTACTTTTATGGAGGGTAGAATACAGAAAAAAAATGTCTCTAGGAAGAAAATGTGCTTGTGGTTTTGCTAGATAAAATGTGAAGGATGATTGTTAAGAGTGAGGAACTCTCGGTCTTATAAAGAGAACCAAGGAACAAGTCACAAAGAAAAGATGTTATGGAGTCCACGTGCAAATCTATTGGGTTAAGTGGGGGGAAAAGTCAGAACTAGTCCTAAAGAATCCACGTCTCTCCAAAATATAGAACGTATAGGTTACATGTCTATAGTGTCCTCTAGATACTTTAAAAGCCACTTAGTGGGTGCCTGGCTCCATTATTTAAGATTAAATGACAATTCATAGGGAGGAGGAACAATTAGGCTTATTTTAAAGACAAAGGAGTTTCAGATTGTCTTGCTTAAACCTTTCAATTAACAGAATAGGATTCACAGAACCCACAGATTCTGACTTAGTCCTGAATTTGCCCTATAATTCCACAGCTGCCCCAAATCTATGCAGAGTGATGGAGTGAGTCACCAAGCTGGATGCGGGAAGTCCACACTTCTGTGAATGTCTCTCTCCCTGCCTTTACTTCTATGGAAGCACCGAATAACACAGTCCTTTTTTTTTTTCTTAAAGATGTTATTTATTTATCTGAGAGAGAAAGAGTGCGCTCATGAGGGGGATGGGGAGGCAGGGGCAGGCAGAGAGAGAAGCAGACTCCCTGATTGAGCCTGATGCGGGACTCAATCCCAGGACCTTGGGATCATGACCTGAGCTGAAGGCAGATGCTTACATGAATGAGCCACCCAAGCGTCCCAATAATCCTCTTGATTAGGGCAAAAGCCCCCAAGAACTAGAGGGTAGATGGAAGTCTAGTACAACTCAAGAGTACCAAGAACAGCCCTCTTCTCATGACTTCATCCTCCCTGAGAAAACACTCGTGGTTGAACTGTAGAAACTCCGAGTACACGTATTATCTACCTCTGTTGTAACAGTTCATTTGGACTTTAGTCTTCTTGGGCTGTCAATGTTTCAGATAAGGGCTTTGTGACACCAGGATTGAGGAAGATCCTTGCTATTTCACATCCTCCCGAGAAAATGGAAAGTTGTCCACACGTATTTATTTTCCGTTCAAGACTTGGGTAGACTCGGCTGTTATTTAACTAAACACCAGCGCTGTGCTGGGATCAGCCTGGTGGCCTCGGCTACAGCCTAAAGTTGACAGAGGCGCAAGGCTCAGGAAATACTAGAAAGGTGAGGACGTGGTTTGGAAGGAGGAAGGGGACCAAGGGAGAAAAAAGCGTACTGCTCGAAAGGAGGGCTTGAAATTGCCCAAGAGTGGCTCAACGGAAATGTGGCCGTGGGATGTGGAATCTGAACTGCATTGTCAGAACTGATGAAGACTTTCTTTTTTTTTTAAAGATTTATTTTATTTGAGACAGCGGAGAGACAGCATGAGAGGGGAGAGGTCAGAGGGAGAAGCAGGCTCCCCTGAGAGCAGGGAGCCCGAGGTGGGACTCGACCCTGGGACTCCAGGATCATGACCTGAGGCGAAGACAGTTGCTTAACCAACTGAGCCACCCAGGCGCCCTGATGAAGACTTTTTTATCATGGCAATTAATCAGTGAAAAGCTGCTTGCCATTAGGGGCAGGAGGAAAGCTAATATTCTAATAAAATATAATAAATATTATAATAATATATAATATTATATTATAATAAAACATGTGACGGTCGTGATATACCTACTCAGGACGAAAAGCAGATCCAGACAAGGACAACTGGTTTTGTCAATGTTAACAAGGCTGAATCTGACAACTCTCGCCATCAAAAAAAGTCTCCCGATACTTAACCTACATCTCTTCTGTTCTTATACTCTACACTCATTTTCTCTCATTTACCTCTTTTGGGTTTTATAAAGAAAAACTGTTTATACAGTGATTTGTATGAACGTGTCTCATGAAAGAATCCAATCTGATTAGATGGAGGTTTAAGTAAACAGCTAGTTTGTGGATGGGGCCGTAGCATATTGGTGAATCACCATCAGTTACGAGGTGTGCCAAAAATAATTTATTACTAAAAATAAATTGTCTAAGTTTGTGAATGACTCACCGATTTTTATATAGGGAGTGATTGCAGGTTATCTCAATCATACACCCTCACTTCTGTGCACTCTGATGTTGTTGCTGGTACAGCACAGCTATGGCAGAGTTTCAGTTAACGGGGAGGCAACTGCATATATTTATTGACCACGTCCCTTTTTGACAAATATTTGTAAAGCACCTACTTTGCCCGGGTCTCCTGCCAGGCCCAGGAGGATACCTTACGCACGTGACCTGTCCTGGTGAAGCCTGCCAAGCAGAAGGAAGAACCTCTCAGCACTTTGTATAGATCATCAGAACCTTCATTACAATGCTAAGAGGTACTATTGTTTTCCCAATTTTATATATTTTGGCAGCAGAGACTCTAAAGCCCATTCTCCAAACCAGCGGCCTCCAAACACATCTAAGCCTGCATCCCTTTCAGTAAAGATGCTTTTAGCACTCACCTGTGTGTGTGTGTGTGTGCACCATGTCTATCTAAATAAGTATATATTTATATATATTTAAATTGTTTTATTTAAACGTGTATAGATTTGTGCATTATATATACACAGATGTGTATATGCATATATATACATTATATAGATCTTCCTGTACACCTAACCTCAGAGACCACTACCCTACACCACTTTACTACCTTGCTTCCTGATTCTGTCTGTGTGTAACCAGAATGAATAATCTACCTCCATTCTACCCCCCACTCCACCTAATCTTAGGTTTTGCTCTGGATGAGGGAACGGGAACCCCATCTAAGAACTTGATGGAGGAAATATTTCTTTTTGAATAGAAAGCAATCCTTTTCAAGTTTGAACTAGATCTTTGTATCGCTAAATATGTTTTGGCAGCATTCCTTGATGAGTTTTTTTATATGCAAAGGTGAGTTCTGCTGGCTTGTAAATCCTATTCATCTCTTCTGAATTCTCTTTGCTGGGCGGGATCTTAAATACCTCCAACAAAAGAATGAGTGTCTTAGTTGTGTTTCAGCGTTCCATACCGCCCAGTCAAGAACTGAACACATCAGGAAACCTCTGTCCTTTGGTGATGTCTTTGTTGGTAAAAGAAAGGAGAATTCTTCCTTTAGCTGTAGAATCGGAATTACTCTTCTGTGGTTGCGAAGTGCCGCAGACACAGTAGGAAGGCAGCTGAGCTGGGCTGCTCTCATGTCCTAGGCGTGGATGGCTGGGGATGCAGAAGATATCTTCTAATGAATGGGTGGTGGCAAGGATGCCAGGGCTGTCACAGAGCCATCTCCGCAGGCACTGTGAAAAGGAGGGCTGAAAAGCCAGATCAACGGAGATGAGAGCCCCCCAGCTCCACCTGACCACCCTAACTTCCACTCTTCCTGTGGAGGCTTCGGGAAAGTGGCTGCAGCTCCCCCTTTGACTTGGTGCTGCCCACGCCTCCGTGCTTGGTTCTCATCCATATTTCTATTTCTATGGAACAGACTGGGGGCTACTAATGGGGGCTCTAATTCTAACTCAGTCACTAACTTCATGGGAGGCATTCAGCCTTATTTGCTCATCTGCAAAAAAAAAAAAAGGGGGCACTGAGTTAATGCAACCTTCCAAGGACCTTCCAGCTCTGGCCATCTTGACCCTACATCTTTCCTTTTTCCAGACCTTTCCTCTCTTTCCATCCTCATCTTTTAGAATGAAGCAACTAGGGATGGGAGGATTTGTCCTGAAAACTGCCTCCATCTGGGACATGGTTGTTGATCAGAGAGGTGCAGAGGGAAGCTTAACAGAGGGCTGAGTCCTTTCCTTCCACAGGATGTGTGCACATATCCCATTGTCTAACATGTTTTCCAGCTGACATTTCAACTAACGATCCCCACGTTGGTGCTTCTTCAAGTCAAAGTCTGTTTTGCACTCTCTGGAAAGAGCATAAACCATGACAAATGGCCTCAGCTTAGGCATATGGTGATGCATTGGTTTCCTAGTTTTCTGGGATGTATTAGCAAACTTATTGTCCCCAAATGTAAAAATAATGAATACCACCATGCATGGAACGTTGACAATGTGAAACAGATCAGATTTATGGAAGCCTCAGAGACAGTCCTTAATTTTTAGTAGAACATTGCCTTTTATTTCCATCCTGAGTGAATTTCAATTGCCTTCCCCCTAAAACCTTGTTTTAAGATGGTCGTGGTGGTTAAGAATTAAAAAGTTGTTCTTTTTTTTTTTTTTTTCCTTAAATGTATGAGTTAGAGTTTGTATTTGGTTATGATTAACAAAGACACAAAATACAATGGCAAAACATGATTGGGACTTTGTTCTCTCTCCTGCATCTTGAAGTTGGGAGGGGAATGGTCCAGCCTGGTATAGTGATTCCAAGATGTCCCCAATGTTCCAGGTACCTTCATTTCTGCTCCACCAGCTTTACTTATTGATTCCGTCCACGGGGTTGTCTTCTCATTACAAGATGGCTACTGCAGCTCCAAACCTTATGTCTGAGTTCTGGGCAGGGAGAGGAATAGAGAGGAAGGGCGAATGGGCACATACGAGTCAGATAAGAGACCTACTTAACAACTCCTACTTAGATTTCCCTGGCTAGAACGTCAACTATCTGTTCCTATCTGCAAGGAAAGCTGAAAGATGCAGATTTTTGCTGTGTACATTGACATTAGCCCCCGAAATCAGGGTTCTTCGAAAGAAAGAAGAAGAGAATGAATCTGGGATAGGCGACTGTCCTAGTGCAGTTGTTTATCCTTCTAAAATGAATTTGTTTGTTCAGTAAGCCTGAAAACTGCAGAAAAGGAAAGGAAAGAGATGATGATGATGTTAACTACCCAAAATGGCCTCCAGCAGCATTTAGTGTAACTGTATGCTTGGTTTTTATTAATTACTGTAATTATTTTTCTGATCATATTTTTTCTAATTATAAAAGAAATGCCTGTTCATTGGGGAAACTTTGAGCAAAGCATAGAGAAGAAAATAGGAATCATCCATAATCCCATTACCCAGAGATAATCACTATCCTATTTTGTTGCATTTTCTGCCATATATATATACTACATATTAATAATCACAGCATGTGTATAACTTGGTATCTTTTTCCATTTTCTAAATAAAACAAGTGAATTTACATGTGACCCTAGCCATTGTATCCCTGCACCCTTGTACCAGAGCATTCCAAATGCTAGTTGCAGAGCTATTTGGAAAATTCTTTAAGCCAGAGAACATGAATAGTATAGATAGCATATACCTATTTTCTCCTGTCCTGCTTTTGGGAGACCATCCGACAGATCTGGCTACTGTCACTCTCATTTTCAGACTATATCATATGATCTTCTTTCTGTATTTTTTCACCATAAAAAGTGGCAAGCGCACATGCCAAGAGTTAAAATGACTCTTCAGGGAACATGAACTGTCACCCATTCTTACCATGTGGCTCATAGAGGTGGATTTTGCTCTGGCTTGTAAATTCATAGGACCGGCAAGCTAGGTAGGACCCTTATGGCTCATCACTCTAAACCTCTAATGCAACGGGGAAGAGAAGCAGAAAGGAAAAGCAGAAAGGAAAGTTGAGGGTTACAGCTGGCATGGTCAGTACCCAGGTGCCTTTCTGGTGATCTTCCACTCTACCTGAGATACTCTGGATGATGATCTAATTGGTATACTTCAAACGTGTCATGACTCCCCCAAAAATACACAACTAACTGCTGTCAGTCAGTTGCTAAAGGCTTCAAATGGAGCCTAAGGATTGATAACGTGCATAGGGTGGCATTTCTCAGATGGTCAACTGCTCTTAATATACCCAGATATTTGGAGAAAATATACCATCCACAGAAAGCAATTTTTCTGTTCCATCCTCACTTACTATGAGCTCGGACCTTGCTGAATGCTATAGAGTCGTGTTATAGACTGACAAAACTTGCAACCTGGTTGGGGAGAAAAGAGGGACATACGAACCAATATGGCACATTCGTACAGTGAAATGTCATGCAGCCATAAAAGGGAATGAGGTAAATCTGCATGAACTGCCGTGGAAAGATGACCATAATATGTCGTTAGAAGAAAAACGCTGGATGTACGTGTAGTAAGATCTCTTCTGTGTTTTGAAACAAAGTACATTCACACACTTACATGTTTTTCTATGCATAGAAAATATCTAGACAAATAGGCACAGACTTTTAACAGTGGCTATTCAATGGAGTGGGATTTTAAGATGGGGATATTATATTTCTTTTTACTTTTTTCATTCACATACCTCTGTTTTTTTAAACATAATCATGTACGACAATCAGTTTCCCTGTCCTACATTTTGAATCATCACGGTTCTACGGAGGAGTTGTGACAATTAAATGAGTTGCTGTGAATAAAATGCTTGGACTTTTGGCAGGTCCTTCGGAAGGACTCAATAAACATCAGCTGTGACGATGATGATGATGATGAAGATGATGACGAGGAAGAGTATGTGCTCACAGGCTGTTGCTCAGCATTATATGTCCACACAAGTTATTTATAGAGCAAATTGATCAGATATAGATACCAAAAGCCTTTGAAATGTGAAAGCATTCTGACCCAGAAGTTCTATTTTCAGAAATTTTTTTCTATGAAAAAACAACAACTGAATAAGTATATAAGAAGTACGTACAAAGAGGAATAAAGAGCAAAATGTTGGCAACAAGCTAAATGTTCAAAACCAGGCATCGTTTAATAAATTATGGTGCCTCTTTACAATGGCAGAGTATGCATTCATTGTAGCAATGAATTCATTAATGTGGTAATGCGGTGATGATATAATATTAATGAAAAATGCAAATTCCTGAAGGGCATATATGTTATGATTCCATCACAGTACAAAAAAATGTAATATAGGTAAGTAGCTCTAAAAGCACACGCACTTAAATACTAACAGTACTGAGCCCTCGGCAATTGTGAAAATTGTTTTCTTTTTACTTAGGTGCAGTTTCCAATTTTTCTGTAGAACTTGTGCAAGTATTTAAAAGAAAGGCAAAGGGCCTTTGGAGGAGCATTTCATAAGGCCGCCTCTGTGCCAACACACTGGCATCGGGATGCCTCTGCCTGGGGGCCAGAGGAGATACGCATGCCTGCAAGGATCCCATGGGCTAGTTTTCTCAGTTTCCAGAGCAGACTCAGACGACATGGAACTAGTGTCCCGGCCTGATTCAGGAGACAGACTTTGAGATGTTTATTCAAGGCCAAAAGAAGGAAATAGGTGAGCAAATTTGGCCCATGTCATTGTAATCAGCAAACCGAAAAATATATACCGAATTCTTACAATGACTACTACTCCTGTTTTGCATGGAACAGTCCCAGTCTGTCTTTTGATCCAGCCTAATCATGAATAACACCCTTTTCATTCTTGGTCACCCTACCCGTTTGGGGTTTGCTCATTTGTCTGATCATTTTATTTAATTTGTTCGTCTGCTGTGTTTCCTCTATATTGAAGTTAGTTAAAGGCTCGATTCAGATTCAACTTCTTTTTTGGCAAGAATTCTTCATAGATGTCTCTGTTTGCCATATATTGCTTCATGTAAGGAGTTACACAATGTCTGATTATCCCACTTTTTTTTTTTTAAGATTTTATTTATTTGACAGAGAGAGAGAGAGATCACAAGTAGGCAGAGAGGCAGGCAGAGAGATAGTGGGAAGCAGGCTCCCTGCCAAGCAGAAAGCCCGATGCGGGGCTTGATCCCAGGACCCTGAGATCATGACCTGAGCCGAAGGCAGAGGCTTTAACCCACTGAGCCACCCAGGCGCCCCTGATTATCCCACTTTTAGTGATACTCAAATTGAGGAGTGGATTCAGGTGATGGCAGCATGATCAAGCTGTTGTAAAGTTCTTCATCAACCTTTCAGTTCATGGTTTCACCCATTGTTGATCATCATCTGCATTATTGCATTAGAGGTTAGAAAATAGTTCCAGGTCTATCATTCCTTCCATATTTGTTGGCTGGAATTCTTTTGTAAAGAAGAATGTCCCTTGGGGCACCTGGGTGGGTTTAGTCAATTGGGCATCCCACTCCTGATTTCAGCTTAGGTCATGATCTCAGGGTTGTGAAACCAAGCCCTGCTTCCAGCTCCATGCTGGGCATGGACCTGCTTAAGATTCTCTCTCTCCCTCTCCCTCAGCCCCTCCCAAACCCTCTCTCTCTCTCTAAAAGAAGAAGGGGGAGGAGAGGGGGGGAGGAGGAGGAAGAGGAGGAGGAGGAAGAGAGGAAGAAGAAGAAGAGGAATGTTCCTCATTAATTAGGACTCTCTAGTACAGAATAAATGCTTGTCTCTTTCCTTTTAATGGTCAATTTTCAGAGCAAGAAGTTGAAACCCTAGTTACTTCCAATGCTGTCCAGGGTTTTTTTGTGTGTTTTGAACTTTTTTACTTATTTGGTTATTTTTTGATGGGGAGATTTCTTTTTTTCTCTTTCTTTTTAAAAAAAGTTTGGTATCGGGACACCTGGGTGGTTCAGTCAGTTAAGCATCTGCCTTTGCTAGACACAGGTCATGATCTCAGGGTCCAGGGATTGAGTCCCACATCGGGCTCCCTGCTCAGTGGGGAGCCTGCTTCTCCCTCTGCCTGCCACTCCCCCTACTTGTATTCTTTCTCTCTCTCTCGATCACTCTCTCTGACAAATAAATAAATCATATATATATATACACACATACACACACACACACACATATGTATACACACCACACACATATATGGTATCATTATGAATTCATCAAGTTCTTATATATTTAACTTAAATACATTTATAAAACAAATTATCCTCATAAATTAGGAGCAGTATTTATTAGTCAGGGTTCCTCAGGGAAGCAGAACCAGTAGTATGTGTATGCACAGAGAGAGAGAGGTTTATTTTAAGGAATTTTCTCACCCAATTGGGGACTGACAAATCCAAAATCTGCAGCGCAAGCAGGGCTGGCTGGTGAACCAGAGAACAGTTGGTGTTGTAACCCAAGTCCAAAGGCTTCTAGGGGCAGGATACCCTCTTCCTTGGGAGACCTCCCAACTTTTTCTCCTGAGGTCTTCAATTGATGGGATGAAGCCTACCAACATTTGGGAGGGTAATCTGCTTTACACAAAGCCTGCTGATTTAAATGTTAATCTCATCTGAAAAATACCCTCACAGCAACATCTAGACTGACGATTGATCAAATATCCGGGTACCATGGCCTAGACAAATTGACACGTAAAATTAATCATCACATTGTTTCTATTTTTAAAAAATCCTAACAATACAAATGCAAAATGAATGGTAGAATCAATGCTTACCATGGGTGTTCAAGATGCAAAAGGGCACTTGAGCGGAACCAAGTAAGAAAGATTTGAATAAGTAATTTCTGAGTGTTCTACTTAGGTGCTAGACTGAGAGCTGGCAAAAATGACCCCAGTTCTGCCTCTTCTCATGTAACCTTGTGTAATTTATGTTAGTTAACTGAGTTTCAGAATCTTCAAATGAAAAGCAAGAATAACATCTGTACTACCTGCCATTATACTTTGTTATGACAGCCAAAAGAAATTGGGTATATTAAAGCATTTTGGAACCTGCATGTTATACTACTGTAAGGTGTTATTACACTACTTTTTGTTAAGAATCAACAAACTGCAGGGGCACCTGGATAGGTGCAGTAGGTTGACCATCCGACTCTTGATTTCAGCTTAGGTTATGATCTCAAAGTCATGAGATAGAGCCCTGCATTGGCTCCAGGCTCAGTGGGGAGTCTGCTTGAGATTCTCTCTCTCCCCCTGTCCGTTTCCCACTTGTTCTCTCTCTCTCTCTCTCTCTCTCTAAAAGAAGAAAGAAAGAGAGAAAGAAAGGAAGAAAGGGAGAGACAGAGAGAGGGAGGGAGGGAAGGAGGGAGGGAGGGAGGGAAGGAAGGAAGGAAGGAAAAGAAAGAAAAGAAGGCAGGAAGGAAGAAAGGAGAGAGGGAAGGAGGAAGGAAGGGAAAGGGAAGGGAAGGGGAGTGGAGGAGAGGAGAGGAGAGGAGAGGAGAGAGGAGCGGAGAGGAGAGGAGAGGAGAGGAGAGGAGAGGAGAGGAAAGGAAAGGAAAGGAAAGGAAAGGAAAGGAAAGGAAAGGAAAGAAGAGGGAGGGAGGGAGGGAGGAAGGGAAGAAACAAAAAACCGCAGAATGTCCAGCAAATGTGCTACAGCCCTAAGTACAGAGCCCCATGATGATGTTTAATGGCTTTCTCTTCATTTGTGAGAGGCCATCTCTTTTAGGTCCCACCTTTTAGGAAGAGAGGAAATTGTTACTCTGCTAAGGGAAAAAGAATCAGTGTTAATTTTTCATATGAGTGTCTTGGTTTGTAAATCCCTATTTCCCCCCAGAGCCCCCAGTTCTAGGTGTTAACAATGTAGTTGTTTGCAACTACATTGCAAATGTAGTTTTTTGCAATGTTTGCAACAACATAGTTGCAAAGGATAAATAATTTGCTTATTTCATTAACTTACCTATTCAATAATTTGTCAAACACCCATTACCTATGAGACACTATGCCTGGTGCTTTTGGAGACACAGAAAGGAATCAAATCCAGAGTCTGTCCTCAAGCAATTTGCAGGTTAAGGGGCAGAAGCCACTAGCGCCTGAGTGGCTCAGTCAGTTAAGCGTCTCCTTTCAGTTTAGGTCATGATCTCCAGGTCCTGAGACTGAGCCCCAGATCGGTCTCCCTGCTCAGCAGTGAGTCTGCTTCTCCCTGCTTCTCCCTCTGCCTCTGCCCCTCCCCCCTCACTTGTGTGCTCGCTCCCTCACTCTCTTGTTCTCAAATAATCTTTAAAAAAGAAATCATAATTTTAAAAAAATCCTATAATACAATATAGAAGAGAGAGAGATCAGTAACATCCATGAGAGTTCAGAGGAAATACCAGGTTTTCTTTTTTTTAAAGATTTTATTTATTGAAGAGAGAGAGAGCACAAGCAGGGGTAAGTGGGGGTAGCGCAGGGGGAGAGGCAGAAGCAGACTCCCTGCTAAGCAAGGGAGCCTGACACAGGGCTTGATCCCAGGATCCTGAGATTATGACTTGAGCCGAAGACAGACGCTTATCCAACTGAGCCACCCAGGTGCCCCTCAGAGGAGGAAACCAGTTTCAACTGAAGGTTCCAGACAGCTTCTTGGAAGAGGTGGCACTTAACCAGAATGAAGAATAGGAATAGATGTGGGCCTGTGTGGTGGGGCAGGGCGAAGCAGATGGAAAAAGAGGGGACGTGTAGATGTGGCAGAGAATACAAGGTACTTGAAGAGAAGCAGTAGGAAGGGTGTTTGGACGTGTGCTATTTGTAGCAATTGACGAATTCTCTCCTCTTCCTCTAACTTCTCTACAATTTTAGAAAGGAGAAAAAGACTTCCTTTGTCTAGCTCACCAACTACAATTAATGGGTAGCAAGAGGTTATATCCAGTTGGTCAGCTCAGTGGAAAGGGTTATTGTCAAATATCTACCTATTTGATAAGTTATAATGTTATTATGATTGTAATGCTGCTCTCCAGCTTTAAAATTCTATGATTCTCAGAAGCCAAATCTTGTCTAAAAGTTTTAAACATTTTAGATATAAACCTTTCTTAGCTAGAGTTCCCATGTCCATACTTCCTAAACAGAAAATACAGAACTGAATTTAGCCGCCTTGATGACTCAGAGTCATCTTCAAAAACAGAAGGGATCGGGCTGTGCCATATCACAGCATTGCCAGGATCCGTGCAGGCACAAAGTATTATTTATCCCTAAACCTAGGGGCTCCAGATTGCTCTGTTACAATTTTTTCTTTTCTTTTCTTTTTTTTTTTTCCTACCTTGTTGCTGGGCATTCCACACTCAGATTTTGATGCTTTCCGTGTATCTACCTATTTTATCCCATTTTTGTTTCGTTTGCTGCTTCTCTTCTACATGGGGTTCAGAAGTTAGATAACCAAGTTCTGTTAGAATTACATGGAAAATAAGAGCCTATCGCTAAGCTCTGAGTAAGGGTCTAAGAGGATTGCCGACATGTAAAGTATCTTGAAACTTAGTGCCATCTGGTCTGGCTGTTTAATTAAAGGTATGTGTGTAAGGGAGGGGGGAGGAAAGGGGGGGCGATAGAGACAGAGGGAGGGAGGGAGGGAGGGAGAGAGGGAGAGAGAGTAAGTACGTCTGCATGTGTGTACACATATAAATGTAATTTTCCCTTATGGTTTTTTACTGTGAGTGTGGGACAACTAAGTTCAAGATAAATACAAGATAACAGGCTATAACTTGCCTAGAAAAATTGGGAAGCACAGAAAAATCTAAGATAAGAAGAAACTTTGTAACATTGCATATAAGAGATAATCATGGTCGCTCCTGCTAGGACAACTATAAGATAGAGTAAGGAGCAACCATTATCTCTCAGAAACAGCAGTTACGCGATTAGTCCAAATTCCTATGGGGAAATTGAAAGAAAATGATGCTTAGACTTGAGGTCTCCTAATTCCAAACCAGACTTCATTCAAGTACTATAAAATACTACCCACATGATAATTATTATTAGAAATCAAAAGAAATCCTGTACCTCTCTGCTTCTACATCACATTAGGAGGGCATTTAAGCAAAAAATGTAGGTTTGGAGTAAGTCAATGTATGTCAAAAAACAACCCCTAAGCATGCAAAACACAATCACCCAGAGAGTCTGTTTAAAAATACGGATGCTCAGGCCCCATTATCAAGACTCTATTTTAGCAGATCAGGGATGGGGTCCAAAAGTCTGGGAGAGATTTCACCCTTAAATACTTAAGCATACTCCTTCATAACTATGATACCATTGTTACACCGGGTTTTGATTTTTAGGAGAAACCCAAATTGTGTTTGTGTATCCAACCATTTTGTATTTAGGCCCGGGGCTCTAGATAGCCAAAAGGTCATTGTTTTTTTTTGTTGTTGTTGTTTTTTCAGAGTATGCCCTTCTTCCTGCCCCTGCCTTCCCTCTTCAGCTCATGGTGAACTTCTCAGTCCCCTTCACCCATGCCTGTGCCAAGAGAACAAAATACCTAGGCCTGCGTGAGATCCCACCGCATTTGCTTCTATTCTACCTCTCTCTGCTTGTGGTGCTCAGCTGAAAGTGGTGATGAGGTTACTACTGGACACCCTAACCAGCGGGGCCCTGCCTCACAGGAAAGTCAAGGCTTTTGCAGCAATGACCATGTTTTTGAAAGAAGAGTCAGATGGTTGAAGATAATGGTAAAAGCAGTGGTGGTGATCCAGCTAGGAACTCGATGCTTTCAGCAGGGTTGAATGCTTTCTATACCTGCCAGATTCTATACCTGCAGCAACAGGGATGCTTAGTGAGAATACACAAAGAGGTATATAGCTGTGGAAATACACTTCTCTCTCATCACTTGCCATACACTTCACAACTAGTATCTCCTTTTATCCTCACAGCAAGCCTGTAAGGTAATGAATCCTATAGTCCTGATTGGAGAGGTGAGGAAACAGAGGCCCAGCCAGAGAGGTAAATAATCGGTCAAGAACATGCCCAGTAAATGACCGGGTCAACATTTGAACCCAGATCTGTAGAACTCCTGCTATGGGTCAAATTGCACCCCCTGCAAAAGGGGTATGCTATGGGTTGAATTGCACCCCCACCCTAGTACCTCCAGATGAGATCTTCTTGGGAAATAGGGTCACTCCATAGGCAATCTAGTTAAAATAAGGATATTAGGGGTGGGCCCTAATCAAACAGGACTGATGTCCTTATAAAAAGGGGAAATCTGGGCGTGGGATAGACATGCACAGGGAAGATGGTACGGAAACACATAGAAAAAAGGCAGCTGTGTCAGGGGAGCAGAGCACCACAAGCCTGGGAAAGCCACAGGTGGGTGGGAGACAGCAGGAACTAGCAGGGGTAAGGAAGGAATCGCCCCTAGAGCCGTCAGAGGGAGCATGGCCCTGCCCACACCCCGACTTCAGACTTCTGGTCTCCAGAACTACGAGACGCTAGACTTCTATCGTTTGAAGCTACCCAGTCTCCACTACTTTGTTATGGCAGCCCTAGGAAACGAATACATCTCTCAGACCGTGTACATATTATTATAGTGCCTCCCTGAAAAGCCGCAAATTTACCTCTGTTTGGCTGGGAATGTTACTCAAATAGCAGAGACCGTCCTAGAAAATAGCAGTTATCTGCATGAAGGCACAAAAGTAGGGCCAAGCAAATCACCTGTTGACCCAGCGAAAGAGCCATGTTGCGTGGAGAAAAAGACAAACTCAGTCTGCACTTAATCAAACTCGAAGGAGGATCAACCTTCGATGCTTTACGCGTAAGGTCCCCAACACTCGGCAAGGTTGGGGGTCTCCACCGCCCTGCAGGTGAGGGAACTGACTGGTCCCCAGTCCTGCAGCTGAGAGTGAGAAGCCAGCCTTTACACCTGAGTAGCTTCCAACAAGCCCCAGTGTTCATTCTGCCTGCTCTGATTTCTTCCCACAGGAAACCCTCCTTAGGGACACTGCCTCAGGATGTGGGCAGATATTAGAAGGAACATTGTGTAAGTACAGTGTTTGCCTCTTGTTTTGGACTTCTGTGTGTCCTTGGCTCTTTGAGGATTCAGGGATAGGTTTTGGTTTTAGATTTTTCTTTAAAGACCCAAATTGGTCAGTGTGATCAGTCCCAGTTCCTCTATTTGCCTTCGATCCGTATCTCCCTAGTGACCTCATTTCCCCCTTCTGTTGTTGTGCATTCTGCAGTAGAGCTAATAATTGCAACTAATTAGCTTAAGAAGTGCCTTGAGATAAGAACAAAAGCACTTGCGTTAAAGAATTCAGTCGGTTGGACGTAGGCTGCGGAACTTGTTCCTTAAGAGTAAAACAGAACTTCGCCTTCCAACCGGAGACACCTCTGACGTCATCAAGACTGTGATTTTGAGACTTGTTTTCAGTGGAGCTGACCTGAGGGTGCTTCCTCTACCGACTGGGAGGACTATCTAAGTGAAAGTCCTCCTTGTCTTTCCATGTCCTATGGATGGAAGGGCACATCCCGGCCATGGACTGATCACTGCACATTGTCTAACTAAGAGCAGCTGTGGAATGAAGGCAATGGAAGGTGATGATTTAAGTTACATAAGGTCACAAGATGGTGAACTCTAAGAGGGAAAGAATACTGTGTCTGGCATTGCCATTATTCATTATTTAACTCACCATTCCAGAATGAGAAATTTTTGTAACTACCTTTGTACTAAGTTTATCATGGAACCCTAAGTGATAACCTGCAAATTCCCCTACCCAGTATTGAAAGCTCTTCACGCTGCTGGCTCCAACTTCTTTCCAGCCAGAGCCCCAAACCCTCTTCTACTTGACACCTCCATTCTAACCAGATGACTCCTAAATGTGCTTGGCACTTTATCTTCATATCTCCTGCTCCTTTAGTACCTCCCCACCAGAATCCCATCATAGTTGCGTATAGGTGAACGGGGACCATCGATGATCTATGCAGGGACTGGCTTTATCAGGACTCCCTAAAGGGGTTATTAGAGATTCCTGAGCTCTACTCCCAGATGCATAGCTAAATTTGGGAACTCCTAAGAGCCCAGACTCAACTCACCCAGTGCAGGATGCCCCTCTCTACCACCCTAAGACATGGAAATTAGCATCTGCTTGAACACTCTTTGTAGTCTTGAATTCTACAAACAATGATTGCCAACATTTCTGCCACATGTGGAGGCAATATTATCTTCCCTGCAAATCCTACTATTTGACCTAAATCTTTCATTTGAATCTACTCAAAAGTTGTCTAATACCTGTTCCCAAAGGCAGGTTTTCAATGATCTAGATAGGTATTACTTCCCTGACACTCCCCCTCTTAAGGCTCCAAAGTTTCTGGCTAACCACCTCTAATTCCTTCAAATATAAATCATAATTTATCATCATCATCCTCATCATTATGATCCTTGCCAGAACTCCATGAGGTAGGTAGTGTTAGTTGTATACTTTGTATAGATACATATACATATACATTTACATATACATATATATGTATAGATACATATATATATATACATTGTATAGATGAGGAAACGGAGACTGTGGGAGGTTACATAACTTCCCTAAATTCACACGATACATGTCAGAGTTTAGACCTGAACAAGTCCATCTGACTCCAAAGTGGGAGGCCTTAACCGCTTTGTTCTATTGCCACCAGTTTGTTCATTCTTTGGACCATCTCCAATTTCAATATCTCTCATTAAATGTGATATCCAGAATGGGACACAATGTTCATTAGCTTGCCTGACCAGGACAGAGTCCAGAGTCCTCTTAATGCCTATTACACACTTCTGTTAACACAGCCCATGGTGATCTTGGTGTTTCCTGGTGATTCCATCACGTGGGTAACTGATATCACTTTAAACTCCTGGTCCGTTTTCATATGGACTTCTTGCAGCAATTACTTCTCTTTCATTAATTGCCATTAGTCGCCTGTAATGTGCAAATCAAAAACTACAGGCTAGAGATACAGGTGTGGGTACAATGCTGGAAAAGGCACGCCCTGCTCCCAAAGGAGCAAATGGAAGAAAGGTAAGGGAATGTTGCAAAGGGAAGAGATGAAAGATCGGGTTCCCAACCATGGCACTGGCATCATAAGACTGTCAAGCAGAGAGATCTTAAGGAGAGTCAATCTTTTTCCAACTTTGTGACTAATGTTACTTTATGACCACGTGACTCCAGGAGCCTGAGCAGAGGAGCAGGGTGGATGCCCAAAGCTACCTCTAACTGTAAATTTGATTTATTTTAAACCCAACTTAGGGACTTTTCTTCTATTTGGGCTTAATTGTCATTATGTATTTATCTTGTGAGTGTAGTCACCCTTTCAAACGTTAAAAGTGTTTTGTTTCGTTTTGTTGTTTAACCTGATTCTGCAAGAGTCAGATTCTACAGTGTCAACACTCACAGCTCTGAACATCCCACAAATGGAATTAACATGCCTTATACCTCACTAATAAAAGCATTACATGAGAATTGATCCTGGATAGGTAGCAGTGTGATAGAAATGCAAGGTCAGGGCACACCTGGGTGAAGCAGTCAGTTAAGTAAGCGTCGGACTCTTGGTTTTGGCTCAGGTCATGATTTCAGGGGCATGAAATCTAGCCCCACGTGGGGCTCTGTGCTCAGTGCAGAGTCTCCTTGAGATTCTCTCTCTCCCTCTCCCTCTGACCCTCCCACTCTTGCACTCTGTCTCTAAAATAAATAAATAAATCCTTAGAGGAAGGAAGGAAGGAAGAAAGGAAGGATGGAAGGAAAGAAGGAAGGGAGGGAGGGAGGGAGGAAGGAATGGAAGATCAGGCTGGTAGAGTTTTGTGTCTGGCTTGTTCATCACTGACTCCCCAAAAGATAGCACAGAGTTCAGCATCGGGTGAATGTGGCATCAAGCCTTGTATAAATCAATCAATTAATTAAGACATTTCTCCAGCTTCACACCATAGAATATTGATTGGAATATCCTATCTGGAAAGGGCTCTTTAAAGTTCTCTAACTCAACCTTTCCCTTCACAGAGTCAGAAAACAAAACCCAAAGAGGAACAATGATCTACCTCAAATCACTTACTTGGGAAATAAAACAAATTAATGACCAAGGCTTCCTATTTTCTAATGCAGAGTACTTTCCACCCCACCAAGCAGTAGACCTGCTAATCAACACTCTCCTATCATATGTGTCCACCTTCTAATTGCACTACTACTATCAAGCCTGGGCAATCCTGTGGAAACCCCGAGTAGGACAGAAGAAAACTTTTTCCTTCTGACTCAGAAGCCAAAATTCTCTTGGGTGAATCTAGAGAAATCTGTAGCTCCTTGGGTATGACACTGGGCATAATAAGGAAAAGATTCTAACAGAGAGTTCCAGAAAGTAGCTCTGGGGTCCTATGCACAGAGGGCAGGGGTCTTCCATTATTCCTTACACACAGCAGTGGGCCCCCAAGAGAGCAAGAACTCGACCACATCAGGAGCCCATGACCCCATGAGCCTGAGCATTCTATCTCTGGGCCTGATGTATTATGAATTCTGCTGTCCAAAATCACAACGAACTTCAAGTGTTATAGATTATGGAGTACCTACCCAAGTGCCAGCTCCCCATACTAGGGCTTTATAGACTCTTTATTTCAAATTCTTGGGACAACCTTACATGCTAGTTTTTATTATCTCATTTTCCAGATGAGAAAATGGAAGATCCAGAGAGATTAAATAACTTTTCCAAGGTGATAAATACAGAAGGTAATATTAAAACTTGTCTGTCCATCTAAAGCCAAGATTTAATGCAAGGCCATATACTTCCTATGACGCCAGACTGCTTGCCCCCAAATCTGTCCTAAATTATTTTAAGTTTAACCTCAACTAGCCCCCAAAGATGTTACCCAGATAAATATGAATTTGGCTACTTCCCATATGTATGGTTTTTCCCATCTGCCATTCCAGACCAGTCTCCCAGTGGATTCCTAACATAGCCTACATTTGCAGCTGTTTTCTGCAAGAGCTCTCTGCCCAGACTTGTTCTATTTACTAACCATTATTAAGAATCAAAAACAATATGACTTCAAGGACATATTTAACTCATCCATTACTAACTGGGGAGCAGGTGGGCAGAGCGGGGACGGTCCTTTTGTTCTTTTTTCCTCATTGAAGAAATGAAGATCATAACAATAAACAATTTACATTTTTGCGGGTACCCACAGAAATGTATTTGTTTTCTGTTTTTAAATGCACAACACAATTTTTATATAACTGAGTAATTTGTTTATTTTTTCAACTTACTGTAATATAGTTTACATAGGATAAAACACATCTTGTTAGGGTACACAAGTCTGTGAATTTTGATTATACAATTGTTATTATGGACTGAATTGACCCCCCCCGAAATTATACATTGAAGTCCTAACCCTCAATATCACTGTATTTGGAGATAAGGCCTTTCAGGAGGAAATTAGAACTAAATGAAGTCATTCAAGTAGGACTCTAATCTAATAGGACTGCTGCTCTTATAATGAGAGGAAATTATATCAGAAGTGTGCTCACACAGAGGAAAGGCCATGTGAGGTACACAGCAAGAAGGTGGCTATATGGATGTTAGGAAAGGGGGCCACAGAAGAAATCAACCCTGCCAACACCTTGATCTTGAACTTCTAGCCTCCAAGAACCAAGACAAAATACATTTCTGTTCCCACCCCCCATCTGTTGTATTTTATGGCAGCCCTAGCCATAGGGTTACATGATTACTTGTAACCACCACCATAATCAAGATATAGACGTTTTCCATCATTCCAAGAAGTCCTTGAATAGCCAACCCTCTTCCCCCACCTCCAGTCCCTGGCAACTACTAATCTGATTTCTGTTCCAGTAGTTTTAACTTTTCCAAAATGTCATGTAAATGGAATCAAACACTGTAGCCTGTTGAGTCTGGCTTTTATTCACTTAGCATTATGCTTTGAGATTCCATGACCTTGTTGCATGAAGAATCACTGCTTTTTGGTGACGATGTTTGACAGTGTCTGACTGAGAGAAAAGAGAGAGAAGGAAGAGAAATAGAACAATGATTTTGAGGAGTATGGTGATGTTGATCAAGAATCAGGTATTTTAGAAATGGAATGCACTCAAAATACGATGCAAATAATTACTTTAGATTTTTCCAAAATCTAGTTTAGACAAATCTCTCTCCCTCTGCTATCTCTCCTTGGCCTTAGGTCAAAGGTGAGATAACCATCTTTCTCAGTTCCTAATATCCTCTTATCCTTAGTCTCTGTGAAGCCTCACTCCTGTTTAATTTTATTATGTCTCACAATTTATTCTTTATACCACTGCTATTTCTCTATCCCCAGACACTCTTTCTCTTAAAGGAGTTCACTATACGTGCTTAGGCGTATATAGATCCTTAAAACATATATAGCGCTGGATTGCATAGTTATGTGTTAAATATACATAAATGGTATTGTGGCATAGAGTTTGGACTGTCTCTCTTTCACTCAGCACTTTTTAAAAGATCTATCCATGATGCGTTAATGTGTAGTCCTTTGTAAACTGTAAAGAACGCTACAAATATTTACTACTACTACTACCTCCGGAGGTAGTAATAATAATAGTAATTTGTTCAAGAAATCTTTTTGAGCACCTACTGTGTTCTATGTACTTTGTTAAACCCTGCCTATAGAGACATGATTTTTTTAAAAGACACAGTTCCCTGCAGACAAGTACAGTAAATGAATAATTGAATAATTAACTCTATAAATATGATCATAGTAATCCTAAAATTATAACTAACTATGTGGTTAGGAGAGTTTCTAACAGGAGGTCTTAACTTTATCTTGAGACTTAGGGACGGCTTCTCTGAGACAGGGACACTTGGGCCAATTTTTGGTCCCATACACTAAGGCTCATGAAAGACCCATTAAAAATCACATATACTGTATATATACTGAGTGGGTTTTTCCTTTTTTATTTTTTTTTTTCAAAAGGGAACGTTTGAGCCATAACAAAAACAACAAAAATCTAGGACTGAGCTTTGGAAAACAGGGTGCCGGGACTGCTTTGGAGGGATGAGTCAAACCCCGATGAGCCGGAGACAACATCTAAAACTGGAATAATCAACAGTGTGAGTCAACTTCTCATTCTACGCAAGTAGATGTCAGCGGCAGCACACCAGCATCATCAGAAGTCTGAATTAACCTCCTCTTGCCATGCCTTGTGACTGTGGTCTGTCTGTCTGCTTGGATGGAGGAGCGGTTAGAGATAGTAAGTAATAGAATGGCCAGACACAGGGTTGAGGCATTCATTCCTCTCAGCCTTGGGACTGGTGGCATCAAGAGGGGGGAAAAAAAAATCCAAGCTCAGAATACAGGACTAATGTCCTCAAACTCACTAAGCGGTTTACATTGCATTAATTTCAATGTAATATAACATAAGAAAGAGGGACAAAAGAGAAAACCGCACAACCTAAAAACAGAGCACATATCCAAGTATGGTTGTTCAGATAGCAGGCAAATCCCAATTCTATTCCCATTAGCATGGAGAGTGTTTTTCCCTTTGGTGAGAAAGCCAAAGATCTTGAAAACTGTCAACAGGATTTTTTTTTAATGCAAGCCTATATAAACACTGTTCTTCATTTAGAGAGCGTTTATGTATTTTCTAATAATGCAGACTTATTTGAAAATGGCCTGGTTGATCCTTTCCCAATCTCATCCTACCCCACGAACTAATCTCTTCGACGTCCACATCCTTGTGTTGGGGGAATAACATTTCATTTTAATTGCTTACTGATTTGCACGTCTGCTGGCTGAGGAAGTCTGAAATTGCAAACTGTTACATTAGCCACCGAAATGTTTGATGTTTAATGGTGCCGAAAAGACGAAAGATCATGGCCTATATCAAATGCATTTTCAGCCTCTCAGTTTGCCCTTTTAATGTGCTGACATGAATGGAGAATTAATAACAAGAGTACAAAGTGATGAAATGTATCCTTAAGCCCCAAGGAGTCAACTTACATAATTAATGTTTGGTCTCCCCACTTTACTATTTGAATATGATCCACAGTAACAGGTATTTATTAAGCCTTTTTACTGTACTCAAGAGAGAAACAAAATTAACAAGACTGCAGAGCCATGGCTCTTAACCTCCATTCCTTAAAGGGACTGCCAGTGGTGGTTTCATAACCACATTGTCATTACATATCCACACCTAAAAATCCATATGCAAGAAAACAGGACCCAAACCTTCCATCCAATTCTCCGAAGCATCTGTGGCTTCAGGAAAGCTCACTATCCTAGATGAGGAGTAAGTCATACCTAAAGATTAAATGACAAATCATCAAAGGTGAAATGGTTCTTCAAAGTCATATAGTTGGATTTAACTTTCTTATGCTTACAAGTGAGAACACTAAGGCATGGCAAGGAAAAGTGACTTGACCCTTGTGCCAGATAGAGTCAAAAAAGGGGCCACACTGTTGCTCTGGAACGAACTATGGATAGGTAGGTAGGGTCAACTGATGAATAGAAAAGAAGTATGGAAGAAAGGGTGGAAAATTACATTTGCTTGCGAGTGTCAAAAAAAACCTGATGTGGGATGTGGCCTTTAAAGTAGTCTCAAATGGCGCACTTTGAAAACTCTGGCTGGAACGGCCAAGATGAGAGTAGATGGAGTTATGAGAGTCACTGGGAGAAGAAACAGGAAGGTTAAGTTAGGGATGTGTGAGTCCAGCTGGGTACACATGTGCCTCATACAGGATAAGAAGGAGTTGGGACGAGAAAGATAGATAGGTAGATGGTGGCTCTATTGTGAGTGACATCAGAGACCAGATGAGAACTTATGCTCTACGCACAACCCAAGTTCAAGAATCCACAAAGTAGGGGCGCCTGGGTGGCTCAGTCGTTAAGCGTCTGCCTTCAGCTCAGGTCACGATCCCGGGGTCCTGGGATCAAGCCCCACATGGGGCTCCCTGCTCAGCAGGAAGCCTACTTCTCCCTCTCCCACCCCCCCAACTTGTGTTCCCTCTCTTACTGTGTCTCTCGCTGTCAAATAAATAAATAAAATCTTAAAAAAAAAAAAAGAATCCGCAAAGTAATTAGTAATTACTTTGGTAATTGCCAAAGACTCCTTTAAATGCTCATATGTACTCAGCTTTGGAAAACGCTCACAGAATCTACCAGTGGGGTTATAAATTGGAACAACCTCTCTAAGGAGGTGGTTCGGGCACCAGCAGCAAAATGCTTTGAAAGGTGCATAGCTTTTGACTGGGCAATCTTTCTTCCAGGAGTTTATTCTAAGTAAACAATAATGAATGTGCCCAGAGATCTCTCTCTAAGATTACCCACCTCAGTGAGTAATTAGACATCACCCAATGTCCACACATAGGGGACAAGTTAAGTACATTATCATCCTTCCTCTAGCTAGAAAGAAAACGATCATTAAATATCATGCCACAGAACAGTAGTTAATGAGAAAATATTCGTGATAACTTTTGAAGATTTTTAATTTACTTTTACTATTTTACCTTCCCTATTTGATTTCTCTCAAAATAGAAGCTAGAGGTTTTGAACTTGCCTGTGTGTCTTATCTGCATAGAAGTATCCTGACCCATTTAGAGAAATAAAGCAAGTTGCAAAGCAGTTAAATGTACTATCATCATGACTGTAAGAAGGTATATAAATATATTTATATAGACTGAAAGGTATTCATCAAAAAGCTATCAGTGGTTATCCCCAATGGCGAAAATAACATTTACTTTCTGTTGTCTAGGTTTAAAAAAAAAAAAAAACAGATCGTAATAATTTTAAAAGCAAAACAATATTGGTGCTATTTTTTAAAGAGGATAACCCCAAAGGTTGTTTATTTTTTAGTGATTTCTGACCCTAGCAGTTCTTTCTCTCCTGTAATACATATCAAAATGCCATCAACACTCCCTTTCTCAGATCCTCCTATCTTAATTTATTTAATGTGGGGCTTCATTTACCACTTAGTACTCCCCCCTTCTAGAGAGCATCTCTATAAAACAGCTTTTTTAATGTGACTATTCCAAAGGCTCCTATCAAGCACATATCCAACCCCTCCTTCCTAGGAAAGCTACTTCTGGTTTTGTCAGAAGTTCCGTTGCTGACCAGAGGGCGCTGAGTGGAGAGGAAGTAGGCTTCGCTCTGACTTAGGCCTATGTCCTTCCAGCCTGACTTCTCTCTGCACAGGGAACTGAATGGGTTGTACCAGAATCCTCATGATACCATGCCTGCAAATATTTCCTAGAGGACTCAGGGCTCTGCTCCAGATCCTCAGATGGGGGGAAAAATGTAGGCTTTCCCTACAGATATCATCCAATAAAGATCCATCCCATTGCCATGTTTAAATAGTCTTGATCAACTACTCTGAATGTCAATGGAGTCTACTGTTAAAGCCTGGGGACCTGCCATTAACAGTAGACTGGATAAATACTGTGCTAAATTCCTGCGTGCTGGGGGAGAAGGGAGTAATGAGGATTCCCAGGGAGCTGGTAATGTTGTGTTTCCTGTTTTCAGTGCCGGTTATAAGGTTTAGCTTCTAAAAATCCATTTAGGGTACATATGTGCACTTTTTGGTATATATAATATACTGCGATAAAAAAAAGTTTTAAATAAAATTAAAAAACAAACCTGGGGACCCCTACTGACATTCTCAAAGCAAGGACCCTTAGTTGGACAAGTACCAAACTTTCAGACCTGTAGGATAATTTATATGGTTTGAGGGCCTCTTCAGCATGAAGGAAAGCAAGAAGGAGAGTGGAAAACAGGAGTGACCTATATGATTGGAGACCAAGTTCTGTGGCCTCAATTCTGAGGAAGTGCCCAGCTGGTGTACTTGAGAGAGCAAGGGGGGCGGGGAGCAGGAAGGGGGGAACTGGTGACAGTGCGGAAACACAGCCTCCCATTCCCAGTCATTGCACAGGAGACTGGGATCACTGAGCAACTTACTTTTTCTCTCCAAACTTCAGCTCAACCAACTACAAAAGGAGGCTATCTGATTTCACTAACGGAGACCTAACGGCTTTTTCCTCACTGGGGCTTTAGGTTCAAGGAAACACATAAAGAATTGGGGGGTGGGGTTGGGTTGGTGGAGGGCAGAGGAGAACTAAACACAGCAACGACTGACAGATTCGTTTTTCTTATTAGAAACCAAACATTGCTAGGTCACTCTCGGGTCACCCAGAGGCAGGATATAGCTGAGTGATGACGAAGCCCACTTTCCAGAACAGGATGGCCACTATGTGAGCTGAACCCTTGGAGCCAGCAGAGCTGGAACCTTCTGCTCAGATGTTTCACAGCAAATTCTTGGTGCAGTTCAGCCCCATTAAAAAGCCAACTACTTGGTCCGTCCAGCCCATCTCCTCTCTGGACAGTGTTAGTGATCTAGAGACCAAGGTCAGAGCTCCTACTTCTCCCTCCTGGGGGTTTCCTTCCAGCATCACCGTCTACCCCAGTTCTATTACCAACTTTTCTCTGCTCTTTCTGTACACAAAACCGGGCTTGCACATGTGCACGTACAGTCTGTGCTATTTTCGAAGAAACTGGTAGTTTAACAGGATGAAGCAGGATTTTTACACTGAAAGTACCCAGACTGTGTTCTCTAGAAGACCTATACTCAAGGATCTTTATACAAATTCCTTGACCAAAGGATATGTGGTCAAATATGTTTGGGGAATGCTGGGTTCGTTGCAGTGTTTACTTTAGAAAATCTCAGAGCCTCTGATAGGCATTATGAATGTTCAAGAGAATCCAGAACTCTTAAATATTTTTTCTGTAGGGAATTTCACAGTAATTTCCCAGGACAGTAATTTCCCAGTTTAGGAAAACTGGCAAATTCATTCATTCAACACATGTTTATGAAGTACCTACTATGTGTCAGGCACTGTTCCAGGCACAGAGAGGAAGTATCTTCCTCAAGGTTCTTTTCAAAACATTTTTATTCTAGTGGCAAGAGAGGCTAATAAGCCAATAAACAACATAGCTTCTGCATGTGGAAAGAAATATACAGAGAAATAGTCAGGGCCCACTTTAAGTCTTCTCCAGAGAGCTATTTGAGCTAAAACTTGACAGTAAATCTGAGTCAGCCACAGGAAGAGCCATGAGGAAAGCATTCTAGGCAAACAGAAGAGTAAATGCGAAGTCTCCAAAGGCAGGAAAGACCTTGGACTAGTTTAGGACCAGGTCAACTTCTGTCCAGGCTGGTGGTGCTGGAGGGTAGTGAGGGATGGACAGGGTGGTAGGAAACGAGGTTGGGTAAGATACAGGTATTGGGTCATGTGGGGCCTTATGGACAGTCATCAGACATTTAGATCTTTGTCTAAGGACGGTGAGAAGCCAGTAGGGGGCTTTAAGCAGAGAGGTGCTGCTGAGGGAAATGGGGGAAGTAGCTGGATTAAAAATGTGTCCTGGTGGGAATACTCTTGGCTCTAATTCACCAAACTCCATACCCTTGAATTTTAATGCCTTTTTCCCAAGCCCTACTACTCCAGCACCTGAGACCCCAATGTCAAGCCTTTAGATCCCCAGTCTAATGCCTATGCCCCTGATCCCTGATATACTGAGACCTGGTGCCCCAACACAGGAGCCCTAGCAACCAGCTGCCTTGATTCTCAGACCCCAGGCCCAGCCCAGTGTGTGGAGAGGCTTCAACACCTCAAAGTGGAAAGTTGCCCTCTGAGCTCCAGACTTGTAATTCTAACTCTTATGGCATATCAGCTTGAAACACCCCTCCCTGCCCATACAGAAGAAAACAAGCCTGTGGTGCTCACCACCACCTCAAAAAAAGAAGAGGAGAGGAGAGGAGGGGAGAGGAGAGGAGGGGAGAGGAGAGGAGGGGAGAGGAGGGGAAAGGAGAGGAGGGGAGAGGAGGGGAGGGAAGAGAAAAAGAAGAAAGAAGAAGAGAAACGTGTTTTGGTGGGAGAAACTCTGGGACTCTCCAGTTTCACTGGCTGACTCTACTGGTGCCTAAACACATTATCTGTGCTATTCTCATGTTATCTTATGTCTCCTAGCTCAACTGCAAGTTCTCTCTCTCTAGGCTACAAACAAAAAGCAAAGATATCTGGGTATCAGGAGACCCAGGTACCAAGTCTGGGCTCACCCTAAGCAGCCGTGAGAGTATAGACAAGTCACTTCACCTCTCTGGACCTCAGACACCTCATCTGTAAAGTAAAACCAAGGACTAAAGGATCTACTTCTAACATTCAGGGACCTACATTCTGTGCCTCTCACGGCCAGAAGGGAAATGGGGATTTCCCCCCCCCCACCCCCATCCCTTGAGAGATATAGCAAGGAAAAAAAAATTAAAAAGTCAAAGATCAGCCTTTACGTTGGGTTTGTCAAAGATTTCTTGGATATTACTCCAAAAGCACAGCAATAAAAGCAAAATTAGACAAAGACTACATCGAAGAAACTTCTACATGACAAAGGAAATAACGGAGTAAAAAAGCAACCTATAGAATGGGAAAAAACATTTGTGAACCATATATCTGATCAAGGATTAATATCCTAAATATACAGGGAACTCCTATAACTCATTAGAAAAAAATAACAATCCAATTTAAAAATGAGCAAAGGACTCAAGTAGACATTTCTCCAAAGAAGACATACAAATGACCAACAGATACATGAGAAGATGCTCAACATACGCATCATCAGGGAAATGCAAATTAAAACTGCAATGAGTTATCACCTCACACCTGTCAGAATGGCTTTTATTTTTTAAAAAAGAGAAGTGTTAGCAAGGATGTGGAGAAATTGGAACCCTTGCACACTGTTGGTGGGAATGCAAAATGGTGCAGCTGTTGTGAAAAACAACACAGAGTTTCCTTAAATAATTGAAAATTAGGACTACCATATGATCCAGCAATCTCACTTCTGGGTATTTATCCAAGGTAATTAAAGTCAGGATCTCAAAGAGATAACTGCTCTCCCTTGTTCATTGCACCCTTATTCACAATAACCCAGATATGGAAACACCCTAAGAATCCATTGACCAATGAACAGATGAAGTGTGATCTATATGTTCAGTGGAATGTTGTTCAGCCTTGAAACCGAAGAATATCTTGCCATTTGTGACAACATGGATGAACCTAGAGGACATTGTGCTAAGTGAATTAAACCGGGTACAGAAGGATAAATATTGCATGATCCCACATATGTGAAATGTCTAACATAGTCTAACTCCAAGAAGCAGCAAGTACAATGGGGGCAACCAGGAGCTGAGAGGAAAGGGAAATGGGGAGTTGCTGTTCAACAAGCATAAATCTATAAGATGATTAAGTTCTAGAGATCTGCAGAATAGCATAGTGCCTACATTGAAAAATATTGTGCCCTATACTGAAACATTTGTTAAGAGAGTAGATCTCAGGGCGCCTGGGTGGCTCAGTTGGTTAAGTGACTGCCTTCAGCTCAGGTCATGGTCCCAGAGTCCTGGGATTGAGCCCCGCATCGGGCTCCCAGCCCCATGGGGAGTCTGCTTCTCCCTCTGACCTTCTCCCCTCTCACGCTCTCTCTCGCTGTCTCTATCTCGAATAAATAAGTGAAATCTTTAAAGAAAAAAAAAAGAGAGAGTAGATCTCAAGTTAAGTGTTAACACACACACACACACAAAGAGGGTCAGGAGAAAACTTCCGGAAGTGATGGGTATGTTTATTACCTTGATTATGGTGATGTTTTCACAATGTTTCACATGTTTAAGCCCACTAATTATATACATTAAATATGTGTAATTTTTTTTAGAGTCAAAGTTTAGATACTGTATTAGTTTCCTGCAGCTGATGTAACAAATGACCGCAAACAGTGTCTTAGAACAACAGAAATGTATTCTTTCACATCCTGGAAACCAGAAATCTGAAAACAAGGTGTTGGCAGGATTGTTCCCTCCAAAGGCTCTAGAGGAGAATCCTTCCTTGTCTCTTTCAACTTCTGGCATCTCCAGGAGGCCTTGGTTCATGGCCATATCATTCCAATCTCTGCTCCCTCTGTTGTCATTTTGCCACCTCCTCTTCTGCCTCAAACTCCCTCTGCTTCTTTTTTATAAAGGTATTTGTGATTGAATTTGGAGCCCATCTGGAAAATCTAAACTAAGCCCCTACTCTCAAGAGTCCTAAGTTAATCATGTCTTTTGCCATATAAAGCAACATTCAGTCTTTTGCCACATAAAGTTATATTCACAGTTTCTAGGAATTTGAACATGGTGACATATTTTTGGGGTACCATCATTAAGCCTGCTACAGATACTAATTACCACTCTACCCCAAATATGTCCTCATGCTGTTTTCAGATATTCATTCTTTCTCCAGAATCCCCATGCCAACATGACTTCTCTCTCTTTCATTTCTCCTTCATAGAGCCCCATAAAAGACTGCATAGGGGAGGTGGTTTTACAATGAGTGCTGCTGCCACACAGAAATTTCTGGAAACCCTTCAGTAAGAGTATCCTGGGCACTTCCCTTACAACTCAAAGATTGGAAGATCAGCTAGACATCAGCTGATTTGCAAAGCAACAAAAGAATGTACCTCGGTTATGCATTAAATGATCAGGGTTTTAGTCCCTACTCTGTACCAGTCTGTTTTATGATCCTAGAGAGGCAAGGGCGTTTGCTTTCTAAAGAGAGGGTCCTTGGATTGAGCCCTGCATCTGGCTCTTCACTCAGTTACAAGTCTGCTTCTCCCTCTCTCTGTCTGTGATCTCTCTCGCTTTCACTCTCTCTCAAATAAATAAATAAATAAATAAAATCTTAAAAAAAAAGAATTTGGGCTTATGTAGCATTTAACAAAAGAACACTAAATTTGTACTGAAGTGACAAGACAAAGGAAAAGCACTTCGAGGTTTTTATGGTGGTAAATTGTTGAAAGGTAACCATGTGGAAGGAAATAAGGGCTAGTTAGTAAAATTTGTTCTGTGAACTCCTCTGGTGCCAACTGGGAGCTGAGAAGAGCAGAGTTGTATCCAGTGGTTGAGAATCATCCTGTTCTTCCTAGCAGAGGGGGAGGGCAGAAAGTTTTCCTTGTGTCTGGCTTTTCTTAATTACCTGCAGCTCAAAATAATCCTTATGTCAGAGTGGCATATTTTGGAGTGACATATTCTGAATACCCTTCAAATTCAAGATTAAATATGTTCTTTCTCGGGAGCCTTTGAAGCACATATTTCTTCTAAGTTACAGAAGAAAGGCATAGCTCTTTGCCCCTCCTTCCACAATTTGGAGGAAAGCATCTGCTCTAGAAAGAAGAAAAGAATTGAAGCGAGATAAAAATCTTCATTTTCCAGTCCTGATAGCCCAGATCTGAACACTTGAGGCTTTTGCAATAAGGAGGGTCAAGTTTCAAAGATCACTATCTCTGCAGTAAGCTGTTTTGGAAAGTTAACAAATCCTTCAGCTAACAAATATTCTTAGGCTTAGCAGCATATAACTGACTGGACGACTGTTTTGTCTTTCTCCCTCATCCTGGCCCCCTTCATCTTTCCTTCCCACATCCCAGCATATCTGAAGGAAAACTTCCTTCCATAAGTCATTTAAAGAGCCAAGCCACCAATTAGAGACCTAGTAACAGAGGATCAGAAAAGGCACAAGAAAAAAAAAAATTACCATGTGCTCCCCATCACACTCCCTTGTGTAAATTCTAAAGGAAATAAATGAACTTCTATAACCAGGAGAAAGGAAGAAAGTAACATTAACTAAGCATCTACTATGTATCAGACCTCTTTCTGGTCATCTTATCCTCACAACAAGCCTGTGGAATAGATACTATCATCCCCTTTAAAAGATATGGACACACAAAAGATATGAACAAAACAGCCCAAAGGGGGAAAACAACCTAAGTGCCCATTGCCAGATGAGTGGATAAGCAAAATGTGGGAAACACATACACAGGAACATTATTGAGCCTTAAAAATGAATGAATTCTGGGGTGCCTGGGTGGCTCAGTGGGTTAAGCCTCTTGCTTTCGGCTCAGGTCATGATCTCAGGGTCCTGGGATCGAGCCCCGAATTGGGCTCTCTGCTCAGCAAGGAGCCTGCTTCCCCTTCTCTCTCTGCCTGCCTCTCTGCCTGTTCATGATCTCTCTCCATCAAATAAATAAATAAAATCTTAAAAAAAAAAGAATGAATTCTGATCTGTGATACAACATGGATGAGACATTTAGACATTATGCCCAAGACATTATACCAAGTGAATTGAATCAGACACAAAGGGACAAATATTATATGATTCCATTTACAAAAAGGTACCTAGAATAGACAAATTCACAGAGACAGAAGGTAGAATAAAGGTTACCAGGGGCCGAGGGGAGAAAAGAACAGGAGTTATTGCTTAATGGGTACAGACTCTCTGTTTGGGATGATGAAAAACTTCTGGAAATAGATAGTGGCATTACTGCACACACTGTCAATGTACTGAATGCCACCCAACTGTTCACCTACAAATGTTTAAAATGGTGAAATCGATGCCATGCATATTTCACTACAATTGAAGGAGGAAAAAAAGAAAACAAAATTGGAAAATGTGAGGTTAACTATCCCAAACCACACAGTTCTTTTAAGAGGAAGCCAGGGTTTGAAACTATGTCTGACATGTAACAAATTATGTGGAGGGAAAAAAAAAATCAGTAGATAATGACAAGACTGATCTTCAGACAAAGCAGAAACTGCAACTGAATTAACAGTACCTTTTCGGGTCTACTCCAAGATAATTTCCTTAGCTGTGGTTGTGTTTTTTTGGATGATGACTGGGTGAATGGAAAGAATGTTAACACATCACTCTTTGAATATTACCTAACCAACATCCTCATTAAGTCTCTGCTGGGGATGACCTCCTCTGTTGTGTTAGCCCCTGTTTCTAACTCTGTTTGAACTTTGGGAATAATTAAAGAATGAAAAGAAAAACAAATATGGCTCATAAAGCCTACAAATAATGGTCTTTAAGGAAAGTAAATAGGGTGATTCCCTTTAGCCAGTGTCCAAGCATTTTGAGAAGTCACTGGACTATAGCTCTTAAGCTTATGTTTGTCTACCATCCCAGGTAGTGACACAATGCTCTGGCCAAGAGCAAGATTTTGAAAAAAAAATTTTTTAAAGATTTTATTTATTTATTTGAAGAGAGAAACACAGTGAGAGAGGGAACACAAGTGGGGGTAGGGGGTGGGAGAGGGAGAAGCAGGTTTCCTGCTGAGCAAGGAGCCTGATGGGCTCAATCCCAGGACCCTGAGATCATGACCTGAGCCAAAGGCAGAGGCTTAACGACTGAGCCACCCAGGCACCCCTGGAATTTTTAAAAATTAATTGAATTGCAATTTCAACTGCAAACCTGCTAGGAGCCACTCTATAGGACCAGCATAGATATTCGGTAATCCAAAGTCTCTACTGGAAATCACTGATATAAATTCCTTGCTGGTTGTTGCTCTACCCTCTCTACCACCACCACCATAACAAACAGAGATTAATTCTCCTTTTTGGAACCATGTCCTGGGCATGTTTATCAAAGGGCCACTAGAGAAGTTTTAAGTATGGTATCCTTTCCTGGTAATAATAATAGCTAATGTTGACAGCCTGACGTGACGTACTTACTGAAATAATACAATATGGAATAACCAACATAACCTCTGAAGCATTGTATTTTTGCCTAAAATATGTATCCTGAATCTAATAAGGCCTTTAGACTTAGTTTCCAATTCATGGGAAATATTCAAGGCAGAGGAATAAGTTAAAATAATACCACAAACAATTAGATAATGACAGAATGTAAGACATTCTTCAAGACAATTGGCTTTACTTTAAAACATTAGTGTCATAGAAAGTAAAATGGGGAGGTGGGTGCTATTCTAGATTATGAGGAACTAAAGAGATATAAAACCAAAATATTTGGTGTGAGCCTTCAGTGGATTCTGGTTTTTAAAAAAGCTATAAATTGGGCAATTAAAAATATCTGATTATGGACTAGAAGTTAGGTACTAAGAGAATTATTGCCCATTTCTTATGTATGATCTTTCTTTTTAGGGTATGCACGCTGGGGTATGTAGGGATGGAGTGTCGTGATGTCTAACCTTATTTTCATAAGGTTTCACAAAAAAATATACACACATGCACACACATGCCTATGTGTAAGCAATACAAATATGACAAAACGTTATCAGCTATTAGATCTAGGTATTCGGTATTTGGGTAATCATTATACTATTTTCTCAAGTTTTCCATATATTTCAACATTTTCAAATTAAAATTTACTTTAAAAAATAAACATCAAAATTAGGGAAAAAATTAGTGTTTATTGAGTGTGTGCTATGTGTCCAGCAATGTTCTAAGACTTCATAGTTACAGCTCATTTAATCTCCATAACAACTTCATGACACAGGTACTAATATTCTTCTCACTTTAGTGATGAGGAAAATATTCATTTATACAGCATAAATCTCACAAGGAGAGAATATGGGGCTGTTTTCAAGGTCATTTCCCAACATGGGTGAAGTGAATGTTTCACTTACAATAAATGCCAAAAAAAAAAAAAAGACAAGAGTCAAGCTTGGAATGAAAACCCTTACATGGGATTCCAGATTATTGAGTGCTTTCCTGACCCAGGAAACTAATGTCTTCCTTTTTTTTTTTTTTGTTAATCCCTTAAATATAATATTTATTAATGCAGCTACTGATTTTGCTTCCATCTTTTAGGAAGTTGTGTAATAAAATGACCTCAATCCTGCCAGAATTTTGTCCAGTTTTTAATTTAGGGGTCAACTCCTTCAGTTTTGATAGCAGGAAACAGAAGCAGTCAGGTCACGGCTGTAGCCATTTGTCTCACTGTGGCCTCCAGTGGCTGTGGGTCCCTGGGCCCTTCTCTTGTGAAATGAAGAGTTTGGCCACAAAAACCATAAAATCCTTTCCAACTGAGCCTTGCTGTCTCCAGAGCTTAGAATAATCAGTGTTACAAACAACTAATCTGTTTTATTTTGTTCGATTAGGGAAAATTTTTTTAAAGAAAGTTTCTTACAGCAGGGTACATTACTTCCCTTCTCAAGTTTTATGGTTCTATTTTAAAAGCCTCTGTCCTCTGTGGCCCCTCCCTGACCTCTTTTTCATCCCACCAGTTCATTTATCTGATAACCCCTTGTGAGCTGAGGCAGTAGATTCAAGGCTCAAGCAGTGGGGGTGGAAGGGGTGGGGGACAGGAAGCATTTCTTTTGGGTGGGGGGGACAGGAAGCATTTTAAAACGCATGTCTGTCCCACGGGTTAGAAATGCTAACCTGGCATGCTAAGTTCAAGTCTCAACCTTCTTTACCTCCTCAACTTCGTATTCCACTGAAGTGTGCGACATAAACCTTCAATTACCTACAAGTTAGGCCTAGTCAGATTGGTAGGTGGGTGTACAAGAATTATGCTACAATCTCTTCGGTCTCCAAAACTCTATCAGCCAAACAGCCTATCTATCTTCAAGTCATGAAGAATGGCCAAGCCCAAATCTGCCAAGTAGTTACAAGGGATGGGATTTTAATCTTGTAACTGAATTGTTCAAAATGGGCCCTGGGTTTGATTTCTACAAGTTTCACGCAGGTCTCTTGATGACCCTGTATTGCAGTTGGAAACCTCCAGGTAAACTGCAATGCATCTGAGCATGCCAGAATTGGGCCATG
>CM052804.1:25183275-25350807 GCA_028533885.1 Nasua narica | reverse complement strand
CCCCCCCCCACCCCCCGCCCCCCCATCCCAAGTCTGGGTCAAGGTTGCATTTTTCATCTCTCAGCTGCAGAGAAAGTTCTCATATAAATACCTAGGTTTCCTCCGTCTCATGTCTTCATGATTATCAAAAGTGTCACCCCGTACGTAGCTTGCAATACAGTATTTTCCTTAAAGCCCAGAATTGTTGTTGCTGATGGGAGGCCATGTGACATAGTATTATGCCATGGCAGGGCGGGGCGGGGGGGGGGGAGGTCAGGGATCAGCTTTATGGCTTTCCAGGTGGCTACCTTAGATAAACTGCTTTCTGCTCAGTGCCAGCCTCATAGTAAGTAAAATGAGGACTACGATGTCTACCCCAGAGGGTTATCATAAGGACATAACACAAGTCAGTTACTCAGATGAGCACCTAGCAAGTACAAAGGTGATTACTCAGGCTATGTTAGCTATCACAGAATTCCTGCCTTCTAGGAGCTGGGAGAAAGACCCTCCTACATGGACACACTTTAACAACACAGGCAGCCAATAATAAACCTAAAACAAAACCAAAAATGGACAGCGGGTATTTTATTACCTCTCTTTTAGAGGTTCTACCTGTTCATAAAGTGAAGGACCAACTTTTTAGCTTGGCCTCAAAGTCCTTCATGATTTGATGCCAACATTTCTACACCTATAACACATTCCTCTCATTAAGTCAACAACTTAGACTAGAACCAAACCAGACCATTATGGTCCCAACAGGCTCTATATCTTTCCGTCTCTGAAAACATACTCATGGTATTTATTCAACCCAGAGGCGCCTGGGTGACTCAGCCGGTTAAGCAACTGCCTTCGGCTCAGGTCATGGTCTCGGGGCCCTGGGATGGAGCGCGGCATCAGCAAGGAGCCTGCTTTCCCTTCTTCCTCTACCGGCAGCTCCCCCTGCTTGTGCTCTCTCGCTCTCTCTCTCCCTCTCTCTCTCTTTCTCTGTCAAATAAATGAATAAAAGCTTAAAAAAAATATTTACTCAACCTGTATGTCATGAACTTTTTATTCACCTTTGCTGGTCAGTAACTTCCCATCCTTCACCCCTTCACCATCTAGGCTAAATAAACCTTGCTTTCAAACCTCAGCAGACAGGATGTATCTCTCTCTCTCTATGGTTTCTTAATGCTTTATGGCTCCATTACCATATTGGTTTAGAATTATTTTGTGAAGTCCACCAGATTTTAAGTGTCTGAAAAGACAGAAATTGCTCCTTATTTATTTTTATATCCCACTCTCTGACCCAACCCCACCATTACCACCTTTGCAATAGGAAAGCGCATAAGTGGAATGGAGGTTGGGAAGAATTCCTAACTGGCCCAAGTGGGGCGAGAAAAAGGAGATGGCTAAAACCCAGGAGCTGTGAGCACTTATTAATGTCTGAGAACAAATTCTTCATATACTTAATATTAAGAGTTTTTTCAGGTGCTGACCACACCCATCTCCCTTCCAAAAGAACCCCCCCCCCCCCCCGCCCATCCTCTGATGAAATGGTTCATGAGGTAATGGTGTTTGTTCTACCACAGTCCATCCTCCAGCCTGAGTGGATTGGATCAAGGCAGTCAGTTCATAGAAAGCCTATTTACCTGTGGTCTCAGGAGGCAAACTGAGCTCAGCCCATGACTCTTTCCAGCAAGAATTTCAAATTGGGACTTGGAAATACTCAGCCGGGAGCTATAAACACCAGAGTCACTATAATAGTAATAATAATAACAACATAGCTGTATTTATCGAGCGTGTACTATGTGTCATCACTATGCTGGGTGTTTAAGGACATTATCTTACTTATTTCTCACAATACCCTATAAGGTCGAGACCTCTATTTTCGAGATGAGGAAACTGGAACCAGAGAAGTTAGGTGGTAAATCAGTATTCAAATTCTAGCAATCTGTCTGTAGAGTCTGTGTCCTTGATCTCTGTGCTGAAATGTTTGTGTCTCCAGGGCAGGGCAGGGCAGGATGAAATGTCCTGAAGACACAGAGTTGGGGCATCCCTATGAAGATCCCAGACAAGATAAGGAGGAAGCTGAGGGAGTCAGTCTATGGAGGAAAACACAGTAAAGACAGGAGGACCAGCTGAGACAGCTACATAAATGAAAGATTGAGAAGCCACAGGAAAACCTCATTTCCCGGCAGCTGCAAAATTCCCAGGGGTTTGGCAATATTGTGTTTCCTGCTTTAGGGTTTTATGAACCCGACTGCTTATGTTAAATTGACCTTTCCATGAGCTGAATCAGATGGGGCCTCTGTGCAATGAACAGAACCCTGTGCACTTGTTCAAAGTGTGTGTCACCCTATTGAATGTTCAGCCTGCAGACTCAGAGGTCACATTCGTGGCACGGTCCCCCACCTAGCTCAGCTGCAACTCTGCAGACCCTCTGGCTCAGGAAAGAATTCCTGACTCAGAGTCAGATTTGGTCAATAAAAACACAGGACACCCATTTAAGCTGGAATCTCAGTTAACAATGAATAATTTTTTAACTCTGCCACTTTGTTAATGATGTGACCTTGAACTGGTCCTTCATGTGTTTGAATCTCAACAGCTTCCTTTATTTAAGAAAAAAAAAAAAATGGGTGTGGGGAAAGGGGCTGCCAATAACAAAACATCTGTCCTCGCTCCTACTTCCAGCCAAGAGTGTGGCTGCGGTTTACCTAAGATAGAGTAGGTGAAAAGGCTGTGCAAACAGGGAACATTTTTTTAAGCCTCGCATTCCTTAGGGCTTGTGTATAAACTTTGACTTTTATCAGTGGTGCTGCCTCTGTCAGTAAAGAGAAAGATACTGTTATCACCATGGCATTTCTCTCACTCGTGTCTCTGTTTACAAAGTCACAGGTATTGCCAGAAAAATACATTCTTTTTTTTTTTTTCCTCGCTGTTAAAAAACAAAATTCAACTGAGTAAATTTGAAGATCAAATTGGCTTTCTTATTCACAAATCGACCATCATCCCAGCTAGCAAATAGAAAAGAACTGCACCAAGCTGGAGAAAAGGAAAGGCTTTTAAACGTGGAAAAGGGGCCCCAAAAGGCAATTATTAGCAAAGGATGAATTGTTTCAGGCACCTCGGCCTTCCTCAGGGGGGATGGAAAGGGTCTATCAGCAGGTTATCTCACTATGGCTGACCAGATACCTCCACGTTGACTGGTTAAAGGTCACATTCCTGCAGGGTTAAAACTGCAGGTCGGTTAGGTATTAAGTCTTGTTCTGATGCGGTGGGGTTTAGCATAAATGACTCTATTTTGGGTCCGGCTGCCTACTTTTTAATATCAGTAATGAGTCAACTCTGGAAGCACCAGTCTCTTTACCAGTAAGACAGATCTATTTTTCCATGGCTCTATTTACTCATCAGCAGAGACGCTCTCCTGGGCTGACTCTCCACAGTCTTGTTTCTGAGTCTTTCCATGTTTCTCTGCTTTGCCAAACCTTATCTTCCCTGCCAGCTTGGGTCTAGATGGCCCCCTTCCCTATCCCTCAACAGGGACTGTGATTCCTGTTCAGGGGATGCTTAACTATTTGTTTAGGGAGAAACTTGCATGGCAATAAAGAGATGGGCCAGATGGATGGATGTTTGCTTGAGAGTCCCGACAACTGTAAGACTGCCTGATAAAAGAGGGGTTTTAAAATATAGGGGTTTTTTGTTTGTTTGTTTTTTGGGTTTTTTTTTTTTTTTTTTTGGTCGATTTGTTTGTAAATGAACCATGTCTTCCTCCTAACTATTACTTTGCGGGGTTTTCCCAACTTCAGGAAGGCTTAGTGTCTCATCAAAACCACAAAACTCACTAAATCATGGTCTTCCGATCTTGTAACTCACAGAGACATGACCAACATTTCCCACAAAGAAATTATGAGATAGTTGATGCTTTTGCTTTTTGAAGTTATGGAGTGGGAAGGACCCGGGGGGGGGGGCGGGGGGAGGTTGGAATCCTGAGATAGGGTTGACAGATGAAATACAGAAGGCTGAGTTGAATTTGAATTTCAGATAAATAATGAATAAACGACTAATATCACATGGGACAGACTCATACTACAAAATTATTTGTTGTTAACTGAAATCTAAATTTAACTGAATGCCTTGTATTCTTAGTTCCTAGATCTGACAACCCTACCCAGTTCTGGTTCTTTCAACAGGTAACATTTAAATTCTCCGGTACTCAGAATCCTCTGTAAAATGAGATGGCTGAACAAGATGAACCCCGCATCTCAATAATGATGTAATTCTATGACATAAATACTAATGAACAACCAAATGTGCTCTTGGGTGAATTATTTAATCTCTAGGCGGGTCAATTTCCTCATCTTCAAAATAAGGATGATAAAGCCCATGTTAGATAGACATATGCAGCAGGCTCCTACCTGTGTCAAGGACAGACAAAGCCCAACATTAGTTAAAGAGGTGAAAACAGATTTTTTTTAAAGATTTTGTTTATTTATTTGACAGAGAGAGAGAGATCACAAATAGGCAGAGAGGCAGGCAGAGAGAGGGGGGGGGGGAAGCAGGCTCCCTGCTGAGCAGAGAGCTGAGCAGAGAGCTGAGCAGAGAGCCCGACGTGGGGCTGGATCCCAGGACCCTGAGATCATGACCTGAGCCGAAGGCAGAGGCTTTAACCCACTGAGCCACCCAGGTGCCCTGTGAAAACAGATTTTATGCAGTAACTACTGACAGTAGGGGAAAGAGCTGAGTACCATTCCGATCTTTGCAGAGGTGGCTGGGCGTTTAAAGGCAGAATGTGGGAGTGGTGGGGGTAGGGAAGCAATGAGGGCTCCAGTAGATTTGGGGAAGTGAAAAATTACAAAGGGTTGGTTAGTGTAAATGCGATTAAGCCAGCTGCGTGTGCAACTTGGCAATTACTGAAGCGAAGATTCTATCCTCCCACGGAGACTGGGAGACAGAGGCCCAATCCTTCCTGATGGTTCCATTTCAAAGGAATGGCTTTCAGGTCTGAGAGACTCTCCTGAGTGTAGGAAATATATATACATCTCAAAGGGACAGAGGACGGATTTACAATTGTAAATTTTTTTAGGAAATGCTCTAAGAAAGAGAGGTGGGGGGGCGGCGCTGTTGGCAGTGTTGGCTAGAACAAACAGCCAATTATTTTGACAGCCCTGAATTTTTCTAGATAGGAACTCAAAGGGGGACTGGGTAGTCCCAGGGATAAGGTCTTATCAGCTGCTAGGAGCCTTTAGAGGGTTGCTCAAGCTTCTTGTTGCTGAGGTTTGGGGTGAATTCTCACCTTCAAAACTGCCAGGCTTAGGAACTTGTGCTTAACAAATAACCATTCGTTTACTCATTCAAAATACCATAAGATCATTCATAATCAAAATGTAGCCAACCAGAACTTCTTTTTTTACGATTCACAAAGTTTTGATGTAGAAAAAGGAATAGGAAATTAATTTGCTTAAAGTCTTAGGCAATTGTTTGCAGGCAATAGACATGCTGTAGTTTATTATTATTTTTTTAAGATTTTATTTATTTGAGAGAGAGAGCGAGAGCATGAGCACAAACGAGGGGAGGGGGCTAGAGGGAGAAGCAGGCTCCCCATGGAGCAGGGAGCCCAATATGGGGCTTGATTCCCAGGGCCCCTAGATCAGGACCTGAGCCGAAGGCAGACGCTTAACTGACTGAGCCACGTAGGCACCCCTTTGCTGCTTAAAATGAACTTTACTTCTTCATGAAGGTATCTCTTAAGACTAGTCATCAACATCTTTTGTTGACATGGAGTTGGCGATCTATAGGCACAAAATACACAGATTTAAATTATTCTACAATTTGTACCATATGTTAGCTCTCCACTTGCCCTCCTTAGTTTAGTCCCAAAGATTTCTCAGCTTCTGAATAGGTCAGGGTACTATATTGATTTAATTATATCTATAGTGCAGCAGATCTCTGCTGGGCCTGGGGAAGAGTATATGTCCTATTTTTGTTTCTCTTTTGCTCATTAGATTTCTATTTTTAAATGGTCCTGAATTGTAAGTTTAATGTAATGTTCGCTGAAGCAGTCATGGATGAAAATTGTATTCCTCTCTGAGTTTTCAGAGTTCTGCTTTCTACAAAGAACTCTTCCATCATTCCCAGATGTGTTTCTTTCTCTCCACCCCCACTGGCATGGCCTCAGTTCAGCCCTTCAATGCTTCTTGCCTGGATTATTCTAATCCTGTTTCAATGGGTCACTCTACTTCTAGCTTTACTCAGTGTCTGCTAGGATAACTTGTATATGACAGAAGTGCAAAATTAGAGTGGTATAAATGAGATGGAAATTCATCCCTCTCACACTTAAAATTCTGACCGGCATAGCAGCTCTGGACCAATGCCATTGGGGCCCAGGCTCCTATCTTACTGCTCCGCTATGCCACATAGTCCAAGCGCCTCTTTCGTGTCTACCCTTCAGCCTGTGGAGACAGGGAAATTGATAAGGGGGTGGTACAGTGTACCTTTAACTGTGTAACCCAGAAATTGTACTTTCAGCTGACATCCCATTGCCTGGAACTTAGTTCTATGAAGCAAGCTGGAAAATGCAGTCTTTACTCTGGGCAGCCATGTGCCCAGCTTATAAATCGGAGTTTCCATGAGTACAGCTAAAGAGGAGAAAGATAATCAGACGGCAGCAGCTAGACTTCTGGTGAGCACAGCTAATATACAGAGTTGCTGAATCACTAGTCCTATACCTAAAACTAATGCAACATTGTGTGTCAATTCTATTGCAATAAAAAACTTTCTGAGATAAGCAACAAAATCTTAAAAAGAAAGAGAGGAGAAGGCTATAGAGTGCCACTGTTCAATATGGTAGCCACTAGCCATATGTGGCTACTTAAATTTAAATAAACTAGCATGAAATGAGAGTAAAAATGCAGTTCCTCAGATACACTGGCTACATTTCAAGTTCTCAAATAGCCTAAGTGGCTAGCTGTTGCGGTATTGGACAGCACAGATAGAGAACGCTTTTTTTCATCATTGCAAGTTCTACTGCCTTGAACTGAGACAACCAACATTCTCATCTATCCCCCTCCAAACAAATTTTATCACGAGATCTTCCTAAATATAACACTGATCACCTCATTTGTGTGTTTGAAGTTTTTCAGTGGGTCTCTACTGCTTGCAGTATGAACTCCAAATCTTGGCTTAGCACTGCAGCACTTGATTTAATCCCAACACTTCTTACACCTCCACTTCTGTCTACACTTCCCCACAAATGCCTTTCACTTGCATCATGTGGAATTGCAGGTCTTCTGATATGGACTGCTTTTGCATTTGTGGTGCTCTCTATCCTTTGAATATCAGCATCTTTATTGCTTAGCTTACTTAACTCTCTCTCATCTGATCACTGGGTACGAAGTCCTAGTGTCATCTCCTCTTAAACCCCCCCTCCTACCTGGCTTTAATATCATTAGAGATTTTTATTATGTGCCCCTAAAGAATCATGAACAATACTCCATCATAGCACCTAACACAGTGAATAGGGATTTAAGATCGATTATTTTTCTTTCCCACTACCTGGAGGTTCTTTGAGGCTTGGGCATCTCATACAACTTTGTATCGGCACCTCATTAGACTAGACTTTTGATAAATGTGGGATAAACGAACATAATAACTTATTCATTATTTTCAAGTCTTTCCCTTTCTGTATCTTTTAAAGAAGATAGCTCTCCATGAAGACCCTTTGTTTTGTTTCCGTGGAGTGACTGTTGGAGTTGCTAATGACAGAAGCCAAAAGAGAAAGACTTAATTTCTTTGCATGAGAAAATGTATAGATGGACCTTCTGGGGGTGGAGTTTTTTCCCCACTGGTGTGGAAAAAAAATATGTTGGATGGGAAAATGGGGATGTTTGGGAGAAAAAGAAATGGCAGCTCCCACTGGATGTAGGGCATTGGAGAAACAATGTGGGGCACCTGGGTGGCTCAGTCATGATCCCAGGGTCCTGGGATCGAGCCCCAAGCCAGGCTCCGTGTTCAGTGGGGATCCTGCTTCTCCCTCTCCCTCTGCCCCCCAATTTATGTTCTCTCTCTCATTCTCTATCTCAAGTAAATAAATACAAAAAAAATTTTTTTAAGATTGTATTTTTATTTTATTTGACAGAGAGAGAGATCACAAGTAGGCAGAGAGGCAGGCAGAGAGAGGGGGAAGCAGGCTCCCTGCTGAGCAGAGAGCCTGATGCAGGGCTCCATCCCAGGACCCTGAGATCATGACCTGCGCGGAAGGCAGATGCTTTAACCCACTGGGCCACCTAGGTGCCCCAAATAAATAAAATCTTAAAAAAAAAAGAGTGATACACAATGTAATTCCCTTTTCTGGATTCACAAAAACTTTAGTAACAGTTGCCATTACTTGTCTATACTTTTAGAGAATCATTCAGGTCTGTGTTTCTTCTGAGTAGAAGAAATTTATATAGCAGATGCAAGGGCTTGTCTAAGGAGGCCCAGTTGCTTTTGGTTTACAAATAAATGAATGACACTAGGTCTGGACACACTCCCGTAGCTGGTGAAGTTTCAGAGCATCGTCCTTCAGTGTGTGCAAGTTTAGAAATGTTCACGGGTATTCACACCAGCATACTCTGCTTTCCTCTCTTCAAGAGAAGTCATGTTTCATCTTCATCAGCATTTTCTATTCGTCATGAACAAACAGAATACTGTGATGAGGCACAGAGGGAAAATGAGCCATTGTGGGGTCAGAAAAACTGCTCAAATCGTGACTTTTTCACTTACATTTAGAATATTAAGTAACTCACAAAGCCTCTCTAAGCTTTCGCTGTTTTATAAAATAGATATGGCATTATCTCCCTCACAGGATGGTCTTAAGGGTAAAATGAGCCAGCACCTGTGATAGTTCTACAGCCACATTAGGCACTCAGAAAGTTGAATCTGTGGAACCATTGTACACCCGCCTTCCACGTGGTCCAGTCTCTGAAAGAAATCACTTTAAAATAAATATAACCAAACAGCTGAGAATAACTTTTAAAAAAGGTGGGGAGGATCCCAAACTTTATTTGTTGGAAAATATTAGAGTATCCAACTCATACTTCTAGCAAAACTTCTTGCAATCCCTTTCCTGTTCTTCTCAAATCCCACAATTCTCTGAACTTCTCATTTAGCTAAACCCCTCCCCAACTCACAGAATACCTTTACCAATATTCTGCAGGTTAGGAAATGTTTTTCCCTCACTCAGCTTCATCATATAAATCAGTATAGCCTGTCTACCTAAATCCTTTCTTTCTCCCGGATCTCTCCTTCTTCCCTTTGTTTTCTTCAATTATTTTCCATCAAGGAATTCCAGGAGCTGGGCATGAAAGGGACAGGTATTCCTCAAAGGTCAGGTGTCTTTTGTATTTGCTACCAAATATCACAGATTGAGTGGTTTATACACAACAGAAAACTTATTTCCCTTCCAGTTCTGGAGGCTGGAAGTCCAAGGTCAGAATTGCCAGCATGTTTGAGTTCTAGTGAGAGCTCTCTTCCGGATTGCAGACCACTGACTTCTCCCTATGTCCTCACATAGTGGATGGGGCCAGAGAACTCCCTCAGGCCTCTTTTAAGAGACCATTAATCTCATTCATGAGGGTGTTGATTAACCTAATCACCTCCCAGAGGCCCCCATCTCCGTATTTCATCACATGGGGCATTAGTATTTCAAAAGATTAATTTGGGGGTGGAGGGGGTCTGCAAATATTCAGATCATGGCATCAGGGAATGTGGGCAAAAGACTAAGTAGGAAAAGACAGTATTCTTCTCTTTGGAAAAGTTTGGGCGGATTGACATTTTAGTAATTACTTTACTTTATCATACTGGTAAAGAGACAGATTGGAAGCCAGTCACAAAGTAAGACTTGTAATCAAAAGTTCAGCAACCTTCCTGAGCATCTGCTGTAATCACTGTCTTGAACAGAGTTGCTACTTTCTGGTTGGGCAATGGCAGCCAGAGGACTGGGTTCCAGGTGCTTCCTGGTATGGTCAGCATCCTGTCCAGAAACTTGGTGCCCCTCACCAAGCAGAGCAGGTGTTTTCCCAAGAGATTCCTCCATAGCCGGTGCCCGGTCCATCACAAATTCTTTCTTCTAGCCACAGTTCGTGCCCATGCAAATGTGGGCCCACCATTTTGCAGAAAGAACTATGTCTCTGAGCTCAACAAAAATGTTGCATCCTGCTAATGCAGAAAAGCTTCCAATCTTCTTCCCCTCCCATAACACTAATCTCTAAGTTGGTAAGAGGTAAGAGGTACTAATCCAGTACCTCTTTTCTGCAAACATATCTGGGATTTGTCCTCAGAAACAGATCCAAATGGACAGCTTACTTAAAAAAAAAAGTTGCAGGTGTTTACATAATTAATTCAAAGCTGTTTCTTGTGATTTATTTTTTTAAAGATTTTATTTACTTATTTGAGAGAGAGAGAGAGCAGAAGAGCACAGAGCAAGAGGGAGTAGCAGACTCCCCGGTGAGCAGAGAGCCCAATGTGGGGCTCAATCACAGAACCCTGAGATCATGACCTGAACAAAAGGCAGACACTTAACTGACTAAGCCACCCAGGCGCCCCGCCTTGTAATTTATTCTTATCTTTAAAGGATTGCTTTTTTTTTTTTTTTAAGATTTTATTTATTTATTTTACAGAGAGAGATCACAAGAAAGCAGAAAGGCAGGCAGAGAGAGGGAAGCAGACTCCCCACCCAGCAGAGAGCCCGATGTGGGGCTCCATCCCAAGACCCTGAGATCATGACCTGAGCCCAAGGCAGAGGCTTTAACTCACCCAGGTGCCCCTTGAGGATTGCATTTACTCTTGGGGATGAGTTTTACCAGCAATGAGGCCGATTTAAATTTGTGATCATATTGTTTAAATAAGTCACTTTCAGTTAATAGTCTTGCATTCCTGTGGAAGGGACACTGTAGGTCAAGGATTTTATTCTATCTATTTAATCTGATTTTTATCTTGCTCATTTTTTTCTTATGGGTAAATACCATTCACATTGGTGGTTCCAAATCCAGGTGGCCTCCCACAATTTTCCTCATACTAACCACTTCACATCTTTGTTCAAGCCATTCTCCCCATATAAAAGGCTGTGCCAAGTCGTGCCCATCATCTGTTTTAAAATCCATCTCCAGACTTCCCTCTCTTCTGCACCCTTTTCCCTAATTAGTCCTACCACATTCTGAGAGCCTCTTTTCTGTGTATATTCCTAAGTCATTGATAGAATGTGATAGGGCATCCATTGATAATTGTTGTTTTTTTAAGCCTTCTTATGTTATTTCATATTATTATTTTTAGTCTATTTTATTAGTTATTTCCTTCGTAACCTTTCCCACCGTCACCCTTTTATTTGCCCAGGGGCCAGACAGAATAGATGAGTAAACTTTCAACCCATGCTGTATTTCTCATTTGGTGTAGAAAAAAGTTTTTGTTTTAAAGAGACATACTACTTAAAAATCCTAAGGAGAGGGCGCCTGGGTGGCTCAGTCGGTTAAGTGTCTGCTTTTGGCTCGGGTCATGATCCCAGGGTGCTGGGATCCAGCCCCACATCAGGCTCAGCGGGGAGTCAGCATCTCCCTGTGCCCCTCTGCACCCCCCACTCTCACTCTTGCTTTCTCTCTCTCTCACACACAAAAATAAGTAAATAAAATCTTTTAAAATCCTAGGGAGAGGCATTGTGGTGTACCAAAATGATTGGAGGCTTTAATGTTGGATAAACCTGGGTACAAATCCTGGATTTGCCTTTGGCAAGTTTTTAGACTTCTCAGCTTCCTTATCTGTGAAATGAGTAAGATAATGTCTATCTCCTGGAGTTCCTGAAGAAATTAATGAAATAACCATGGAAACCACCTTCCAGTTAGGAGATGTTCAAGGAAAAGGAAGTAGAATTCTGGGTCAAAGAATTTCCAGCTTTTCAATGCTCCACTGCACGCAGAGTGAACACTCCTAACAAGCTGGCCTAATAGCCCCTTGAGAGTCAACAGTTTGGGATGTGGGAGGATGGGTGTGGACAGGCTACCTGGAGGGGAGCACATCTAAATTCCAGGAGTGATAAGGGAGAGGATCAAGAAGCCACCTGTCATTCACTTTCCTTTGAACGTTTCTTCCAGCAAGCCCTCCGGGTTTAAGTTTAGGGACAGGAGCCTGCTCACCTCAACTGTTTGGTTTATTTTGAAGCTTCTTAGATTAAAAAAAAAGAAGAAGAAGAAGAAGAAGAAGAAGAAGAAGAAGAAGAAGAAGAAGAAGAAGAAGAAGAAAGAAAATTGGAGGGGAGAGCAATAAACAGATCCCTGTGGAGGATTCTCCCATTTGTGGTTCTCACTAAATCTCTGAGTTTCTTAGTGATACCAACCTTCTCTTGCGGCAGACAAGGAAAGGTTTTAACTAGATCGCAGACCTGGAGGCCTTGTTAGCTGCTACCGTCTTCGCAACTGCTTTAAAGAGTCTTGGCCAACCTCCTCCTTTGCAATTTCTCTTCCTCAGGCCTCTGCCTCATCTGGTTCCACCGTCCAACTCCACCCCCTCTAGGAGTGCACCGCGCTCCCAGCCCGCCTCCTCCCTCCTAGCTCCGCCCCATCCGACACGAGGCTCCGCCCCCTTCGCCGGGGCTCTGCGGGATGAATGGCAGCGTTGCCGCCGCGCCGCTCGGGGTGCTGGTTGGCCCCCGGCTCGGTGACGCGCTGGCGGCCGCGGGCGCACGCAGGCGGGCGGAGCTGGCAGGGGTGGAGCCGGGCTCCGGGGCGGGGCGCGGGAGCCCGGGGGCGGAGGAGCCGGGAGGCGGGAGGCGGGAGGCGCCGGGCCGTTTAAGCGGCCTCCCTCCCGCCCCCAGCCGCCCGGTCTGGCCCCGGCCCTGTCCCGACCCCCGGCGTGGCCCACTCAGCCTTGCCCCGCCGAGCGGTCCGCCGGGCACGCGGGCGGCCTCCGGAGCAGCCCAAGCCGATGAGGGCCGCGCGCCCTGCCGCCGGCGCTGACGAGACGGAGCTCCCGGCCCCCGAGGAGGAGCGGAGGATCAATGCGGTTCAAGAATCGATTCCAGCGGTGAGAGAGGGATGGTGCCCCTACCCCACTGCTCGTGCCGGCAACGGGTCCCAGATCCCGCCTCGTCCGGCGTGGGTCCCGGCTTCTCACCTGGTTCCATCCCCCCGTGGATCCCGCGCCTTGGCCGGGGACCAGCTCCCGGGGGATTCCCCGCCCTGTGGTCCCTGGGCAATCCCCTTCCTCTGAGGACCGCGATCTCGTGCTTGACCCGGGTTCCCAGACCCCGAACCTGCCCTCTTTGCAGGGGATCCCATTGCTCACCCGACTTATCCTACCGACCCCATCCCCGCAGGGCTAGTGCCTTGCTCTGAGGACCGGAACCCCAGCCCCAGACGCCAACCCCGTTTCCTCCAACCCTGGCTTTGGTCTCCACCCTTTATCCCCAGCTTGGGGGTCTCCCGGGGCGCGCAGAACGGAGGCCGGGCAGCTACTGCGCCCTGCAGCGAGATTTGTCGTAAAACCGGTGCTGGGCGTTTTAGTGCTTTGTGATTGGCCCAAGCAGCAGGGAAACTGAGGCATGCTCCGCTGGTTTAGCCTTGCCTGACCAGGTCCGGCCTTGCTAATTCTCCAAGCTTGCTGGTTTAGCGTCCAAGGGCGGTGCTGTGTTGGGCACTGCGAAGGGACAAGTTAGCATTCGGGTGGTGAGAGCTGCTGTTGAGGCGCCTGTGTTAGGAAATGAGGAGGAGGAACCGAGGAGGTGCCACCGGAAGGTTGGCCAGCAGCTCATTCACTGGAGAGCTGGTGGGAACGCCAGCCTAGGGAGGCACCGTGGCCTTAATCCTGGCTCGGGTCTCTGACATTTAGCAATGAATGGAGGCTGGCCCATGGTTCTGAGAGGAAGCTCTGGGCTTTTTGCTAATTCTTCGTTTAAGTGGGTGAAAGTTCATCTCCCCTGTGTTTCACTCTCCATCCTTTGTCTGAATCTGTCAGCCGTGGCCCCATTCCCAGACCTTCACTAGCAGGCAAGCTTGATATGCAGTGATGGGGAATTTGAAAGAAGAAAAGGAATGCATGAAAATCTTCCAGGGAGGTTATTGTTGAGTTTTTAGACATTGCCTTTTATTTCAGAATTTCAAACTGCACTCTTTTTTTTCCTTTCCAACCCCCTAGGCCGTTTGATGCCCACTCCCCCATTATGGTTCTCTCATTCCTCCCCTAGTCCCAAAGGGTAAAGGAGCCAAAAATGCATAGGAAGAGTTGGGGTGGGCCGTACCATTGGAAGGGTGATGAGTTTGAAGACTTGGATTAACTTATGGATATTGCTCATCACTCAGAGTGTTGAATGCCTGGCACTCTTCCCTTGGTGGGAGCATCATATCGGTGCTTCTGATGCAAAAAGGAACCATGATGTCTGGTGTTAGAACATGAAGTCAGGAATGAAGGTTGGAGGGGCCTTAAGGGAGAAAGTAACATGCATTCAAGTATGATTGGTAAAGTCCTATGCATGTGGTTTGTTTGATTTGGTTTTACTTCTTTGAACATCTGTGCGCTTCCTGTTTTCAGAGAACAGTGGCAATATTCTGTGAAATTACCCTTCCTTATTTGAGTGAATTTGTATGTCTTTCCTATCCTTTGAATTCTCCTCAAGAAAGAAAAAAAAAGACTTTTTTTTTTTTTTACACAAACATTAAAACAGTGTTAAGGAAAATGGAAAAAAAACAAAAAAACCAACCCTTCATTTCAGATCCTACTATCTCAGCTGATTGAACTACTTTTGCTGGATGCTAATCTACCCAGTCCTTATTATCAGTGTAGTAATGTGATTTTGTGCTCTACTTCATTCATTTAAAGATGTAAAATAGAGGCATTTCTTTTGGTGTGGCACAGACTTTGTAATCATCTCAGTGACTGCACAATATCAATGGATATTTAACATTTATTTTCTTTTTTAAGATTATCTTTTTAAAATTTTAGTTATTTTATTTATCTTAATTTATTTGACAGAGAGAGATCACAAGTAGGCAGATAGGCAGGCAGAGAGAGGGGGGGAAGCAGGCTCCCTGCTGAGCAGAGAGTCCCATGTGGGGCTCTATCCCAGGATTCTGAGATCATGACCTGAGCCGAAGGCACAGGCTTTAACCCACTGAGCCATCCAGGCACCCCAACATTTATTTTCTTGATGGCACCTACACCCACCCTGATTTTCTTTGAAGATTGAATGATCACGTAATTTCTTGTTTTTCTATTAGAGACAAAATTGGAAAGCTATTTCTCAGGGTAAGTTTGAACTTGGACATAAAGCCTGCAAATACAAATTAACTTAACAAAAAAAGCCCTTTTTGTGTATTGTACAACATTAAAATGTTGGGAGTACTATTCATCATCTCTTTAAGGCATGTTCCTTACATATCTTTTGAGCATTCAGAAAAGTTATAGGTAGATAAATTACAGAGAAACTGGAGGGAGGGACATACTGTCTTTGAATGCATGTGCAGACTTCTGATAGATGTATTAAGACTACCTTGAAGAGCATTTGATTGCAGTAAAAACGTTTCATTAGGCCATGGTTTGTGGCTTTGTCTGAATTACAAGAAATGAACACCTTGCTGGTTTGTTCATAATGGAAATAATGGTGGTCATTGTGGCTTTGGATAAACTTTCAGAGTTCTGCCATTTCTGGAGAGGAAGGCTATGAAGCTGTGAAGAAATTTAGCCTACTGTCCTAAGTGGAGGGCTTTATGCATGCATGGCTTCTCAAAAAGTTTAGGATATGAAAAATGCCACCGGGATACAGAGCTTTTTTTCTCTTGCTTTATCCTTTCACATCTGAGTCTCCCCCCAAACCCTCTTCTCCCAGAGTCATTTTCTCCCTATCACAGCATCCCTGACTGATTAGAGTAATTGCTAACATTTAATTAGTGTTTACTCGAGCCAGGCAGTGGCTGGGTATTTATGTATTACTCATCTTATTCTCAACTCTAACCCTGGAATACAAATTTTATGCCCATTTAATAGACAAGCAAATAGGGTTAGAGAATAAAAGGGAACTTGCCACAATCCCATAGCTAGGAAAGGGCAGACGCATTTCAATTCAATTTCCTGTCCCTCTCTACCACCATGCTGCCAGTTCTCTCTGCTTACACGATATCATGTGTACAGCTTTGAGGCCTGAGACCCACAGAGCTCCTACTGTATCGTGTTGGTGCATTCTCATTTCTCTAGCCTTGACACTGGAAATCCAAGGAAAGGATGCTCCTTGCTTCAGCTCCAGGCTTGTGACCACTGGTTAGCTTCAAACTGATTATGTGATAAATAAAGCACCTTATCCACCAGTGTTAGGAAGTCTTCCCGGACTGCCTGTTGCCTTTTTTTTTTAAACATTTTCTTAGAGCATTGAATTACAGGCATGGGGTAGTCTACTTATATGTGTGCCTTCTTCCTTATTTAATAATTAAGTTAAATGTGGTCTACCACTATCACCACCTCTGGCAATGGACAGTTTTCCTGAACACCATGCTCACTCGTAAACTGGCTAATGTTAAGGTGCTGTGTATAGGGGTTGGCTTATGTTGCTCTATCAAGTGCTGTTGAAAGAGCCCTGGAATATCCATCGTCTTAGCCTTTCAGAATTTTCTTTTCATGGGGCGCCTGGGTGGCTCAGTGGGTTAAAGCCTCTGCCTTTGGCTCAGGTTGTGATCTTGAGGTCCTGGGATCAAGCCCCGCATCAGGCTCTCTGCTCTTCTCCCTCTTTCTCTGCCCTCTGCCTGCCTCTCTGCCCATTTGTGATCTCTCTCCTCTCTGTCAAATAAATAAAGTCTTAAAAAAAAAAAAAAGAATTTTCTTTTCATGAGACTCAAAGTTCTTTTGGTCCTAAGATTGCCTGTTTCTCTTTGTTACATACAGAACCTCTTGGATCTTGAGTGAAAACTAATTGACAACAGAATATCTCTCGGTTAAAACAGTTAAGCAAGAGGCAGAATTTCTATCTTTCTATTCATTCATTCAACACTTACTTATTAAGTTCCAGCAATAAGCTGGGTATTGTGCTTGGGATTGGAAATGAAATCATGGACAAGGAGGCCTTCGTGGAATTCACATTACAGTGGGGAAAGATGAAATAAAAAAATACACAAGTTGAAAAAAAGCTATTTTTACTAATTCTGATAAGGGCTCTGGCAGGGTGGGGAGGGCTGAAATGATACTTTGGGTAGGATGGTCAGGAAAACCTCTGAGGAGGTGACATTTGAGCTGAGCTTGACAGGTGAGGAGAGTTGAACCTTCTGGGAAAGAATGTTCTAGGCAGAAGTAAACAGCAAACACAAATGCCCCGAGCTAGATGAGTTTGAGGAGCAAACTTGGTAGTTTGAGGAGCAGAAAGGAGGTGGTGTAGCTAGAGGGTGGAGAGTCAGAGGAAGGTGGCTCCCTGAGGCTGCAGAAGCAGTGGGGCCCAGCTGTGGGCCACTTTGGGAAGCCAGAGGCAGGTTTTAAGCCAGAGTTGGGGTGTGTTCTGTGATCTGTTTTTCTTACAGACTGTTGTGGCTGCTGAATGACGAAGAGTCTGCAGGGGGACAAGCAGGGAGACCGATTGAGAGATTTGTATTTGTATACACCAGAGATGTCAATGTCTTGATGTATAAGGTAGGGTCTGTGGAACTGTAAAGAGAGAGAGCTAGGCTGATCTGGAATATATTTGGAAGTAGTATTGACAACACTTGTATTTGGAAAATGAGGAAGACAGAGGAATCAAGGACAACTTCTGGGATTTGACCTTGGGCCTCAGAGATTTGCTGGTAGGTCATAGATTTACTTTGAGAAGGCACAGTGCTTTGGGCTATCTGTTCTTTCTCTCCAGAGTTTTGAAATTTTGTCATGGGGGATTGGGGGTTTAAGAATGAAGGAAGAGAAGCAAGAAGGAAGAAAGAGGAAGGAGCAAGAGAGAGTGTTGAAAGAGAAAGCGAGGAGATGAGTGAACAAACCTGACTAAATAATAGTTTTATAAGGGGTGTCTGAGTGGCTCAGTTGGTTAAGCATCGGAGTCGTGATTGTGGCTCCGGTCATGAATTCAGGTTGTGAGATCGAGCCTGCTTCTGACTTAGCATTGTGCATGGAGCCTGCTTAAGATTCTCTCTCTCTCTCTCCCTCTGCCCTTCCCCTCTCAAAAAACCTAAATAATAGCTTTATTAAAGTGTGTTTCCCATACCCAGGACTGAATTACCTTACTCAAACCCTGTAGAACCTGCTGGATACTCTCTTCTAGCATCAGATAACCGTTAGGGTTACTCCTCCTTAGGTAGAGGTGGCTTCCAATAATGGGTGCTGTTTTCTGTAACACATGAGAACCCTTCTCATTCTTTTTGGGGGAAGAGAATAGAATAGGTTCAGTGTGTGGGAGTTAATTTGCATTTTACTTCTGCTTTTCCATTTAGGTTTTAGGAATGATTTCTTCAAGAGGCTATGTTGGAGGCTTGACTGCATTGTAAATTTCTCAGCGGAACACTTGTGCAGTGGTTTTGACTGAGCTTGAGACAGCGGTGAGCTCCTCGAAGACTTGCTCTTCCCTTGCCTTATTATGCGAATCTGGCTCTGGGCATAAGAGACTACCTTAAGTCACATGGGTGGGATATTTTTCTCTACAACTTATGAGTTTACTTTTATTCGGAGTGATTCCAGGTGGGCAGGGACGAAGCTGTCACAAACATGGCCATCCAGCTTCTTTGCATTTAGGAGAAAATGTGATAGAAAAGTCTATCCCCGTTGCTGTGTTGACTATTTTTAGATTGGGCTGCCAGAGATATAAATTGCTATTTTAGTCTTCAGCCTGGTGGTGGGTAGACAAACCTTACTTACTGCACCCTAAACAGAACATTCTCAATTTAATCTACCTTCTACCATCTTAGAGCCTTGCTCTTTACCCTTTAAAATTTCTTCTTTTTTTTTTTTTAAAGATTTTATTTATTTGAGATAGAGACAGTGAGAGAGAGCATGAGAGGGGAGAAAGTCGGAGAAGCAGACTCCCCGTGGAGCCGGGAGCCCGATGCAGGATTCGATCCCAGGACTCCGGGATCACGACCTGAGCCAAAGGCGGTCGCTCAACCAACTGAGCCACCCAGGCGCCCTAAAATTTCTAATAGAGTATGCTACTTATAGCTGTGTTGTTATGTCTGAGGGTGATAAGGTAGATCCTTGAATGCTTGGGATGCTTTTAAAGCATTCTTCTCAAGAGTGCAATTATTTTCCTTTTTACTAATAAGAGCTATGTAGCAACACTTTGTCCCTTAGGAAATTAGTAAAGTTACTTAAAGGATTAGCAGGGGAGAAAAGATTTATTTTATACCTGTGCGAGAATAGCTTGGATAAATTCTGAAGCTGTTAACTGTACATTTCTTTTAAACAGTTTTCAAACCCATCTGGCAAATTCCATTCAATAAGATATATTCTGCACACTAGTTAGATAACTAACCCATTGGTGGTCCAAGTGAAATATCATCACCGTCCCAAATTCATTCCCCATTGGATTTTCTACTTAAACTCTCTATATTGGGTTGAAAGAAACTGCCATTTTCTTTTTATTTATTTGCTCTAAGCATAACAGACCCTTTTAATTCAGGGAGAAAATGCTAGTCTTTTGTTCCTAAGCCAGGCATTGTTTAGGATGGCTTGACCATGTGCTTCAGACGTGGTTCTGCCATTTGGTTCAGCCTGGTACCATTTTTCATCATAGTAATTATAAGGTGTGACTGGTCAGAACTCGGTGGTGGCAGATGACAAAATCTCCCCTCTTTCCCCCATCTTAAAGTAGCTCAAGCAAAGGGATAATTTCTAGTGCAAAGCCTGCTACCATATTGCAGGCTCCAAGCACAGAAATGCAGCGGGGCTTCCGAGACCGGTGTGCTGTGGGGGCTCTTTTACCTCTGTTTCTCTGCATCTGCTTCTTTTGGGTAGCCGCTTTATCATCTGCCTGAATTTACATCTCCCCTTTTTCAGAGAACAGACTAAACCAGAATCCCTCATGAACATGGCATGGGTGAGAATGTGGTTCATATCTTCAGGTCCCTTGGTATTCTTGGTTTTCACTGAATTGCTACTTCCACAAAGTTGGCCCAACGGGAAGTGTGTATGGGTATGTGTCTATATGTATACTAGACACATTTGTATGTATGTATGAATTTTATAGCCAGGGTATCAGGTCCTAGTTGTATATTAGGATTTGAAAGCGAACTGTTTTAACTCAGGAAGAATGCAGGTAAAAACAAACCTTTAGTTTAGGTGGCCTGGAGGTAGCTAGGTATCATTTATTTAAGTGTCTGGTGCTGGAACAGGTAATGCAATATAGGGAAACTAGCTGGGCGGGCCTGCTAATCGTGGAATGTAGGGTGTAAAGATCTCCATGTATAATGCTTTATAAATTTTGAGAGAGAAAACTGAAACCTTGCTTTGTATTCCTTTTCACTGAATGGCAGTCATTGGCATTTGTACAGTTTAGAAAAATTCCCTTGCCTTTTTTCCCTGAGATTAAGATTTGGTCGTGCCTTTTTTTATTCATAATTTTTTTAGCATGGGGGGATATGAGTTGAAGACAGTGGATATGATTGATTGCTGTTTGCTTTTGGTTAGTAGAGGTTTCTCTTTTGAATAAACTGAAAGAATACTTAATCCAATAAACGAGGGCATTTGCTTTCTGATCATGGCTGTTAGCTCAGTTTACACCTGTTTAGTGGCTTTGGTCTTGTTCCCGTAACTAAGTATTTCCAGCCGCCGCCTCTTCAGTTAGAATAGACCAAACAGCACTGGCAGCCTTCCCCATTGTTCTTTACATGCTTTGAGCTTGTCTCACGTGATGTCTTTTTGTTTGTCCAGGTTCATGAACCACCGGGCCCCAGCCAATGGCCGCTACAAACCAACCTGTTACGAACATGCTGCTAACTGTTACACACATGCAGTGAGTACGCGTTTCTGCCCTTTGTGTCCTTCCCAGAGGGCTCTGGTGGGAGGAGCAGCCGTTATCTCTAGTACCCTCAGCCCAATTAGTTGGATGTACCTATCTCTGTGACCTCACCCACAAGGGCCTCGGTGCCGGGCCTTGTTACCAGAAGCTGCGTGAGCCGGCAAACCCTTTTGAGAGCTCTGCCAGCTCTGTCCGTCCTAAACAGACTTTCTCTGACAAGGTCTTCTGTAGAAGAATAAGTTAAGTACCCTAGTTGTAGGAAAATCAGAAAGACAACTATTTCTAAGGAGGACTGTCACCTCTGGAATGAAGTGAATCACCTTTTCAAGGCAGTCAGCTGTGTTCATGTGGCAAGGAGAGTTCATGGTGTTGTTGAAAAGTTGTTTTTTCTTACCAAGCGATCCCTTAAAAACAGGTAGCCACCCCATTTCCATCTCCCTAGCATTGAGATGGTTTTTCAGAGCAGATGTTACTGCACATTGTTGAAGAAAAAGCTGATTTGATCCCTAAATTCTTTTTTTTTAAAGATTTTATTTATTTGACAGAGAGAGAGAGATATCACAAGTAGGCAGAGAGGCAGGCAGAGGCAGAGGGAAAGGGAGAAGCAGGCTCCTCGCTGAGCAGAGAGCCCGATGCGGGGCTCGATCCCAGGACCCGGAGATCATGACCTGAGCCAAAGGCAGCGGCCCAACCCACTGATTGGCGCCCCTGATCCCTAAATTCTTAGTGAACTTTTTTCTTCCTTATAAAAGCAAAACATGCTCATTGTAAGAAATTTAGAAAATACTGAAGAATATATAAGAAAAACAAAACTACCCAGAAATAAATTAACACTTTGGTGTATTTATTCTGTTTGTGTGTTATGTTTATGAATATGTATTTTCAGAGTTTTCCTATTAATGTCGTATTATTGACATTTTCTTGTGTCATTATGAATTTCCCTTTATCTCTGGTTTCATTATGGACTTTGAAAGTTGCATTGAGTGAAACCTTTGAGGGAAAGGAGGTAGCTACTATATAGCTGAGGATCAGAAAAAGAGAAGGAGGCTAACTTAATCCTTTCATGAAGAGTGTTTAGAACAGGCTAATGTAATTATTTTAGATTGTTATTTAGATCTTAGCACAAGACAGTGTTAATACATATGTCATTATAATAAAATTTGCTTGAATTCTAGATGTGCTTGTTCATATCTTTAATCTTCTTCCCCAAAGAATAGTTACAGTGTTTTCTATAAAGAAACAATGATGCCAAATAAACCCCAAGTAAGCTGGGTTCTAATAGATTACTTTATAATCTAATAGAACAATGCCATTTGGTCATTCCTTAGCATAAATCAAACTTTATGAAGCATCTGTTTTATGTATTGTAATGTTGGAGTTCAGATAATACTTATTAATACTGAAACATCATCCTAATTTATCACTGCATGTCCTTTTGCCTTAAGTACTAAAAAGATTTTTATTTAAATAATTAATATGTTGGAATCTTGCTACAGGGAAAAATTAGTACCTGACATGCCTGCCCTGGATTCCATTAAAGAGCTTAAGTAATGAAATTTTGGAGTGACCTCTCTAGTGGACAGTCTCCTTGGACCCAGGCTGAGATTTTGGGGAGAGGAAGGATTTAGTGGAATTCTTTATAGACTTGAGCTGACGCCTGTCTTTGCCTTAGTGACACACTTACGTGGAGTGAGCTTTGACCAGAGGGTCAAAATGTTTAGAGTACCAACTTGGACTAAAGAATGCATGGTCTAATATGATTGTCTTTGGTACCTATCAGAATATCTATCTTTTATTCTTGACCAGATGTTTGATGAATTTAACAGCTAAAAGTAAAATTACTTCCAAAAATAATTGTCCATAGGCCCACAAGAAAAAGTTTTCTGTTTGTATATGTGTACTTAAGTCTAGGGGAGGATTAAGATATAAGGAATATAAAAGTTTGAATGGTAATTTATTTGGCCTCTTCCTTCACTCATTGCTCCAATATATATCCATTATTTTTTCTATTTACCAACTACAGAACACTCATGAAAGTTACAGGTCCAGTGCCATGATAATTTCTGTACCACTGACCAATGAAAGTAATCAATAAAGTGTTTGTTATTTAGCATTATATTGAGCACTTAAATATAATAGTTTGGCTATTGAGATGCACAGCTCACCTTTAGGAATATTATTTGCTGGAGATAGACTTGAATGATCCCTTATCTCTTCTGAGTATGTCAAAAGTTAAGGAATACTTGTATAAAATGAGAAAAATTGATGAAACCTCCATGTTAATTTTTTAGAACAGAAAATGTCATCTTAATAAGTTTACTAAACTGTATCCCTGATTTTTTACTTTCAGAGAACAGTAAGATGTCTAAAACAGACAAAACAACAACAAAAAAACTTCCATCATCATTTCATTAAAGAGAGGATACTTTAACATGAGAAAGTAAAAAGGACATAGTCTCAAAATAAATTAAGTTCTGGGGCGCCTGGGTGGCTTAGTGGGTTAAAGCCACTTCCTTTGGCTCAGGTCATGATCTCAGGGTCCTGGGATAGAGCCCTGGTTCGGGCTCTCTGCTCAGCGGGGAGCCTGCTTCTCCCTCTCTCTCTGCCTGCCTCTCTGCCTACTTGTGATCTCTCTCTCTCTCTCTCTCTCTCTCTCTGTGTCAAATAAGTAAATAAAATCTTTAAGAAAAATAAATAAATAAATAACCCCCAAATCCTTTCACTTGATAGTTCCCAAATTGGTGCAAAGTACAGATCCAAACTAAAAATCAGAACATGACCTGTACAGTTGATTTTTGTGTATGTGGTATACATTATAATACTTTTTGATTCAATTCATTCACTTAACCCTTTGCTGAAATACTGAGATTTCAGTAGTTCATGGGGGAAATAGGAAAGAACCTTTAAAAGTAGGACTTCCCCAGGAAATTTGGGTACCTGCTTGGCATTTGATTATTTTAAGTACCTACTTCAAATCACATTAGAGAATAGGATGAAATGCATTCTTATGTAATGAAATTAGTCTAAAAAAACATCTGCTTTGCCACTGTTGAGTAATGTTGCATCTTATATTGTGTACTTGGGTACCCAGTGGTGGGCACGGTTCCTGGGCCCTGAACGGTACTCGCACTCACCAGTGTAGCCACCGACCACTCCGTCCACAAAAGGCAAATGCTTAAAATGATCTTTCTAAAACTGTCCCTGGGAAACCTATGTATTTTTAACCATGGTGTCAATTTCACCAACCCCAGGGTATTTACTCTTGTTTGTCTTTCCCTCAGTTCCTCATTGTTCCGGCCATCGTGGGCAGTGCCCTCCTGCATCGGCTGTCAGACGACTGCTGGGAAAAGATCACCGCCTGGATTTACGGAATGGGCCTCTGCGCCCTCTTCATCGTTTCCACAGTATTTCACATTGTGTCGTGGAAGAAGAGCCACTTAAGGTACCGTAGATTGCTTGCTAGTTCACCAGATCAGAATAGCAGACTCAGGATAGCCTCCCCTCCTGGCATGTTTCAGTCAGGTTGAAGCTACAGAGTAGACAGACATTTTCTTGCCCTGTAGACTATAATGCTATGCCATTGTAGTCAAGAAATTTCCAATGGATTGGACAGACTTTGAGAACCCCCATATGTATCTAAGAAAGCAGGCCTTTCTCAGAAGCCACCAAGACCACACTGCTTCCCCAGAACTTACAGTGTAAAATCCCGAGACCTGTCTTTTAATGTTGTCAGACATAGGACACATAGGAGCGCAGCGGCTGTGGGGTAGTAACAGAGCACACTGAACTCAGAGTCAGCCCAGCCCTGCCACTCAGGCTTGTGTAGTCACCTGACCCCATGGAGCCTCAGTTTCTTCCTCACTAAAACAGGAATAATAGTGCCCGATGCCCAGGGTTCATGCTAGGTGAATGAGATAATGCATGCCAGAATGATTTGAAAATTACAAATGACCAGGACTTCCGTCATGTTAGGAGGTTTGCTACAGTTTGGGTTTACTGTTTTACAAAGTTCAGCTTTCAGAATTAAGTCCTAGGTATTTATTCAAACAGAATTCACTTATTAGCTGTCAAGTACTTTCCAACCCAAAACAGGCCTTCTAGCCTTCCAATAAGGACATAAAAGTATTCCTCCTTTGAGTGAAGGATTAATTTGGGGGAATACAAAAGGAGAAGCACACCATTTAGTTGCTGATGGAATACATTCTGTACAACCCAAAAGTGCAGAATTTCTTTTTGTAAAAGGAGGATTCAGAGCAAACTTAAGAGTGTTTTAAAATAGGGGCGCCTGGGTGGCTCAGTGGGTTAAGCCTCTGCCTTCGGCTCAGGTCATGATCTCAGGGTCCTGGGATCGAGCCCCGCATCGGGCTCTCTGCTCAGCAGGGAGCCTGCTTCCCACTATCTCTCTGCCTGCCTCTCTGCCTACTTGTGATCTCTCTCCTCTCTGTCAAATAAATAAATAAAAAATCTTTAGAAAAAAAAAAGTGTTTTAAAATAATAGAATATAGCTTTTCGTTTTACAGAATGTCCCCCCAAAATCTCAAACGATTCAAACAGTCTAATATTAAAAGACACGTGTTAGGGGATGCCTGGGTGGCTCAGTTGGTTAAGCAACTGCCTTTGGCTCAGGTCATGATCCCAGCATCTTGGGATCGAGTCCCGCATCGGGCTCCTTGCTCCACAGGGAACCTGCTCCTCTCTCTGCCTCTGCCTGCCTCTCTGCCTGCTTGTGTTCTCTCTCTGTTAAATGAATAAAAAAAAAAAAAAAAAAAAAGACACGTGTTAGTTAAGAACAGGGTTTAGGATTCATGAGATGATTACTGGTCTCCTTACAAGTAGAATCATAGTTTCAGAGCAGGAAGGATCCTTAGCGGTCATCTAATCAAACCCCTTAATTTTCTCCTGGGGAAACCGAGGCTCAGAAGTAGCTTGCCTTGCTCAGGTCAGTGAGACCAGCAAAGTCTGATCATTCCCAGACCTCTGACTCTCAGTCGTAGGGGTTTTTCACTCACACCCTTCTCAGTACTGCTTATAGTTCCCAGCCTGCTACCTGTGCCTTTAGGTTCCCTGGGCCTAAAATAAAATCACAGCATTGGATCATGGGGGCTTGCTGGGCCATATTCACAAGAGAGCCTCAAAAGTACCTGTCTCCTCAGCACACACTGTCACAGAGACCAGGGGCCAGAGTACTTCATTATCTTCTGGCACAATCCAATGCTTGTGGTTGCCTCGGCTGACTGGGCTTTGATGTCTAGATTTCTGAATCAATAAAAAGTTGTAGATACATACTTCGGTATTCAGGGCCTCCCTCCCAGGGGCTGGAGAAGGTGTAATAGAAACCAGGCTCTCTTGAACTTTGAAATAGCACTGCTAGAATCAAGCCACGTGTGGATTTTTGCTCTGCATTACTTTTTTTTTTTTTTTTTTTTTTTTTTAGAGAGCGAGAGACTGAGAATGAGAGGGGAGAAGGTCAGAGGGAGAAGCAGACTTCCCGCAGAGCCGGGAGTCCGATATGGGACTTGATCCCGGGACTCCGGGATCATGACCTGAGCCGAAGGCAGTTGCCTAACCAACTGAGCCACCCAGGCGCCCTGCATTACTTTTTTTATATTTCCAAATATGGCCTTATTTAGAAGCAAGGGAATAAGCATTTATTGAGTACCTACTGTGTGCTAGATGCTGTGCTAGTGAACACATGGTCTACGTGATCTCATTTAATGCTTACACATACTCTAATAGAAATGTTGTCATTTCTATTTTCCCTGTGAGGAAAGTGAGGGTCAGAGAAGCCAGGGTGGATCTTGAATAAAATTACAGGTCTAACTTTACCTGCTATAATAAGCGCACAGCAGTCTAGAAAGCCGAATTAGAAAGGCCCCAGACCTGGCTAGGAATCACAGTCATCCAGAGTTAAAAAAAAAAAAAAAAAAAAAAAGATTCTCCTCTTCCCTCCATTCCCTACCCCATGTTTTAGCCATTTTAAAAATTATAATCTTCTGGACTAGAGTTTATGACTATATTTTATAAGCTTTCTAGGTGATTGTGATATGCCGCCAAGTTTGAGAAGCATTTTTTTAAATTATCTATCTATCTATCTATCTATCTATCTATCTATCTATCTATCTATATCAAAGAGAGAGACAGTGAGAGAGGGAACACAAGCAGGGGGAGTGGGAGAGGGAGAAGCAGGCTTCCCGCTGAGCAGGGAGCCCAATGCGGGGCTCGATCCCAGGACTCTTGCATCATGACCTGAGCTGAAGGCAGACACCTAAGGACTGAGCCACCCAGGCGCCACAAGTTTGAGTGCATTTATCTAGTGTTGGCTTTTTTAGACCCATGTCCTAAATTATTTTCACTTCACTAATACATGACTAACAATAACCGTGACTAAAATGTCCTCAGCTTGCTTTGGTCGACATTGTGTATGTGGTGAGGGAAAAATCTAACCCTAGCCCTAAACCAAAACACAGCCCCTTGGACACTGAAAATGGATTCAAGACGATGCAATGCATTCATACTTTTAAATCACCTCAGTAAAGGGCAGATTCTGTCTAATCTGTTGGGTGACTAGACCTCCGTGAACCAGATCTTTATACACTTCCTAAATTTTCAGTTTTGGAAGGAGGAACTCAGGAGGAAATCCAGGTGGCTATCTGCTTATAGCAAATGAGCCTTTTTTTGTTTGTTTGGTTTTGGTTATTCTTTTTCCTAAATTAATTTCTGAATGTTCTTTATTATAACTTATTATATACACTAAGGTATTTGAAGTGAGAGCTTCTTTGAAGACATTCTAAGATGAAGAACTACTTCATGTCCTGAACTGTGTGATAGGGGTTGAGGGGTGGTCGGCCCTCAAGGAATTTCATTTTTCTGTTAAATTGGATCCAAAAGAAATGAAAAACATCAGCACAGACAGATTTTGTTTATTTTAGCCAAAATAAATTCAGACCTCCTGATTACTATGGGGTTCTGCCCCCATATCTCATACATGGTGAATATATGTGTAAGCTTAAAAGTAATATAAAATTTCTAACTTGTGGCTTCATATTATTAAAAATAGCTGTGTGAAGATGAATGGATAAAGAAGATGTGGTTCATATATACAAGGGACTATCACTCAGCCATCAGAAAGGATGAATACCCACGATTTACATTGACATGGATGGAACTGGAGGGTATTAAGCTAAATGAAATAAGTCAGTCAGAGAAAGATAATTATCATATGGTTTCACTCATATGTGGAATATAAGGAATAGTGCAGGTGACATAGAGGAAGGGAGGAAAACTGAATGGGAAGAAATCAGAGGGAGAGATAAACCATGAAAGAATCTTGACTCTGGGAAATAAACTGAGGGTTATGGAAATGGAGGTGGGTGGGGGGAGAGGGTAACTGGGTGATGGGCATTAAGGGGGCACATGTCCTGATGTGCCCTGGGTGTTATATGAAAATAATTAATCACTGAACATTATATCAAAAATTAATGATGTACTATATGTTGGCTAATTGAATTTAAATTTAAAAAAATAGCTGTGTGACTTTGAAAGCCAAGTTATAACTTCACAAGAAACTAGAACAGGAATGGAAATTACAACATGGTGGAGTGATAAGCTATTCTGCCAGTCTGAAAATTTTCTAAAAACTTTGCCCAACTTGTTTTTCCCCCCACTAGGACAGTGGAGCATTGTTTTCACATGTGTGATAGAATGGTTATTTATTTCTTCATTGCTGCTTCTTACGCTCCATGGTAAGATACTATCTTTCTATTTTTGAAGGTAGTGTTTTTGGGATAGAATTTCTGTCCTTCCTTCCTTCCCTTTTTCCTGTCCCTGCCCAATGCATATACCTAACCCCTCTCCGTCCAACACACATGCATACATGTTTGTTTGTTTTTTAACTTGGGTCAGATTGCAGATTTTAAGGGAAGAATGTCACTGCTGTTCAGAATATATACTGGCATTGGATTGTTCAGGAGGAAGTGCCAGGAACTTGTGTGTAGGTAGCATACTCACTTTTGAAATATGTCACCTTTGCTTTCCATGTTCTTTCTGTATACTGCTTCTGTTCACAATACTTGGACATCTAATCATTCAAATGGAAATGCTATAAATATGTATGAGGAAAACAAGCTTACTTTGGAAATTTATTCTGTTTATCTACAATTCACTTCATAGCACAGTACCTACTATATATGGAGCATACTTCTCATTTCTTTAGCTGTATGAGTAAGAAAACTAATTAAAACACTATTTAAAACACTGAGTATTCTGGCTTAGTGAGTGGAGCCTGCAACTCTTGATCTCGGGGTCATGAATTTGAGCCCCATGTTGGGTGTAGAGATTACTTAAAAAAATAAAAATGAAACATTAAAAAAAATTAAATACATAGTATTCTGTTCAGTTTTTGCTCTTTCTGCCCCCTTTTGGTATAGATCAGATAGAATATTTTGTTGCCAGGAAACCTACAATTGAAGGAACTCTAGAGTCCCTCTATCAAGACGTGGTCTAGTTTTAAACACTTAGAAATTCATTTTGTGCCATCAACTGCAGTAGTCACTAGAAACAGCAGGCCTCTGGATTCTGACTTATACAGCATCCATCATTAAAAAGAAGCCTAATTATCTGTTGGAGTAAAAAAGTGTGTTCTCTCCCTAATACTTGTCACTAAATTATAGCTGTGTATCCTATTGGAGCAAGAACACTTACAGGCTTTTGGGAAGTATTCCCTGACTTAAAATAAGGAAATAAAATTTTTAAAAGCTCAGGAATCAAATATTACATACAGTAAGCAACCTGTTCACATGTAGTTTTCAATAGGTAGGTGGTGCCTTTCTTGTTTAGAAATAATAATTTTGTAGTCCTAGCCAATCAGAATAACATTTGGGTTTTTTCTCATAGCTATTCTTAATATGAAATGAGTACAAATGAATTTGCAACATCTTAAAATTCACGCTTTACAAGAGCCCATGGTTAAATTCTGACAAAATGTCTTTCATAACATATGTTGAGCAAATTCTTCTCATGTTCTCCCTTGGCAGAGATACTGGTAATGGAGATACTTGGTCTGTGTACTAGGTATCTGCTGTGGGTATGTGATCCTGGTTGAGGATTCTGTTCAGGCTTCTCATTAAGCTTTGTAAGCACTCTGCTCCCAGATATATTATCAGAATTAAGCTGATTTGACAGCAGTCTGCCTAATAAGGAAAGTCGGACATCACAGGTGTGGTGGGACTCATTTCTGCATATCTCCTTTTAGCTGGTTCTATTTTTAAACAACGTTGAAACTAATTCTAAGTCTTAAAGGTCAACTATCAATTTTATCTTTGAATTACTAATTTTACCCAAATTGCCTAAATACCTCCATGGCATGTTGAATGCCTCTTTATCTTGGTTTTATGCTGGCACTTACTTGCCCAGTTTTCAAGCCTAGAGGAAAACACAGGTCCTGTGAATTCCCCTCATTTATCACTTCTGTTCTTTGTTGTCATGTTTACATTTTTTAGGTTAAATCTCCGTGAACTTGGACCCCTGGCATCTCATATGCGTTGGTTTATCTGGCTCATGGCAGCTGGAGGAACCATTTATGTATTTCTCTACCATGAAAAGTAAGAGAAAATAATTTACATTTGTTAGTTTTAAAATTAACTACCTAAATTTTATCAACATTACAACACAATTTGCTTTATATTTGCACTTCAGAATAGTAGAAATACATAAATAGAATATATATTGCTTTTAACAAATCTTTGAAACCATTTGGCGTTCATTATTGGTAGACAGATTGCTGTGGGAAGAACTGAATGGCACACGTGTGATAGGATGCATTTGAGGGACAGACGGACCACCATTTTAGTCAGTGGTATGTTACTTGACATCCTCGGGCGACTGGCCTTATCAGCAAAGTAGCCTTATCCTCTGTGATTCATCCTTATCACATGAGGAAGAAAAAAAGAAACAACTGCTTTTCAAGCTTTCAATGAAGATTGAAGAGGATAGATAAACCCTGGAACTACACTTACCTAGACAGGAACCCAGAAGACTCCCAAACCTAGGATTCCCTGAGAAAGGGGATATTTGGAAGAGCATCCAAACATTTAATATCCTAACCATGGGGCACATTTTTAACCTGTTATTTATAGTCCACAGTCATAAGTATTAAGCAATATAAAAGGGAAAGCTTATTGAAACTTAGCATCACAGCTCTAGAGGAGACCTTCAAAGTCATCTATTCCAGCTTCATGCTTAAAAAAAATGAGACCATTTAGGATCTGCATCAAATTAGCGATTCATCTAGAATTAGGACCCAAGTGTCCTAGTTCTTACTCCATGCCTCTTTTCATTACTTCACATGCCTGAATTTGAGACACTCACAAGCATGAGATCATTGTCCTTGAGTACGGTTTATTAGTTTATCTATTGTCATTGGCAGAATGGCTCTAAGAATTGAACATAATTTGTATTTATCACAAAGTATTAAACTGTTTTCCTTTTTTCAGAAGAAAATGGCAGTTTTCACTAATTTCTGACTTTGAAATTGACTTAAATGCATTTTTGACCACAATTAGCTATTCTGAATGGTGTTATATAGTATATATATATATAAATCCGAGGGAACAGTTTGCTTCTTGGGCTCAAACCCCTAACTTATATCCTTGGATAGAATAGAAAGTAAAGTAAAACAGCTTGTCTCCTATTCCAGGCCTCCTTTTATACCAAACCCACAAACTCATCCTTCCCCAGTTCCCCGAGAAGATTACTTCATAGTGGACTCTGAATATAAAACACAGAGAATGAGATGTGATTGGCCCTTGGCCATTCGGGTTGGGCAGATAATAGGGAGTTCCTAAATCATGCCAGGTACTATGCTAGGGCTTGCAGATCTGAACATAAATGAAACTTGAGCCCTGCCTCCAGGGAACTTAGAGCCTAGTTTGATCAGGCAGAAATGTAAGCTGAATTTTTAGTATAGTGTATTTCTTAGCATTTTCAGACATTCTGTAGCCTAACACAATGAGCCTTACAAGTCAGAGTTGGTGCAGATGCAAAATAAAGAGACAAACAAAACTATATGCCTTTCATTCCTTAGGGTTACCATTCCTTTGCCACTGATAAACCCAGCCCCACGCAGCATCCCTGTCTCTTTATAATCTCAGTTTCTTGTAGCTGTGGATTGGAGTGGGATTGGGAGGGGAAAAATGCATGGGGACTGGATGCAGTAATAACACTTTTGGTAGCAAACATTTTCCAAGTCACATGTGGAGTTTGATGCCATTTCAGTCCTGTAAGAAATGCTAGTTCATTGTAACTCAACTACAGCATTTTAATTTGAGACCTAATGGTCTCCTACTGGGAAAATATATTCATTGGAATAGTTTAAGAGTCTGCATTTCTTTTTCAAAAAAAAAAAAAAAAAAGGGAAAGCTGGTATGGAAATGGTCTGAGTATTGCAGGAATAGATACAATTAACTGCCTTTCTATCCTGCAGGTATAAGGTGGTTGAGCTCTTTTTCTATCTCACAATGGGGTTTTCTCCAGCTTTGGTGGTGACATCAATGGTAAGAAATGGCTTCATAATTTTAACTACTTCCCTTATTTCCTTTTAAATTGCTGGAACTCTTCATTTGTACATAGATAGGATATGTAGCTTTTCCTTCTGAGGTTATGACCTCATCATTAATTCCAAAGAAAAAGTATATAAATAACAAAGTGCCTGCCATCTATACTAGCTGCTGGTTGTCATTTGGAGAAGTTATATACTAGAGTGTGTTTGATAATCTTCTATATGTGTTGCTTTTGGAGAGCCATTCTGTTCACCTCACCCTTCTCCCAGAGAGGCATGGGGTCACCTGCTGATAGGTATTTTTGCCTGCATTGTTTAGTGTCTTAATGATAAATCCATGGAGGAGGGTAAATTTTTTGATGTCTTATAATGAAAAAACAATAACAACTATGAATTATTGACTTCTTAAATCTTAAGAATTAGAAGGATCACAAGAGGTCAGTTGTGTCAGCATTTTATTTAGTATTTCCCAAAAGTCTTCACTCTTACTTTTCTTTCACTTGCTTTTAAGATATATATATTATTTCTCTTTCTCAAAAAAAGTGCCCCCCCCCTTTTTTTTTTACTTTGCTTGAAAATTTCTTTTGAGGACTTTCATGGGTGGAAGTGTAACATTACCTATAGTAGGCAGTCAGAGTGTATGTTTTGAACTCCCTTTCAAATTGAATTGCTATTGGGAAATCTTTGTGTATCTATCAGTCAGTTTGAAAGAAAAGCATATCATTATTGCCTGGTGATCCCATCCAACTGGTTACTTTGTCCCATTAGCTTATGTAAGGCCATTAGCTCCAATGTCTTAGACTCTGCATTTTTTTGGCATTAGCCACTGTGTTAATTAAGGAACTCATAATGTGTCTCATTTGAATTCTTTTCTCAGTCTATAAAGGTCAGAAGAATTGTACCTATAATTTCACTCATGTGCCTGTGAGCTAAGAATGTATATAGCTCCTACCCTGGTCACAAAAATACCTGTAAGAGGTTTAGAAGTTACAGGTTTGCTTGTTTTTTCAGAGGATATGTCTTATGAGAATGTGTCAAAATAGGTTTCTTTAATGTAAGAGCTTTATGATAGCTTTAATAATTACCTAGCACCAAAAATAAATATAGTTTAGTTGGTAAAGGCAACAGGGAACAGGTGAATGATGGAAACAAGAAAATCTGCCTTAAAGGCCATATAGTTAGAGGGCAATCCAGGACACCCAAAGCAACATAGGCAAGGTTTGTGTTTGTGGGTTACTAATCATTAGAGTAGAATATCAAATAAATTCCCTTTGGGTATCATGAGAGCAGGTTTATCCAGTATTTTTACTAGCCTAAATCTTGGCATTTTCACAAGTTGTACAATAGTCAGTGACTAACGTTTATGATAGTCAAACTGGATAATCCCCACATTCCCCCCATAGAACTTAGTACCAAGCAGGAATCTACAATTCATTTTAAATAAGAAACTATCATAAAGTTTTACAATGTCTTTGATTGGGAAAAGTGTAGGCTGCTATGGGAACACATGACCCAAGCACCAAAGGAAATGATGTTCGTGCTGATTCATAAAGACAAGAAAAAGCCTAGGGATAGTAAAGATGATACAAGTAGAATAGGAAAGAATATAGCATGAAGGAAGCCCCAGAGAGGGGGAAAGCACTAGCACCTTTAGATAACCGAAGATAGTTCATTGTTTGGAACATGAATGCGTGTACCTTTTTGAGTGTGCCTCTATGCATGTGGTGGGTAATTATGCAGATCGTAAGTCTTGTAATAAAGCTGGAGTGCTACACAGAGACCAGATCAAAAAGAACCTTATAAGCCATCTGAACCAAGAAACAGTATGACTAGACACTCAACGCTTTGATTCTGGTCAGAATATTGGGCTATCAGAGACTCTTCTGCCAAAAGAATGGTAAAAAAAAAAAATGGCAAAGTATTTGAAACAACTGTTTCTTGGCATTGGACCACAGACACAAGACTGTGTTCCTTGAAGGAATAGAAACCAAAAGATGAACTTCAAATTTGCCCGTTTTCTCCCTGGGGACACTTTGCAAACTGCGACAAAAGAAAGTGAAGCCAGAGAGCAGCAGTCAGGGTGGAGGAAACAGAAATCAGTATTTTAGCTAAACTGAGCCTGCTACAGTTTTGGGGTAGGATTCTGGAGAAAGGAGAACTTCACAGAGAAGTGTCTCCAGAAATCTACAAAGGGGTTTCCCTGAGTCCTTGCCCAAATATTACAATGAATCTGTGCAGGGCAAGACTCTGCATGCCCTGGCTGAAAGTGGCTGTTGGACAGCTGTGAGATAATAGAGTCTGGAGGTGTCTGGTGCTGGAAGATATCAGAGGCCAACCAGTCACAGTGGAGAGACCATGCTGATCAACTCAGGTGTTCAACTGAACCTAGCAAGTTAACCTCCACACCTTATGAGAACTACTCTAGCTGTAGAGTGAGGACTGCTCTGGAACTGCCATAACAAAGCCCAGAAACAAACCTGGAAAGGATAAAATTGATCCTCTGTACATAAACTGCCTACCAGAACAAAATTCAACATTACTGAAAGGAAGACAACAAAATCTGTACTCTTAACAGCTTGGCATCTATTTATCTAAACAAATATTACTAGATAAGCAAGAAAATGTGATACCAACACCTAAGTAAAAACAAGTCAATAGAAACAGATCCAAAGATGATAGAGATGTTGAAATTAGCATACAAGGCCTTTAAAACATTATGAGTAAACAAATGAAGAATCTCAGAAGAGAAATGGAACTACAAAAAAGGAACTGAGTGGAAATTCTAGATTTGAAAACAATATGTTAAGAAAAAACTTTTCGGAGAGGTTAACAGTAATTGGATTCTGTAGAAAAAAAAAAGATCAATGAACATGAAAATGCATAGACATGCTAGAAATTGGGAGAAAATATTTGCTTTCTATGTATCTAACAAAGGACATGTATTATGGAATATATAAGATACTTCAAATGAGTAATAAAGAGACAGTTCTATAAAAATGGGTAAAACACTTTAGCAGGCACTTCAAAAAGAAAGGTGCACACATATCTAATAGGCCCTTGAAAGGGTCCTCAATGTCATTAGTCATCAGGAAATGAAAATTAAAACCTCAGAATAGGGGCTCCTGGGTGGCTTAGTGGGTTAAAGCCTCTGCCTTCAGCTCAGGTCATGATCTCAGGGTCCTGGGATCGAGCCCCGCATCAGGCTCTCTGCTCAGCAGGGAGCCTGCTTCCCTCTCTCTCTGCCTACTTATGATCTCTCTCCTCTCTGTCAAATAAACAAACAAACAAACAAACAAACAAATAAATAAAAATTTAAGCCTCAGAATATACCCTGGGGAATTATTAAAATTAAAAAGACTGACAGCACCAAATTCTGGCAAAGACGTGAAATAACTGGAACCTCAGCTCACTGTTGGGGGTAGTGTAATATGGTATAACTATTTTGGAAAACGGTTTAGCCATTTATTATAAAGTTAAACATAAATTTATGACTCAATAAGTACTACCCAACATAAATGAAAACCTGTATCTACAAAAAGACCTCCATAAGCCCCAGATAGAAAGAACTGATAAACAAATTATTTTAAATAAATCAAGGGAATACTAAGTAATAAGGAATGACTGATATAGATAAGACATGCAGGAGTCTCAGAAATATTATATTGACCAAAAAAAGAAGCCAGACACAAAGATAGATGTACAGGATGATTCCATTTACGTGACGTTCTAAGACAGACTTAGTCTATGGTGATTGCAGCAGTGAGAACAATGGTTGCGTTCGTGAAAGAGATTGCACTGGATTAGGAGAGGCTATTGGAGTAGTTGTCTCTCTTTTTTTTTAAGATTTTATTTATTTGACAGAGAGAGACACAGCTAGAGAGGGAACACAAGCAGGGGGAGTGAGAGAGGGAGAAGCAGGCTTCCTGCTGAGCAGAGAGCCCAACACGGGGCTCAATCCCAGGACTTTGGGTTCATGACCTGAGCCGAAAGTAGACGCTTAACAACTGAGCTACCCAGGTGCCTAGGTAGTTGTCTCTCTTGATTGGGGTATAAGTTAGATAGGTATATAAATTTATCAAGACCCATGACATTCACTTAATATTTATGTATTACACTCTGTAAATTAATCATCAGTTTAAAAAATGACCCATTCTCCCCCATCAAAAAAAAAATATAAGGTCGGGAAACAGACCACTTTGGTTCAAATCCTGATTCTGACACTAAACACTACATGGCCTTGAGCAAATTATGTAATCTCTCTGTTTTAGTTTTCTCATCTGTAAAGTTGGGATACTAACTACCTAATTTAGGGTTGTGAAGATTAAATGAGTAAATATATGGGTATACTTCAGACAGTGACTGGGGTAGAGTAACAGCATAATGACACAGGTAAAATGAAGAAAACAAGTTTTGTTCTAGGAGTAAGTATGTTCTGGTTCTCTGAAAGTTGACAAGTTAAACATGGTGTCTTAAGGAAATATCTGTTACCAGAATATATGTGAGAACCAACTTCTATACGTGGCTTGGTCTCTTGCTTATTGTTTTAGTGGAAAGAAAGAAAAGTGGTATCTTTTGGGCAGTGACCAACTCAATGGCTTTTTTCAGGTTACTTCATTCCTCTGGTTCCACTGTCTTCATCTCTAAAATACGGAGGTTGTGTTATGTTAGATGAGTGACTTTTTACTGTTGGGAATCACATGCCCCTTTGAGAATCTGAAGAAGACCTTCTAGAAAAATGCCCCTAATGCACATACACAGAATTTTGTATAATTAATAGATAACAGTTGCTTTGTAACCTTTAAGAAATAATAAATGTGTGGTATTTGTGGGTTTTTGTTTGGTTTTGATCAAAATCAATCCGGCTGACTTTACATCTTACGATAGTTAAGGAGAAACCTCTTACCCATTGATTTGGGTTGGCTCCTTCCCCATCTTTTGATCTTACAAAAACTGTGGGGGGGCTTACGTAAACTTTGAAGAAAGGACTGATCCCTACCTGTGGCTCTACATCCTCGCTCCTGGTTCTTAGCTCATGGTTGTTCACTGCTGCCACTGTCTAGGTGCGTGGGGCCCGTTCGAGTTGGTGGCTGCATAAGAGCTTTCCCATGCTCCTGGCTGGACCTGGCCGCAATCCAAGGCTCCAGGGCTCACGAGCTTGCAGTCGCTGGTGCCCAGGTCTCTGGGACACCCACACACACATCCCCTTCCAAGGCCTTGCCACAGTCTGGCTTAGGTTTTCACAACCCTGCAGAACCTGAGACCTTTCTATTCCTAGTCCTCAGGAATCTGGGGGACTGACTTGTTTGTCAGCCTCCTAAGCCCTCCCTCTGTTCCCTTCCCCTCATTCATACAGCCCAGTTTAATTTTGAAGATGGGCCTAGGTCTTGGAAAACCAAAAGCAGCCTAAAATTTCTCTTTTTTGTGTTAAAGCACATGTGACTGAACTTCCTGCTGAGCTAAGAAACTCCTAGGCTCACAGACAAAAAGGCCTGGCAACATCTAGAAGGTCAGGAAGTATGTTATCCTTATATGCTGTCTGATCTCTGAGGTCACTTGTGGCTGAGATTTGCCTGTGTCAGCCACAAGGGAGCTGTAAGCTCACACAAGCAGGGAATCTCAGAAAAGCAATCAGTGCAGAACAGAGTTTGAGGAGGATGAGGGAAGTGAAAACCCCTTCGGAGATGTCAATTAGAAATGTGGTGGTGTGGGTGCGCCTTAGAAGGGAAGAAAGCTCTTAAAGGAGAAGATGAAAACCGAAGACTGTACTTGCTTAAACTGAACTCCCGTGCCTGGATGTGACTGCAGTCGGCTTCAGCGTGCGGTAGGTAGATGAGCAGAGTGTGCCGCTCTTACTGTGGGGCCTGAAGCCCGACTGCTCGCCCCAGTCAAGATGGTCAACCCCCAGGGGTAATCCAGGTGGACAGATGAAAGACTTTTTATTTTTAGTTCATGTTTACAGATAAGGATGCTGTCTGTGCAGCCCATTGTCTAGAAGATCAGCAGGCTTCAGGGGAATTGCAATGATCTCTTTAGTTTGTCACCTCAAGAGTAACATCAAAACCTCTTTCTTTTTTTCCTCTGTTGACAGAATAACACTGATGGACTTCATGAACTTGCCTGTGGGGGCTTAATTTATTGCCTGGGAGTTGTGTTCTTCAAGAGTGATGGCATCATTCCATTTGCCCATGCCATCTGGCACCTGTTTGTGGCCACGGCAGCTGCAGTGCATTACTATGCCATTTGGAAATACCTTTATCGAAGTCCAACAGACTTCATGAGACATTTATGACCAGTCTGTACTAGGTCTCGAAACCAGTATTATTTCAATTATGGCACTTGGGAGTAGGGTAAGAGCTGAAAGTTGCACAGAGGAAAAAAAAAAAAAAAGAAGACAACTGCACTGACTTTCTATCTTTTGAATATAATTACTGTGACAGTATAAGTGCTGTGTTCTGGAATTTTCCCCCTCACAGCAGATAAATAAGGTAGTGAATTAATTATTCATTCCATTCCACTATCATGAAGGACTCCGGATAGACTTAGCCAACCGATGTTTACAAAACAGAATTTTGTATTTTAATTTTACAGATTTTACTACATGATTTTTCTAAATTACTAGTTTAGCCTATAAAAGTCAGTGCAACAACAAAGCTTCCTTTTTAAGAAAAAATTGTTTCTATCACTTTCCCATTAGCTGTGTGAAGAATCATGGACAGAACTTACACTACTTTTACCATGTTTCATCTTGGCATAACATGGTTATTTTTTAAATAGAAATTTTCATTTTTTGTAAATTTTTAAAGACTATTTCATTGAAGCGCATCTCTGCGGTTCCTCATTCACGTGAATTTTTGCAGCAAGCTGTCAACATTCCACAAACGAACAAACATTATACCTCTTCTGATAGTTTTATGAAGCATAGAGAAATTGCCAATTTTTAAAAATTGCGGTTTTCCAAACTTTTCTGCCAACCTCTGACTCTGAATTCCATGCTGCTTTGGGCCATATACTTGACCTAGTTTGGTTTACCAGTGATGGAAAAGTATTTTGATATCATTAACTTTTTCAAAAAGATTCAACTTTTTCTCTATGCCTTTGCCATGTTTTCTTCGGGATCTGTTTGAACAGTGGATGAGTATTCACATCTGTATTCTGATGGTATTATTGGAGTGGTCATCCACTGAAGACTCCTGAAGAGTGTTGTGAATTATACTGAATAAGTTGTATTGCCTTTTTGGTGCCCGTCGGTTAAAGTCATTGTCACTTAGCTTAATATTATCAGTTTGATGCTCATTTTCAATTGTGGAATTAGATGCACAAATTCACATTCCTATCTTTCCCCTGTATCTCCTGATAATAGTTTTTTCTTTTCCATAGAAGAATATTTAAAGCATTGTTCGACAGATAGAAACTCATGCATCTGTAGTTCATGAGTTATATCCTGGCTCAGTGGAGTGGTATTTATTATTTTTTGGTTTTCCTTCAGTGTTTTATATTAAGATTAACATTAGTTGTATTGTTTATTAATCTGTTGGTGTTCTAATAAATGAAATAACCTTGCCTTTAGATCCATGCTGATACCGACTATTGGCTAGATTTGGGTTTGATCACTGGAAGAGTAGGCTTGATGACACATTTAGGCTTATTCATTGAAATTTTGTACTGATGTGGCTTGAAAAGAGGGTTTATTTTGGGTGTGCATATTTAGAACTCTGATTTGGGTGAATTACATGGGAATAAAGAACAGAAGAACTGGTATTTGCTGGTAAATTCTTAAATAGGCAAGGTGCCCAGTGATAACACCAACCAGACCACCCCTATCTGCATGATTCCGAACATCCCGATGCCTGTTGTTTTGTGTATATTCTGTTTTTAATATATTAACTTTTGTGGATTCATTTAAAGTCTGCTCAAAAGTAACACTGTCAACCACTAAAATGTATGTAAAAAAATTGTGCTGTAGACTAGAATAAAATTGTTACTTGGATTTGTTCCACTGTCTCTAAATTAGATGACTATGAAGATGATAATGCATTTTTGAGAGCTTGAGCTCATCTAGCATTGTAATTTGTATGCTAGCCTTTTTTTTTTTTTTTTGAGAAGTCAGGATAGAAAAAGAAACAAATGCGCCCTGTCATCTAGAACTTTCTAGTCCACTTTTTAATAATTGAAATGCCAGAGCCAGCTCAGACATTAAAATCAGCATGCTTTCAGTTTAAAATATGCTAGTTGGGGCCTAAAGATTTTAAGTTTCATAAATGATCTATCTTTACCAAGAGAAGCCTTTTGGTTTAGTTTATAGAATATACTGTAGGGCTGAGGTTACACAATTTTATATTAGCAACCAGACACACATCATATTACAAACAAAGTGAATGTTCAATGTCATTCTCCCCTCTTCTTCAGTGCAGGAAGTCAGAGAGGTCTGACTCCTTCCTCCAGAGTCAGGGAACTGGGACAGGAACGCAGGTCACCATATACACAACTGCATTTTCAAAGTCAGCAATAACAAACCAATCAAACTTGAACTGAAAATTCATTCTGCATGAATAGGAGTGTAGAGCCTCAGTAAACCCTCAGGCAACCCTCCCTCAAACCCAGTTTTGAAGTTGGAGTGTCTTAAAGCATTATTATTCCTATAATTCTGTCCTCTGGTCCACCAGGTTAACCTCACCTATTTCTAGAGCATCCGCCCACTCCTGTGCTCTCACCTTCCTGATCAATAACTTCAGCCTGAAACTATTTTCTAAAGACCAGACCTCTCTCATCAACCTCGCAGATGCCCCTCGGCACATTTCACTCAACTTGTCCCAGATGGAGTTCATTATCTTTCCTTCTTCCCACACCACCAAGTCCCTTTCTCTGAAGTTCCCTCTCTTAGTTCAGGCCATGGCCAGAGCCTCCCATCCATCCTTGATTTGTGTCACACTCAAATCCAAGCAGTCGGCCAGAGCTGTCACCTCTGCCTCAGTCACAAGTCCCTGACCTGCTTGCTCACCCTCCTTCCCTCTGCAAGGCCCTACAAAACCCTAATGAGCAGCCCTCAGACTGCTGCAGCCACTTCCACCATACCCCGCCACTGGGTACACCCCTCGAACGAGCACAGCCGCCGCACTGCAACCAGCATGATCATCCCCAAGTAGTCGAAGTGTGGCTCTCTCCTGCTTTAAAACATCCACTGACTCTTAGCCTCAGGCCAGCCACCTGGTATCTCCACCTGCTGACTCCTCACCCTCCCTCCAGGCCCCACAAGACACCAGCCCCACAGTGAGTTTCACAGCCTCCGCCCAACACTGTGCCCTCCTGGTGCTTTTGCAGCTGCTATTCCTCAGCCTGGGATGCCCTTCCCCAGCCTTTCTCCTACCCTGGCAAACATTGTCTCATTCCCAGCCACCATCAGATGCCCTCCCCTTTGACTGCAGCACTGCTAGTGTGGCCCCTGTCATGTTGCCTTGGGATTGAGTTTGCTTCTCTGCTCCCAGGGCTGACCTTCAAGGCAAGAGCTGAGTCTTCTCCACCTCTGTCCTTAGCTTGTGGCAGAGCACTAGGCTCATGGGAGGAGTGCAGTGAGCCAAAGGAGAGAGGGAGGGTGCACTGGAGATGAAAGGCTGACAACGAAGTAGTTTGGACTAAGTACCTCTTGTCTATCATGAGCACTGTGGCAGGCTCTAACTGCCTGCTGGGAGTCTACTTCTAGCTTCCTTGGCCTGACTGGCTTCCCTGACCAAGGGTCAGCTAGAAGGTTCATAGCAACCACAGGGAAGCTGAAAAGTAATTGTCATGGAAATATTAGATAGTGTATCCTAAATAAGGAAAAAAACCAGCCTTGTTTATCGAAGCTTCCAGAGAACCAACTATTGATGATTTATAAGCCTAGAAGATTACTTTACCTACCCTACTTCCCTTGGGTCCTCTTTTTCTGAACATATTAATAAAATAAACAAAAATAACCCTCAGTTCTGCAACCCTTGAGCCTTAGTGTGGATTACACTCAAAAAGCAGCAACTTTAATATAACATTTAAATATTCTGTATAGTTCTACCTTGAAAATATATATAACACTTGGGAAAATAGAGCACAAAAAAATTTTAAATCACCCAGAGTTCATTCATCCTAATACATTTTCATGTACTTCCTATAAATATTGCCATAAATGTTATTTTGTGTACTGCCCCTTATTTTATAAACATTTACAATATATTATATAGTTTCTGTAGCCAGAATTTTCAGTGGCTCCACCTATTTTTCTGGACTGGAGGTATGCAGCCTATTTCGCTTAATCATTCGCTTAATTTTGGATTTTTAGGTTGTTTCCAGTTTTTATTATAAACAGTACTACAGTGATACCAGTGTATAGTTTTGTCCATATTTATGATCGGGACCATAAGGTAATAATAATAAACAACTGAGGGCTTCCCATGTATTGGGAACTGTGCTAGTTTGCATGGATTATCTCATTGAACCTTTTCAAAAATCCTTATGGGTAGATAATTTTATTATCCCCATTTTACAGATGAGGAAACAAACACAGATGAATGAGTTTCCTTGTCCAAGGTAAGTGGTAGAACTGGATCGAACCCAGAGAGCCTGGAGTCTGTTTTCATTTTCAGGAGTGCAATTCCTGGTTAAAGGTTTACTGATGGGTCTACCCAAAGGAAGACCTCTTAAAAATAAAACTTACTCCAAACCTCCACATTTTTATTTGGATTATGTCATTTAGAGGAAGAGTGGAATAGGAGTATCTCCCAATGAAACAATGACCACAAAGAAGCTGGTTGGCCTCCCTCCTTATGAAGCAAAATAAAGTTTCCCAAGAGGGCTCAAAGAATGTTTTTAGTTTAACAAGGTTAGAACGACTGTGTTCATGTCTTTCTGCTGCTTTTGCTATTTTAAACAGAGAGTGCCAACGTGTCCTGACGTCCGGTGCCATTCCCACCTACATCCCTGCCATGTATGGGTGATGTTATTTGCCCATGAAACAGTGCCACTGTGCGCTCCGGCCACTTCCCAAGGGGAGTTAAGCGAGTCTCAGCAGGGGCCAGTTCAACACAATAGAACACTCTCCTCCTACACGGCTCATTATCACTCAGCCTTTCATGGCGGTCAGAAGGCTTAAGCCAAAATAGACTGGCTAGGCTTATGAGGGTCTTGGGAAAATAGGCTTTGGAGGCTTACCTCATCTCCTTGGAGCCGTCACAGGTCTTCCTGCCATTCTGTGCCAGGCCGAACTTGGAACGCCCAATCAAATGTGTGTCCGTTCCTGAAAAAGTCAGGAAAGTGTGTTGATCAAGAGGATTTGGTTCTCTCAAAATCATGAGTATTTTCTGAAGCCCACGTGGGAGCTGTGTGTTGAGTTGGCGTGGAATCATCAGCCAGCCTGTGACAGATTGGGTGAGTTTAGGCAAGTTACGGATTACCTCTGAGCCTCAGTTCCTGTCTGCAAAAGGGGTATAGCACTTCCCTCATAGTGCAGTCATAAGGATTGAATAATAAACCCAAAGTGTCTAGTTTATACATTCTGGCATATGATTGGCACCAGATAAATGTTAGCTTCCTTCCCATATGGCCAAGCTTTTAAAATTATGGTTATAGCCCACCTGCAGAGATTTTTCATGCAAAAACAACCTGAAGGAAGAGTTTAGTAGCACTCAAAAAAAAAAAAAATCTTGTGCATCTTTTAACCCTTAAAAACGGTCCTGGATCAACCTCTGGCCCAAACTATACTAGGACATGTGGTCACTCCAGGCTTTCTGATGATTTCATGCCTTTAAATATCCACGAAATTTCTTGAGACAGAGACCGAATACTACATGGAAAATAGTGGAAAGGGAAGAAGCTGGGCAGTTGTCCTTTTGTGCCCAGATTGGAACGTGCATACTCCACTTAGACCAAAGGCCTCTAGTTAATTGGACCCACACTCTTTGGACAGCAGTTTGGTCACCATCTGCTGTTCAGGGAATGTGCTTCTTAGGAGACTCAGCCACTAGACCAACCCTTAGTGGCTTATGAGAGAATTGTTTCTAACTATAGTACAATCATGTCTTTCTCCATCTCATTTCTTGCTCGGTGATCTTATAGAGTCCCCTAGTCATACATTCATTCAACAGATATTTTGGGGGTATCAGGTATGTTCCATGGACTGGTTAGACACGGGAGGTGCTGTAACAAAAAAAACAAACAAAAAAACCCCAAAAACCTTGCCTGTTGCTATGATTCTCTGCCCCTCCTCCCTTAATCTGGATTCCAGGCCTGATACGTTTTTGCTGATCTGGTTTCTAGCACTATCCAGTTGCCTGGGGCCGGTGAACGCCAGTGCAGAGTATGTACAGACAAGGAGAATGATGCTGATCTAACTAGCCTTTCACTGGACGTGCCTTACTTTGTGCAAAAGTCTGCTGGCCTGAGTTCGAATTCCCTGTCGGGTACGGCTCTTGCTTTGGAGGACATTGAAGAAACTCCTCATTAAAGGACCCCCTGTGGTAACCTCTGCCTCCCAGTGGATATCCTCCAGCCTGCACGACAGCCGTCTACTCAGCCACACATTTGTTCAAATCCGTCAGGTTTCCTTTGAAGCAGGTTTTATGGAGCCTCCCGGCAGGAAAGCACCAATGAGAAACCTCTGTTTGGGCCAAGATGTTTCCCTTCTTTGTTTACAGCATCTGGGATGCCTGTAGCGTCTCCTCCGCCCCCCATCATTCACCACAATCTTGCCGTGTGTCAGCACATGTGTTAGTGGCCAGGGATATAGTACAGAGTAAAGTAAGCCTCTGCCCTCTGGGGCTCCTACAGTCTCCTGGGGAGAAGGAAGGACTGGGAACAAATTAGCAATTATAATGTAACATAATCACCGTGTTTGTATTGGATGCTATTATTGGGGGAGGAAGTGATTAACTCTCCCCAGGGGCGTCAGAGTGCTCCCTAGAGGGGCAGTATTTCAGCTGAGATTTGAAGGGTGAATGAGGGATTACAGAGGGGGCAGTGAGTCCACACAGGTAATGGGAAGGACAACATTCCAGGCACAGGAAGGGGCACATGTGGGGGCACGAGACAAGGGTGGGGAGTGGAGGGTGGAGGGCAGGCTCAGGAACAGCAGAAGGTGCCCTTGGGAAATGCTGCCTGGGATGTGTGGAATGGGAGGTGATAATATCTATTCAGTGGGGCCGAGGGTCCCGTGTGTGTGTGTGTGTGTGTGTGTGTGTGTGTGTGTGTGTGTAAGATGCTCTTGTATGCAAGTGAATTTTTCTGCAGCAAACCCTGCATCCTAGAGGGGGTTCTTTGTCCCCATATTTCTGGGCCACCACACCCCATAACACCATGGAATTCTCATGGAAGGCAGACGTTTCATGGTCCATCGGAGCTAATCCCTGTGTTACTGTATTAACACTGAAATAACACATGGGGAGGTACACCGCAAATTGGTTGGATAGATCATCCATTATTGGGGATTATGATCCTTTCCTGTTGACGTAGTCAAGATCTGAGGATATTTGTGGAGACCTTCATCTGGGCATCCAATTTATTCAACAAAGAATGAGCCTGTCGTGTGTGCCAGATGCTGGTCCCTTTGTTGGGGAGACAGCAGTGAACCAAACAGATGCAAGTTCCTGCCTCATGGAACTGACATTCTTGCAGGGGCGGGGGTGGTTTATAGAACAGACTATAAGTAAAATGTAGAAGAAAAACATATAGTATGTTTTAATAAGTGCTATGGAGAATCATGGGGGGATGCTGGGGTGGGGGTATGGATGTGCAGTCACATGCACTTGGGGGAGGCCGCACTGAGAAGGGGAAGGTGGTGTGAACACCTGAGGGTAAGGCCCCAACCACAAAGACACCTGCTGGTAAACACATTCCCCCAGAGGCACAGGAAGCCCCAGACTTAAGTTTTGTTTTTTTTTTTAAAGATTTTATTTCTTTACTTGACAGAGTGAGAGAGATCACAAGTAGGCAGAGAGGCAGGCAGAGAGAGAGGAGGAAGCAGGCTCCCTGCTGAGCAGAGAGCCCGATGCGGAGTCTCAATCCCAGGACCCTGAGATCATGACCTGAGCCGAAGGCAGAGGCTTTAACCCACTGAGCCACCCAGGTGCCGCCCCCTGACTTAAGTATTTTGAGTGAGCAGAGACATCTTGTCTATGAGGCCACGGGGGTGGGGTAACAAAGACTCTCTCCCTCCCCCAAACTTGACTCAGCCTCCTTGAATCTTCTTTCTGACTAGTCCCTGACTGGGCTCTGGCCTTGACCTGTTAAGTTCAAGTTTAGCAAGTATCCTGCTAGGTCAGTTTAGGGAAAATCCCCCCCTCTCAGTAGCAAATGAAGTTCTTCATTCCCTGCCATTGATGTCTTATAACCTTGGCTTTTGCTTTCAGTAAGACTTTCCCCAGTCTCACTGAAATTACTGAGGAAACAGTAATTTCCCACTGCTCCTTGGCTATGAATCTCCACTTGTCCTGGTTATATTCAGAGTGGAACTGAATCTCCCCCTGCTCTAAAACCCCATTGCAGTAGCCACCCCCTGAATGAAGTCTGCCTTCCCACTGTAACACGTGTCATGACTAACTTTTCTTTATAGGGGTACTGAATAGGGGTACACGGGGCCTTGGAAGCCACTGTATGGTCCACAGGCACAGGTGTGGGGTTATTGTTAGCTATGGATATTCTTTTGGAATCATCCACTGCTATCCACTGTTAGAAAGATCCCAGTGTCTGGATTTTGAATAATGAGGAGACCCTGGCTCCTAAGTATTAGAAAGGACATGGCAGCCTGACTTGAGTCTCAGTTTATTTATCTTTAAAATGCAGGTGATTAGGGGTGCCTGGGTGGCTCAGTGGGTTGAGGCCCCTGCCTTCGGCTCAGGTCACGGTCTCAGGGTCCTGGGATTGGGCCCCGCGTTGGGCTCTCTGCTCAGCAGGGGGCCTGCTTCCCCCTCTCTCTGCCTACTTGTGATCTCTCTAGCTCGGTCAAATAAATAAATAAATAAAAATGCTGATGATTAAAAAAAAGAGAAAGAAAAATAAAATGTAGATGGTAGTAATAAGATTAACCTCAGAGGTTAGTGAAACACTATACAAATGTGAGTTTAAAAATAAGCACCAATCTTGGGGCATCTAGGTGGCTCAGTCACTCACTCTTGATTTCAGCTCCAGTCATGATCTCAGAGTGGTGAGATGGAACCCTGCATCAGGCTCCATGCTGAGTGTGGAATCTGTTTAAGATTCTCTCCCTCTCCCTCTGCCCCTCCCCCTGCTTATGTGCATGCATACTCTCTCTCTCTCTCAAAAAAAAAAAAAAATGAGCACCAATCTTAAAAAGTGGGCCAGTGTATTCCCAAGCAGCCTTTAATTGTCCAACTGTTTTGGAGGGGAGATTTGCTATTCGGTAACTGGGAGGGAGCTGAAGACAGCTGCCTCATCTTCCTCTACTCCCGACCTCTCCCTGGCTGGCCTTTGCTCCTTTAAGAGGAAGTTCTTTGTGCAGCGTCTTCTCTCTCCAGCTCACTGGTCTAACTTATTCATGTGGAGCGTCACTGGCAGGAATGGCACCCTACATCTGGCTCAAGTTTCTCTTCTTCACTCACCAGCTTTAGAAGCTCAAGCCAGTGAGTGATAAAAGACGGGCTCTCCATAGATGCCAAGCCCCGGTATGGTTCGTCACCGATGTGTTCTGGGGGTTGTGACCTGGAAACCAGTGGAGAGGAAAGAGAGAGGGAGGAGCAAGTGATTTGGCTGTGCTGAGCCTTGATTTCCTCATTTTGAAAAGGAGGACTGTTGAGAGAGGCTCTCAGCTTCAAAGGGCTATGGTGAGATTATTTGCTGAAAGTACCTAACACAGGACCCAACAGTCAGTGCTGAATTCCATTCTCAATTATTCTTCATCAGAGGTGCTCTGAAGATTGTGAAAGAGCCCTTGGCTAGAATTAGGGCAAAGGGGTGCAGGTGATTGCTCCCCTACTCAACTCATTTCACCTTGTGCGAATGGCAGCCTTATTCCCATCTAAGGTTCTTGCTTGAGCCCATCTGCTGCCTGGGGCTTGCTCTCCCAGCCCTGTCTTCCCTTGCCCTGTTTTGGGGCCTCTATCATTCTTATGCTCTCTGAGGAGCTTGCTGGTACTGTCTACTCTCCCTTCCTCTATCTCCCCAGCCCTGGCCTCCCTGGCATCACTGTACCTGGGGCCTCCCCTCTCCCCCCATTTCTGACCTCTTTGAGTCTTTTTCTGACTCCTCCCCCTCTACTGGTCCTTAAATATTGGTTCTCCAGGGTCCTCCTTAACCCTCAATGCATGGTGAGTGTCTTTAGCCCTATACTCTCCTATCTCCCAAATCCTTAAACCCATTTGCCCAATTGGCTATTTTCACATGGATATTCCATACCCATCTCAAAGCTAAATAAGTCGTCTCTTCTCCCAAACCCTATGTGCATTCTATATTTCTTGTGTAAGCCAAAAGTAGGATCATCTACACAATCCTCTAAGCCAGAAACTTGAGAGTCCTTCTGGACCTCTCCCTCCCACATATGTGTTCCCTGCATTCCACCAGTTTGCAAATCTCATATTCTCAGATCTCTCCCAAAATCTGCACCTCCTCCACAGGCACCACCTGAGTTGAAGCCCTTGGCATTCTGTTCACAATGATTGCTCCCAACAAGTCTTCTGCCATCCGCCCTACCCCATTCATCCTATGCCATCCACCCTACCCCATTCATCCCATCCACCCCATTCATCCCATCCACCTCACCCCATTCACCCCATCTGCCCCATCCCATCCCACCCACCCTATCTCATCTACCCCACCCCATCCCATCTTTCTCTATCCACCCAACCCCACTCCTTTAACCTCATACACATCTCATCTAGTCTCTACATTTCTACCCAAGTGCTATTTCTAAAATGAGAATCTGGTCTGATTCTCCAACATACTTCCCCTTCTGCTTCAGGATAAGCTTAGTGCTCGTGTGGACTCACCTCTTCCTACTCCTAGGTACCCTCCATCCAATCAGAAGGCTTGCTGTCCCTCAAATATGCCACTGCTTTATCATGCCTCCATGCCTCTGCATATGCATCCCTCTTCCTGGATGCCCTCCCTGCCCTCACCTTCCTTCATTCACATTGAGCGTCCCTATTTAAACATCAAGTCCAAATTCAAGTGTTACCTCTTCCTTAGAAGGGGCTCCTCCTTCACATTCTCCAAAGGAATCCCACTGTGACACTTAGTAATCACATTGCATTGTGCTCATCTATTCCCCACCACAGCCTTCTAGGTAAGGATAGGTTACTGATCGCTGTACTGCTGATCCTTAAGAGGTTTTTGACACGTAGGAGCTACTTAGAACATGCTTATTGAATAAGTGAATGAATGAATGATTGCATGAGGACTTGATGGTCACTGGCACTGGAGGGAACATCTGTTGACATCCGTGCTGAGAAGATAAGATACTGGAGATCAGGCTGTGAGATGTGTACTGACATCTTCACAAATGACAGCAGAGAGCGCGCCCTGGGACAGGCTCAATTCCAGATAGCCTCCCTCCCACCATCCAGTGTCTATCTGAGCCACTTCTCCCTTCCATCTTACAAAGTTCAGCTAGAGCAAAACAAAATGAAGATGGTAAAACTTTTTTTTTTTTAATTGCAATGCTGAATTAAAATGACCCATGCTCCTTGAGATTAGCTGCTCTTTGAGATTAGCAAGGAAGATCAAAGACTGACCCTGCCTCTTTCTTACAGTACTGTTTCCTGAAGCCTCAGAGCAAATGATAACACCTTTTGAAAGGGGTGAAAGCTGTGCCACACCACCTAGATCAACCAGGAAGCAGAAAGAGTACCAGTTTCAAAAGACTTGAGGTCCCATTCTGGCCAGGATCCAGCCAGGATCACGAAAATCTTTCCAGCTTTAAATCCCAGGCAGCAGAGAAGCCTGGACTGTAGCCACCCACAAACCCAGGTGATTCTAAAGAATGCTCTGATAATAACATCTCCTAACTTAAGACATTCCTCTTTGGAAGTGTTCCAAGTGCCTTAATGGCTATCGCCCTGCATTCTTTGTCCGTTTTCTTGGGAGGCCATTTGGTGGCAAATGTTCTAATTCCTCTGTTACAGTTGGAGAAAGTGACCCTCCTGGGAGGTAAATAATAATCCAAGATCACACAGTGAATTGGAGATCAAGCCAGAACATGCACTCGGGCAAAAATAACTTCCGAACGGCCACTTTACTAAGCCTTCTACGAAACATCATCTGCTCTTTATTTAAGTCTGGGGGAAAATTAAATTTGGGAAAAAAGAATAGAAGCATAATTAAAGGATCTGGCAAGAGAATATAAAACCCAGAGGGAACAACTCATTCCTTTGTGCCTTTTTTTTTTTTAGCCACTTGAGCACACACGTGATTTTTCTTATTTCTTATTCCCAAATGTTCTTTTTTATTTTCTTTTGGTTCTTTTTTTTTTTTTTTCTTAACTCAAATCTTAAAGCGCTGAAGCCGAGCCAAGACCTTTGAGCACCTGACTTCCTTGGGGCCTGACCATCCCTCAATTTTCTCTGCCAGGGCCTGACCAAGCACTTCGACCCTGTTCTTATCATTTTTTTTTTTTTTTTACTTCTTATTATGGGAAATTTCCTATTTACACGGAAGTACACAGCAACTAAAACTAAACAGAAAGACACATAATGCAAAACAGGAAAACCCGAGCCTAAGGATGCATTTCCAAGTCAGGAAACCATGACCCACCCTTCTTTACCAGCACCGGGGGTAGGATGAGCTCAGCGCTTGAAGGAGAATATCCACATCCGGCTTTCCCTCCCCTGAACTGCATGGCTTTTAAAGTCACACCGAGGGCTGGTTTCTTCACTTGCAAAATAGGAATGATCAAACTAACCCCACAGAATGGCTGTGACCATGAAGTGAGATAACGTCTGGGAATATGTTTTGTAAGTTATGAAATGCTCTTAAAATGTAAGGAGCTCTTAGTACTGTTTTGCAGAGCCCTCGGAGCCCTGCCATGCACGGCGTGGTTTGCATGCTCGGGGATGTAGACAGAAGGCTTGCGTGACAGAGCTCTGGCATACCCACCCTCTGTTCAGACTTGGTTCCTGAACCTTCATCTTATGTCACTTTGCTTTTCACCCACTGGACTACCAGCTGTGCTACCCACCACTCATTTTCCTCCTTGCTTTGAGGACAGTTTGTCCATCGGTCTTGTCTTCCCATCTTTACCCGGCTTCTCTGGTCAACTGTCCTGTGTTTCAGTCCAGACTAGACCAACTTGAGCTGCTTATGTTTAGAAAGCCCTTCCTCCACATGGCACCTGTGATCCTCTTTTAGTAAAATCCTGATTGGTAGCACCTACCCCCCCAGCAATCAGGACTCAGGCAGGAATCAGCATGGGCTTAGGAAGGAGGATAGGGAAGGAAGACCCCTTGCAATAGACTCAGCCTCTCTCCTGTAGGTCAAGGAGGGACTTGCTCTCCTTAGAAGGTAGTTTAGGGACCAGTGGTGAACAAGAGGAAATCCATGACTCAATGGAGCTTATATTCGGTGTGTGTGTGTTGGGGGGGGGGGATGGGAACTGACAATAAATGAGTAAATATACAAATAAATAAAATTAAAAATAAATAATATTTCAGTATGGGAAGGAATTAATGCATAGTTAGGTACTGGCAAGAGACTGGAGATAGGAGTAGTTGATTAAGATAGGGTAGTCAAGGTCATGGGTTATGGCTTTAGTTTTGTAAGTGCCCTCCCCACCTCGCCTTATCGTGAACAAGGAAGCTAAGAGCCCCACCTGCTACTGGCAGCCATCCATACCCTGAGCGGAGCTAGTTAGAGGATAAAGCCATCACTGTAGATAACAAAGCAGAAAAAGGAAAAAATTACCTCTTGGACGCAATGGGTAAACCACTGTATTGTTGAACCCGAAAGTCCACCTGACTCTGAACCTTCCAGTTAGGCAAGCCAATAACTTAAGGCCATTTTGATTTGGTTTTTCAGTGCCCACAACCAAAAGTGTTATAACTGATGCGTGCCTCTTGTGGGTTATGATCCCCACCTCAGGCAGCTCATCTATCCAGACACATACAGCTCTTCCCATGAAGATGCTGAAAAACTGAAGCTTCTCCATCTTCTTACATTTCCAGGGACACCAGTACCCAGGTGAGGCACTTGTGAACATGCCTAACATATTAATGATACTTGCAAATGTCCATTGAACCGAATTGATTGAATAAGCCAGAATACTGTTTAAAAGAAGAAAAGACACAGGCAGTCCTAGTCTCCCAAAAGGCAAGGACATTCCAAAATAAAACTTCATAGTCCTTTCTAGGTCATAGAAAGCTTTCACACACATTATACCATTTAACCTTGTACTACCCCAGGGATCATCATTTTATGCAGAAATACAGACTGAGAAAGGTCATCGGGGCATGGCAATTAGGTTATAATCACAGAGACATTGTGAATATCTGATATTCACAGAGACTCTAACTCCCGGTCTCTCTCTCATTCCCGGATTCTGAAACTTAACTGGTTCAAATAGTAGGCATTCAAGGTCCAGGTAAACCAGAGGAATTCCCAAAGAAGCACACATAGGCTTATTAACCTTAGAAAGCAGAGATTCTGGTGATGAGGGCATGGCAAATGTGTTTGTTCAGACTGCCAGATGCTGGAGGGGCCACATATCTGTGACGGGAATACAAGAGCCCTTTTATGTGTTACTTCAACCCAAGCCAACTGTAAGCCCTACTGACTGGTGGGAGAGGATAAAATCTTGTATATTCCTCCCATCCTTTCCCTTATCATGTGGGCAAAAAATTCATTGCACTTTTTTTTTTATTGTACAACTAAAATTATTTTTAAAAAATTTACTTCACTTTTAATTAACTTTTAACTTCAGAAAAATTTCGATTTACAGGAAAGTTGTGACGATGATAGAGTTCCCCCATATCCCCACACCCAGTTTTCTCTGTTAGTATCTTCCATTAAGATGATATACTAGTCACAATTAGTCAACCAAAATGGATAAATCATTATTATCGAAAGTCTGTATCTATTCAGATTTCCTTAGCTTTTATCTAATTTCCTTTATTTGTTCCAGGATGCCATCCAAGCTATGTTTAGGGATCCGGTCTCCTTAGGATCTTCTTGCCTGTGACAGTTTCTCAGACTTTCCTTGTTTTTGATAACCTTGACAGTTTGGAGGAGTACTAGTCGGGTATTTTGTAGAATGTTCCTCAACAAGGATTCATCCCGTGTTCTTCTCATAGTCAGACTGGGGTGAAGGGCTCCTGGGAGGAGTAATGACAGAGGTAAAGTGCCATTCTCATTACAACACACTAAGGGTTCATACAGTGATGTCAGTGGGACATCACTGTTGCTGTTGACCCGGATCGCCTGCCTGAGGTGCTGCTTGTCAGGTTTCTTCACTGGAGAGTCACTTCTTTTTTCTCTCTGTACTAGGCTCTCTTGGGAAGGAAGTCACTTAGGAAGGAAGCTCACACTTAAGGAGTGGAGACTTCTCTTCCACTTCCTTCAGAGCGGAATATCAAAATAAACTATCTGGAATTCTTCAGTGGTATCTGGCTATTCTAATTTCTTTATTCAGTCATTTATATCAGTATAGATTTGTGGATATTTATTTTAGCCTTCAGGTATAAATACTACTGATTAGTTTTGTTGCTTAAATTGTTCTAGCTCTGGCCACTGGCAGCTCTTTCCATTGGATGACTGCACTTTTAACCCAAACATACATATTTTTTAAAGATTTTATTTACTTATTTGAAAGAGAGAGAGAGCGAGCGAGCGCACAAGCAGGGTGGGGAGGGGCAGAGGGAGAAGCAGACTCCCTGCTGAGCAAGGAGCTGGATGTGGGACTTGATCTCAGGACCCTGAGATCATGACCTAAGCTGAAGGCAGATGGTTAACTGACTGAGCCACCGGGAATCCCTACCCAAACATACGTTCTGATGTCTTTTTACCTAAGAGCACAAAGCAAAGAATCAGAAGAACTGAAGTTCCGCTCCCCAACCCCTGCATCTCTACCACAAATTTCTGTGTCGCTTTGGTCAGATCTCAACTTGTCTTTCTCTTCACCTGAACAGTGAAGTTAACACCATCTGCTTCCCTTCACCTCTGCTGTGGCTGTGAAGCCAAAACGAAGTGATAGGCAAGGACTCTTGAAAATTTAAAATGAAACAAAGGAAAGCATGCAAAAACGTCACTTTACAGCTTTGCTTCCCCTCCCCATTTCCATCTGTAGAGCTTTAGAGTCAGGCACTCCGTCAGTATTTTCTCAGTGAAGGAATGAAGGAACGTGTGAACGAGAGAATGCACGCATGCTTCCTGAGTTGTGGCAGCAGACAGGCAAAAGGAAAAGAGAGGATGCAGCCCAGGTGTGCGGAGAAAACATATTGTCTCCACCTCTGCTCATTTCAGAGCAAGTTCACGAACCTGGCAGGTGGCCCTAGGATGTGCGAACCCTGGCTCGAGAGAAGCAGGGATGCAGGACACAGAACATACTCCATCAGGAATTTACAATCCAGCAGGGATCCAGAGATAAAGACAACGGTTCGTAGGGATGTGAGGTGTTTCACGGGTATCAGAAATGCATCCCTAGTTTGTGATTTTTCTGTAACTTGACTTCATGTCTCCATCCTCTCCAGGCCCTCCTGACTGGATCTTTAGTCAGGCCAATTCCAGGATGCTCACTCCATTCCATGTTTTCTTCTCCTCCTTCCTGGGACTTCCTAGGGCTGTGTCTCAGTCCCGAGGGTCAGGTGCTGAGTGGGGACGGGAGGTGGGGGAGGCACTGAATACCTGCGTGTCACCTCTCACCATTCCGTCTGCCTCTGCCTGCCTCTCAGGGGTGCTTACCTGCGGTGTGGTTGTCCATCTGCTTCGTCCTGACGCAGATACCGGCAGCATCCACCTGCTGGCCACCTGTCACTGTCCGCCTCGGAGCCAGAGGGAAATCAGGGATTCTCCTGCACCACTTTGGAGCCCAGGGATCTACCAGTGGTTCCACCTCTTGTGTTATCATCTCTCTGTGCTTTCAGACCACAGGATGAGGCACACCTGCACGGGGGTTCCTGCCCGGGTACCAGGCGAGAGTCAGGGAAGAGTTCCCCTACTCGTGCGTCCTCACACGTGCCTGCGGACACTCTCATCCTACTCCCCACTGAGGCTGATTCTGGGAAGGCCCCCTCTCAGTGTACTCATCCTCTGCTTTCATTCGAACCTTCGGAGGTCCTTTCTCTTGGAAGACAGAGGCGGGCGGAAGGGAGCCTCACTCCGCAAGTACTTTGTTAGATCTTTACAGCTTATACCTGGATCCAATAGCTTTACCATGATGTCCTTGCTTTTTAGTTCCACCGGACTCTGGAAACCTTTTATCTAGCAGCCTGTATGCGGAAATCACAAGAGGGTAAGAGAAGACTTGGAGGGGAAAAAAAGCCAGATGTAGTACTTGAGAATACACTAGAACGAGTGGAGAGTGTAAAAGAGCATTTTCTCCATCTAGAACTGGAACATGATGAAGAAAGCACAACAGGGGGCAGCCTGTCCTCACCAGCAGGAATCTCGTCCATACACTGAGTTCCCTCTTCTTTTGCCTCTTTCAGAAGTATAGACACTTGTGTAAAGGGAGGGATCCCTCTTCTAGTCGTTGTTGGTGAACTTCTGAGATGAAATGATGATAAGCCCGTAGGTTCGCCTAACTTGTCAGTTTACCAAGCATATGACATCCCTTAGTGCATTCGGTTTGCACATCCCCATGAGGAGGGCAGCTGTTATCACCCCCGTTTTACAGATGAGGAAACCAAGCTTCAGAGAGGTTAAGAGACATGGGCTGGGCAAACCAGAGAATGCCAACAATCACTAGAATGTACAGCCTTGTTTCTAAATCCTTTTCGAGGGCTGCCAGCAAAGGTGTGTCTTCATCACCTTTGGAGAAGGAAGAAATGGGCAGGCAGAAAGCCCATCCCACTCCTAAAGCTTTGGGTTTTGGGGACACTGCCATGATGTGACAATGAGAACAAAACATCCAACTATCAGTGTTAGCACACTGCTGCTGGCATGTCCAGGGAGGGGAGTGGCACAGAAACAAAGGGTACAAGTGTGGGTATTAACTCTTTGTTAACCCAAGTAACATTTTCTAAGTGTCTGTTAGCACTGGATGATGTTCCAAGGGATATAAAAAATGAGTAACACAAAATTTAAGAAGTTTATTCTCTAGTAATGAGAGATCCATGAACAAGTGAAATGCAATCTTACGTGTCTTAGAGATTTACACAGAGTTTCAGCTTAAAAGAGGGATGGTAGGTCAGTCCTGGGAAGAGGTGGGAAGCTTAACAGCAGAGATGCCTCTTGGGCTGAGTCTCAGAAGTAGGTGGGTTTAGACACATGAACCGGGAGACAGAGTAACTGAGGGAGGGAAGGTGTCACGAGAAAGGCCCCGAGGCATGAGATGATGTGGACTATCTTAGGAAATGCTCTTCTGAGTAACAGAATCATTATGGACAGCAAGGGATGAAGATGGGCTATACTGATGAACTTGGAGAGAAGCTAGTTCTTAGAGGGCTGGGCAGCCATACTGGTGGGTCAGAATTTGATCCTCTAAACCCCGCTGACCAATATGGTAGCTGCCAACCCCATGGTTGGACCCCAGCGCTTGAAATGTGGCTAGCATGCCTAAGCAATTTAATCTTTAATTTTAGTTCATTTGAACTTAAAAATGGATTGGATTCAGTTATTGGAAAACTTTTAGGTACGCTTGGAACAACATGGGTAAGTACATGTGTTCTTTTGACTCCACTGTACATTGTATGAAATCTAAATATAAGTCAGGCATTTCCAAGGAAAATTTGACATCTGGAATCGAGATACATAAGTGTAAAAATATACATCAGATTTCAGAGATTTGGCATGCAAAACTGTAAAATATATCATTAATGACTTTTATATTGGTGACAGATTGTAATAGTATTTTTGATATATTGGGTTCAGTAACAGTGTTCAAATTAATTTCACTTTTTTTTTTTACTTTTAAAAATTTCCAGGAGCCACATAAAAAGATTACATATGTGGCCCATGCTGTATTTTTAGTAGACAGTGCTGCTTAAGCATTGGGGGAACATTGAAGAGTTTTATATAGGGCAGAGACATGGTCAGATTTCCATTTAGAGGGAACATTCTGGTAAGAAAGGAGAGGACAGCACAGAGGAATTTAAGAGTAGAGAAAGGTACACTTGGTTAGGAAATGACCGCAGTAAAAGCTTCAGGAGTAGGGTAATCAGATAGGTATCACGGAAGGTCAATTTAGAGCAGGTGCCAGAATCACCTGGGGGACTTATTAAAACACACATTGTGGGTCCCACTCCCAAAGAGGCCGAAGTAGGGTGGAATCCAAGTATTTTCATTTCTAACTAGTTTCCGGCTACCGCTGCTGCTGGTGATCTGGAGACCTTACTCTGAGCCCTCTCCCCTACGGGACTTGGCCACTGGCAGGATATACGAAGAGAGGGAAAGAGAAAAGTCTATGAAGACTTGCAGATTCCTGTTATGGTGGTCTGGGTGGACAGGGACTAGAAGAGGAGAAGCTTACATGGGACAAAATGGGGTGGGTTTTCTTTGGGATCTCTTGAGTTTGAGGTCCTTTAGGAACCCCAAGAAGGAGATACCTCATGGGTAGTTGGATATATATAGGTCTGAAACTCAGGAAAGAGTCTGAGCTATAATTACAGATTTGAAGTCATCAGATTTGAGTTGGCAGGTAAAGCCCTAAGCAAGAGTGAGATTGCCCAGAGAGACAGCGAGGCATGAGAAGACAGGAGACCCAAAGGCAGATTCCTATAGTTAGAGTTATGTTTTGATCAAAATCATCAGTGTTCAAGAAGAATAAGATAGGCAGGAATATGCACTTGTCATTCTTAACTGTATGTTCTTATGTTTGATCACAGTGACCCAGGCTTAAGGAACAGATTCAAAGGGCTTTCAAATCTAATCAAAGGTTAGCTATGCTCCACCACTGACATGTCAGAAGTTAAAGAAAGTCTTTTATTTATGAATCTGATTATTAATAGATAGTCTTGGCTGACCAGCGGAACCTTCCTAAGCTTTAGCATTGTTGTTGTGGTTGGTTTTTTCACTTACAAAATTGGCACACTGATGCCTCTCTCACAGAGTTTGTGGGAGAAGGGGATAATGTGTGTTAAGCACAGAGCCCGGCTGACACACGGGAGCATCTCAGGAAGGCTAATTATCCTCACTGCTGTGGGACCACCCTCCAGGTGAGGCAGCTTCACTAATTCAACCTTCGTGCATGGAGACTCGTTTCACGTGGAATCTCATCCAATGCAAGGCGAGCCATTTCGAGTCCACAACAGCAATGATCATTTCAGGACCGTAATTATTTGCGATTTTAAAGTTCAGAGGGAAAGAAAACCAGTTCTGTAGAGCAAATGTGTGCTGTCCACTGCTACACTGTGTTTCTACAACATAATGAAATGGAAGGATGGTAGCCTTCCTCTGCACCAGGCCGGCCAGTATATTATCCCCTTTAGTCTATCCTTGTCCTAGCTTTAAGTCTCCAGCGGATGGCTCCACGTGTTTCCTAGCAGGAGGGAGAGGACGTGGGTCCCTGTGGTCCTAACACATTATTGAGGCAATCAAAAGCTGGGTCTCTGCAGGTGGCTCGTTGTCATTATTCAGAGCAGCAGACGGCTGGCTACGGTCTGACTTCTCTGACAGGCAGGCCAGACCTGTGTGGACAAGTGCAGCCTCTCTTTTGGGCATTTAAGCCATTTCCCTCACCATCCTCTCCTGTTCTCATTTTCTCAGAGAGCCGCAGCACTTCCTTTGATTTGCCTGCAGTATTCCCTCACACAAAACCCTTCATCTGGGAGAGAAAGTCGTCCTCATGTTACCTTTAATCTGAATATCAATTTCAGCATCTTAAACCAGAGAGCCTTATCTAGTCCAGCTGCTTTGATTGAGGTATGGTCTGGAAAGAAGTAAGACAAGAGTTTGTGAGGCTTGGCTGACATCTCTCTGAGCCCTCTTGTACTTTTCCTTCCAGAGAGTTCTCACCTCTCCCAGGTCCTGGTGTGCTAATGAAATAGATATTCTGTTTTGTTTCTGTAGGGCACAAAGTAAGGTCCAAATGCATTTCCTAATGGTTTGTTTTCCAGCTGGGCTGAACAGAATCAAAGCCACAAACCACCAATGAGAGCCCAAGATGTCTAAAAGGATGGGGAAGTTATTTAAAATGCTAGAAAAAAAAATAAAAATAAAACCAGAGGCCAGTGGAATTCTCTGTAGTTATTTTACCAAGTAGGAGATTATTTTTTATAAGCATATAATATATGTCACTAATCAATGATATTACAGTAAGCTATTTACCAATCAGCAATGCTACTCCTGTTTTTTTTTTCAAATAAAAGCGTATCTATACATCCCCTTGTCTAACCAACCCCTTCCTCCTTCCCTCCCTCCTAACCCCTTATTCGTCTGCCACCAAGAACTCCCACTAAGTGATCAGCAAACTCCTCTATACCTTTGAACACTTCTTCGAGTATTTCTGACACCCATTTCCCTTAGTTGAAACTCAAGGTGACTGTGTGCCCCCTTCCTCTCTCACAGCTCGGGATCCGATGGAAGGATAATGGTCCTCTTTGTTGCCATTGTTACTTCCAGACAATTATTCCCTTACCCTCTTATGAAGACAAACTAAACCCAAAACACACAACAAACCCAGCTCCTTTGAAGCTCATGCTATCCTACATTACTCCTTTCTCCTCTTCTGTAGTTGTCATTTGTCCTCCTTCCCTGAAGACTTGAGGGCCTGATTCACAGTCATTATCTCCTGCGCTCAATGCCACTGAGCTTAATGCCTTGTATCTGCAGGGATGCTGCTCACCCAATGCCTTGCACATCAACTCTGTGAACTTCTCAACAGTACCTCAGCTCAGGTGCCCATGATCTTGCCCCAGACATTATCAACTAACTGCACCCCTTCCAAAAATCATGGCTTTGCAAGTCTAATTTCTAGGCCTCTGACCTGAGTCCAACCACTTACTTTTTTCTTTTGTTCGCTGGCCCTGTCTTGACATTACTTACCTCCTCGCAGCTTCTATTTCATGATCTATCAAAGTCATCACTCCCCTGCTGCCATCTTTGTTTTTTACCCTTTTCTCTCTTCGTCACACCGGCCCTACAAACAGAACAGTTTCTACCCCAGTGCCCCCACAAATGGCTATGGGAAACACAACGTGGAGCAAACTGCTGTCACTCTAAATGAATAACTCACTCTGAATGGGTCGCTGTGATGCCTCGGCTTCCTACTCTCTCCATATATATCTGGTAAGCTTGGATCTCCCCTTCTCTCCCCAAATATCCTATTCTTGTCTTTCACTGTTTGGTAAAGTAGAAGCCATCATAGGGAACGGCTGCTGCCTTTCCTTGGCCAGCTCGGTACACGTGCTGGTGTGAGCCTCAGTCTTTGCTTCTGCTCGTGCAGCGGAGCACGACACACTAGTGTCCTCCTCCGCAAGGCCGGTCTCTTCATGTGCACCTGGTCTTCTCTCCTGAAGGCAAGAGCACTACTACTGCACATCAGTAACTGCCCCTTAACTGGATCCCTTCTGTCCACACACAAACATGCTGCAAAACTACTCTGATGGTCCCACATCTCTGACCTGATGTTGCTCGAGATTCCTCACCCTTCCTCCAGACAAACTTTCTCCATTCCACACCTGCTCGCGCTTCACTCTCACCCCCCTTCTGATCTGGTGTCCCCCCTTACCACTCCACACTGGCTACTGTCAAAGTCCCTAGGGGCTGCAGTCCTCACCTGGCTCTGAGGGGTGCAGTGCAGCACAGCCTTCCTGACCCCTGGAGTTGACTGTGATTGAAGGAGAGTTCTTCCTGGCTTTCTCCTTCCCTGGTTTTCCCTGTTAAACTTTTGCCTGCTGTGCCATTTTGCTTGTATCATGCAGACGGATACCAGTCTCCTTTTGCTTTCCACAAAGATGGCCAGTATTTTCAACAATGCTTGTCATCATGAAGTTTTCCATACTTTATTCCAAAGAAAGTCAGTCCCCTAAGGCAGAGCTGTGGAGTTTTTCCTCCTTCGTGCATGCTTTTCCCAAAAGGCAGAACCCTTCTACTACTGCACTGGAACTGGGTCAGACCCTTTTTCCCCAGGATGACATCCTGCTCTATGAGGGGTCCTGGGGAAAGGGCATATGGAAACCCTCTGTCTTCTCAGCTTGCCCTTCCCAGCATGGGATTTCTGCCCTGCAAGGAAGCTAGGGTGTAGGCAGGGCCCCAGCACCACTGACTTACCATGACTGGAGCAGAGCTCCCGCCCTACCAGTGGAGGCTAGATAAAGAGAAGGAGACCCAGTGCTCTTGTGATGCTTATCTGGAACAGAACTTCCACAAAATGGGGCTGGGAATTGAAAAACACCAGCATCCTGCTCCTTCAGAAGTCAAACTACAGCCTCAGACTGGGGTCTAAGGGATGTTGGAGCCCTGTGGCCGCACAAGACCCAGGTAGAGCTTCTATAATGTGCGGCTAGTGGGGAGGACGACGGAGCAGAACGTGGCTCAGAAGCCACAGACCTGTGCTGTTCTTAACTGAGATTTTATAGCTTTTCCTGAAAGAAAGTTTTCCTTTCCTCTATGCCCTTAGGACACTTCCCAGGGACTTCCAGTGATGGCTACTTAAAATTATTTTCTCAGTTAAATTGTTATTTTGCTGGGTAGAAAGTCTCTGTTTTGCCACTTGTTAGCTGTATTACTTAGAACAGGTTGTAAAACTCGCAGTGGCTCCCTAAGAGGACTGTGGTGGGAAATAGTTGGCTCAGAGTCAGGAACCCGCTGCAGGATAGCTCTCAGTTCCTCTTGGTAACCCCTGCATGGCGACAGATCGCCACAAGGGGGCATCAAGAGCCAGGCGTAATGATGAAGCGCTCAAGGGCCTCTTTGGTTAGGTCATCCCCATGGTTACATTTGTAGGCCAACCCGAAGTGGGTCTCTTTCCAGACAACAGAAGATAGAAGTTGGAGGCACTTGCTAAACATCACCATACTATTTTCCACCGAAGACAGGAGCTCAAGACCCTTCCTCAACATCGCCAGGTCATTCCCCCAAATGGAAGCTTTGCTATATTGACACAGGAAGTCTGCCCTCAGGAAAAGTCTCATTTGATTTACCAGGTACTATTCCTGTACCTGGCAAGGTAGTGTTCTAGGAGACAGGAGGCTGAAGAGGTTCCCTTCAGGAACAATCAGAGATATGAAGTTGGTATTTACTTACTGAGTGTGTGCCACACATCAGGGATCCTAACAGCATAAGGCATCAACCCAATCAATTCTGACTGAAGAGGGCCCCAGAGGCTCAGCCAAAGGTTTGACCTTTGCTCAGAAGATGATAAAAGAGTCAATCGATATTCTGGAGTAAGGAGGAGGGAATTTATGAAGAAGTACTTAGCATGATTTATTCAGAGTGCAGTACAGGAACGAAGAGTGAAAGGAAAAGGCAGAGATGCCCCCTGGCGAGATTGCCATAGACCAGTGCAAAGCCAAACTAGACAAAAGCAAAAGCTCTTAATAAAACTAAAGTTTAGGAGAAACCCCAATAGTTAAGAAAAGAAAATTGAAGCTGAACCATGAAACAGTGACTGAAGCTGGTGGAAACAGGAGCATTCAGCGACTAGACCTCTCTCTCACTTTCTCACAGGTCCCCAAATGGTGAACTGGATGTAAGTCTTCAAAGCCAAATTGAGCTTTGGAAGAGCCTTGGGCGTATCTCTATGGTACCCAACTTGAACACAACTGCAGGTGTCCAGACAGTAAAGCGGACGGAAGACGACGCAAGAGAAAGGATGACTTGAGGGTGGAGGGAGGTGGAGCGGAAAGATAACCCCGGACCAGACACCAAGCGGCCCCAGTGTCCTCACTCTGTCCCAGCTGCATCCTCGGCCCTCTGTCTGTCTCCTCCCTGCTTCGCTTCTCCTCTTTCCTTCACATTCTGTCCACTGCCTTAATAGTGGGTCTGAGCCCCACTACGGCCATTAATCTTGGTTCTCATCCTTGGTTACAATTTACCCTCGCCTCTCCCTTCCCAGAGACAGCCCAGCCTGACCCAGGCTTATCAATGGGAGCGCTGGCCTAGACCCAGGAGGCCACCATTCTCGCCACCTGCTGTGAACATTAGGAAAGAAGAATGAAAGGGATCTAGCAACAGATTGTGTACGGAGGCAGAAGTAATAAAGGAAGGGGAGAAAGGGAAGAGGATCATTAATAAGCTAATATTTATGAAGTGGTGTCTGTGTACAGGGCACATTGCTAAGATGTTATATACACATATTATTTTAGTGATATGTCCATATCTGTATACAACATATATAGTTGTATCTTTTTTTTCATAGTTGTATCTTTATATATCATATATATCTATATAAATATTTGGCGGTGGGTGGGAATAGACAAGATGCCACAAAGTCCACTGTTTTTGATGAAGATGCAGCCATTTTTCCTGAATAAACGCTCCTCAGATTGTTGCAAGACTTCGGTTAATTTCCAGAGTTCTGAAAATGTTGATTCTGATCATTTTTGCAAGTGTTCTCATTGCTTTTGTGGAAGGGTGGATTTTCAGAAGTCTTTGCTCCACTGTATGGAAATCGCCACCCCCCCCCCCCATGTTTCCCCGCATCCCACTGGTCACTCACCCTGGGCTTGTTGTCCTCAGAACCCTGAATCTTTTCCATGAACCGCTGGCTACTCCTTCCTATATCTGATTGTTGTCAAGTAGGTGTAAGATTTCCTTTTCACTAATTAAATTTCATTTTCTTGAATTTTGTTGTTGTTCCAAGATGTCAAATAATTTGGAATCCTGGCATCGGTTAAGTATGCTTTTTTTGGTTTCACTGGAGTCATAGACAACCTTACCGGCCCAAGTAGGAGCACAGACCAGCCTTTTGGGGCTCCACAGAGTATGCCCTCCAGAGGGACATTTAGTCCATTAACTAGTTTGGGAACTTCTATTTCCAAGCTGTGTCTCTAGCATTCCAAAATCTACCAGTAAGACACCTTTTTCTAAAAAGGAAAGTTGGTTAATTTTACATGATTTATTCACAGCGAATTTTCCCAACTCCTATTATTCACTATTTCTTTACTGTTCACACATCATTTGCTTCTAAAGAATGTTATACTTATTGAAGTACTAAGGATCCATCATTGCCCCTTTCAGAAAAGCGAGGCAACATTTGGTCTGTCCTCAAATTTCTAGCCCCTTTCCATTTCTCCAGACATGTCCCAAAGGATAAAAACAACTCTGTGAGAATTAATCTGCAGCCTTCACTGTCTTGTCCCCAGTGATGGTGGGGCCAGGAAGAGCACAGCCTGACGGGGGGGGGGGGGGGGTCCAGCTTAGGAGATGGGGCCGGTTCCCCCATGGGCAGCTAGGTAGCTAATGGATAACTCTAGATGTGGTGTGGGAAATCGTCAACACCAGAGCTCCAAACTGCACTCTGAGGGCGCTGGTGTGGTTTGGGGCTGGCTCTTTTGGTTATCCGTGACGGCACCACGTCAATAATTAGTCATCAGAGGGAGAAGAATCCAGCGTTCCCCACTCCCTGGGAGAGGGGGCTGGTGGGAGTAATATGGGGTCAGAAGGCCCAACTGAGTTGACTAAAATTCGGGGCTAGAGCCTCAGACATAGTCTCCGGGGTAGGAAGCCCCTCCTGGGAACTAGGCCAGCTGTGTGGGACCACGGAGAACAACAGCCCTACTCGTACCCACTGCTGACATGTTTGCTGCTTGTCTCCATGAATGCCTCAACATGGAGTGGGGCACATTCCCGATTCCAGCTGTGAGGAGCCGCAAAAGGCAGGAGCTACCAAGGAATGTGACTTTTGAGAGTTTGCGCGGGACAGTGGATATAAAGGCCCAGATGGGCTAAATAAAAGGTGGTCCAACCACTTGGCAAATTACTTATTACTGTGAGCTTCAAGTTTCTCATTTATGCAATTAAGCACTCAGTGCACCAGAGCCCCAGTAAATTGTACTCAGGAATTTTCCTTACGCAGGTAGACTTCCTTCTCGGAGCAATTCCCCATTCCTACTGCCAGATGGCGCCTGGGAGCAGGGCTGCCCTTTCCAAAGGTTTTTTCTTTCCACCCTTTGGGCGCTAGGTAGTTAGTGATCTTCCTGTCAGTGCTCAGGCTGGCATTTAAAACCCAGTACTGCACACAGACTTTGTGCTTTTGATGCATCTGCTCCATGAAGAGCTGTGAAACTCAGAAATACCTCCTTCCAGCCAGACACCCATTGCTCCAATAGGATTTGCCGGTTGATAAGTCTTTGTGATATAACCAGACAGTGGGGACACTCAGAAGTCAAACATTTCATTAGGAATCCATTTTTTTTTCTTTGCATGCTTATCTCTATTCTAAGTTGGAGTATCTGGAAAGAGTGCAGAGACTCAAAGTTCAGGCCTCGTAGGTTTGTATCTCAGTAAGCTGCACACCTTTGAGCAAATGATTTGATCTTTCTGAATCTTACTTTCTTTACTTGTAAATAGTTGTGATAAGAGTAACTGTGTCATAGGGTTGCTGTGAGAATAAATGAGATAATACGGGTAGGACATGGCATAAAATCAGGTACAGAGCTAATGCTTAAGTATAAGCAATTATATGGCAAGAGCATGTGCTTCAGAGTCAGTTAGATAAGGATTTGACTCCTAGCTCTTTGATTCAGAAGTTGTATGGTCTTGAATAACTTATGCAAACTCTCTGAGCTCCTTGAAAGTTTCAAGATTTTTATGAAAATCACCAAGCTGTATCGACAACACCTTTTAGTTTTATTTGCATCGTGACCCATTTCAGATAGGATTTGAGTTTTCCCACATAAAACAAAAAGCAACCCAGTGATTTTTTATAAGCAGATAATAAAATCAGGGTGAAGAAAAAGCAAGGATAGGAAACATGAGGGAAAACAAGAGATAAGGTTAAGCCACCTCGATCACATCGTAAGAGTATTCATGTATCCTTGCTAGTGAGGGGGTCACAAATGTGGCTTTGGGCTTCTCAGCATCCAAAGCAATAAAGAAAGGAAATATGGTTTGTTAAGTGATTCAGAGTGCCAAGATAAATGCAGAGGAGTTCTGAAGAAGAATCTCAGCTATTCCTAGTTCTGAGACTGAAGAGGCTGTGAGTAGCACATGGTGGATACACAATAGATTTATAAATGTGAGCTGTCCTCATCTTTGAGCACAGAGGAAAAAGTGAGTCTAGGAATAAAAGCAACATGGAAGAAGTAACTTCTGAGCTGAACAGAACTGAATACAAATTTGCCAGGTGTCAGGGAACCTGGGGCGGGGGGGCTGGAGAAGGGAAGGAGTCTGCCCGTAAGGGGAGAGCGTGAGAGGCAGGATCACTCCCACCCATCACTGCAGCTTGAAAGCCAGGGACTCACGTGGTGTCACACCGGCTGGAGAGAAAGCTCCCATCAGACTGACAGGCACAGGGACTTATGGTTTGAAAAAGCCCCGCGGGGAAGGAGAGAGGTGACTTGGGAGCTCCAGCCCAGCTGTTCTGGCTTACAGTCTCTCCTGCCTGGACATCTGGTGTTTAGCAACGGTCCTCAGAGGGAAGGAAGTTCTCTTTTTTTGAGTGTGTTTTGTTTGGTTCTGTTTTCCTGTGGACCCAGCCTTATGGCTCTTGGAAGGAAGAGAACAGCCAGGATGGTTACAGGGAATGTTACTTTTTTCGCCAGGTCTTCGCAGCCATTACAAGCAGGGCTGGAGGCTTCTGTGACGTAACTGAGTCAGAGCGCATTTGGGGCTGAGAAGACCCACAGCCTTGTATGGAAATTGTATTCCCATTCCTCCTCTTCTCACACCACACTCTCAGCTCCTTTTTCCTTCTTTGTGTCTTCCAACACATTCTCTGACTCTGTCTCTGTCTCTCTGTCTCTCACTCAGCGGGAGGGGGTGGGATAAACCTGCAGAAATCTGTGTTTCCTCCTGCATTAGCCACCCAGAGGAGCCTCCAAATCCCTACATCCCCTTGGGACTTTGCCCTAAATAACTCTATATGCAAAGCCAGAGCTTCTCTGCTTTGAGGTGTTTATACCCAGAAGGTTGGAAATGAGCTCATTAGTGCTTACAGTTAGGCTTGGGTCCCCGGACACACAGTTGGTACTCCTGCCCTGCTCTTGGTGACAACTGAGTAGTCACTAACTTTCAGGACTTAAATCCCCTTGAGACTCTTCCTGGCCTGCCCAGAGTAGGCATAGCGTGATCCCGGCAGCCCAGGATAGCAGCTTCGTATCTCTGCAGTCATCTGTTTTCTAAGAATTCTCCCCAGGGCCAGTTCTTGGTATGGTTCTGATTGTTATCTTTGTACCCTCTGTGTGATGACTGTGACAGAGCCCCTATGTTAGCCGGCTCTGCCCAGGCACGGCGGAAGGGACACAGACTAGGAGAGTCAGACATCCGGGTTCCAGGTATGACTGTCAGAGACAAGTTTGGTAGCTTCAGATAAGTCACTTCTGTTTTCTGGTCCTCAATTTTCTCATCTGCTTAAAAAAAAAAAATTCTCCAAAAAAATTTTTTTTTAATTTATGGATTTTTCTGGGGTCCATGGCTGTCATTATTTTCTCAAAAAGGTCTGTGACTCACGAAGGTTAAGAATCCCTGGGCTTGTTGATTTATAAATTCTTAGAATCCAATGTAGAGCAATTCTTCGGTTCTATGCTTCTAGGAATGTCATACATTGTGTAGTTCAGCAAGTGTCTGCTGGCTGTCTACTGTATACCAGCTTCTTTGACATGATGCCAGAATGGGAAAGTAAATAAGACAGCTTCCAAGGTGAGCCCTGTCCCACGGGGAGACCCATCCACAAACAAGGTAAAATGTCACAACCCTGGTAAAATGTCTCAAAGATAATGACGGAGAGGCACACAGGGCACCTGAGAAACACAAAGCATAGGGAAGTGACAGCCCCTCTTGAGGGAAGTGACAGCTCACCCTCCAAAGAGCACAAGCACTGCTGAGAAGAGGCTGGGGACTGGAGGGAACCTCCCTTCAGGTTTCCAAAGTGGAGGGCATGCTCCTACCCAGTCCTTCTGAAGGCCCCAGGCTCCTGCTGATCTGGTCCCTCCTGACAGTCTCCACAGGTTGTCTGTCCTTGTGCTGCCAACAAGGTCATTGAGCTTAAGTGGAAATGGGCCTCCTCCTTGAGTGTAACCCTTCCTGTGCACACCTCAGAAGCCCCATTCCCTGCAGGAACCCCAAGACCTTGCCAGCCCCTCTTTACCTGCCCTTATCGGCTCTTCTGGCCCCTTTCATGTCCAACACTCCAGGACACTAAACCTTGGGGATGCTGACAAGGGTGCTATCCCACCAGCATGTCATTCTTGTTTCCATGTAGACCTTAGCAGCTCACAGTGACCTTATGGCCCTGCGGGAAGCACTATGAAATGGTAAATCCATTTAAAAAAGAAAAGCAGAGGGGCGACTGGGTGGCTTAGTCAGTTAAGCATCTCCCTTCAGCTGAGGTCACCATCTCAAGAGTCCTGGGACCGAGCCCCATGTCAGGCTCCCCATTCATGAGGAAGCCTGCTTCTCCCTCTCCCTCTCCCTCCCCCTAATGTTCTCTCTCTGTCTCTCTCTCAAATAAATAAAATCTTAAAGGAAGGAAGGAAGGAAGGAAGGAAGGAAGGAAGGAAGGAAGGAAGGAAAATATTTATGTTGGCACATAGTGGGTCAGAGGGACAGATGCTGCCATCAGCCTAGTTCTAGTCCCAGTTCCCTTACTCACCATCTGGATGCAGGCCTTTCCATAGAGTTGCTACCCATACTCCAGGTTACCATCACCTCTTCCACTTAACTCACATATAGGTCCAATAATTCACTCCCCACATGACAGCCAGAGGGATCTTTTTCAAATGTAAATCAGAACATATCGCTCCCCTGCTACAGCTTTCCAAATATTTTCATAGCTCTCAGAATAAAATCCAAACTGCTCACCAGGTCCTGTTAACACTTTCCATGATCTAGCACCTGCCTACCTCTCTAGCCCTGTCCAGGGACCCTTTCCTCACTCACTAAGCTCACTGATCTTCTGTCTCCACATCATAGTTATGCCTCAGGATCTTTGCATGTGCCATTTTGGTTAAGTGAACTCTTTTCCCCCAGGAAAAGCCTAGGCATGGCATTTTCCCTCTTATGATTCAGATCTCACCTGGAAAGGCACTTCTAGTTTCCTCACGCTGCCCCCAGCATGGCCTTTTCATCCTATCTTTTACTCTCTTCATGGTGTTTACTATAATCTGAAATTATCTTGTTTGTTTATTGTTTCCCCTAAAGAGTCTTGTCTATTGCTTTCACTGGGGTATTCCCAGCATCTAGAATATGATATGGCTCATAATAATTGAATATTTGTTGAATAATTGAATGAGTAATGATAGTAAAGCCATTTAATATATTTGAGCCCCCAATCCCTGACTACATATCTGATCTTTTATGATCTTTAGAAAACTCTCTTTGATAGCCATTATTATAGCCACTTTGTGGTTGAGGAAATAGAAAGTCAGATGGGTTATATCATTTGCCTAAAATCATAATCATGTCCTAAAAGTTTATCCCCTTTGAGATACAAATAAAAATTCGGGGGAGAAAAATTCTCCCTATTCTTCCAAACTTTAAGTTCCACCAAAACATTATCCATCCATTGTGGAATGGAACAATATGGTACTATCTGGTCCACCCAGAAGCAAGGTCTGTGGCCGAGATAGCCCCACCGGGTGACAGACTCTATTCTTACACATAACTCTTGTGTATCTGATTCAGTCTGAGCACATCTCCTACATTCAGTCATTCATTTATTTCAGCATCGATTCATCACATATGCATGGTTAACAGCAGCACTGAGAGCTTTACGGTAGCTCCAGGGGACGAACCCCTGATTCATGCCAAGTGCACATCCTTCTTCTCCCCTAGAAATAGATGGTCCCCAAAAGGGGCTGTTGGCTAAACTGTAATTCTTTTGACTAAACAAGATAATACTTATGAAATGCTTATTAACCGGAGTTCTGGCTTAGAGTAGGTGCTCAAGGAGTGTTAGTGAGGATGAGGATGGTATCAGAACCTGGACCTCTTTTCTCCGCCAGGCTGCCTAGAAGGGGAGAGAGAGAGAAATATTCCTTTGGCGTGTTTTTCCCTTCCAGAGCCATCCCATTAGAAAATCCAGCACATGTGACTTCCATTTCTTTTTCCTAAATCCACGGCCTGTACAAACAACTGAAAGTAATAAGCATAATTTAAATGCTGTGTCTTTCCTCATTAAAATCCATCCAGAAGGGGATGCCAGAGTTGTTTTAGTCCACATGACAGAGGAAGTTCCATTATATGAATCCAGGCTTCCAGAGTCCAAGGGGAGACGTGTCCGTGTGTGCGTACTTGCAGCGTAAGTTTGGGGGTGCTACCAAGAATGCATAGTTGGTTGGCCCTGAACAGGTTGTAGGATATGAATTTTCAGAGGAAGCTGTTGATGGAGCCCCTGGGAATTGCGTCCTGAGGCTCTGGAGGCTGGTGAGTAAACTCAGAGTCTGTCTTGGTCCTTAAGAAACACCCTGGAATGGCTTCTCCACGCGGAGATGCTGGCCCAGCTCTCCCCGCGGAGGCTCCACAGGCTTGGCGGCTTTCCTTGGAAACACCAGTTGCCAGAGCAGCTGTGTCAGCCCGGCTTCCCCAGAAAAGACGGGAAAGCAAACAGGGAGCCCTCAGCTAACCCAAGGGCCTCTTTTCAGGGGACAACTCCCAAGAATAAACCACATCAGAAACCAAATCCAGAGAGAAAGTCGATGACGATGGAAAAACAAGGAGGAAAGGAAGAGAAGGTAGAGAAACTAGGAAGATCAAGGTTTTGCTTTTCAAGGGCAGGAGGCTGTCTCTGTGGGAGGACAGTTGGCTGAAGTATGAAGGCAGTTTGGGGCATGCTTTTCATTTTCAGAGGATTCTTCTTTCCCATCACCTGGCCCAGAGCCTTTGCTGTAACTGTTAATGGTTTTGAAATATATCTCAATGTGTGTTCTCATATTGATGAACCTGTTTTCCTCCCAGCAGCCCTTTGGCCCTAGTGCTACTGGAGAGGAGAGTCGGTTATAGACCTGAGATGGGTTGTTTCTGCTCCCCAAATCAAGGTCGAATCCTGGGGTGTTGAGGGTGGGAGGGGTGAAAGTGGTTTAGAAGCACTGCGATGGGGAAATAGGATAACTTACCCCTGGGAAATGTAAATGTCTTAGTCCATGGTCGGCCCAGCATGCACATAGCGTGGTCCAGGGCCTGCGGAAGGTATCCAGGTAAGGGGGCCAGAGGTTCGACTTGCAGAGACTTTCAGACTCCAGCTCCATGCAGGCAACACACCTGGGAGCTCCTGGGTCTCCGGGAGATGCAGAGGCTGAAAGAAACGAAGGACCTAAGTAGATCTGGGTGGTAGATAGGTGGCTGCAGGGAGAGGGGACCAAACACAAAGCTCCAAAGGACAAGGTGGGACTCTTTCCCAGGCAGATACCTAGTAATAGTCCAGAACAGCCCACGGATCAGTGGCAACTTGTGGCCAGTTCAGAAAACTGAGACTAGTCCCCCTTCACTGTAGGACTCCCAAGTTCCACCCCCACCCAGACAGAATCTGGGAAAAGAGAAGAAGGTGGAGAGAGATCTTGAGGGAAACTTCCCTGGACATTTCTAGAGATCAAGTTGAATGGAAAAGGCAGCTTTAAATGGGAAAAGAAGAAATTACATTTAATTGGCCAATTAAGTTTTCTGGGGACTCAAATAAAGATGAAATCAATTATAAAAAAAAAAAAGATGAAATCAATTATAGATCCTTTTAAGAGCTGCATTCTTCCCCTACCACTGAATTGCAGTGTAAAAATTTTGACCTCTCTATAATAATGACCTTACACAACCACAAATAGATTTAGAGCATACAAGTCATTTTCACGTACATTATCTTTTTTGAACCTCACATCAAAACAAAATAGAAGTTCTTATTCCAACTTTACAGATGCAGAAAACAGGCTCAGCGATGCTAGGAGCCTTGTCCAAGTTCAACAACATAGGGGAGGGCCTCTTCCACGCCCATTTCAACGACAAGCTGCGGATTCTCAGTCTAGCAGTTTGCAACCAGGGCCATTTCTGGAGACAATTTTTGTGGTCCCGCCTTGGTGGGGGGGGCAGTGGGTGGGAGGAATGCCATTGACAACTGGAGGGGAGAGGTCAGGGGTGCTGTGACACATTCTACGATGCATAGGGTGGCCCTCACAGGAAAGAATTTTCTGGCCTAAAATGTGAGTAGTGTGGAGGTGGAGAAACCCTCTCATACAGGGGATTCCAAGGGAGGATATTGTATCTCTCCTTTCACATCATAAAAATGGACAAGGACCCAGAACCAAGGCAATTACAATTTAATAGGGAAGACACAACTAATAAACCTTAACTGGCCAGAAACATAGCCTCATAGGAGATTCATTTCCAAGATGCTGTGAGGGATGGGTGAGGCAAGTCTTGTTGGAGGACTGAGAGGAAATTGTGTCCACCATGGGAGGGGGGTAGAGGGAGAGGGGGCGGGGGTGGGGGAGCACCCAGGGAAGTACGCAGAATGGATCATTTTAGCCTCCTTTCCTTCGTACAACACAATTATTTTAAAGTCAATAATAATGGCAGAAAACTGCGAAACTTTTTTTCTCCTTGAAGGTCATACACATAATCATGTCAGTAACAACAAGAAGAATATAGGGAAAAGGAGAATAGTACCAGATTAATACTTTTAAAAATTATATTGATGTATTTTCTTGTAAAGGAGAAAAGCACACACCTGCATGTTTTGTCTGTTGCAATTAATGAAGAATCATCTTACAAATTCTATGTTTGTCCCTTAATTTCTAAAAATTGGTCAGTGATTTTGTCAAAATTAGTCTTTGTGAATTCATGTTCAGTAGCCAGATTTGTCAGGGCTATTTTTTTCACTCCTAGTTGATCAATTTTTTTTCAACCAATTTTAATTTTGAAACTTTCTTTCACACAAAGTAACAGATTTACAAACAGGAATTTTACTATCTTCATCTGGGCAAGTTTGGCAGAGATACATAAAATATATCACTTCTCAAAAAATTCCAGAAATTGTAGTACTTTCCACATTTTTGTTTCCCTTCAGAATTTATCTAACAGTGTTCCAAAGTCTCCACAGTTGAAAATTTCCACTAAAATACCATCAGCAGAAAATCCATCATAATTTCTATTGTATTTGGTAAAAAATGAAAATTTTTCAACCATAAAAACAGAGAAAATGGCTGAAAAACAGAGAACATTGGCATTATCATCTTAAAAATCACTTCAGGGACACCTGGGTGGCTTAGTCCTATTGTATTCCTATTGTATTTGGTAAAAACTGAAAATTTTTCAACCATAAAAACAGAGAAAATGGCTGGAAAACAGAGAGCATTGGCATTATCATTTTAAAAATCACTTCAGGGACACCTGGGTGGCTTAGTCAGTTAAGTGCCTGCCTTTGGCTCAGGTCATGATCCTGGGGTCCTGGGGGTGAGCCCCACATCTGGCTCCCTGCTTAGTGGGGAGTCTGCTTCTCCCTCTGCCCTTCCCCTCCGTTTGTACTCTCTCTCTGGTTCTTTATTTCTATCAGATAAATAAAATCTTAAAAAATAAAATAAATCACTTCAAACAATGTACCCTTATTGGCTATACCTAGGGCTAATCCATCCTGCTCCCAGCCCCTACCCAGTCCTTAGTATGCATCTGTCCATGGATGCATTGTTTAGGGGAAGGATCAATGTGGTAAGGCAGGCTTCCTGTAATCACAGTGTTCTGAGATCAGATCATTTTTCTTCTTTTAAACTTTGTGTGTTGTTTTTTTTTAAACTCTGCACAAAGAATATAAAAATACAGAAACGCAGGGGTGCCTGGGTGGCTCAGTTGGTTAAGCACCTGTCCTCAGGTCATGATCTCAGGGTTGTGAGATGGAGCCCCAGGTGGGGCTCTGCACTCAGAGTGGAGTCCGCTTGGGATTCTCTGCCTCTCTCTCCCTCTGCCCCTCCCCTGTTTGCTGTGGCCATGCACTTGCACGCTCTCTCCCAAATAAATAAAATCTTTCAAAAAAAAATTACAGGAATGCATTAAAGAATAAGGATTATACATTGTATTTTTTAGGTTTAGGTTTGGTTGCAATCCATAACCTAATCTCTGCCCTTAAAGATGCTGACATCTTGAGTTCTGGACAAAGGTATCATCGTAGGGAGTTAGTCATTGCAAGAGAGGGGTGGATGGAGAGCTTGAGTTGGAACTGGGGTGGGGTTCACAGGAGGGAGTGGCTGCTTCCAACCAGGAGCCTAGAGATTTCATGGGAGAAGTGACATTCAAGTTGTCTTGAAGAATAGGTAGCATTTGGACACTTAAAGACCTTGCTTAAGCCTAGAAGACAGTATGCTGAGGGAGTCAGGCTCTTCATGCCTCCATTTATCCATTAGCAAAGCAAGGATCAGATCATCTTTGCCCCTTGGGTCCACATGGAAAATAGCAAAAGAGAGACAGGGTGCTTGCTCTGTTGAAGGAGGGGTCGCTATACTTATATTTTGTTGGGTGTGACATTCAGCAAGTCGCTTTCCTTCCCTGGACAATGTTCTTGTCTGAAAAATGAAAGGATTTGCCAGACGAATTATCTCAAAGGCATCCTCTGACTCAGACATTACTGTGTGATCCTAAAAGTGCCTTGGGGTGGATTTCTCCCAGTGGGAACAGGGCTTCCTGTTCACAAAGACATGTCAGTGAATGAGGATTGCTTAAGAGAGTCAACCATGGTGTTTGCAAGTCACAGTCAGGGGGCCGGGAAATCTGGGCTTCTCCTGTCCCATCCATCTGCCTGGAGCCTTGAATCTCCACCCTTGATTTTTCCTATGGTTTTTCCCATCTTGCTTCCACATCCACCCACATCCACTACCACACCCAGGAGGGAGAGAGGGAGAGGGGCAAGGTAGAAGGAGCGTGGCCATCTTGGTGCACAAATAGCTCCCTTCCAGGCTTCCCACTGCGAACTGTGAGACCAAGGAAAGTCTCATCTTTCTGCTCCCCTACCTCCATTCTGCTTTTAAGTTGCTTTTTCTCTATTTCAAAGATTCATGTTCTTTCAGAGGAAAGAAAGGCACTTTGGTCTTTTGAGGATACCTTTTCATAAGGCTTTGGTGTGAGTCCACTTCCCTCTGTAGTTCTGGGGAAGCGGCAGGGGGCCGGGGAACCTGAAACAAGGGTGAAGGAATTTCTGCAATGCCTCCTGCCTGGACAGGAAGTAGGGAGGGTAGAGGACAGGGAGGGGCATCTTCAGGCTGTCTAGGGAACCTTGTCAAAGGATGCTCATTTGCAGGCCTTCAAAGCTATGAACAAAAAAGATAGGAAGAGGAGAATAAAGTTATAGGTGGGGAAATTCATTTTAGGAAAGGCAGTCCTATCTCAGATGAAAATCAACGGAGTCCTGGTCTCTCCTTTACCAATCATGACCTTTAAGCCCAGAATTAGTGGGGGAAAGGGGTAAGCCCCACGGTGCAGGTTGGGGAGTCAACCCCCTGGCCAAGGCATTTATTATTTTCTTATTTATTCATAATTCATTAATTATAGCTGAGGAAGTTGGGGTGTGTTTGCAGGGCACTGAAGACATGCAGGCATGGGCTGAGGTGAGAACACGCCCCCCCAGGGAATGAAATGGGAGTGGAGGGACGTCAAAATACACTCTGCAGCACAGACGGCCCCCTGCTCTCTGAATTTGGACGAGGCTTGCTCTGGCTAACCCTCAGTTTCCTTATTTATTCCATGCTGAGCCCCTCACAGGAGTGCTGAAAGGGCTGGCTGAGGGGAGGAACACCTGAGGGAACATTCCGCTCTGCAAGGGTGTTCAGACATGGTGGGATGCTCATCCCGAGGGAGGGAATCCTCTCCCTTCCCTGAGCGCGTCTTCCAGCGAGACATTCATGAGGACGTCTTTCCTTCCACTGGGGCGCCTCTCGAGCCTCTGGACGCTGCCGAGGGACAGGACAGGAAGGAAACATGGACTGTAGCTGCACCCTTTGGACTCCTGCTGGAAGCCCATCTTCAGGAACCCCCAGGAAAACCTCACAGTCCCCGGCCCGTTGGGGACTGAGTGTTCATATCAAAGGGCACAGATCCCTGCTCTTCATGTCCTGAGGGATTCATTTTCAGTCGTGGCTTCAAAATTTCTAGCTGGAAGTGGGTTCGGGGCTGCAATCTATATGGGTGGGAGGGGTGCATCTAGAAGAACTTGAAGCCACATTAGTAAAGCAAGCATCCCAGGGTTACCTAAGCACATGCAAATTTGGGGGGGGGCTTTCACACCTGAGTAATTATGGGGTTCAAAAGTCCATGAAGCTGCTCTACTCTGTCAGTTTATCTCTGAGTGAAGATTCAAGATGGGCTACGGTTCTTAGGTACAAGGCTGATGTTACTGCATGAGCAGTAGCAGAAGTTTGCAAACCTGAGGTGGACTCCAGCCTCTACCAACAAATGCCTGACTCCTCATCTTAAAAGAAGGGTTATAGATGTGAAGTTCCCGGAGATTCCTTTCTCAACCCACTCCCTCTCCTGTAATATGTTAGGACGGAAACCCTCCAAGGAAATCTAACCTCAGGGATTAAAGTGCCAAATGCCTCAGCATGTGGTGTTACTCCTTTGACTTTCAAAGGCCAGCGAGAGGACAGAATCCTGGACCACTTCCAGAAGCTTCTTATTTATCTTCTGCAAGGTCAAGGTGGGGGAGGGGGTGCGGCTGGGGGTTGGGCAGTATGAGAGACCGAACTAATACTTGTTGAGTATCTACTACTCCAGGTTGCTAGAGGCTTTATATATGTTCCCTTGCTTAATGCAACCAACACTGAGATGGCCTTAAATGACCCCGAGGCTCAGAAAGACGAAGTATAACGTTACCAGCTAAAAAGGGCTTCTCTGTAGCGAGTGCTCGAGGAGTATTTGTTTCTGGAATAAACGGATGCCAGAGCTTGAACCCAGGTTTGACTCAGCTCCAAAACCGGTACTATTTCCAGGCTGCATCCTTACGCCCAACTTCAAGAGGAACACGGTGACGGACCTGCTACTGCCGCAATCTCCGGCGAGCTTGGTCTAGCAACATGGCGTTTGGGAGAAACTCTTCTGAGACTGCGCCGAAACACCAGCAAGGACCTGCGCGCTTCTGCTATGCTAATGACGCACACCGCAAAGCACTTTGGTTGATGCCAACCAAAGGAAATTTTTAAAAAGCTAGCGTCTCGTGGCACCCGTGGTTGCAAGAAACAGAAGCCTGCTCAAATTAGCCCAATAAAAGGTGTGGTGGTGGTGGGAGTAATTATAATGCCGGAGATCTATTGAATCCAAAGCAGCCTGAACGATTAACATCAAGAAGGGCAGGAATCAGAGAGGCCCAAGCACTTCTCAGGATTAGAAAAACTCTTACTCATTTGCTATGCCCTCCTCCACCGGTTATGCCGTTCCTCCAGGGTTGTTTGGAGGAGGGCTTTGCAAACTGCAGCCAGCCCAGTCATCACCAGAGGGTCTTGTTAAAGTGCAGATTCTGATCTCATAAGTCTGGGGTGGGATCCGAGGGTCTACGTTTCTCACAGGCTCCCAGGTGATGCTGCTGCTGCTGCTGCTGCTTAGGGACCGCAGTTTGAGAGCAGCAAGAACTTAGGTCTCTGATTTACAAGCTGTAGTTGGAATCACCCGAGACTTTTTTTTTAACCTTGACGCCTGAATTCCACCCCTCCCAGCAGATTCTGATACAACCGGTTTGAAGTATGACCTGAGAATTAGGATTTGTTTTTTTAAGCCTTCCCTCCCAGGTGGTTCAAATGAACAGCAAAGTTTGATTTGATGGAGGCGCTTCTCTGAGGGTTAGAGGTCCCTCCTGGTTTAGGCAGCTGTGGATGGATATGGGGCTTATAAAGTACAAGCCTATCAGCCACACTCAGGATCAGCTGATACCTGGAAGGATCAGCGTATCTGGAACGATAAATGACTTGGAGTCCAAAAAGCGTGAGTTACAAATTCTGGCGTTCCCATTTTCTAGTTGGATGCTCTGCTCCAGAAATTTTGGGTTCAGAACTCTTTACACCTTAGGGGTGTTTTAATAATTTTTTTTAAGTGAAAAATAGAAGATATAATTTCTGATCCACATCCCCCTCAGGGTCTTTTGAGGCTCAGTGCAGTGTTGTTTAACCAGGGACACAGGGTAGAATAAACTTGGAGAGCTTTCTAAGGAAGACAGGCTGGCCTTCCCCGCAGAAGTCTGCAAGTCTCAGGGTGGTGCACACATGGGAATTTTTACAAGCTTCCCCCCCACCCACCGCCCCCGGATGAACCTCCTATGCTTCCCTGGCTGTGAACCATCGATCAAATGAGATCATGTCATGAAACCTTCGAGCTGTCCTTGACTCTTCTACCAAACCCTATGGATTCCAGCTCCCTAAATAGCTCTTGAATCTATCCATCCATCTCATCCCTAGAGCCTTATTCAGAGACTAATGTAGAAAGTTTCCTCAGCCTCCAACTCTTCCTAATTCCCTGCAATCCATCTTCCACTGCCAGTATCATCTTTCTAATACAGGAACTGCTTTTGTCATTCTCCTGATCATGATAAAGTCCAAAGGCCTTAAGATGGTGTGCAAGGACATTCATGGTCTGACCATACCTCACTTCCCATCACTCTCCCCCCCATACCCCACACTCCCCTACAGTCCTGTCACTCCCAGGGGAGTTCTGGTCTCTCAGCCTCTGTGCTGCTACTTGGAATGTCCCTCCCCATCTTTGATAAACTCCTGCTTTTCCTCTCCTTGCTCCACCATCCCCTTCTCTGCAGAGCCCCCAACACCCATCCTGCTCCTCATCAGAGGTGGAGGGAGGCTTAGGGCCACTTCTGGTTTATGACTCTTAGGGTCTATTTCAAAAGATGAAGAAGTGCCCAAAGAAAGTTACTCAAAAAGTTACCATTCTATCTGTGAATATATATTCATTAAGTGACAAATCAAACATCTTAGTTTGAGGCCCTTCAGAAATGTAAGACATGGACGAATGACCTCAAGCTACAGGTGTCAGCATTTAGCACCATTCAGTACACTGGTTAAAATAAATGTCTGCAAAATCCCAACAATATCCAAGGGAGCAGAGTTGGCTTAAAATTAGTGATGCTTCATGAATTTTATGTTTATAAAACCCATCTCAGAAACACAGTTTAGCTCAAGAAGTGGCCACACTCTCTCCCCTGTTTACTCATCCCTGCAGAACTGGAATGTCTCAAAAACATAGCAGTGGCTCTTGAGTCGAGTATTTGCAGAATGAAAATGCATCTGCTAAAATACGGGATATAGGGCCCAACTCTGTTGTAGCACATACCAGAGAAACCAAATCAAGAAATATATATTAACAACCACTACGGTTATTACAAAAAGCAAGTATTTGTTGACTTCCTATTATACTCTGAGCACGTTCTCACTTAATCCTAGTAATAACACTACAAAGAAAGGACTGTGATGTGCACTTTACAGATAAAACTCAGGGTGATTTGGTGAACTGTCCATGTCGCAAGGATGGTGAGTAATGGATCTGGGATTCCACTCCAGGCCCACCTGCTCCCTGCTCACCCTCCCCACCTCAGCAACTGCCTTCTGCCTTTGCTGAGCACTGAGCTGAAACTGTGGAGTGGAGTGGTGTCGAACACAGACTCTCAAATCAGGCTTTCAGCCTGGGTTTAAATTCTGCTGACTTCTTTCTTGAGCCTGTTATTCATCTGCAAAATAGGGACAATAATACTATTTCATAGAATAAGGATTAAATGAGATGTGGCAGGTTGAAGTAGTTTAGGATTCAGTGACTGTGAGCTTTTCCTATTGTTTTCTCACACTGAGCCAGGCTTTGAAGGACAAAAAGAAGCTAGAGACAGGAGCCTTTGGACCCAAGTCCTCAGTGACTCAGCGCCCAGAGAGGCAGAGGAATCTTGCTACCATCTTCACTTGGGCCTTTCCTCTTGAAAGCGTCCTTTTGATTCATTAGCAAGAAGCCATCTTCTGACTACAAAGGCAAGATTTCAATAATTCTCACCCGGTTCCTGGCTAAAGATTTCCAAAGAGACTTCTAAGCCAGTGATTTTTGAAGCAGGAACCTAATTCATATGCTTTGAAGAGGCGGGCTTGATGGTTGGGCAGTTTATACTATTTTAAGTGTGAATGGACGAGCCATCCCACATGGGCAGCGTGTGATGGGCCCCCCCGGGACTGACCACTTGTGAATGACAGGGCTTCCTATCAGTTCCTGCCATGTTAGAGGCCAAAGCCTCTCCAGGTGTGGGGAGGCAGTCCTCTCCCCTAAGAGATTCAAAGGTGCCAAATATAAGATCAGTTGCACAAAGAGCATCTTAAGGTCATTGTGCCTACTCCCCTGAGAGAGGAGAAAGGTGTTTGATGATGAAAGGAGAGGGCGCCTGGGAAGCTCAGTCAGTTAAGCTTCTGTCTGCAGCTCAGGTCATGATTACAGGGTCCTGGGATTGAGCCCCAATTCCGGCTCCCTGCAGAGCGAGGAGTCTGCTTCTCCTTCTCCCTCTCCTCATCCCCTCTGCTTGTGGACTCTCTCTCAAATAAAATCTTAAAAAAGAGAAAGTAAGTAGAGCTGAACCGTCACTTGGAACTGCCTGATCTAAATGGGAAGCTGCAAAAAAAAATAAAAATAAAAATAAATAAATGGGAAGCTGACATGGAGTGGATGGATATCCACCACCCTGTGTACAAAGCTATGATCCCTTCAGAGTATCAGAAAGAGAAGCCCCATCCACATATCATCCCTCATTCCCATACCTCTGGCCACCTGCTTCTTCTTCTGAGCAGGAGAATTATTTTCTGTCCTCTTTGAAGGAACAAATGGTCTAAGAGAGTGAATTGAAAAAATTGCTCCTGGCCCACATTCCCCTCCCTGGGCCCCCATGGCAGATCTTCGTTGGGGGACTATGATGTGTATTACGAAGTCGTCCCTGCAACCATCAGAGGGGGGAAATTATACCTTCATCTCACAGATGAGGAGATTCGGGTTAAAAAACTCTTAGTGCTGTGCAAGGTCATACACCTGCTAAGTGACAGATTTGACTCACCGAGCTCCTCACCACAGAGTCCCCTTCTCTCATGCCCAAGATGCTGAGCTCCTTGGCCCCGGGCTGCAGCCCACATGCTGCCAGTGTTTGGATCTCCCAGGGGACTGTGATGGGCTGCCAGGATCAGCCACAACTGCGCCGTGTCAGCCCTGCTAGAAGTCCGTAAGTGGGGTTTTCATTCCATCTCGCGTCACAGATTCCTTGGTGGAGTGCAGGAAGCTGTGGCTCTCCCTATAGAAAAAAACGTTCATACACAAAAAGTTTCATGCAATTTCAGGTAATTATGGAAATTTTGAAGCTTCTGCAGAGATCCCCCAAGAGTCATGAACTCAGATTAAGGTCAAGTCTGTAAATCCTTGCTTCCAACTCCTTGGCCATACATGGGAGTTAGCTGGAAGCCCTTAAACAATTCATTTTCTCCCTACTCACTCAGAATTGCTGGATCTATAGTCCTGGGGTATGTTCCCAGTCAATTCGTATACATCCAACCAGTCTTTGACTGGTTTTGGGGAAGCAGCTCTCTAAATGATGCCCATCCAATGGGTCAGAATTCATTTCTGTCACCTCTACCTATATTATGTTAGATAAGTTGCTTAACTTATCAAACCTTTTTTCTCTTCCATAAAATGGAAATAACAATAATAGCCCCCACCTTAAAGTTGATAGGGGATTAAATCAAATATTCCATGTGTTTATCCATAGTGCCTGGCATAGAAATACTGAATAAATAGTAATGTATCACTGATTACATGGTATTATTATTTACCATCAGTGTAATTAATCTTTGTAAATGGTCTCTTGGTGATAGGTTTGGGAACAGAGTATAATTTCTAGTAGACTGTCAACAAAAATACGTGAAAGAAAGGAAAAAAATTCAAAGTTTATTAAGCATTAAGAATCACAGACAGATAAAGGTTTGGACTTAACAGCATAAACACCACCAATGTCATGGTGTAACAATTAAACTGACCTCATGTGAATTTGTCCCTGTTTAACAGATGCGGTCTTTGTGGTGTTGCCAAAAGGATAATGGTTATGGTTATTGTTACGTTTGGTAAGGTGCTCTGAATTAAAGATGTTATGATTTGATTTAAATACTCACACACACACACACTCTCTCTCTCTCTCCTCTCTACACATACACACACTTGGCCTGCTGCAAAATCTACTGACTTCAGTTGCTAAGTCCAATTCAATCAAGATCTAGGATAAGGCTCTGCTCATTTTTAAAGTGACATTATTATTTGTAGAGAAAAGCAAGAAGAGACCAGGCTCTCTCCGGCGAGGCCCGGGAACCCTCAGCAGGTAGCTGGCATACCAGGAATAGAAGAGGTCTACCACATACACAGTCTCCCATCACGTGCAGCTTGCTGACCCTGGGTTAAATCCCGGCCTCTGCACTCCACTCAGGCAAACAGGCCAAGCCAGCCTGCCTTGGGATTGCTCTGATTAACTCTGCTAAAATGTGAGTTTTCCTAAAAAGAACATTAGAGGGGAAATTAGATAAACTACCAGAAAAATCCAAGCATTTTACAGAATGACCATTGTTTTATTTGGGAGGGGGGCAGAGGAGAGGGGCTCCACCTAGAATTCTTTCTGACCTGTTCAAAATCAGACCCAAGACCTTTTAAATGCACATTTAGAATTATCGTGTGTCCCATGGGGCTCCTGGGTGGCTCAGTCAATTAAATGTCTGCCTTCGGCTCAGGTCATGATCTCAGGGTCCTGGGATAGAGCCCTATAGCAGGCTCCCTGCGCAGCAGGGAGTCTGGTTCTCCCTCTGACTCTCCTCCCTCTCATGCTCTCTCTCTCACTCTCTCTCTCTCTCAAATAAGTAAATAAAATCTTTTTTAAAAAATAGAATTATTGTGTGTTCCCTCACAAAACCAGTGATGACTCACCCGAGGAAACTGTGGGTTATCTAATACAGCACCCTACCCACTCAGATCCCAGCCACACTCTCCTGGAACCAACAGTCATTCTGCTTTGAGGGATGGTTTCACACAGACCTGTCACACTGGGAGATGAAAGGCCCATCATAGTCTTGCCCATTGGGTGTTTTGAATGGTCAGAAGATGGCCACTGTCTCAAAAGGAGGAAACAATCACATACAGCCCTCCCACCCCCTCCTTACAGCCTCAAGTGGCACGAGCAGCAGGCCAGGCCTGGCTGATCAGTTTTTGCCTTCCTCGGCAAGTCTAGTCCACAGAAACGATAGCATGACCTTGTCAGGAAGTCCAGGGGCGCTCCTTCCAAATTGTGTCTAAATGATGTTGGCATGATATGATTTGGATTCATTTTTAATGGCCAAGTAATTAATCTCTGAAAGATGCTTATGATGAAAAGGTGAAAAATGACAACAGGATTTTTAATAGCTGCAGTCTGCAGAACTCATTTGACCCTGGTTGATCCAAGTCATTCCAGATCAGGCCATGGCTTCCCACATCATTTAGCAGAACTGCCTTATTTACTAGTTAATTGCCCTAGACAGAAAGCAGGGGGTCCAGGAATGTTTGTTCACGTGTGTGGTGACAATGACCTACATAGAAGGCATGTGCACAGACTCCAAAGTTTCTTAAATTTTAAGACGAGGTAGAAATTTCTGAAACCTTTCCTGGCACACCAAAGGATGAGTTTTCTTACGATCTTTTTGTTTCTTCTGCAGAGAACATTTGCAATCCTTGTATGATACAAACCACCTAATTCCAAGAATAACCAGTGCTTAAATGTAGTTTTCTCAGCTACCATTTCATACAGCAGTGAACTTGGATGGTCCACAGTGCATTGCTTCTCCACTTAAAGATACTGCTGGTCTTTGTTTTAGCAATGACTGCCACTTGATAATTTCATGGCTATTGGTCTTTTTACCTATAAAAACACCAACTTTGCTTGTCCACTTGTGTCTCTTACTGAATACCGCTTACTCGGTTCTGCTTGAGAACTTGGCCGAAGGTCTTATTTATTTCACTAGTTGTATACCTGAACAATGCATTTTGATTCTAACGCTCTCCCACATCAGCTGTTAGCGGTGGCCTGGGACAAAATGAATACCTAGTAGGGATATCCTGCTGGTCAGGTTTCCCAAGACTAGGACACTGTGACAGAAGCTTTGCTGGTGGACTGACCAGGAGACCACCAGGTCATTAAAGAATTAGATACTCTGGAGGCAGGAGACTAGAAAATCCCATTGATGAAAGGGTGTTTTAATCTAGCACAAATTGTTTCTTTGCAATAACAGCAGAATCTCTTGACATTATACAACTTTGTGAAACAAAAGAACAATCATCTTTGAAGTCAAAACACCTATCAAATTAGAAACCATACACTTAACACTGATATCAACCTTATATTGCATAAGACGCACGTGCCCACAGAGGAGAACAGAATTGTTTGGGGTGCTTGCAGTGATATTTCATTCCAGGAACTCATAACTTTGAAGTGAACATTTTCGTGGCAGATGCTTTTCCTAAAAAAACACTGTATCATCCAATAAATATTTGACTAACATCCACTTTGTGCTTTTGGGTGACGTTAACTGACTTCTTTCTGAGACCTAATAGGAAACAAGAAAGTTCCTTCTATATTTTAGAGCAGGATTCGTCACACCAAGCTTCGATACTGTCATAAAATTTTAATTTAAAGCAAAAAACATGCTGATGTATCAGTGATAGGCTTAAAATATTAAAGACTTCAAAAACCCCCAAGCGCTTCTTCTCTGTACAACATTGATGAATATATATCTTTGCTATATAATTTTAAAACATGGAATAGTTTTCCTTTTCTCTTTGCTATATATAATATATGTCTTCCAAAATACATTGTCAGTATTTATATCTGAAAAATACTGTACAAAAAAGAACTTCCTATAATTACTCTGTATAAACATTAAACAATTTAATAATCTCTCCTTTTGGTCTATAGTAAACATTTAAATTGATTGGATTAACCACAGTTTGTGACAACACCCTCCTCTTCTGAGATACACCAGTGTCTTTTACATTCATTTTTCAGAAGTCCACTTTATAAGAGCACATACGTTCAAAAAGCAAACAGAAAATAAGAAACATAAGCTCCAGAATCATTAATTTATGAAGCATTCAAAAATGACACCACTAGGAAAAAGGGTCTTACAAAACATCAACTTATTAACTTAATTAACTGATTTTTAAAAACAGCAAGGTATAATTCACAAAATATATATATTACAAAAAATGGGGGAAACTGAATCTTAAGTAATTGTTTTGAGTATCAAGAGGGATATGGAAAAAGGTAAACTAGAAAAGGGGGAGGGTGGGGGCGGCGAAGGAGGGGAGAAAACAAAACCAAACAGATCCAAGTCAAAAGCTGTTACAAGATGCAATTGTTTTTGGCTCCTACACTGATAAATTTACCCCTCGTTCTGAGACCTGGCATTTTCCTCTGCTTCCCTGTCCTGGGGATATTCTGGGCATGCTCAAATGCATTACTGTAATTTTTGTGTTGTAAAAGACAGTGAAATTCTTAGGTAGGGAACATATCCTATGTCCACTAGTAATACTCAGGCAGCATGCTCTAGCGTACAGTAGGATTATTGCTTTAGGTACAGACAGTGCAAAAACACACTCTGTGTTCTAGAATAGTACTCTTATCTGGGGTTGGTAGAATTAAAAGGAAACTTAGTAGATAGCAGTAAGTAAATATGGGATCTAGTAAATCTAAACAGCACTTTAAATTTGAAGACAATTATCACCAAAACTGAAAATATGAGGAAAGCAACCTATAACAGAGAGAGAGAGAGAGAGAGCTGCAGTGTAGTGCTAAGTGATTTTTGTGCACCTTATTAGCATGGTAACTTACAGATTAAACAGAAACAAGAGCTCCTAGTCTTGACAACTGAGATCTACTAGTTTACCAGGGCCCTGCTTGATGAAGCCCGGCAGAGGGTCCTGGAAGAGTAAGCCGGAGCCACCCGGGAGCGACGCTGGAAGGGGCAGGACTGGTAAAGGAGGGAGGGGCAGGAGACCCCACGGGTGTGTGTGGGGGGTGTCTCCTCAGTCCAGTAAAAACACGGCACCTTTCTTTTTCGGAACTGAAAGACGATGAGAGGGCTACCTTAACATGGCAAGTGCAAAGGCACGCACGCGCGCCGCGGACCATGGGGGAGCACAAGCGCGCTCGTGCGCACGTACATCAGAACGTGAGTCAGTTGTGTTTATGCCTCTGGTAAAGTGCTGATGTCTGAAAGGTTGCTTCGGGTGTGGTGCTATCAGGCGGGAAACACACTGTCCATCTATTCAAAAGCCAGCCCAAAAAACTGCCATCCTACAGGGGCCCGTGCCGGGCCTCGTACTTGGCAAGTATGTTCTTGCATTTGCCCAGCTCCTTCCGCAAGTCAGCCACCTCCTGGCGCAGGGCCGAGTTCTCCTTCTCCAGGAAGGATGCCCGGATTGCGATCTGGTTCTCCTTCAGCCTCCGGGCGTCGCGGGAGCGCTTGGCTGCCATGTTGTTCTTCCTGCGCCGGGCCCAGTACTTGTCGTCCTGCTCATTAGTTACAGGGGGAAGGAAACAAGACGTTAGATTTCAGCTGCGGAGGGGCTCGGGGTGGCGCCCGGGCACCAAGGACCCAAGCATCTCATCCTGCGTCTCCTTCCTGGACCGTCTGTGCGAGTCTGTCTGACAGCGTGGCCTGTGCGCCGTGGCTTCCCTCCCGCAGCAAGGACACACCTGTCACGGCAGGGCCCCTCCTTCCTCTCTGACCGAGTATGTGCCCGACGAGGGGACCCCAGAGGCTGCATGAAAGCAAGAAACTCACTTCACACCCTAAACTACCTTCAGATCTCTCTGCGTTCTTTGATGAAAATCTTACTATTTTTTTTTTAATGAAGATCTTATTTTAACCCTCTCCTTCCATGGGTGCTCGAATGCTTGTTGGTACAAGTCCACACAATATTGTTGCAAGGTGACTTGGCAATGTTTATCAGCTGTTGAAATGCACTACCACTGATAGAGCAGCACCCCTTCTAGGATCTCAGCCTCCACCCATCTGCACGCATGTGCACACAGACATGGGCAGAGAATTTTTACTGTGGCATTGTTTCCAATAGAAAGAGCTAGGGGGAAACTAATCAGTAGGAGATTTAATAACTACATGATAGTGGAATCATACAAAAGGACACTCGGCAGCTGTTACAAATAATGATCCAGCTGAACCAAAAAGATGTTCATGATAAACCGCTACGTGGGTGTAAACAAACAAATGCAATTTGCTGATAAATATGTATGGCCTCATCCTACTTGAGTTAAGAAATCGTAATATTGTATATTCATAGAAAGAGGCCTGGAAGGATTTATACCAAGCTACTGAAAGTGGTGCCTCTACAAGGGGAATTGGAGGAGGGATGCCAAGGAGAAAGGTAGGAGCTCTCACCTTTTCTATCTTTCTGATGTATGTCTTGGTAATTAAAAACAGAAATTAAAACAAAACAAACCAAAACAAAAACTTCCACCTGCCACTGGTCATTATGCTCCTATTGGTGGCTAGCATTTACATAATTTACTTCAATTTTCCGTTGAACTCTTCTCTAGGCCTTAATTCGCCTGGGTACCACTTAAATGTGCATCGTGTCCTTTCCCCCCTCCTCATTGCTCCATCTGCCAAAAGAAAGGAAAACTTTTTTTCCCCAAATATGTTTATTTTATTTTTTCAGTGTTACAAGATTGATTGTTCATGCACCACACCCAGTGCTCCATGCAATACGTGCCCTTCTCAAGGAAAGGAAAACTTTCTGAGGAAGACTAAGAAATGTTAATCTTCCTTTAGGCCTTACCAATTCATCTATGGTGCCAGCTGGGGTGTTTTGCGGCCCCTTCTCTGCAACGACTTGCAATAGCAAATCCCTCCGCCCCCGCTAGGCCAATCCTTCCAGTTACGCAGCTGTAGATCTCTCAGAATAGGTGGGATGAGGCCAGTTCTTACCCTCCCCCAGGACTGCAAGGGGCAGCTGACTTTGGAGGAGGTCACATGGGTTGGGACCAAGGCTACAAGGAAGGGCCAAGGTCAGTGGTGCGCCCCAGAGCCACCCATTACCCAGGGCAAACGTGTGCCCTGCACGGAGACAGGAAGCGTGAGAGTGCGCACATGCAGGCACCTTCTGCCCGGCATTCAGTCTGATACCGGCACCTTATTTATAAAGCACTCCCAGCCTTCTACAGGTTTCATAATAATATGTAAGAAAGTGAAAAAGTGATGTTCCCAATAGCTGGCATTAGCATCCTTCTTTTAGACAAGAAGGCTATGCTCTGAAGACCAGCTGGACAAATCAGCTCGGGGCAGGTGTGCTGTGGCCATCAGTGGGATCTGTCATCTGTGCTTGAGAAAGGGGGCAGGGGACTGAAGGAAGAGGGGAGAAGCCAGGACACTGGATGGGGTGAGCCGGGAGGAGCCAAAAGAGAGTCAAATGGCTCCAGAGAGGTAGGACCTGATGGCAGCTGTTCAGTTATTCCGATGTAAGGCCCAATTCCAACTTCTCCTCAATAGTCTGGGTCAATCTACCACAGTCCACGTTCCTTAAGCGTGTGGTTTGCAAGATCATTCAGAAGAGAAGCTTAGAATGTATCAGAACCTGATGCAGGGGACCAGGAGCCCGGGCGGTAAAGGAGCACATGGGAATGAGACCCTGGGAGATGGCAGAGGCTGGGGGCAGGGTGGAGGGAGGGAAGAGGGGTGGACTTGCCATAGGCCCTGGACTTAAGGACCAGGGGAATCAGCAGCTGGCTGACCTCAGGGTAACAACCAACTTTCCTCGTAGAGCTCTTCTCACTCCTAAGATATTGTCATTTTCTAGCCTCACCTGTCCACACAAGCAGGGGAGCTGGCAAAGGTACAGAATGGGGACCATCTCAGGTGGAAGGGGAGCTGGCAGGAGGGGTGGAGCCGAGAACGCAGCAGGCAGGAAGGAATGATGGAAGGAGGATTGCCCTGGACCAGAAAAGCAGTTAGCCCCTCTTTGTTACCTGGAGTGGTCGGGGGAGGGGAAGCAGGCTATTGAGTGAGGCTGACAGCTCTGGTACTACATTCCTGTCCTCGTCTCCTCTACGCCCCGGGGCCTCCTGGCTAGCCAGTTACCCACCCAGCAAGGGCCCACCCAGTCCGGCCCCATCATCTTCCCGAAGGTCTTGTGTTCCACACTGCCTCCCCCACGACAAGTCAACGATCCCTTTTTCTTGTGCGACTAGAAGTTCCTTGAGAGTAGGGACGACGTCAGGTCTGGCTCACCTCTCTAGAGCCCCAGGGCTTGGAACACACTGGCGTTTGAGAAGTATTCGTCAAGTGAGCGAATGAACAGTTACAAGTATGAAGACATCAAGGTGATTAAACTGTTCTCAGCCAGGAATCCCAGGACCAACACTGCTTACTTCTCCCAGGAGATGCGTGCTAACCCAAACGAATGGTTCCAGGGAGGGTTTAGGCAGCTGTGGGGAAGACCCATTTCCTGGGGGGCCGTTTCGTTCGACTGGTGTGCCGGCGCGATGCTGGGGGCCACAAACCCCTCTCCCACCCGCTCCCGCTCAGTCCTCTGCCCGAAGGAGAACCGTGTTACAGCTCTGCTTCTCGTTTTTGCACGAGACACTGTGGCCTGAGGCTTTCCTCCCAACTGGAGACATCCACGGACGTTTGGGAGGAGAATGTTCCTGCCTGCTACCCACCTGCCATGGGAAAAGGTCAGGCCCGGGCCATGACAGGAGTACTGTACCTAATTCCAGCACACAGTTTTCCCATGGCCTCTCTTGGTTGCCAGGGTGACCTGGGTTACTCAGTAAGCCTGCTCTTTGCTTTGAACTTGTAAACCTGGAGACCCTGGGAAGGTCTGGCTACAAGTTAGAGCTACTACTCAGGATCATCCTTCCAAACTCCTCTTCGTTCAAAAGACCCATGCTGCACGGCTCCCCACTTGAGCTGAAGACACGAGCTCTAGGACACACGCAGGGTCAGACGGCTAAAACGAAGAAATGCATCCAGTTGATAGGAAAGACTCAGCTGACCAGAACCTGATTGCCTGGCTCTTTCTTATTAGCCTCTCGTAGTCTGACCACCAGTTCCCAGACTCATTTAGGTTTCGCGATATGTCTACTATGAACTTTACTCTGCGGATTCTTAGCTACTGGTGACGGCCAACATGCTGCAGTGACACTTCCGGAAACCGGAAGACTCGAGGACCAGGCCTTCCACAAACCAGCAGTGTTCACCTTACTTCACTCTCTCCCTGCTCCATTTCCTCAGCTGCAAAATGGTAATTTTGGTCTAAGGAACCTCTGAGGTCCCTTTCAGCCTGACGTACAATGAGTCTGCCTCACTCAAGATAATCTCGGGTACGTAGATAACAGCAGTGATTTCAATCTGCTGATGTCCTCACCCCCCCTCCGCCGCCCGAGTGCTCTTTCTAGATAGCATAAACAGGTAACTAGTCTAAATCGGTTCCAGGACCATGTCCCAAACTCTACAGCCTACAAGTGACTCTCCATTCAAACCACAGTTTTGGGAAATCGGGGTCAGAAGCTAGGAAAAGGCTAATTATGCCCAATTTCAAGGCCTTGAATACATACAATCTCAATTGTCCATAAGATTTGAAGGAACCATAAACACAAAAAAATTCTAAGCCATGGCTAATCAAAAATGGTGCTATTTTGGGATTAGTGGATATGGCATAGTTTTGGAAAGAATCCTCTTCCTAATTATTTTTAAATGTGTTTCAAGTTGTATCAGACTTTGTAAGGTAAATCTATTTTCCTTTCTAAATAATGTGTCCCCTCAATGTAGCAGAAAACAATCAACCTGGAATTAACCTTTTCTTGAGATATTCAAGTGATCATTATTTAAGACAGAGTAAACATTACGTATAAAGATGTAAGGAAACCCACCAGCTTCCTGAAGAAAATCCCACCCAGGTCATCCCAGGGTGGACAGAGAGCCTATCTCTGGTTGTTACTCCCTGGGGTCTATAAGACAAAGGCAGTAATTGATTATCGATCAATTTCCCAAGGGAAGGTAACTCTTGAAGGACTTTGTGGTCCAGATGTCTTTTGCAAATAATTTCCTTTCTCTTTCCAACCCTGAAAGATTTTGGTTTGATTTTATTGGGCTTTCACAGGCTTCCCTGCAGATAGTACCAGGTTTGTTTCCTTCGTGGGCTGTAAATCATTCCAACATTTTATTGCTTCTCCTTATTTCTCTGCTGTACCAAGACATGAAAGGCATATTTCAGAAGCCACCCAGGGAGAAAGCAACTTGCCTAGAGTCACATGCCAAGAAATAGGATCAGAAATCACAGGTCCTTTGTTCGCTGGCTTGTGTGATCTTCCTGGAGGTCACGCTTTTTATCTGCCCCTTGATCCCACCCTCCACGTGCCTACCGCCTGATGACCAGTTCCAATTTACCTTCAGATCATCGGGGATGAAGACCTTGCGAGCTTTCTTGATCATGGGCTGTGGCTTCAGTTCTTCCTCAGAGAACTTGCGTTTGCGAGGGTCAAACATTTCCTGGCCTGGGATGCTGGAGAGGGCAAGGTCTGCTGGGTCTGGCTCATAACCCACTGGGACCTGGATGGTGTCAGGATCGATGGGACTTGGCGTATTGCGGTTTCCTGGCAACAGCTGACCTGGAACGAGGCGAGAGCTTTCATTCAGGAACAGCACGGGAGCCCCATCAGACAACTACTTCATGAAACTCCAAGGAAGGGTGGCAAGAGCCTTCGACTTACTAAATGACTAACATTCCTTATTTTATTCATTCTCGTCATGTTACTAAGAACGCAGCAGGCTGAATATGACTTAGACTCATGTTGGATCAGGCAAAACAAAGACCCACACGCATGTTTGCAAACTAAATTTAAAAAATTACATGCATTCATTCTTTCCTGGAACACATTCATGAAGCACCAACTATGTGCCAGGTGCTCTGATTCTCACCTTTAAGGTGTTTCCCAGGTGAGTCAAGGAATCAGACCCCTAACCAGTCTGTTAGGATACAGTGAAGGGGCGGGGATAGGAGTAAACCTCACGTGCTTCCGGAGAGTGGGGGATAGTACTCAACACAGAGGAGGTTTGGAACACTTTCTAGAGGTGACACTTGGTGTAGCTGCGACTTGAGACAAATAGTAATTGGAAAAAAGGGTAATCCAGGGACAGAAACCAGCCAGAGGGCGATCTTTGCAAGGGGCCACAGCAGTGTTGGGTAGCCGCAGCACTGGCTCAGAGAGGAGAGAGGCACAACGCAGGAGATGCGGTCAGGAGGCCATGCAGTGGGGATACTAGACCAGGCCCGGAATGTCACCGAAGGATTCTGAGCTCCGAAGGGACAAGCGGAGTCAAGCTTGGAAAGCGGGCTCAGGCAGTGTGAGGAACGGCCTGAAGGAGGCACGGCTGGAGACAGGAGCCCGGCGTCCAGGCCGCTGTGACGATCCCCGTGTGCAGCAGCGGTCGCAGTGGGGACAGTGGGAGGAGGGCAGGTTCAAGAAGTATTTCACAAATTAGAAAGGACACACCGGGGAGGACCTAACTTCCATGTGAGGATTCTGCAGGCGCAAATGCTGAAACACACAAACGTCGTCCCCCGAATAACGGGACGTGTCCTCCTGGTGAAAGTGAACTTAATAACAGCCCGTGATGTTGACGTGGGCGGTTCTGAATCTAACTTCTAATTGCCTCTGAATTTTACAATTGCTCCTTTCACACCCAGAGAATAAACGAGGGGAGACAGCCTGGCGGTGTTCGGCACGCTGTCCCCCCCCCCCACCCCCAATGGCTGGACATGTGAAACTTCCTTCAGATTTCATTAAAACCTACCCCCAGGTCGAAGCATGAAGCCACTGGCTCCTGTTCTAGCTGAACTGTAAAACCACGATCATCTGTTTTCTGGAAAGGCCTGGTGGGGAGCCTGCGGAATGAATGTTCGGGGTGACCTTTGAGGTCCAACCTCCGCTTTGAGCTCTCTTTGTATCCTGCTTGCCAAAGAGGAAGAGCTGGGCCCCCGAGGCATTGGCAGAGGACAGAGATTTCTCATTAGCCAAGCTGCCGCTCAGCGACAGCTTCTAGAGACTGCTGGGTTCGGTATTGGATCGTGTCAAGCTAGATTTGATCTTGTGCCTCTTGACATTGCCTCAGACAATGAGCCATATCTGAGTCAAATGGGGATTTTATTCTCCCTTTAGAAATTCTCTTTGAACTTGGTAACAAAGCTCCCTGATGCTCTATCGCTCCCGGCACCACTCCTCCCCCACCTCCCCCACAACCCAGGCACACACCCAGGCAGATGCACCCTCTCCTACCCTCTGGAAGCATCTCGTAATTAATATTTCCCAAACCTAATTGCTCTAAGTTACTTCAGAATTCTATAATGATGCTGTATTGCAGTGTTCTCCTTTATTGCTTTATAAATGTTAAGCCTCACACACACACACACACACACACACACACACCTCCTCTACTGGACAACATGGCCTTTCATGTTTTATCTACTTTATGCCCACTCCACTCCTCGCCATGGTACCTACTTCAGAGGTCAGGGTCTACAAAGAGTACTCCTCATTTAATGGTGGCCCTCTGAGACCCTGGATTCTGACATTCATTCGTGGTCATTCTAACAATAACTTTTTTGCACATTCAGGCAGAACATTTCTTGGCATTCTTTCTCTCCAGCCCTTTCTTTCATGGAAGTAGGTCAGGCCTACCTGCAGAATGCAGAAAACTGAACTGGACCATAGACAAGGTCAGTGGCTTCCCCCGGGTCAGACAGCAAATGGCCACAGACCCAAGCGAACCTGAGAAACACAATCAGGTCCTCTTTCTCCCCAAAGATACCCCCGTGCCTTCTTGTTCACCTGTATTTTCTAAGAAGTGGACTCTGCTGGACTCACTTCTCCCCGCCTTCATCCCAAAATGTCCATGGTGCCACTAGGTCACGGAAAGGAGGATCTTTATTATTTTGTCCTACTTTTATGGATTTTCAGAATCTTAATGGAAGAATTTTCAACCTAAGAATGTATCATTACATATGTTTTGTAAATTACCGAAGATGTTCATTGCAAAATTTCAACAAATGCAGAAATGTGTCAAGAAGTGCTCCTCTCCCCTGTCCCCAATCTATCTTGCCTCTCTTCCCAGAGGTGACTGCTCTTAACTGCTTGGCGGGAACCTTAGTTTTAACACATAAATGATTTAACCCAAATAGGATTACACAACCCACATATCTTAAATTACTTTTTCAATAAACCATATACAATTTCCCATGTTAGTACAGATAGAACTACTTTGTTCTTTTTAAGGAATGAATAGTACTGAGGCCCCTGGGTGGCTCAGTCTGTTAAGTGTCTGCCTTCGGCTCAGGTCATGATCTCGGGGTCCTGGGACTGAGTCCCACATTGGGCCCCCCGGCTCAGTGGGGAGTCTGCTTCTCCTTCTCCCTTTGTGATCTCTGTTGCTCACTGTCTCTCTCAAAAATAAATATATATTTTTGAAAATTTTTAAAATTTTTATGAGGGAGAGAGCATGTACGCCATGTGCAAGAGAGTGACCGTGAGTGAGGAGGTGAGGGGCAGAGGGAGAAGCAGGAAGCCACCCAGGCACCCAATAAATAAAAATCTTAAAAAAGGTGAGTAGTATTTACTTACTCATTCCCACCCGATGGATTTTTAGGTGAGTATTTTTTGTAGAAGAGATTCCTAGAAGTGGGGCTACTCATCTAAAAGGTATGTACATTTTATATTTATAACTGTACTGCTAAATTGTCATATATATTTACACTTGTACCAACATTTATGAGTGCATTTCTGCACAATATTAATTTTTAAAATGTTGTCGGTCTGATAGACACAAATATCACTATTGTTTTAATTTGCATTTCCCTTATTACTAGTGAGACTGAACATCTCAACTATTTTTTTTTTTAAGATTTTATTTATTTCTTTGACAGAGAGAAAAATATAGTAAGAGAGGGAACACAAGCAGGGGGAGTGGGAGACGGAGAAGCAGGCTTCCCGCAGAGTAGAGAGCCCAATGTGGGGCTTGATCCCAGGACACTGAGATCATGACCTGCGTGGAAGGCAGACGCTTAACAACTGAGGCATCCCTGAACATCTCAACTATTTATGGAGTATTCTATTGCTATGCACCACCTCTTCCTGTCTTTTGCTCCCTTTTAAATGGATTTTGTGGCTTACTCGTTTGTAAGAACTCTTTATAGATTGGATATGATCCTTTCATCTGATTTATCTATAGAAAATATTTTCTCCCAGACTATTGTTTGTTTTCTAACTTTGCCTGTAGAGTTTTCCACTATTGGCAGGACCTTACATTGTAATGTAGTAATATCTTGAAATCTTCTCCTTTATGGCTTCTAACTTCCTTATCTTCTACCCCAAAATTATATTATATATGCACACATATGTATACATCTCTCTCTATATGTAATATATGTATTTATATATGTATATTATTCTATGCTTTTCTCTAATACAACTATTATGGATTTGTATTTTTAGAATTGTGAGTCACCTAGGATTTAGTTTTGTGTATAAGCAAAGAATTTTACTTAATGTTTTCTAAATGTCTTAACATAATGATATCAATAAGGCTTAATATTTGACAAGGCAAGTTCTGCACTCCTTACTGTTCTTTTTAGAAAATTTTCTTTGGTATTTTTTTTTAATAAAGTTTCTTTTTTTTTTAATATTTTATTTATTTATTTGTCCAAGAGAGAGGACACACAAACAGGGGGACCAGCAGGCAGAGGGAGAAGCAGGCTCCCTGCTGAGCAAGGAGCCCCATGTGGGACTCGATCCCAGGACCTGAGCCGAAGGCAGACGTTTAACTAACTGAGCCACCCAGGCATCCCTGAAAAATTTTCTTTGGTATTCTTATACTCTTCTAGATGAATTCCAGAATATACCAATTAAATTATATTTAAAATTATTATTGAGATTTTTGTTGGGTTTTTAAGATTTCTGGATGAAGATTGCATGAAAGCTATGAGTCAATTTGGGGACAAATGAGGTTTTTAAAATATTGAGTATACCCACAGTATAACCATCCATTTTTATTTTTATTTTTTTGGCCTTTCTCTTACATCTAGCAGTTAAGGCTTATAGTTTTCTTCATTTTAACTATTCACATTTACGGCTAGGCATATCTCTTAAACGTTTTATAGTAGTTGTTCCCAGTGTAAATTTTCCAGGATACTTCCTAATTGGTTATTGCTGGCGTCGAGGAAACTACTGGTTTTAAAATGCTGACTTTATATCCAGCCACTTTACTCTTTTATTAGTCCTAATTGCTCTAGCACTGCCAACTTGGTTTTCTAAGAGAAAACTAACATAATCTTGTCTGCTGCCTCTAGGGACAATTATTGCTTCCTTTCTGTGTTTATAATTCCTGCTTTTATAAAACCTCACTGCATTAGCTAGGCTCTGCAAGGCAAGGAGGAGTAACACGGGTAAAGACTAGCGATTGCTGCTTGTCCCAGCTTTTTTTTTTTTTTTTTTTGGTCTTGTCTCAGCCTTTAATGGAAAAAGTTTTTAATACTTCCTAGGAAGTGTTCAAGAATGAAGGTTTTCTAGCGACCTAACAGGGGCAGTCTGACAAACTAAGGCAGTTCCAACATATTGTACTAAGAGTTCTTTTTTTTTTAAAATCAGAAACGGTGCATTACATTTCCTCAACTGCCTTTATAGAATCTGTGGAGATGATTGTGTGGTTTTCTCCTGTATTTGTTAAGTCTGAGCCTGGGGTTCCTCCAAGGCTCGCTCTGAAAGATCTGGGGTACACAAGATCCACGCCATGAAGTAGACTGCAATTTGCAGGCACACTGTTTTCTTCTTTTTAAAAACATCTTGACGAAAGTCACTTCCAAAAGGGCCAGGGAGGATTTCTGGAGGAAAGGGTGGAACAAAAGAACTTAAATCTGGGAGAAGATTAGAAATTACCTTCAAACCGAGAACTGGCCTCCACTTCTGTCACAGATTAACCGTGACTCAACCTCCAAATAGTATAACCGGAGATTGGCGATTTCTTATATGCTTTACCAAGAAGTAAGCACCTTGTGTCCAATTAGCCGATTGGCTAGAAGTCCCCAGTGAAAAGGGCAGCAGCAATCTGTGTCCTGGGTCCTGATCTCTTTCCAAGTCAATGGCCTGTTTAATTTATGGCGGCATCAAAGCGATAATAAGTCATGGCTGTAGCTGCTAGTTCATCCTCTAGGCTAATTGCAACACCTCCAACCTTTTGGTTGTGCTTCTTGTTCAGGCGGTTAAGTAAACCAAACCTTAGATCTGCGGCAGTCATGTCAGGACAGATAAGACTCCCGTGTTTATCACTGGAGAGCATCGTTCTCCATAAAGGATGGCTGAGGGAAGAGAAAGTAATCTGGTTTTGGCTGGAGTGTTCTCTATTAGCACTGATGGGTGAACTTGCTTGTGATTTGAAGACTGTTCCCTGAGCTTGGTCCATGGTCTCTCCTCCCTATAACCAGTTGTGGTCCATTGGCTTGCCATCACCTTCTGGACCCTGGATGGCCATAAGCTGATTTGAAATCACACCATTTACCCTCTTTGCACCCACTGCTTTCAGAAGAAAACAGCCATCAGGGGATCACACCCTATTCTGCTACAAAACACCCCTGCCTCTGAGAAGCCTTTCCTTTACAGGGAGCCAATTAACTTAGAAGAACGTAGTAACACTAGCGAGTCCCTGAAGAGTGCTCACGATATGTACAGGGATTAAATAAAAATCTCATAAGTACCTCCGAAGGATATGGGCTTTGTGGACCCCGAGGCCAATTAGCCCGTCTCTGTTCTGACGGCAGGAACCTCTTCTCTTGTTCATCAGGCAAGTCTGCAAAAGCAGCTGCATCCTATTGGCCAAAGACCTCACCCTCCCCTCCACCCATGTTCTGTTCCATGTGGCTTTGCAGTTCCAGGCAGAGTCTGTTGCCCTACGCCTTCAATCTGGGCTGACACTGTGACCTGCACTGGCCAATAGAGAGTGACAGATGTGAGAGTGTCGGCTTGGAGTCTGGACCTAAAGAGACTGTGCACGCTCCGGCTTCTCTCCAGCACCCTGTCACCCCCGACATATGCTCGGTCCAGCCTCCTGGGGAGCGAAGGGCATGTGGGCACACGGAGCAGGCCAGTCAGGGTCAGCTCCCTCGAGACGTGAGTCCAGCCCTGCTCAGCAGAGCCACCTGACCGACCCATGGCATTTCCAGGTAAGTAACAAGAAGCCTTCATTTGTGCATGTGACTATTTGGTAGATATAATCATGAGAACAGAGGAGTGACCTGCAAGGCTGAGCTACTGCCCACAGGGAGCTGCTTACACAATAGCACTAAGAGTCTAGCAGGGTTTTCGACATCCAGGGTAGTGGTTGAAGCGTGGAGGGGATCAGACTCGGGTTTGAATTCTGATTCTGCCACCAGTATGTTATAAACTCGGGTGCTGGTGCATAAGGGACCAGAAAAAAATAACCCCCTCCATTTCCTAATAAAGTCCGTTTTAAGGAACAAAAAGTCTCGGTGCTCCCCTTTCCCCTTTTATTGCCCTCTCTGAGTTTCGGTTTCTTCATCTGCAAGTGAAGATTACTATGCCAGCCTCAAAGGGTTGTGTGAAAAATGAATGAGATAATGGATACATAAATAAAGTACTTCACACAATGCATAGTACCTGGAAAGTACTCAATAAACGATCTAGATATATGCAGTTACACAATATAGATACTATAATCCCAGATACTTAAAAAATGAAAGACGAGCCAACCAAGCCCACCCAGGTCTCCCCCGAACTACTGCCACAGCCCCCTAAGGGCTCTTCTCCCTCCCGCTCATGTCTCCACAATGCACTCTCCACGAAGCTACCAGAAGGTATTCTAAAAATGCAGACCCATGCAGGGCACTCCCCCATAGCAAAACCCTCCAAAGGCTTTCCATCGCCACATATGATAACATTCAAGACTCCCCCTCACTCAATATGCTTAGCCACGCTGGCCTTCTTTCTGCTCCTCACACACCCCAGGCAGGACCCCACCCAGGCCTTTGTGCTCAGCCTCCTCTCCCCCTAAACCCTTCCTCCCCCTGCTCGCCGCCTGCCCAGTCCTTTTGCGTCATTTAGACGCCAGCTTACGGCATCTCCTCGAGCCTGTGACTTGCCCCCGCACCCCGCCTTCCCGACCATCCGTCTGATCACCTTTACCAACAGTTATCTCCGCCCCCAAAATCGTCTTTTGCATTTGCTTGACGTGTGTTGACTGTGTCCCACCTCCAGCCCGGAAGCTCCACGGGCCAGGGACCATCCCGTCTTGTTTGCTGCCGCAGCGCCGGCTTCTATATGGAGCCTGCACGCAGGCAGCCCTCGGTACACACCACTGAGTAACCAGAAAGAAATACTCCCAGATCCTAACAAGGGCTGTGTCGGGGAACAGGGACTATTTCCTCTTTTTCCTTTTTTTAAAGATTTTATTTATTATTTATTTGACAGAGAGAGAGAGCACAAGTAGGCAGAGAGGCAGGCAGAGGGAGAGGAGGAAGCAGGCTCCCCGCTGAGCAGAGAGCCCGATGCGGGGCTCGATCCCAGGACCCTGAGATCATGACCTGGGTTGAAGGCAGAGGCTTAACCCCACTGAGCCACCCAGGTGCCCCTCCTCTTTTTTATTATATTTCGTAAGTTGTCTATAGTGAGTGTCTTTCATTTTTAAGGTCAGAAACTAAAACATTACTTTTTGAAGAATGGGATCTGCTTCACTTTGCACATAATACTTCGAGGAGCCTGTGTGAAATGTGGTCGAGAGAAGACCACTCGAGTCCCTAGAGAAGAAGAAGGGGAAGGAGAGGAGGAGAAAGAGCAGACCAAAGAGAGACAGGAGAATGGGGCACAGGAAGAACAGAGAGAGAATGAGAAGGAAGAATCAAGAAACTAAAGCAGGAATACAGGATGAATGAAAGAAGTGGAAGAAGGGGGGAGGAAAGGAGGGAATGTGGAAGGACGGAAGGGCATAAAAAGGAAGAGAAGGCAGAGAGAAAGAAAGAGGATGGCACAGGAAAGGGTCAGCTGAAGACTAAAATGTAAATGTCCTTCTGGATCCCAGCTGCTGGGAATCGGACATGACGCTGACACTATTCAAGCGTCCTGAACCTTACAGGGCAGACACACGACATGAGGCACAAAAGAATCTCTCTCTCTCTGTGTCAGATTCAGACAGAGTTCCCAGTAAGTGCCGCCCAGGACCGCTGAACAGGTCCACCAAAAGGCCCACCACAAAGACAGCTTTCAGCTAAGGAGCTCTTTGCTTGCGATTCCCTTCGAACAGTAAGACCATCTGCAGAAATCTGGGTTAGGCTGGATGCTGAAAGCCAGCTCGGTCCCTCACGTGGGATCATCAGTGTCCATGTCGTGCCATCCTGTGGGCTGGCAGGCGGCCACGCCCCACCCACTGGGTGACGGCAGTCATACGGGTGGCTGAGGATGGGAGGGGCCCTTGCTCCCCAGCAGGCCCCCTTGATGGGCTGCCTCATCTAATCTTCACCATGGCTGTGTGAAGGTGGAATTACAGTATTCTCCTTTTCCAGATGTGGAAATAAAGAAGTGGAAACAGTTTAAGACAAGCTCAGAGGTGCTAAACAATTTGCCAAAGGTTGCCCAAATAGCACATGAAACAGGGACTCCCCTCCCCATTTTTCTGACTCTGAAACCCAAGGTGGTGGTGTTTTGTTTTTTAAAGATCTGTTTATTTTTAAGAGGGGAAGGAGGAAGTGGGGGAGAGAATCTCAAGCAGACTCCACACTGAGCGCAGAGCCCGATGCCGGGCTCGATCTCACGACCCTGAGATCATGCCCTGAGCTGAGATCAAGTGTTGGATGCTCAACCTACTGAGCCACCCCGGTGCCCCTGCAACCCAAGCTTCTAACTGTGCAAATGCCCCAGAAGCAGAGGCCAAAGAGCCTAGCCCTGCGTCAGTGGAAAGCGAGGGACCCTCGCTCCCCGAGTGAGACTCCTATGTTGGGACCTGGGTTAGGAGTCTAGTGTACAACATCCCACTGAACCGCCAGCCTGCCCCCCGGGGGCGGATCATGTCCCTCATTTTATGGATGAGGAGACGTTTGGTCAGAGAGGCGAAACCTCCTGCATCAAGTCACGCAGCTAGACACCTGGGGAGGGCAGGGTCGGGTGGAGTTCACGCTCAAGTCCACTCGATCCACAGCCCATGCTGTTTCTACTCTGCTTCCCTCTCGGAGGAGCAGGCAAGGATGGGGAGACCCCTGCAGGTTCCCTTCTCTCTAGCCCTATCTGGCAAGTAGCAGATGGACCCCCAAAGCGGTGGGAAGAGCCCACGGACAAGGGCCCCCAGGAAGTTATGGGCAGCCAGCCACTCATTTCCTCTCCCTCTGTTCCTTCTTCTCTTCCCTCCACCACCTCTGTCCCCCTGAATGGCCAGCCTGTGCTGAGGACATATGTTTGCCTTTGACGGCGCCACTGCTGGCCACAGGCTCAGGGTTCCCGTCCACACGATGTCTCGCTCACTGGCATCTTTAACGAGCTCTGGGATAGCCAAAGACCGTGCCTCAGGAAGAGAAGGGTAAGGATCCCTGCCCCTTTGCCAATGAGTGCTCCGTCTGGGTTTGGGCAAAGAGAGACAGCTGGAACTCTGTTCTGAGGCTCAGCTCCGGCCTTCGTCCCTCTGCTTTGACCCGTCCTGTGAGACGGTGTGGTTCATCAGAAAGCTCGGACAGACCTGGGCACATCATGGCTTTGCCCGTAAATGGCTCTGGGCCCTGGGGCTGTTGCTGCAGCAGGGAGAGTCCTGTTCCTTCATCTGCCAAGTGGGGCTGGATGGGGTGGGCGGTGGGGCCCGGCCTGGAGTCCACATGTCCCTCCCGCATGCTCCCCAGCACCCGTGCCCCCCCACCCCGTGTGACCCCATGTCCAGGACTTTGCCCTGGGATTGTGCATCAGGACCTGAAATGGCCCTGACTTGACTGGGCAGCTCTGAACTTGGCAGGAGCTGGGACCAGATTAACCCAGCCTTTCATGCCGAGGCCGTTTATCATCACGTTTCTTGCCAACGGTGTCAGCAAGAAACCTGCCTGCTTGAACCGACTGGAAGGTGAAGCCAGAGGAGCTCGAGACCACAGCCTGCTGCAAGTCAGGGAAACAGGGAGCAGAACCAACGTGCCAGCTAGAGGTCAAGGCCCACGCGGGCACACCAGCCTGCTCGCATGGCCCCTGGCACCCGGCACCCTCTGCCTCCTCCCCCAGGGACCAAGGGCCTCTCCCCATCGCTGCCACAGCACCCCACGGTGCAGAGAAGTCAAAGATGGGCCAGAAACAAACTCGGGGCCAAAGACTGAAGCCCGAGTGAGGCATATCTCCGATCGGGCAACCCTGGCTCCTGGGGTTGGTTTTGGAGGATCGTGAACAGGGAATCGTGAACAGGGAAAAAGAGGCCGTGTCCTCCTTCCATACACTCACGCCCTGCCCCCAATGCACCCCAAAGCTGTGGTGCTACAGCGGGAAAAGATGGGGTCTCCTCTGCCCATGCAGGGAACGCGCGGCGGGGCGAAGGATCAGGAGGTGGACGGTGAAATTCCGGCCACCCGCTGGCTAGCTCCAAGTCTTCAAGTTGTGCCCCAGCTCTCCCTACTGAAAGACAGGAGGCCCAGTCCCTCCCAAAGCTGCCACAGGGACGGTGGGAGTGGCCAAGAATGGCCATTTCAAGCCTCCCGGCCACTCCACGCCCCAGGAGACCAGCAACAGGAGACACTTGGAGAGGACCGAGTGGATACTGATGTACAGCGTCAGACCCCTGCCGTGGGGTGCGTGGTGGGGAACGCCCTCCAGACCACACCGTTCCGCGGGGGCGCGGGGCTCCCGCCTGCACTCACAGGGGCTCCAGGACCCAGTCCAGCGGCACACTGCGTCCCCGCAGCCTCGCCCCACACTCCTGACAGCCCTGGGAAGTGGGCGGGACCAATGGGCACATTTTCCAACGGAGAAAGGGAGCCACTAAGCAGTTTCCCTTGGTTCCCGTAAGATGGGGCTACTTTCTGATCAAGTGGAGAAACAAGCTCTCCCAACCTAGAGTCTATTTTCAGAGGCTCTTTCCATTTTTGATGACAGTGTGCACCGCTAGAATCAGCACCGCCCAGGTCCCCGGGGTCTCTTTAATTGTCTGAGTTGGTGAAAATGTGCAGGCCTAGTCATTTGAAACCGGCAGTTTTCAAAGTGCTGCCATGGCGAGTTATTAAACTGTCCATTCTCCTTGGGGCTATGTTAAATTTTTTGTTTGGATTTAGGGGAGGGAGTGAAACAGGAGACCAGATAAGGGGCGAGGCTTGCCCACGCTCCCTGAGACCCCGAGAACCGGCAGCAAACCAAGGGCCCACTCCCTCCCCGAACAACACCCTTCCTCCTCTCCCCAACCCCCACCCCAAACCAAACAAACATAGGAAGAAAAACAGGATTGTTTTAAAGCCCGAGCTTCCGGATGAACATGAATAGGATTCACGTGTGTCTGTGGCTCTGCAGCTTCTCAAGGAGATTCACAAAAATTCTTTCCTGTGCAAGACTCCAAGCTGAGCACCCAAAAGTAAACATGCTTTTCCAGAGCCTCCTCGCCTTGGCCCGCGGCCAGGCCTCTGTGTGGCTGTCTGCTACCGAAGTTCACAGAGTCCCGGCCTGATCTGGCCGTCATTGCACATTGCCCCCAGCCTCGCCGTCACCTCCGGGCTGGGGTGTTTAGACCAAGCCCGTCCTCCAAGCTCCCAGGGACCTGCAGCCTCTCACGCCTGCCAACTGTCCATGTCTCCACCTCGTCAGGCTTCAAATATCAACCACACACCTCTCATGCGGGGGGGAGAAGTGGGCCACGGATCCGGGATCCCAGGAGTCCGTCCCTTACAGAAGCCTTAAGGAGACTCTCTGGGCTTCCCTCTGACCCCCAATCCCCCATTAAATAACGATGGGACGCTGGCATGACGGCAAAGGCTCATTCCAGTTCTGCCAATGAATTATCCCTGCAGCTCACGGGAGATTTTCCCTTGTGGTTTATATCCCCGTTTGGGGCCACGTGCAGGTCATTCTACGGAGGACTCGGATGACTGTAAAACCTTCCTGACCCGTCTCTCTGCCGCCTGCAGTCCCGTTGGCCCCAGAACATCTCCAGGATCAAAGGTAACCAATGGCTCCCCACTGCCTCCCAGTTTAACCGCGGACAGTCAAGGATCTCCTGACTCAGGCACAGGGTCCTCACCTCTGCCTTGCTTCCTGGACTTCCTTGCTTCATGTCCTCTCCCCCTCTACCTGTGCTGTCAGCCATCGAGGTTGAATTCAAGCCCTCCTCCCGCTGACTGCCCCAGTGTTAGTGGCAAATTTTAATTTTCCTCTCACTTAGTGTCTAGATCATATTACACGAAGCCCATGCCAGCCTAGAATTTTTACCAGATCGAGTCACTGTACAACTTCTAAGCAATGACCTATTCTCAGATTAGATTGGAAATCTTTTCAGGGAAAGGCCTTGATGATGCCTTGCATAAAAGACGATTAACAAAGGCTTGCTGATTAAAACATTCATTTGTGGGGGCGCCTGGGTGACTCAGTGTCCGACTATTGATTTCAGCTCAGGTCATGATCTCAGGGTCCTGGGATCGAGCTCTGTGTTGGGCTCCGGGCTCAGCAGGGAGGCTGCTTGAGGTTCTCCCTCCCTCTCCCTTTGCCCCTTCCCCCATGCCTTCTTTCTCTAAAATAAGTCAATCTTTAAAAGAAAAACAGAAAACATTTATTTGGGTAACAAACATTCACCGAGCACCTATGGAGCCACTATGGACGAGGCTCTGAAAATTTATGAATAAAACCCAACCCCTGGCAGCATACAGACTAGAGGCAGAAACAGTGAACAAGTAGATGATTAGACTACACGTGCTAAGCGCTCTGCGGGAGCCTTGCCCAGGGAACCAAAGGTCAGAGTTCAAAGGTTGATCATTAATCCAGATCCCTGCAGAGATTGCAGGGACATCAGGAATAGCTTCTCTGATGGAGCTGGCATCTTGGCAGACTCCCAAAATTGGCCATCCAGGTCAAGGCACAAGGGGTGGCCATGGCAGAGGGAACAGAATATGTGAAGGCATAAAGATGTGATGGAATTCATGGGCCAGTCAGGGAACTGAATGGCTGGCATGGCGGGAGCTCACAGGGCAGAGAGAGGGGTAGGAAGAGTGAAGACCAAAGCCCGGCTTCAGGTGCTCAGATCTTATCCTCAAGGGAATGAGAGCAATGGATGAAATACTGCTGTGGCCCCCCAACTGGATGAGGGATCACAGGGGAGACTGGAAAAATGAGGGGTCCCCCCCAAATGGCAGAGGACTGAGGAGGTGCAAGATTTATTGATGAGCTGGGTTCACTAGGTGCCAACTTGGATATGGGGAAAAGAGAAGGAGAGAGCAAGATAAACTTGTAGGTTTCTGGCCTGGATGGCTGGAAAGGAGGTGGTTAAGAGTCCCTGGAAACAGGAAATACAGTGGAATGAGCACATCTGAAGGAAAACACGGGTGTGGGCCCATCCAGTCTGGGATGCCTGTGCGTTCCCGAGGAAGAAGCTGGAGATGGGTCTCAGCTTTGTCCATGAATCTAGGCTTCAGAAGAGCACGCCCAATGACACATAGACTTAGTGACCTTGAAATCCCCCCAGGAGAGGGACCGAGCATGAAGAAAAGCAGAGAAAAGATCCTAGGGGAACACTGACATTTCAGGGACGTGTCAGGCCAGGGAGAAAAGCACTCCATGGAGGATATGTCAGAGAGCCCAGAGACAGAGGAGGTAAACTAGTTCTTGGACAAGCTGGTGAAATGGGACTGACCAAAAAGATGGTTCTCCTAATTATATTGTTAATCCCTGATGGGCAGTTACTGTGCCTCCTAATCAAGGAGCTACATTATTACCTCCATTAAACAAATGAGAAACAATACAACAAGACAGATCAAGTAATTTACTCAAGGTCAAAGAGTTACAAGAGCCTTCAGTCAAATCAGGGCTAGCTCTGAGGCCCTCACAGTCTTTCTACACCTCCTCCTGCACCCAGATGTGCCCACGGCAAACCTGGGGCCACAGGCTGGTGTCCGATAATTGCCTTCAAGCAACACGCCCCATTCCCTTGCATGTGCCAGGGATCCCAGGGTTCTGACGCACGTATGGGGATGTCAGGTGTCTACTTTCCAGTCTCTGCGGGGTATTTTGTCAGGGGTGCTTGCAAGGGTGGTCCTATGCTGAGCAACCCAGCCTGACAAAGGTATTTCCCTTTGCTGAGTGTCCATTGCACCTGATGCCTGAAGTTCCCACAACAGCTTTTTATTTTTGTATTCTTGGTCTGGCAAGCATATGTTGGGAGGGCCAGAGCCGTGGAAGTAGGGAGGGTGGTGGGTGAAAATGCCTGAAGAGATCCCCTCTCTAGCCTGCGATCAGAGATGTCTGTACCACAGGCTGTGTATGTGACGTGGAACAGGGACGTTCTCTCTCTCCTTATTAGTTAATGATAATTCTGAAAGGTTGCTAAATAAGAGTTGCTAGGCGATAGGAACTGCCAAGGCGGGGTTATGCTAAGTCAGGGATGTGGATTCTTGGGGGGCGTCAACTGAATTCCACGGAATCAGCTGTTATCTAAACAAAATGGATATTGTACCCCGAGCGTCTCATTTGGGGTGAGGTGAGCGATCCCCTAATAGTGCCAGCCCTTGTAACTGCTGACCCTGGGCGGGGGGTGGGGCACTTCAGCTTCATAGCTTCATATAAGTATTCACTGCTCAAGTCTTGTCACTGCCCAACGGGCATACACCTTTGTGATGAAGTGTCACGGAAGGAATTACATTATAAAGAAGTGACAGCTCAGCTCAGTCTCAGTCATTTAGGGAGAGGGAAAGGGAAAGCTATGGAGTAAAATATATAGTTTACAATGGTCTCCTGATTTTTACATCCAAATGCAAGCCAAGGCTTGGGAAAAGGCATACGCTCTGGTTTTCTAAAATAAATTCAAGTCCCACCTAGGGGGCGGGGGGGAAACCCAGACAGCCACTGATTCACATGAGGAATAAAAGTGGAGGGGTTTATTAAATCTAGATCTTACCACCGTGTTGGTGGGGGGAGGGGGAGACACAGGTCAATTTTCACCCATATTTATAAGCCTGCAGTGAGCCAGCCTATAGTCCTACAGTTCCTTAACACACACTACCATAATATCCTAGACCAGACAGTTTCTTAGAAATGTGTGGTTTCAAAAAAATTAAAAATTTTCCACCTTGCACAAAGGGTTTTGTAGCCAAGCTAAACCCATCTGGCTCCTGCCTAATGTGGTCTATGGAGAAATCAGCATGGGACAAAAATCTGCCTTTACATTTCTCACGGGGTGAGATCTGTGTGCCTGTTAGGTAAACAGAAATTAGACACCAAATCATTATCAAATACTTTCTCCTTTAGTTCCTCAGGCCAGTGCCCACTAGGACCAGGCTTGCGAAGGGAAGTCCCACCACAGTCTAAGTGGACAAGAATATCCCAGTACCTCTGAAATCCTTGGCCGTTCCAATGTGTTGACAACCCTCCCCCTGTACCAATCAGCTCAGATTTCCTAACACAAAACTCCCAGCACAGAAGGCAGGTCTTACTTAATCACTGGGGGGAGTTGGTTGACAAGGACACTAACGATAAGGATATGTTGGGCAAATGACAGGTGGGAGAGGCAGGAGTTGGTACCTGCTGTTAGATGAAGACAAATGGTCCTCAGGTGGGGGGTGGTGTGTGAGGGGTGAAGGTGTCATGTGGCTCCCTAAAGCCACACAGCAAGGGACATGGTCTCTGGCAGCCGTTCAGTGGACAGATATATAGAAGAGGAGGGCAAAGCATGGCCTCAAGGGGGAGGCTAAAAAACTGAAGGTTGGTGAGGTTTTATGTTTTTGCTTTTTTTTCTGAAACAGGCTATGAAAAAAGGTCAATAACTGGAGTAATTCCTTAGGATAGATAATTCTTAAAACCAGTCTCCTGGAGAAGAAATGTCTATTCTCTCTCTCTCTCGCTCTTTCTCTCTCTCTCCCTCCTTCCCTCCCTCCCTCACGCTCTCCCCTTCAATCTACTGAAGCTAACTAGGCAAGAGAAAGGAGACAATTTAATTCCCAGAGCTGGCAAGCCATATACCAGCCTGGGGGACTTTTCATACTGAAATCAGAGAAGGAGGTATTTGACTTTTAATACCTACAAACTCTACCTACTTCTGATGGAATCTGAGGCCACACCGAAAGGAATGAAATGATTCTTTCTTAAAGGCCTATAAAAAGAAGAAATGGGTTATGGCTAAATAAGGAAACAATAGTGAGAAAAGTATCAACCTGTACCTAGGTGTTCTCGCTGACTCTTGTAGTTTGAATCCTACACTACTTTAATACAGATTCGCTTAATGTTTATATCTAAATAAAGATTTCTGGTTCAATGGGCACTTCAGAGAAAACGGATGGTTCCAATTCTCCGACTGACCAACCACATTAAGGCAAGTCTTGCTGTATGGCTCTGAAAGGGCATGATCAAGGCATCGTCATTTAGGCGCATGGGCTCTTAATTTTACCCCCTTTAGGTAAGACCATCGTTCCCAACCCTGGCTAGGGACCAGGTTCACCAAAGGAGCTTTTAAAAAATACAGATGCTCAGCATCCCTCCTACCTCAGTCAGAAGCTCTGAAAAGGGAATCTGGGCCCTGTAGTATTGTTGTGTTTCATTCGTTTTGTTTTGTTTTAATGAAAGAGGAAATAGTCTCCTCACACACTTTTGGTGGGAGCATGAACTAGAGCAATTCCTTTGGGTCCTATACACTCTGATCAAGCAATTCTACCTCTAGGAATTTAAACCTTAGATATGACACCCAAGTATAAAAAAAAAAAAATGTCAACCAAGGATGAAAATAGTAAAGGTACTTGCTAAATAAATTACAGGATAGATCCTGACAATGGGATTCCATGTAGCTAGTGGGTCTATATATGCTCCTGTGGAAAGATCCCCAAAAGGTATTAGGTAAAAAGAGGAAGTTGCCTAACATTATGGATAGTACACATACACTATGTGTAGTATACACACTAATCTTTTTTTTTTTTTTAAGAGAGAGAGAGTGCAAGTGCACGTGTGTGAGCTGGTGAGGGCAGTGGTGACAGAGGGAGAGGGAGGGGCAGAGAATCCTACGCAGGTTCCACGCCCAGCGCGGGGCTGAAGGCAGAAATCCATCTCATGACCCTGAGATCACAACCCGAGCCAAAATCAAGAGTCAGACCCCCAACCGACTGAGCCACCCAGGCGCCCCAGTATGCACACTATTCTACATATGGTATGTGTACATACATATATTTCCATGTTCCCCTACACACACGTGCTTATAAACACAAAGAAAATGGAAGAGTGTCCAAGAAACTGCTGACTCTTAAGTCTGGGAATGAGACAGAAGAACTCAAGCCATACATTTGTACAGTTCTGATTTAATTTTGTGATCACATATTACTTTTGTAATTCAGTATTTTAAAGTAAATTGTTTCGAAGAGTTCCACTGGCAACTCTCACATGGGGCCAAGTCTGAGAACCAGTGACCTAGGGGAAATAGCCCCTATGGATGTAAGGAGATCAGACACTGAAACTTGTTAAGGAAGTTAAGGAAACCCACCGACCGTCCACACAAGCGTGAGTATTCACTGGTCATACTTCTGACTTGCCAGAAGATGGAGCCCCAGAAGCAATCATCCAGCTCTTCAGTCAAAACTCGTCAAAACCAATTTTTCACTCATCCCGGTCTTTCTACTACTCTAAGGATGATTTTATGTATGCCCAAAGCATTCTTTCCCACTGCTTCCATAAACAGAGGTTTACACATATTTATGTCATACGTATTTTTTTTTCATAGAAATCCACGAGCCGTTCAATATATTCAAATACAACACTGAGGAGAAGTTTTCCTGAAAGGAATTGGCAATGCTTGCTCAGACCACCCCCTCCTCCTCCACACTGTTTCCCTGTTGTCTTTGCTCTGGTTTACTCATCTCCTTATCTTATTCCAGAGTCAATGCCACACAGGCAGGCGGTAATCAGCCATGTGGGGGCATTTGTCCTTCTAAATCCATCCGCACCTTTGGCCCAGAAAGTACGGGGCACAGGGCAGCCCAGGGCAAGTGCCACGAGTTTTCCTGCCCTCCCACTAACACTGATTTTCTGGAAGTGGGTGTGTTGCCACAGCAACTGTCAAATCATATCAATTATGCCGCCTCTAACCTCCCAACATCTTCTTTAAACATACCACGCTTGAGACACGTGGCTGGAAGCAGCGAGCACCAGGCCCCTCACCACACAGCAAAGTTTCCTCCCTCTGGGTTGGAGGGAGTTAGCCCCTTTGTGGATTAACCACCATATACATTCTTTTTAGTCTCTTTCTTCCCCTACTTTTTTTTTTTTAATTCCAGTTCAGTGTTATCACATAACACTATGATCTGAATTATTTCCAGTGCACTTTTTTCCCCTGCATATTTAATAGAGACTAATTCTTAACATCAGTCAAGAAAAACTCAATGAGTCACTTAAATGTATCCTTCTTATTAACATAATTTTTGCTCATTCTTCAAGATACAGTCAAGGATTCTCTCTGATATTCCCTATACCCCATTCAGAGCTGACCACTCTTGCCTCAAAAGCTTCTCAAGTTCAAGGACCAGTATCTTCCTTTCTTTCTTTCTTTCTTTTTAAGATTTTATTTATTTGTCAGAGAGAGAGAGAGAGCAAGTGAGCACAAGCAGAGAGAGCAGCAGGCAGAGGGAGAAGCAGGCTCCCTGCTGAAGTGGGAGCCTTATGTGGGACTCGATCCCAGGACCCTAGGATCATGACCTGAGTCGATGGCCGCTTAACTGACTGAGCCACCCAGGTGCCCCAGGGCCAGTATCTTTCTTATCTCTGAATCCCAAACACCTAGTTCAGTGCCTGGTAAGCAGTTAGCTCTCAGTAAATATCTCGTAAGAAAATGGGTAAATGCACTCCAAAACAGATGTCCATTTGCTTGTGAGTCTCCATTAATTTTTATTATGTTATCAAGTAACAGGGATAATGATGTGATGACCAGGTATTAGACTTGCAATTAAGATCTAAATAACACATTACAAATCCCTGTTAAGACAGAGAATATAGAAAGTTCATTCCTAAGACTTTTATACCATCTTCTTTTTCATTCTTGTTTTTTTCTGATCCAAGAAGTGCATCGAAAGGGAGGCTTCTCCATATGGGGAGAAGCAACGAAGCCCCAAAGAAGGAAGCGACCACATTCCTGGAGTCCTCAGCAGGCAGCCTGACATCTGGTCCGCACTCGGGGAAAAGAGGCCACATCCTCACATGGAGATCTATTTTTGCATTCCGAACTGCTGATGCTTCACTCATACAACTCGCCTCACACACAGGAAGGAGAAGGGAACCAATATTTACCAAGTGATGGTTGCATGCTCTCTGCTGCTTCACTCACACAGTCCCCCAGGAGATCTCAGCCCCGTGTTCAGAGTCTTCGAGGAGCTCTCACCAAGCATGTTTCTGAGAGCACGAGCAAGCACCTGCAACTGCCTCCATTCATCCGGCTGACGGCAATGCAGGGCCAATGCCCAGCACCTCCATGTACCCATGCGCGCATTCCCCCAGGACATCTTTGGGTGGGGAAGGGGGAGATCCATGTGTCTCCCTGTTGCGCTGGGGAGGGTCCGCGGAGGGTGGGCCCCGGAAGGCTGAATCCTGAATCCTGAATCTTCACATAAGCAGACTGTGTTGTGGGTGGAGCTCCGAGGCATTAAATGTTCCTACTACCGCACTACAGCATCCCAATGTCTTCCTGGGTCCACGTGTTTATCCTGTCACAGTGTTTCACATTTAAAACTATACTGGAAGGCACGGTGGATTTGAGAGCCATACAAAGGCGCAGAATTCATTTTTCAGTTATATCCTTCCTGATTTATCAGTGAAAGCTGTATTTTGAAAACCAGCCTCTCTGTGTCCTTTAAAAGCAGACTCTCTGGCAACTAGCTGAGAACTGAGGACCACCATGGACACACGCTCGAGTTAGAGTGTGGTGGCTCCTTCTGTCTGCGTCCCCTCCACATCTAGCTTCCCAGGTCGCATGTGTCCCTGTGTTGCACCCCTGACACAGGTGTTCAGATGCTCCGGGACATCTGCCTTCCACAGGCCAAGTGCCCTCTGCCCAGAAGCAGTGGCGGGATCCGGCGTCTGACCAAGTGGCCTCATGGGGTCCACTGAGCATGCGCCCTTCAGCATGTACTCGGTTCCCTGGGCCTGTTTTCTCACCTGTGAAAGGACGCCGACAGTGCCTATCGAGTACGAATAATGGTAGTGCCCAGACGTGGTTTTGAGTTTTAATGAGATCAAACCGGTAAACCACTTAGCCTCGTGCCCAGACTAAGTGCAAAAGAAGGGTGAGCTAGTCTTGTGTCTTTTCTACCCATCCTGTCTGATGGAAGCTCTATGTTCAGAGAAGAACTGGTCCCCACTGCGGACTGTCTGATCCTCAGGATCTCATCAGTCAGGAGACAAAGTGCAGAGTGACAAGCGGGAACCCCCGGGTGGCTGGGGCGAGTCAGCGCCACAGGGCACTCCTGGAGTCCTCAGGCTGCACACCAAGCCCTTCTTTTAATGTTGGTTTTGTGTATTTGTCTGTTTGTCTTTGGCTTGGAGGAAGGTCAAGGGTTAAAGGATGTCCCTTTCCCTTTCAAAGGGAAACATCTAGAAGGCCTGCGCAAGAGCCTCCCTCCCACCCTCCGATGAAGCACAACTGCAAAGGCAGCGTTCTACTGAACTGGTCTGGCCTTTTTTCTAGACTAAAAACTCATTTATTAATATTTATTATTAATAAATATTAATTAATTAATTAATTAACTAAAGGCTCATTTATTAATATCATGCAAGCAAGGTGCTAGGAGGGAGTTAAGACCTGAAGCAACAGACTTGGAATGACTTCAGGGCTGCTTTAGGAGTTCATGCATTTCTCTTTTTTAAAAAGTTCCCCAATGCCCCGATGCGATCTGTCAGGTTTCAATTCGTACACAACTGGCTATATACATTTGCATATGAACCCCCAAGGTCAGCAGGTCCCAATGTTACTTCTGGGAGACAGGAGGGAGGGCACTTGCTATGTAGTATTTTTTTGTATTTTAAAACTTTTTCAAAATAGTATCTCCAGTACCTTAGTTGCTTGGATAATTCTCTGCACTCTTCTCACCTCACCGTGGAGGGAGGGCTGTGCTTTCCCCTGGCACCCCGCTGAACTGAGGCAGAGTAAACTGAGCAGCCACACCACTTGGGGGAAGGCTCTAGCATCTCTGGGCGTCGCTAGAAGGTTCGGGCTGTATTCCCTGCACACAGCATGCGGGGCACTTAGAATGGAGTCTGCAGGGAACACTGAGGACATCGCAAATGCAGCTCTTGACCTGCTGTGGGCGGGGGACGGGGGGGGGGGGAGTAGCAGCAGGCCCACAGCATGCCCCTCCGTGGGGAGGCTGGCAGCCTTCAGGGCAGGGACCTGGGAAGCCCCCCTCCTCTTCAGCAGGGCCAAGTCGGCTTCAGCACCCCACTGCTGGCGGGCCTGGGCAGAAGCGCCATTCTGGAAACCAAACAAACCCTACACTCAGAGAAGTTACCCCCCTAACATGCCACACACCAACGGGCATCCTCCCAGGTCTATGAAGCGAAGAAATGCTAGGTGGGTGCTTTTATGCAAACGTCCCTCTGCACTTCTCCCTTCCCCCAACCCAACATGGAACTCCTCTACTTACCGAGCCCGATGAAGAACCTGTTGGATGAGTTTTAAGAACTCGCACAGAGGACCTGGGAACAGGCAGGCTGGAGCTGGCCACTTCCAACTCCGCCTGTCATCGAGGGAGGGCAAGTTGGGGGAGGGGGTCAATATTCACTTTTATTTGTGAGCATGGAAATGCTCTTATCTGAAAGTACTCTTCATCCTTGCCTATTAAAGAATCAATTGGAAAACAGCAAAAGGTTCCCACAGAAGAGCAACTCACTGGTGCCTTCTGAAGCGCTCGGGAGCTCTCGGCGGGTCAGCAGGGGTGTGTGTCTGCGCCTCGCCTCCTCTGAGACCACCCTGACTCAGCTCTGTCCTAGAGGACCTCACCATGCCACCAACAGAGTCCTGCCAGCACCCGCGAACACAGGAAAGTTGGCGCACGTTCTCTTTTAAAACCACTTATTATGGAAGTAATGTCTTTGTCATTTCAATAAATGTTTCCTGAATGCCAAATGTGGTCTAAAGCATGTGTTAGGGGAGAAAAGCCTCGTCCCTGCCTCTGAGAAACTCCAAGTCATGTGCGAAGCCAACGAGCCCCTCCACGTACGTGGAGAAGTGCTTCGGGAGAAGAGAGCATAGGCTCCAACACACCTTCATGGACTTCGTTTCATGCAAAATGCAGAAAACAAAACAAAACAAAACCACTGCGGGATTAAAATACTCACACTGGTAAGAGGATAGGCCAGGCTCAAGACCGACCACTTAACCTACTGATTTTCAAAAGCAGTGCAGGCATACTGCGTTCTGAGTGATAAGGGCTCTGCCTTTATAATGCATGAAGAAATGCGCTGGGCATTGCCTCAGTTAATTATAAAATGAAATGACATCCCCTGAACACTTCCCCAAGTGAGGCCAGGGGGTAGAGGGTTGGAGGAGGGGTCTGGCCAGGTGGCAGGTGGCAACTAGCCAGGGCTTACACGTTTACCGCGGCCGACATACCAAGCGGAGGAGCCGCACGAGCAAGGGAGGACTGACTCCTGATGCTGACCGCAGGCCGTCTCCATCACCTGCTAGAGCCGTGGTCGGTGGACTAGGAAAACGCGGTTAAAAAAAAACACCTGTCTGGCTTATAAGGGGAAGGGGAACAAAGCTTCAGATAAACTTCTGAACCCCGACCGTTTCTCATTACTTTCAGGAGAGCTCTCTGAAGCGGCAGGGCGACTGCCATCTCCCCAGTAACCTTCTCTAACGTCACCTGGAATGACTAACGGGATTGCGACAGTATTACTCTGTCAAGTAGCACTCATTCACCCCCCACTGAGCTGAAGCCCCTACCAGCCATGTGAGAACTTGGCATTATTTTTTAAAGCTAATTACCAGCAGGTTTTGGCGACAGGTGGAATGCGTTTCTGTCACTTCCCTTCCGCAGAGTCAGCCAAGGCTTCACCAGGGGACCGGCGGGAGGCTGCAGCCTGGTCCCCGGGGTTCTGGGCATCTTTTACAAATGAAGGGGCTTCCCATTGGTGGCCTGTCCTATGAAATAGGCCCCCTGGCATAGGTACCCTGCTGGAAAGTTTCTTTAGATCTTGATTCATTGTTGCCTAGCTGGATGGGACTGACAGCAACAGCAACAGTCCAAAGCCGAGAACACTAGAATCAGAGTAAGGCTCAGCCCTTGGGAAATCCCTGCGGAATTTCTGGGTTGGCATGACAGGGAAGGAGGAGTTTATTTTCAGTCATTTGTTACAAGAGGGGTCTATTTCACTGACAGAAGAGAAGTTAGCATTATTCCCATAAGTCTTTGCTTTTGAATCATTTTCATCTTTCCTGAGGAGGGTTTAAAACTCCAGGAGCGATTTTATTTTCAAACCCAAGTTAGGCACCAGACAGCCACCTAGAATAGTGGAGCATGAGGGGATACCAAAAGAAGTCTATTCTATCACCTCTCTCCTCTGATACCTCTTTTTGAAATTAGATCTATGTTTTCCTGAAGGAGAAATGATCAGCTTGCTCCCTGAGAAAAGGGAGCTGGAGATAGGACCAGAGGTGAAGTGGGGGAGGGTGGGGGTATTACAAAGCAGTAAAGTACAAGGGGTGGGGGGGGGGATAAATAAAAATAGAGCAGGGAGGGAAAATTGAATGGAAGAGGTTCACTTGTTTATTTTCACAGTGTTTGCCATTTGAGGAGGCTTGCTGAAGTTCCTGCCTTCAGTGGTTGGCCCTGGACCAACATTTGAAAGTCTTAGATCTTTGGAAAGAAAGATTTGGACAACAAAGTTGTTTTATCTGGGAGGGTGACTGGTTTACTCAAGAGTTCCAGGACTTTGGTTTTGATGTTATTACCTTGGCCTAAGCTTCTCTGTCCCAGGCGGTCCTGGCTATGTTTACTGATTTAGCAAGGGAAACAAGAGATCCTGGGAGGGAGAGGGGCGTCTCTCCGGCCCAGCTTCCACGTTTGGCTGCACGGCTTCATGACCTGGGCACTCCGAAGACGGCAAAGATGGGGAAAAGTCAAATATTTTTTAAAGGTCCTATCTCTCTCCACTCATAAGAGGGAAACAACACTTCTCTAACTCACTCCCCAAATAGACACTGTCGTGGATGTTCTGCCAAGGAGTGATGCGAAAGTGTGTTCCAAAGTGAAATGTAAGCCTGGCCCGGTGCCCAGCTCTCGACTGTATTTTGCACAGAGAGCTGCAGGCTGGTGGTACCGAAGGAGCACATTTCCCTCCACGTGACTGAAAGAGCCAGGCAGCCCAAGCAGATTTCTTTGTGTTAATAAAATGTGATCTCTAGACGGTACACACCAGCAGCCCTGGGAAAACGTGAGCCAGGGAGAAGGACCCAGGGAAGCCCACGGTCCTGGCTGCAAAGGGACGGCAGTTGCCGGCAAGCTCACTGGTGTCAATGCGAGGCATTTCAGGCTTGCAAGTGCAAAATGAGAGCAGAGTCCGGGAGGAAAAGACCTGTCAGATGCTCAGGGGACTGCTGCTAGAGAAAGAAAAATAATCCATGGAATCCCATCAAACATGAACCCATGCAAATGTTTATTCTTTCTTGGTAGTCCTTCGTGGACACCTTCTCAAGATTTGGAGTATACCTGGGATTCTGGGCACCTCGTCCCCACAGAGATGACCCCAAATACAGGTTGACTCCTAGGTTCAATTGTATATATTCGGATCCCCTGTAAGGGGTGGCAAACACATACTTCTATTCCCTCACCCCGCAGGGGCCCAGCAACTGCAGTCAGCTTTCTATGAACACAGGCAAACATGGGGAGGGAATCATAAGCAACCAAAACAGTCACCGTGGGAAGGCCTGGGCCATGAAGACCTCGCTTCTGTGGCCAACTCCGGCCTCGTTGCCACTGAGGCGTTGGCCCCCTCTGACCTCAGGAGGGAACCACTGCTTAGTGTCTCAAGCCTATTGACCTCTATCTTTGGCAGGGAGGGTCACTAGCTAAGGAGGAAAAGGTGTGGGTTAACACACACTCCCCTCCACTGGGCCTCCTTCTAACACAGCAGATCACGTAACCTCCAGGATTTTCCAATCCACTATGCCCTCTGGTCAACTACTTGATCTTCCCAATGTGGAAAGCATGCGGAGGCTGGAGGTACCGGGGGCAGAGTATCAGGATCCCAGGTTCTGCACCTCTCAGGGACTATGCTGGAGATTGCAGGACTTTATGGGCCAACAGGTTCCTCTGGTTGAAGGGACTGGAAAGTCCTAGAAGACACTGCTCCTCCGCTCTCCTCGCCTACAGCAGCCCAACCCCAAGGCTCCTTGACCATGGGCAGGCAATTGGCCATAACCAGCTAATTATGGAGCAGCTGAGTTGACGAGCACTTCCCAGGCCCAGGTGACCCTTCACCTTGGTTAATCTGCAAACCAGCTAATCGGCCTCAGGATAATTGAAAGTTAATCGTATGCAGAACTCAAGTGCAGTCAACGGAAACAGCAAGAAACCACAGTAGCAGAGGAAGCCAGGTCCACTCTCTGCGAGCTCTCTCGGTCCGCCCTCTAGATTCTCCACAATGTTTAACCTCAAGGCCACGCCCCCCACCCCCGCCCCTGGCCTAACACACTCCCAGACCCACCCCCTTGTCACAAGTAACCTTGATCCCAGGGAGCACCGAGTAAGTTCTCAATAAAATGGGTCCACTATTACTCCGCCGGCTCAGTGCCTGGATCTAACGCTAGGAGACATTCGGCTGGCTATGGGAGGCATACTCGGGGAGCTGTGAGTGGCATCATAGGTTCAAACATCACCAGGAAAGCGGATCCACAGCACTAACACATAAAGCTCATTCTAAAACAGAAGAGAAATAGACTTCGGAATATCGGTTCCATCAGCCAGGATAATGGAAGGTCATCCCGAGCCCACGCAGACTGGTAAACTCTCCAGCGTTTTCTTCGAGAAGGTGGTGGCACAAGAATCACAGTGTAGGGCACGGAGGGGCCCAGCCTCCTGGCCATCCCAAGATCCAGGTTTCCCAGGGAATCTGCAGCTGTGACTGCTGGCCACACCTGTCAGGCTCAGTGGTTTGCGGCGGCCTTTGCCGAAGCAGCGAGTGCCTACCCAACCCTGTCCTCCACTGCAGTGTCCACTAGAACCTGATGGGGATTGTTGCTTGTACAGCTTCGATCCGCCTTGCCACTCCTGCCCCGTGATCACAGTGCAGAATCGAGAGACTTCCCTTCTTCTGTTCTATCAAGCTCCCCAGAAGCCTCCTGCAGAGCGTGAACTGGTATGTGCCAGGGGCTCAGAATAACACTTTTCCAGGACACCAGAAACGGCACTGGCTCGAGTCCTTGATCTTCAGCCCAGTGGAGGGACAAGTACTGAAGGATCTTCCCAACCTGCTCTGTCCGGGCAGCAAATACCTGCCACAAATACGGTCTCACCTGTGCCTGTGGCAGACATCCCTAATTCATCACAGAACTCTTTCCGCTGAGCCCAGCCCAGGCTTCGGTCTTTCCAGAGGACATTCCAGGCACGGACCAGTGCATTGCAGCCAGCGGGGAGCCGCTGCCATGGTGCCCAGCGGAGAGGGCGGGGTGGGGGGGGGACGACCCATGCACGCAGGGGAGCAAGCCGAAAGCAGAGCTGGCCACTGCCCTTCTAGAGAAGTTGCCATCAAAAGAGGTAGCTGTGCGCCTCGGGGTTTTCCTTTTTTTCCCCCTCTCTTTAAAAAAAAAAAAAAAATTTTTGTCTACCTAATCAACTGCTGCTAAAAAAATCCAACTCCTGGAGCAGTAATTCCGGCCATATAACCTGCTTCTGGGGGGACTTGGGAATGTCCAATACCAGAGAGAAGCCAGGGGTACCCATTCAGAACGAAGGCCATTTTTAAGGAAGAAACTAGCTTTAAGGCTGTTATTTTTTCCAAAGGCATCAAATGTGTTTTGCTGTTCAGCTTTAGTTTTTAAACTCCATCGTTCTTTATGAGAGGCAGGTCCTCTCATAACCCATCTACCTCCTTGCTTGGGAGCAGTACCACCAGCCCGAGAGGCTCTGCATTTTTTGCACCAAAATTTGAATGTTAGTCTTCCAGCTCATAGGAGTCCTAGAACAGAGTCCCAGAGCTAAAAATAGCAGCCAGGTTTTACGGATAAGAAAACGGAGACCTTGAGAGATTTGGTGATCAGGGACACACAACCTAATCCTGGCAAACTAGCTCTAGAACCTCGATTTGGCGAACTCCAAATTCAGTGCCCTTTTAAATGGCCTTCAAATTGCTGCTACACATTCTCTCTTTTTTAAAGATTTTATTTATTTATTTGAAAGAGAGAGCATGGGTGGGGGGGAGGGGCAGAGGGACAAGCAGACTCCTCACTGAGCAGGGAACCCAGCACGGGACTCGATCTCAGGACCCTGAAATCATGACCTGAGCTGAAGGCAGATGCTGGGCTGAGCCACCCAGGTGCCCCATCCCCTTTTGCCACCTAAAACCCAATGAAAATAATAATGCTAACCCAATGTATACTTTAATTTGAATTTACTTTGGTCAATTTTCTAATCGGCTAAATTATATTTATGGCATAATTGCAAATTAGAAGGATATAGATTATTCTCATCTTACAGATAAAAAAGTAAAACCCAAGAGAGGTTGACAACTTGCTTAAGACATTTCATAGCATAGCTGGGACTATAAAGTAGATCTTTTAGTGTACCTAAGGAAGCACCATGGGGCTTTGCAAAGACTCAGCGTGACAACGCAGAAAACTGGGAGAGGCCCAACACTGAACTACAAGTAACTTTCAGACAGTAATCTTTTAAATACCAGACTCTCAGGGGCCTGGGTGGTTCGGTCAGTTAAGCGTCTGCCTTCGGCTCGGGTCATGATCTCAGGGTCCTGGGATGGAGCCCTGCATCAGGCTCTTTGCTCAGTGGAGAATCTGCTTCTCTCACTCTCCTTCTGTGTTCTCCCTCTCTTTCTCTCAAATACATAAAATCTTTAAAAATAAATACATAAGTAAATACCAGATTCTCACTCTGAATTAAAACTTATACTAAGTGAAAACTGTGTGAACAGGCACAATCCCAGGTCCCTTCACTGATTTGCCCATTTAATGTAATTTAACCCCACGACCGTCCTATGACCGCTGCCATGGTCCAGGTGAGGAAAGGCGGAAGAGGGGCTCGTAATTTAAGTGACCTGCCCAAGGTATCATGGGTTCTCAGGAGACCTCGGGCTCCAAATCCAATTTAGTTTAGTGCCTAGAGGGTCCAAGTGTGACATGCTCGTGCTATTAGGACTGTGTTTCTTTGAATATCTTTATCAAAGCCTGTTATTTCTGCCTTGAAGATGATTTCATCCTGATCTCCATGGTTTTTGGCCACCGAGACATGCCCAAATTTATTTTTAAGCTGCCTGTAATCAGAGTGGAAGGGCTGATGAAGAAAAGAGAAAACGTACTTTGGAGATGTAGCCACAATATGCAATCCTCTTGGGAGCAGACTAAACTCCAGGAACCAACATCATTTCTAATAGGAGCTGATTTCCTAACCTCTTCCATTAAGCACTTAGCACCATCCTGACGTTAACACATAATGGGTATTGCTATGATTTCATATGCATTTAGCTGATTTAAACTTAGGAGCATTGTGCCCACTCTTTTAGGAAAGCGCAGAGATATTTCATTAGATGTAAAAATATGCTCAGAGAGCTGGAATCCAGAGGGGGAAATCTTGCTTAGTTTGATGTACTTTGTTAATCTTAAGACAGGACTGTTGTACCTTGAGAAGCTTTATCCTGCCACACCCATATGTACAGTACACTAAGTACTATAGCTAGACCTATGCCAAGAACTCCACATCTCTCATCTGGTTGAAAAAACAACGTCCTATCAGGTTAATCCCAATTCTTAAACGAACCAACTTCTTGTCATCTCCCTTGTGTAAAAACTATTATCATACTTTTCTTCCAAATAATCTACTTTGGTTTTCTCAATTTCCTCACATTCCCATTCCACTTCAACAGAAGGGTCCATTTTTCCTATCTGGAAACCTCCATGACACTTTTTCCATCTTGTAGGGGGAGTTAAGAAGAAAATGTCTAAGAGGTTTACACTAGGGAGGGCAGAAGGCCAGGGACCTGGCTACCACTGGAGACCCACCATCCTGCCTCTCCCCACCCAAGAGCCCATCATCAACAACTGGGGGGCCGGGGGCGCTGCTAGTTCTCCACTGCATGACCCAAAGGTGTCACCGAAGAGAAAAAAAGAAGAAACCCAAATCACAAATCTTAGAGCACGTTGGAAAAGCTTGAGAGCCCTCGGAGAGATGTACAGAAGTTCCATTTCTTCCTCCCCCCACACCCACGCTCCTTCAGGCACAGAGTCAGAGGCTGGGAGGGGGTGGAGATGAAAGACACAGACCTGGCCTGTGGAGCATCCATCTCCTAGCAGAGCCACGGGCCACCCAAGGAAGCAGGTGGTTACACTGTTACAGGACCACAACCAGAGTCTGGAGGTGGAGGAGGTCTTTCCACAAAAGTCCACCCCCAGCGCCTGCCTCCTCATGACTCCTTCTTCCCTACAGTGACGCGGAAGGTGGGGGGCCGTCTCCAGGCCATCAGGGCTGTAGCACGAGACGTGCTCCTACTTAAGGGTCCATACGATGACGAAGGAGGCAGAGGAAGAGAAGAAAGAGTCGAACAGAGATCCCAGTGATGAAAGCTACCGCTCCTATGTTGAGTACTGCTCAAGGGCTTTGCATGTATCACTTCATTTACTCCTCCAGGAGTCCTCTGGGGCGGGTATGATCTCCCCAACGTTCAGAGCAAAAAAACAAAAGCAGATGAGTTACAGAGCCAAGATCTAAGTTCAGGCCAGAGGTTTAACCCCCACGTTATGCTGCTCTTTGATGCAGAGAATGGTAAGAATGAGGGGAAGTTGCTCCGACAGATGATTATTTCATCAGTCAAATTCGAGGAAAAAACAAAACAAAACAAAACAAAACAAAAAAACCCCACCATCCTTGGGGATTGGTCTAGGACATCTTCTCTGATGGTAGGTAAATGAACAAAAACGCTCTTTGGGCTCCACACGGTGTATAGGAAAATTTAAGTTTAATGAATAGAAAAGGTAAGTGCGGTAGAGCAGATGTGGGAGGGAGGCAGACAGAGAGAGGCTGCAACAATTTGGTGGGGACTCTAATCTGTACTGCTGCAAATGTCCAAAGGACAGACATTCTCCTGCCACTCACTACTGCACACCGTAATTACGAACGTCAGTTTACATACACACAGGTGAGGCCTTTAAAGACGAGTTTGTACTCAAATATGTTAAACGTGCCTACGAGTATATTTGCATAATTAATGCAAATGCAGATTAATTAATCTGCTTGGTGATATCTTTCTTCATAAAAAAGATGTAAATTTCAGCTTCATCGATAAAAGGTCAAATGAACACAAAATCTGAATCGATGCAATGCGACTATCAGGAAAGCGGAAGGGTGGGAAGAGAAACAATATAATAAATGCATTCTTGAACTTGCTTCTCCACATCTAGTTTTTGAAGTAGTGAAATTTCATTCATCCTCAAACTTGTAAGGGATCCAGTAACTCAATGCTACTAAACGGCCTGTCCTATTTGAGTGAATTTCACCTACAGTGTTGAAAAATACTTATTTTTTGACATGGATGTAAATATTATCTTAAAAATCATTCAGGTGGGGCGCCTGGGTGGCTCAGTTGGTTAGGTAACTGCCTTCGGCTCAGGTCATGATCCTGGAATCCCGGGATCGAGTCCCACATCGGGCTCCCAGCTCCATGGGGAGTCCGCTTCTCACTCTGACCCTCTCCCCTCTCATGCTCTCTCTCACTCTCTTTCCTAATAAAAAAATAAAATCTTTTAATAAAAAAAAAAATCATTCAGGTGGTTATGGGCCATTTGAAATAAACATATGCTAGATTCTTCCAGGAAAAAAAGGCACCTACTTCCCCTGGGAAGTGTATTAATATAAAGAAATCAACTGTAATGAAATAAATTCTATGAAATCAGTTTTATAAGTTTATTCTCGGAAAGCCTATCAAGCCTTTTACTTCTCTCTGCACTTTCATTCTTTCATCTTTCAAAGATCATCATTCTTTCCTCTCTAAATCTCTCAGTGGCCTTTGGCCTCTTAAAAGCAATACTATTTTGACTGGATCTGAGATCCCCATCCTATTTTTAAACTTTTCTCTCATAAAAACCTCCATAATCTCCTTAGTGATACTAACTAATGAAGCCCACAGCATAATGAATCGATCCTAAGGTGAGCGGAGTCTTCCGTTTAATCCACGGGGCAAATGGAGTTGGACCGTTTGCCACTCTCCTTAGAAGTACTCTTCATATCTTAGGGTATTGAGATCTCCGATCTGGGTAATCTGATTACTGCGTATCTACATGATCTGGTCCATCTGGTTTCTAGCATGGATTTCCATTGGTCAGGACTGGGTGGCATCCTTGCCCAAACAAACCTTCCCTCTTCCCATTCAATTCAGTTCAAGAGGCATTTATCGTGCATGAATGAACAGCCTCGCTTCTTAACTCTTTCCATTAAGTGCAAAAGCACTTACAGAACGGCGACGGGACTCTCCTTCTCTGCTCTGCTGTCCAGGCCTGGATTCCATCGCAAAGACATCAAATCAGACGGTTAAACCCAGAGCTAATTAGGAAAGAAAGCATTGCTCTTCCCTACTCGAGGAGTTTTCTGCCAAAGCACTTATTTTTGCTGATCCATTTATGCAATCCCACTTTCTAAGAGAACATTTTGTCACAGATGATTTAGTGTTGTAGCTCCCCGGAGCATCTTTCTGTAGCAGGCGCTCATTGTTTTTAGGAATCTACGGTCTCCCAGGCAAGATTTGAGAGGGAAAGAGGTTTCATTAGCCACAAGCCATCTCTCATTAGAAGACCTCAAATTCCAAAGCATTCTTCCCAAATTCATTAATGGAAAAAAAAAAATCCCAGATTAAACTTCTAAAAACAAAAGTTTCAGGAACTTCGTGTGACAGTGGAACTGTGTGATTTTTCAGGACAGAGAGCAAGACTGGGTTCCCATCACGAGCTGGATGGGCAGGGAGTCGAGACAGTAAGGATATTTGTCAGAGTCAGAAGAGAAAGAAAACAAACATTTTAGGAATTTCCATCTTCAGTCACAGAGTGTGTATCCACCAGTAGCCAATTCCACAGAAACAAGTACCGTACGGTTTTCCCCCAACAGACCCTCAAGTCGGCCAACCGTCCCGTGATTATCTACTGCACGTGGCTAGTGGTGAAACTGCACACATCGACTGTTATTACTTTATTTAAGTTAGCTGGTTTGGGTTGGGGCAACTCCTCCAGCTTTCTGTAATCTTGGCTTGAGACCAGAGTACACTTCAGCGGTATTTGGGCAAGTCAGCTCACGCACATGGCATTCGGCATCCCCAGCCCGCCCCCCGAGACCCTGTCCCCACGACACACACAAAGCCCCTTTCCTCCAGCAACATTCCCGAAGCAACACACCCACCCCTGTAGCCACCATATCTAAGCACGATGGGCAATCAGTTCCGGTTTCAGGGAAGAAGGAAGCCACACATACAAGGTCAGGACTCAAGAATGCAAAACTATAATGATTCCTTTGTCTCTCAGGAGTAAAATTAATCAGCTGGCCAGAAACCTGGCTAAGTATTTTTAGCTGGATGTTACTGCTGCAGGTAATCCTTATCGTCAAGTACTATTTGCATCACTGAGGCATTGATGTCTTCTTTTTCTCACACACACACACACACACACACACACACACACAGAGAGAGAGAGAGAGAACAACAAAACCACACTCGGAAGTCAGTTCCGTAGGCTTGTTTGCAAACCTAGTAAGCTTATAAAATAGAGGCATTTAAGAGTGATGAATGTTAATGGGTTGGGTTTATTAAAATCTACTTCTCCACTCCTATGAGACCAGGACTGCTTTTGGACTTTTAAATTCTGAACCATTCAAATCCCTCCAACTACTTCCTTGCCAAAGAGTGTTTCCCCCAATCGCTAAAATCATAAAGCCCCAAATGATGGGCTTTATAAGTGAAACCTAAAACCCTGTGTTTTTGAATTACTTTCTCTAGATCATTAGAACATTGTGTTTGCAAAAGCTGTTTGATGTTCAAGGGAGAGCATTTGTTTTCAAAATAATAATAACAAGGAAGTCCCAGTTTGCCAGAGGAAGCTGTTGTGAAGTAGCTAAAAATGTTTCAGATCCAACCTTGAACCCAAGTGGAAACGGCCACATGTCACTTCCCTTCTCACAAACCTTCAGTGGCTCCCCACTGCCTGCTGGATAAAGTTCAAGCTGCACAGTCAGGCATTCACGAAGCTGCCAGCCTGCCTGGCACCTGCCTCGCCACACTCCTCTCCCGGACTCCCTCTTATGAATTTCCTGCACCAGCCAAACTGACCTACACCTTGTTCCCTCACTGCCTGACAGGCGTCCTGCCTCTTCAGCTCTGCCTCTCCTGCCGCCCACTCGCCATTCCAGCTCTCCACCTCTCACTCCCAGACCCCGCCCAGGGTCCAGCGCTTCCAAGAAGACTCGCCTCAGGCTCTTCCCCGGGGCAGTGGCTGCGTCCTGTGAGGTCTGGTGGTTTCCTATTGTCTGCACTGCTCCCTTCTTTACTTTTAAGCATTTTACTCACTTTCTTGATCACTCTTCCACCTCCTCTTTTCAGTAGATTTATGGGAGGCCTCTCTCGGTCTCCATCCATCCTTGGCACCAAGGACATGCTACTCTGTCTTGTCACTTACCCTTTTACCTAAAAATTCCATCTTCCCTACTAAATCGCCGTTTCCTTGAGACCAGAAGCCAAGCTGTACCCTTGTCTGTCTTCCCTGGAGCACAACACAGAGTGAAAGCTGATGCTATTTCTGGGAACAAGCCACGCTGCTCCTATAACTTCCTCTGTCGCTTCTTAACCTTCACATCATTGACAAAAGAAAAGTAACAGAACTGACTCATGCGTGGTAAAGCCTGGCCCCCTGTGGGCCAGGGGCCATGCTGGGCCCTTTGTGTACATTACCTTTAGAAAGCTCACAGAAACCCAACGAAGATGTGATCCTGCAGAAGAGAAAAGGAAGGTACAGGAAGAGTAAGGATTTATCCATTATAGGCTCATTTGGGGGAAAGAAGAATTATTATTCTGGAATGTTTATGCAAAGTCTTGCTTGCAAACAGGAGGGTGAAGTCGACCTCTCTCCTCCTCCAGCACTGTGATATGCCTTATAGCTTCTTTACTCCTGAGGTCCTTCCATTGCCTTCAAGTCAAATTATTAATGCCTGTTATTAAAATTCAATGGTAACATCAACTGATTGATTTGCTAACAAATATGTCAGGGAGAAACCTTCTAATCAGGAACTTCTTTGAATTGCATTTTGTCTGTTTTAGTTTTTAATCTCTCAAGCAAGGAGGAATGATTACAGGTTGCAGTGAGCTACTCCAGGTTGCCTGAGTTAAAACTCAGAGGCTGAGAGGGGCACGCAAGACTGGGCAGAGAAGCAGAGAAATTCAAATTCTTTGCCCAGAGGCTTTAATGGGCTAGGAGAGGCAGCGTATGCAGACTCACCAGGAGACCAGAGCTAGGTCCCCCCAGGAGGAAGATGAGTTGGCAGTGAGGGCACCACTCACAGGCAGTTAGGGACTGTCGTTGAGCGCTTCCTTCATGCCAGGCACGGTGCCAAGCAGTCGCTGTGCACTGGCTCACAGGACCTTCCCCAATCCCATGAGGCAGATCCAGTGATTATTTCTAAACTCCAGATGGGACATCAGAGGCAGATAATTTAAATGACCTGCCCGAGATCCTGAGCAGGCACGAGTCAGGGTTTACACCCAGGTTGGTTGGTTGGTTGGATCGTAAGCTCTGAGCCATTGCTCTAGGGCCCCTGTAGAACAGCCTCAGACACAGGGCCATTCTGATGGGTGCTGGGAATGGGAGGGGGGCCGGTGAGCATCGAGGTCTTCAGGAAATTTAGGTTCATTCCAAAACAATGATTTAGGGGCTTCCGGGTCAACACATATGCTGGAGGAATATCAAATATGTTTGAGTGAAAGATACTCTCAACCATTTCCATTATGGAATCAAAAGCAGATCCTGTCCCTCCCCAATTTTTTTTTGTTTTAAATCCTGTGACTTCCCGTTACTTCCCTCTTCCCTCCATTTTCATTGCTGAGACATAAAAATGACTGCCGGGGAAGAGTGATCAGTGAGGTTATAGGAGAGTTTCCAGAGAAGCCTAATGAATCCCTGCCGTCTTCTCATCCTCTGGCTTTCTACATTAGGATGTTATCAAAGCTTTCCGCGTCCTTCCTCGCCCACCCCTTCCTTTCTCCTCCACCTCGTTCTGTCTTCATCTGGCTATTTTTCTAGTCTGCTAGGCACAGTGCTCAACTGGAAAGACTCTGCCAAGACCCTTGGCAGCAGCCGGCCTCCAGGAATCCTGCCCGCCGCAGCGGTGCAGAGAAGACAGGGCCTCTGGGCAGACGGGTGCGGCAGAGAGGGCCGGGTCTGGGGTCTGGCTACGGTGCCGGGCAGAGCAGGTTTCCCTGGCGTAGGAACTGCCCTAAAGGGCTCAGCTTTCTCACGCCAGGGTCAGGATTACAAATTCTTGCTGGCACTTGCTGTAGCTTGCCTGGGAAGGGAAGCAAGGGCTGGGGTGGGGGATGGGAGCAAGCCAGCACACCACCCGGAGCTGGGCAAGCTCGACAGGTCACAGACACGTGGCTGAAGCACAGGGTCATGCAGGCAGGTGGCCAGGGTTGCAGGGCTTGCACGAGAGCTGGGGGGGGGGGGGGGCGGGGGCTGGGCACCAAGCGGGTGGCTCTTTCCACACTGGCCAGAACAGGCGCAGCTAATCCAGAAGCGAAGCTGCTGGGTTAACACCAGGAAGTCACTTGTCCTAACCCAGAACGAAGGAGCAAAGTCAAGCAGGCTACACAGAGGAAGGATTGGGCATGCTGGAGGGAAAAGAGAGAGAGAAAAAAAAAAAAAGCATGTCCTATTTTTGCAGAGAGAAGGGGACTGGATGAAACAAATCCCTAAATGGAAAACGGGGGTTGGGAATACAGTCTAGTTCCTTCCCTGCTCCCATACCACTGACATCAGAACAGCAGCTCCGGGCCCTGAGTATTCATGTGCCCCATGCCGTGCCGACGGTCAGGTAACCCCATTTAACCCTGCAAAACCCCCACGGGAGGGGGACTGTTTATCATCTCCACGTTACTGAGACGTAACCCAAGGCTTAAAGACGTATGGACATTGACCCAAAGTTGCCCAGAGGCCAAAGTCGGTTCAGGACAGGAGCCCAGGCCCCCAAGTCCCCAGGACCAGGGCTTATGCTCTTCACCATCACCCCGCCTTCCACACCCACCTGAAAACCCCTCTTGCCAGAAGACGAGGAACTCCTATCCTGGGAATGTCACGACAGGTCAGAGCGAAGAGAAAAGGACAAGCCTGTCCTCTACAGGGTGTGGTGGGGAAGATACACTCTAACAAGAAACAGAAGAACATCCGCCTGCCTCCAGAAGAAGGCTGACTCTCTCCCCTTCATGATGTCCTTGATCCCAATGAATGCAAAGCACTTCCAAGATACTTGAGGCGCAGTGCACAGCAACTATCAATCACGGTGCTCCCAACCTGCAGACATTATCAGTGTGCTGGAGGGGAAAATACAGAACTGCACGCCCTGAAGGGGAGGGAGAAACTGAAGCGTCATCTCCTGGTGTTGTGAAAAAGCAAGAGAATCCTGTCGCCAGGGCAGGACCTCCCACAAGCCCAGACCCACCAGCACACAGCTCCCTTCCGTCCTTGCTCAGATCCCGCGGCCAGCATGTTCCTTCCACGCCAAAACCAGATCGTGAAGGAAGGTCAGCAGAAACAGGACACATGCCATCTTGCAAAGGTACAATGGGTTCTGCCCCACCTCCCCGCTCTCCGTCGGCCGCCCACTTATGCCCTCCTCTTCCCACACGCCGCCACATGGAAGGGTTTTCACTTCACTCCGTAACCAGCCTTCATCATGACCCGCTCTCTCTGCGCACAACTAGGAAGATAGCCTTCTTAATTCTCAGCTGAATATGGGTCTAACCGTGGTAGGACACCCCCAAGCTATTCAAAGAAAAACCACCAGAGGAAACGATTGCAAATCTGGCTTTACAAGCATGTGATTTAAAAATAACTCTGCCTTTGTCTGCTACAGATAGATGACTTTCCCTAAAGGGACTGCTGTCCTTAAAGCAATCGCTCAGCTCTCTGGGCAAACAGATTCTCATTTTCCCAGTACCCAGTGCACAGCTCCAGGAGAGCACTCCCGGGTACCATCTCTGATAGCATCTGAAAGGCAAACACCTCAGCGGTCAGGAGGACTCCCACCATCCCCGCTGACCTGAGACCATCCGGAATGGGGCACCCTGGAGGCCACAGAAGACGGTGCAGGTGGCTACAGCAGCCAGCAATCACCACTCTTCCTTCAGCAAGACGTCGGCCCAGCAAGCCGAACCATCCCCCCACAGCCACGGGAGGTCTCAACGGAGCCCTGCGTTACTCCTTCAAGGAAAACTGTATTTCTTTAGATATTTGATTTCCTCTTTGACCAGATAGCTAGACAGAGGAACAAGGATGGGGGGCACAAAACAGGAAAGGGGATGGGGGGCCACCGTGGTAAGAGGTAAGAGAACTCGTAAGAATGCTCACCTTGTCATTCCAAGACACCCTCGAGGTAGACCCAGAAATGCATTAGTTGTCAGCTTATGGCTTAATTTCCTTTCAACCAGACAGGTGGCACTAATGACACCAGGCTACTGAGCATAACTCAAAAAACACACGCTGAGCAAATACAGAAAACAAATGTTTCATAAAATTGCTTTGCAATTATCTCCCGATTCGCTGGACGTCATAGTTTCATCGACTGACAGCGCCTAATCATGCTCTTATTAACAAGATCTTTCTTCTTGGCAACCTAATGTCACCTGATCCTCTCAAAAGTTTTGCCAGAAAGCATTACGGGAGGCAAAAAGTATCCATGTGCATGTGACAGGATCCTGAGTTTTGCCCAGATTTTGCTGTCCAAACTGAAAGTCTCTATCAGTAGTTCTCAATAGGGGTGATTTTGCCCCCTGAGGGACAGCTGGCAGTGACAGGAGACATTCTTACTCGTCACAGGACAGGGGCAGGGCTGGGGGGGGTGACTGGCACCTAAGGGCTAAGAGCCACAGATGCTGCTGAACATCCTACAAGGCTCAGGACAGTGGCCCAGAGCAAAGAGTTAGGTGAAACCTCAAAAGTGCCAAGGTTGGGAAATCTTGATCTAGACTGAAATGATCAGTTCCCAGAATGCTCCAGGCTATACATGTGCTCTTCCCTTCTGGAGATTTCTTTTCCTCAAGATTCCAGTGCCCTCTTTGATGCTAGTACCTTTCCCCTGTAACCTGACAAAATGATTTCGGCTGAAACTCAGGAGTCCTTTGTCATAGACTACAAATCTGATTGGGGCACCCCAAGTGTTTTTTTGGTTTTGTTTTGTTCTGTTTTTATTTTTTTATTTTCAGGCAGCTTTTATTTATTTTTTTTCCTCCCAAATATTCTGTTTAATATTTCTCTATTTTCATATTTTTAAAAATTAAATTAATATATAATGTATTATTAGTTTCAGAGGCAGAGATCAGTGATTTATAGTCTTACATACTACCCAGTGCTCATTACATCACGTGCCCTCAATACCCGTCACTCAGTTACCCTATCCCCCCACCTTTTTCCCCTCCAGCAACCCTCAGTTTGTTACCTATGATTAAGAGTCTCTGATGGTTTATATCCCTCTCTGATTTCATCTTTTTTTATTTTTCCCTCTCTTCCCCTATGACCCTCAGTTCTGTTTCTTAAATTCCACACATGAGTGAGATCATATAATTCTCTTTCTCTGATTGACTTATTTCACTTAACATAATACCCTCTAGTTTCATCTATGTCATTACAAATGGCAAGATCTCATTTTCTGGATGGCTGAGTAGTATTCCACTGTAAATACATACCACATCTTCTTTATCCATTCACCTGTCCATCAGCAGCTGGGCTCTTTCCAGAGTTTGGCTATTGTGGACACTGCTGCTGCTAGAGCAATGGGGGGGGTCACCCCAAGTTTTTGAGACTTACTGATTAGTACTGATTCTAACAAGCTCTGACAAATGGCTTCTAAGGAAGCCTCCAAATCTCAAACCCTGATTCCTGATTCTCAATAGGAGCCAAGATGTGGGGACTCAATATTTACATGCCTTTTGGGAAAAATACATATTTCTAACCTGGCACACATCTTGTATTTGCCAGGGGACAGAAAAATTAAGTGTTAAGGCTGGTACACACCAATCCAATAACTACTGGCCAAAATCTCTTGGTATTTCTTTCCAGAAGAGGGGGAGGCTTTTATACTGTTCCTAGTATCTTAAGAAGGTATGTCAAAAGACAAGATTGAAATCAATGACAAAAGTCGACACAGGTACAACCACGACAACTGCTCTCGTTAACAGAACACGTCCTGCTAGTCATTGCACCCTTTATATGTATTACATATAACTTTCACATTAACCCAATCCCATAAAAATTATACCCTTCTATACAAAGGTAAACTGAGGCTCTGAGAGGGGACATCACTTCCGAGAGCTACAAAGTGGCTAAGTCTCACTCTGCAGAGCAGCGAGACTGAGATACGAGGCACCTTCTCACTGGGGCGCCAGCTCCTTCTCTCTGATTTCAATGGTTATTCAACTGATTACCTGTTCTTGGGAAGAAACAAAGCCACAGCACTAGGCATTGCAAGGAATAAGGGCCTGGGGTCACACCAACGAGTGTATTTCCGAGCCTCTGCAGCCTCCTGGGCTGGGAAGAGGTTCAGACTTAATTCCCTTCCAGCCAGCGGCCTTGAGTTATCACTCAAAGTAGGTTTTGGAGAAGGGGGCTGGCACAGAAAGACCTGCACTCCAGTACTAATATTTCGAGGCAGGGGTGTTTTCTTCCTCCTTGGAATCATTTCCGTCCATTTTAGTCTCGCTCTGCATGTCACAGAAATTCTATGCGAGGCAAGGACACGGAGTTCAGGAATGATCTCCAGCACAAGTCCTCCATTGTCCTGCTTGCTGTGTCCCCTGCAGCAAAGGCCCTCGGCTCAGTGACCTTCCTGGCAATTTCTCTGGCTCAGCCTTTGTTCCTGGTTACCTGTGCACGTGAAACGCGCTTTCTTCCTGTTCATCTTGCACCACAGAGTGTTAACAGCACAGAGCCTGGGCTGAGCCACCTCAGCCTGTGTTTCTGAGCACTGAGCAGTGGGTTTTGAAGTCCTGGACAATTCAGGGGATGTTCCTATGTAGTATTTCAACACCACTTACAGCCGACCTTGCAGGCTTCCACAGACACGGATTAAGTGTAATGCACAGATGAAAATGAAAAAATAGATACTGGAAGAATAATTTGGTTTATAGGAATAATGGGGTTCCGGGCCTGAAGAAGGCTAAATCAAGCTTAGCAGTGAGAGGCGCTTCTACATTCAATTTCTCAATCAAGGAAAATGCAATAGGAAAAGGATAAAAAGGTGATTGGCCCCACACCCCTAGCTCATATTTTTTTTTCCCTTCAGGCAAGAGAAAAATGAATGTAGGTGAAGCACACATAGCCTTGGAGAGAGTCTACCCACATCGTTCAGCAAGACCCTATATCTATGTATTTGGGGAAGGAGGGCAAGGGGCAGGAGAGAAGGGTGCCTACAGTATCCACACCATTCACTGTAGGCTGGTGTTTCTTAAACTGTAGTCCCTGAACAGCTGCATCAATATTTCCCTGGGTTCAACACGAATATTCCTGGGCCCTTACCCCAGCCCTGAAAAATCCGAATTTCTGGGGGTAGGTCCACAGAATCTGCATTTAGCTGACACTCTTGGACATACGGATGCTCACTGATACCAGATGCTCAGGGCTGTGAGTGAAATACAAGCTTCCTCTTTCAGAGCCAGCCAGCCTGCCTCCCGGACTGTGAGGATATTTGTGCCCCACCCCTCGCCCCGCCCTGTCCCTCCCTTTCACCCTCTTCCCCATCTGAAGGGGGAATCGTTTTAGAATTTTACCTGGTCTGATGGGGCTCTGCATGCAGTTCGGGGACGGGATGCCTGGGTGAATGGGTGCAGACGCCCGACTGCTGAGGTCCATGACGGAGGGGGCCGCGGAGGAAGCCGCCGGCTGCAGCCCTGGAGGGTGAGGGCTGTGGTCGTGCTGGGACGGGCTGGGGGGAATGCCATTTTCTGACAAAAACTCCTCCAGGTCCATGTATTCCAACTGGAAAGTATCTCCGTCATAGGGAAGGGTTTTGTCCCATAAGGTGGGTCCCAAGAACGCCGACTGGGGGACCGTCGGGCTATTACTCTCATCATCCAGCTTCTTTTCCTTGTCTTTATCTTTACTAAATGCTGCAGAAAAGAGGGAAAAGTTGGACTTTAAACAAGAAAAAAAAGTGTCGCTTTTTAAATCATGCCTCCTGACCTCTGCTACAAAACACCACGTTCAGAATATTCTCACAAACACCAGGGTTCTTCTCTGGCTGCTGACTTTTGTGGATCTAGAGTTAAAAGTTCAGACAGGACATGGATCTCTGCCTGTTTTTCAACATCTTCCTATTTACTTTGGAAAGAAAGCTCTAGTCCTTGGGACAGGGCTACAGGCTGATCTAGCATATAAACAAGGGGATGCAGTTTTCAAGTACGTGATCTGAGGAGACAAAGAATTTAGATCTACAGTGAGAAAGTAACACCGCAGTTACATACAAATGCTGTGATTTTTAAGAAAACAGCCAATAACCAAGCATGATTTCTCTTCCAGGAAATTCATTACAGTAACAATATGAGGTCATTCAGACTTAGCCAGTGAGCTGAGGATTCTAATTTTGGTGAAGTAGGGATTCTCCACCCTCATTTGAAAGCATGCACTGAGCACCTACTATATACCTGATACTTTCCACATATTATCTCCAAAAATCTGATAATAAACCTGCAAAGAGCTATTATCCCCATCTTTAAGGAAGACACAGAGGCTCTAAGACCTGAAGGAACTTGACCAATGCCTCATGCTGGCAGAGGAGAAAACTGAGAACTTCCTGAGCCCACATATGTTTGTTTAGAAAGCCTCTGGAGCACCTTGTATTTTACAAAAGGAGGAGTTTGGGTTTTTGGTTTTGCTTTTTTTTTTAGTATTTTTTCCTTCCTCCTCCCCAAAGCTTAAGTATGATCCAATTCACAAGAATTACACATGTATGCAATCTGTCAAAAGAACAGCTATTGGGAAGGTGATTACATACCACCAAGGGAGGTATGCAGCTATGTCCTACCTGGAAGTACCGCTCACCTCAGGATATCTTTAAACCCTGCACTGGATTTTGCCCATTCTAGTACTCAGGCGCGGGTGGAATCTGGGATTAGGGAATCTGGCTTCTGAGTTTCTTCCTCAGAGAAACACAGCCTCCGCTGCCATCCATTCTAATCCTCTAGTCTCATCTCCTGAGAATTTGACTTAAAACACCCACAGATGCAAAAGACTGCAGGCAGCACCTTCCTCCCAAGTGCTACTCCTTAAAGGAGAGTTAAAAGGGAAGCTATACTCTGCAGAAGGCGAACCAAACCCCTCAACTCTTGCAATGCAACAGGTTGTCCCCCTGCTAGGAGAGAAGATGCGACTACTCCCAAGCTATTTGTAGCCAAATGATCTTTCAAGACTTTTACACTCTAAGCCGCCCGGTCCGCACTGGCTACTGTGACATCGAAGGCAAAGGCAAGAAACCGCATCAGCCCAATTGACAAATCCCTGGCGGCACCAGCTCAGTTCGGCGCCTCCTCGCCCGACCCCTCCTCTCCCGCTCCAGCCAAGGTTGCCTGGGGGAGGTTTGGGACTTACCAAGACAGGGCTCAAGCCAGAGGAGGCTCCAGCGCGGTTACACGTGAGCCTACTCTGCTCTCCCCTCCCACCAGGAAAAGTGCACGGGGAAAGTGTCAGAGCTGGAGGCGTGCACAGCTTCCCGCCCGGAGACCACTCCCCCCGCCAGCCCCAGCCCCCACCCTGCTTTTTGAATTACCCCTGGCAGGGAGAGCACGAGGCTCCGCTCACACCTCAAGAGCTCTGGATGCCAACTAACACACAAACAGTAGCACGATCCCAATACACAAGCTATGCTGCAAGACCCCCCCCACCCCACCACCACCAACAGAACCAGGCCCTCTGGTTTCTCCTCCCCAGCCCGCGAAGCTCTGCCCTCGCACAGGCGGTTTTACTCTGCCTGCGGGAAGCCTCAATCTAGGGAGCACTGACCTGTCAAGTTATGACTCCCACCTGCGCCGCAGGACCGGGACCCAGAGAGCCTGGGTCGGTCCCAGCACTATTTTAAACGTTGCTCAGTGAGGGGATCCCCCCCACTTTTGGAGGGGGGGTGATGGGTGAGCTCTTCAAATTTCAACAAAGCAGGGATTAGGGTGCCAGGGGACAGGGAGGGAGGGGATGGATGCTCCAGCAGGGTTGCCCGGCCAAGGAAGGGGACCCCAGGAGCGTCGTTTCTTCCCAGAGCGGGGCAGCCAGGAAGGCAGCGCTCACCGTCTTCGTGATGAAGGGGGAGCTTCAGCGGGTTCTCCAACAAGGACCTGAGCACGCCGTAGGGAGGCGGAATAAAGGTGGGATTCAGGGGGAGCGGTCGGGACATTTTCTCCATCGCGATGCACTCAAATTTTTTTCTTAAAAAAAAAAGAACAACCCAACCGCCCCCCAAAATTTTGCTGAGCTTTTTCCTCCGTCCTTTGCCAAAAGTACTCGCTTTTAAGGCGGTGGAGACAAGAAAAAAAAAATTACTTATATCTTTATAAATACATCTGCATAAGAAAATAAAAACAAAAAACTTTCGGGATCCCAGTGCAGATGGTCCCTGGAGAGCGCGCCAAGCGCCCGCGGGCTCCTCGGCGACGTGCAGGATGCTCTCACCTGCTTCGAACCCCTCGTCCTGCAAAATGTTCAAAATTGCGAAAAAGAAAGAAAAAATATGCAGATGGCTGCAGAAGGGCGGAAGGCACCGCGCCGGCCCGGCCCCCACGCGCCAGCACCCGAGGCTGGGCGCCGTCCCACCCCACCCCCCTCCCCGCGCCGGCGGCCGCTGCTCCCCCGCGCTCCGCGGCCCCGCAGCGCCGGGCTCAGCGCATCCGGCCGCCCATGTGCCGCGGCCCTGACAAGAGTGACGTCAGGGCCCGCACCGCGCGCCGATAGGCGTGCAGGGGCGGAGCCACGCGCGGCACCGCCCGCCTGCCCCACCCGCCCCGCCCGCCCCGCCGCCACGTGTTTAGCGTCGTCGCGCGCGCGGATTTTCCAGGACCCTGCAGAGCTGGCACTTAGTAAAGAGACAGGTGCCAGGTCCCCCATCACCGACCTGGACTGAGAGCTCAACTTTTTCAGAGTAGGAAGAGGAATGAGGATTTTTTTTCCAGTAGTTTTCAACCTAGGAATAATCTGGGGAGTAAAAACAAAAACAAAAACCCGATGCCCAGGCAGCATCCCAGATCAATTAAATCAGACCTCTGGGCTGACATCCAGGCATCATTAGTTTTTAAAGTTCCCCGGGGTGGTTCCAATGAGCAGCAAGTTTGAGAATGACTGGTTTAGATCGAGTGGAAGGTAAATGCTCTTCTAAATATTTCTCCTGGCCACAGCCACGCTTAACACCCTCTCTCTTGCTCCATTCCCAAAACTACTGAAAAATAAGGACTTGCTTAGAAGTTCTAATGAGATACAAAAGTAGAGTGAAGAAGGAGTGACAGAGGGAGCGCTGTCATCAGTTTCCCATGCTGTCAGGAGGGCATTCAGAGGGACACACATTTGCCTGGGATTGAAGAAGGGCAGAGGAGACACACACACAGGCACGCATGCACACACACGCACACTAAATGGGGTTTCAGAAGTATTTGCTGTAGGAGAGTACAGATGACTCTGCCCTGGTCAGATTACAAGGTTTGCACAGTAATTAAAATAATTCTGTAAAGTATTCCTTAAGAAGGGTCTCGGGCTTCACCGCCACAGCAGCAGCTGCAGTATCTGGCCCTGAGGGTTCCAGTACAAGGCGCTGGAGGTTGCTGGAGCACTGGCTGTGTTATGTGAAGCCTTCTCCCCCACATGGGCGTGGACACTGGCCTGGGGCCTGGAGAGCTCCAGGTGGGCAGGCAGGGTCCTCCCTCTCTCCCCACAACTCCATGCTAAGATCAGGGTAGCATGATCTGGGGAAGGGTCTGCAAGAACGTATAGCACAAATTAAAGAAAATGTTTTTTCTATGAGACACAAAGGCCTTTGTCAAGGCTGTCTCTGAGGTGGGATATGGTGGAGTCTCAATGGGTTCTACTTCCCTGCAATTCACCCCAGGAGAGAAGTGTAAGAGAGAAGGCACCTGAAAGCCAAGAGACCAGGAGCCAGGAACCAGGAAAGCCAGGAGACCACACAGGGGCACCGGGCAGGGTGACTTCTAGAAAATACCTTCCCCTCTGAACTTGGGCTGTGATCATGCGACCTCTGCAGTTCTCTTCACTCTAAAATTATAAGGAAAAATTAACATTCTGAGATAGTGTGATGATGTTTCAAATTTCAGCCAAATTCTGAAAACATCAGCCTTTTAGCTAATGCCACCTACATTTGTTGAATACCAACTCTATGCCAGGGACTGTGCTGGGACGGGGGAGAAAAAGATGTATAAGACATAATTCTAATGGAATAGATTATGGCCTGACATATGCAAACATTATGTCTATTATGCAAAAGAGCAAAAATGTGTAGATGAAGGTGACACAGGTACTTATAATAGGAGAGGGATTCCAGAGAAGGTGTCTGAGAGCTGGGCACAGAGTTAAAGGTCTTTCATGAATTTCCCAAATCCTTCAATTCTATTATACTGTTTTTCACAGAAGAAAGGACTCTTCCACCATCCTTTCAGAGAGGAAGAAGCTATTTCCCTGCCTTCATTCCCCTACTTATCTGTAAACCCATCAAGTAGGATAGCTGAGAGCATCCTCTCAGTCTGGCCAGAAACAGATTATAGATTCCAGGTGCATAAAAGGGCAACAGTCCACTAGCATTTCCTGGTACATCGAAAATACTTCACCTGCCCATGGTTCTCTGCACTTCCTCACTTTTCCATGAAACCTCTGTCAGTCCAAGTGATCTTGTTTCCCAGAGTGATCTCTGTCCTTACCACTGGAGAAAACCTAACACTGTCTTGAAATTAGATTTCTCATTGCAAATGAACACACTGGCATCCTGGTTGAGCAACCAGTCTCTTGGGAATTTGGTTCACATAATACAGCTCTTCTGATCAACTCTGGACATGGGCCACATTGAGGACTAGCCCCTGAGACCAGGATTTAAGGATGCACAGTATTTGTACACGTAGACGTCAGAGGGATGGAAATAGGAAAAAAGGAATTCCGGAAGCAAATGGCATGCGGGAAAGATACGGAGAAAGGAAACTGGCAGACGCAATTTGTGAACATGTTTTCATTTCTCTGGGATAAACAAATCGGAGTGGAATTGTTATAACATGGGGTAGAGGTATGTTTGACTTTGTAAGGAACTGCCAAACAGTTTTGCTTTCTGTATTAGGTGAATTCTGCATTGCCAGCATCAGTAGAGAGTTCTGGTCGCTCTGGATTCTCACCAACATTTGGTGGTGTTGGTTTCTTAAAATCTGAGTCATGTTAAGTGCGTGGATAGCAATGTCTCATTGTGCTTTTAAGTTGAATTTTTCTGATGACAAATAATGTTAACCACTTTTTCATGTGCTCCTTAGTCATTGTGTATCTCCCTTTGTAAAGTATCTATTCAAGTTTCTGAACTATTTTAAAATTGCGTTGTCTTGTTTTTATTGAATTTAGGAGTTCTTTAAATATTTGGGATACAAATTCCCTTACCAGATATATATGTTGTGAATATTTTCTTCCAGCCTGTGGCTTGCCCATTAATGTTTTAAAATTGTCTTTCCATGAGTGTAAGTTTTTAATTTTGATGAAGTTCAATTTACCAACTTGTTTTTTATGATTATTACTTCCCATGAACTAAGAAACCTTTGACCACCTGGAGTCTTGGAGATATTTTCCTCTAAAACCTTTATAGTTTAAAGCTTTTCCATTTAGGTCTATGATTTATCTCAAATTAATTTTGTATATAGAATTGAGGTAGGGGTTGAAGCTTTTTTTTTTTTTTTTCTCTTTTGTCTCATGGGGATGTCCAATTATTCTAGCAGCAATTGTTGAAAAGATGTTCATTTACCCCCTTCAACTATTTGGTGTATTTATATGACTGTATATTTGTGGGTGGTCAAAACCTTTCTTAAAAAAAGATTTTATTTATTTGTGAGAGAGAGAGAGAGTGAGAGTGAGAGTACAAGCAGGGAGAACAGCAAGCAGGCAGAGGGAGAAGAAGGCTCCCCACTCAGCAGGGAGCCCCACCCAGGACCCTGGGGTCCTGACCTAAGCCAAAGGCAGAGGCTTAACCGACTGAGCCACCCAGGCATCCCTGGTCAAAACCTTTGCCCTTAAGGGACAAAATACTCAAGGATAGAATAATGTTATTTGTAAGTTTCCTAGGCTCTGACTGTCATCAAGCAACAGAACAAAGTTCATCAAAGTTCATGGCTAAAATAAATGGCTTGCTTTCAATGGCTCATTTGGTTTGTTACCAGACCTTCTACAAAGTCATCCACATTAACTTAAAAGTCTGGAGGAAGAAGCAATGGCCAACTTGCTTTTTATTTACACGATCAAATATTCATCTCTTAGAGGCTCCTGGTTACCAATATCAATATTTCAATGCTTTAAAAAAATGGTCAAATTCAAATCCTTTGTTGGAAAAACCCGAACAAATAAATATTACAAAAAGAAAATTTGACACGTCAGTGGAAAACTCTTCAAGGAGGGAAGGATACTAGAGACTCCCAAGGTGTGAAATGGTTCTAAAAATGGGAATGATCACAGAAGAAAGGTTTCTCAGAATCAACTTCTTAAAAGATGCCAGCACAGCCTGACTCTACTCTGAAGCTCTGGAAATCGGCTTCTGCCCAGTCAGTGGTTTCCACCTGTCCAGTCATTTTAGGATTTTGAGTAGTGAGGTTGGGTAGGGAAGTCTTTCTCGTAGCCCTGTGGGCACAGATGTAAGGCGGCCATTGTTGGCCCCAGCTCCGCAGGTCTGCAGAAAGAGCTCATTTGAGGTGTAAACAGTGTCTGTGTTTCAGATTCCCAATGGGTGTGAAACCTTGCTGAGCATACAATGCCTGCCACTGTACCCTACCAGGGGCTGGGAGCCTGGGGTGGAAAGAGCCCAACTTTGTGGTTATGAAGGGCTTTATACACCAGCGAGCCAAACCTCCAGATGAACCTGTTTATCTTGTTGCCAGAAAGGGCACTTTGTCCAGGGAATTAATTCAGAGGCGAAAGGCATCACATGGGAGTTCAGGTGGACACACCTAACCCAGCTTGTCCTCCTCCTTCCTGAAACCTCTAAACCAGCTAGAACACTGAAAAGGAAAATTACATCGCACTGCCTTAATTCTTGGAGACCCTCAGACCTATTTGCTTGAGACAGGAATATGCAAACCCGAAAACAAAAACAAAAACAAAAACAAAAAAAACCACGTGTTGGGAATGCTAAGCTCTCCTCCAAAGGAATGGCTCATGTTAAAGACCATGAGTCTTTATGGCTAGGCTTTTCTACCTCTTCTCTGAGTCCTGTGATTCTCTAGTAAATTCCAGGGAGAAAGACTAAGATATAAGGGGCAGCAAGCCAAGGGTGTGCATTTAAGAGTTAGAGGCTTTATGTAAATGGGATAGGAAGGTAGTAGGAGGAAAACAGCATAGAAGAGAAAGAGAGAAAGAATATACGCGGTAAAAGGTGAGAAAAAAGATCAGTGCAGTGCTTTGCAGTGGAATGGTTTGGGGCCAGACGTACCTCGGTATTTACTACTACCCCTACTAAAATAATAATCACAGCAGTATGCAGAGAAGAAGGCACATTTATTGTGTGCCTTCCTGGGTTCTGGCACAGCATTAAACACTTCTAATATATTATCTGATTTATAACTCTCAACCCTGATACAGGGTATATAGAATTTTTATCCCCATTCTACAGATGAGGACAGTGAGACAAAAGTTAGTGCCATGCCATGGTCCTATGGCCAGCTAATACACGGAGAAGATGAGTTGAAAACAGCTCTGCGTAACTCTGAAGCTTGTGCTCTTAACCTGGACACCGTAAATGAAGAGCAAACACCCATCCAATAAACTCACTGGGCTCCCAATCGGTTCAAATTCTGCCCCTGTCCTGTAACCTTGGATAACCTCTCTGATCTCAACCTTCTTTGTGTGAAATATAAACTAAGGCCTATGTTTCCCAGCTCACAGAGTGGCTCGGGGGACTAAACGAGATCACACATCGGGAGGTGCTTGGTAAATTGTGAAGGGCTAAGCAAATGTGACTTGCTAATTGGGGCATATTTGCATTTTCTGGAGATGCTCCCTCCCACCTGTGAGTCTGCATCTCTGTGTAGTCTGTGATCTTAGAGGCTACTTTCCCTCCAAACACGTGTGTCCTTTTTCTTCACCTCTTTCTCCCTCCCACCAGGGCAGACACCTTCTACTGCTCCCAGGACCCAAAAGAAATATGAGTTTGAGGTTCAGTGGGAAAACCAAATATAGGGGATTCCAAATAGCCCCTCAGGCAGAGTAGGGAAGGGATGCCCATTTCCTTTATCTTTCTAAGGGATGAGAGGAATGGAAATTTGTGGATTAATTAACAAGGGAAAATTATGTTAAATCAAGGAAATACAGCTGAAGTTAGAGACAGTTGAGCTATAGAAGCACGCAATTACCATTACTCAGAATTTAGTATTGCTCAGGATCTGGGCTTGATCAAGTTTAGCAAAAGTGACTTACATCAACAACACTCAACAATGCAGGGATATAGGGCCAGCTGCCCTCCATTCATTGTGCCTTCATCCCATGACAGAGGTTCTGATTTGTAGACATTGTTACCATCCTAAATGAAGGTCTTACATTGGGCAGAGCTTCACAGGAGCCATCTCATAAGTGATTGGCTAACCAAATGCCTATAAATGGGTGTCTTTGTTGGGACCCTGGTAACTGGTCTAATTACTAGAGGCCAAGGCAACTGGTTTAACTCAGACAAATGGCACAACCATATGCAACCAGATTAATTCGGTGCAGCCTTCCTTTAGGAAGAAGCTTGGGGCACGTCAGATATGTTTGAACTTCAAGCAGTACTTAAAAATTTGTGTCAGCTAGGCAGTGTGCTCCCGGCCCCGGAGGGACACTCTCCACGGGAGCATTTTGCTGAGCATGGAATGAGAGCGAGGCAGGTGAGTCAGATGGCCTCAATGACATCAGGGAATGCCAGCCAGCTGCACAGGGCCTTGCTGTGACTTCTCTCCGACTGAGTAAGTGAGTGGATGTGGACATTTCCATCGTGGGGACTCACAGCCAGGGTGAGAGGAGCAGGAGGAAGCATCCTGAAGGATCTATTCATTATGTCTGGTAGACATCACATCTGCTGGGCTTTGCAAGGTGCTAGAGGTAGTGTTCCTGGTGCTTTGGAGTCTGCATTTACTAGGCCCCAAGCACACTATTCCTCATCTGTTACTTTTCTTTCTTTCTTTTCTTTTTCTTGGGGGAGTGGGGGCAAGCATGGGACATTAAGATCAACCTTTTAGCAGGTCTGCCTTCCTGAGACAGTACCCTACCTAGTCTCTTCCCCTCGATGCACAAAACACTAGTGGAAGACTCTCCTGGGCCAAGTGCCGTGCTGGATTCTGAGGGGTAAAGCAGAGAAGCGAAGTATGGAGTTCTTTGCAGTCCGGTGGGGAGACAGCCACTTAACCAGATGCCTATCTCCGAGCGACATGTATAATTGATAGATAAAAAGGGAGCATGAACAGGGAAGTGATTAACTGTGTTGGAGGGGCTCAGGGAAGTCTTCACAGAAGTCTTCACCTCCCTCAAGGAAGGTTCTGAAGATAGAAGTAGCTCAGGGAGGAGGGGAAGGCCAGGTACAGGGGCACAGGCACAATAGAGCCTGGTCTGACTTATAGGCTGTTCAGTTACTGGAATGCAAGCTGAGGAGTGGAACAGTGACTTCGTTCTAGCACCGTCTGCAGAGCGCTGACTGGGCCAGGCATCATGCTACCTGCTTTCTGTGCAACGTTGTCGTCTAGTGTCAGAACGGCCCAGTGAGACGGGTGTTAATACTTCTTAGTGAGGAAGATCCTTGGCTGTGTCCTAAACCAAAGATGCACTGTCCCAGGCAAATGGGGGTGGGAGCTGGAAGCCTTTTCATTGTCTCTTCACTGTCTCCTGCTTCTCTCTTCGTGCTGACTACATTCTCTCCCTGCAGACTGACCTTGTCTTTACACTGGGGCCCGTGACTTCCAGCAGCTCGGGGCGTTCCGTCTTTAGTTTTCCTCCATCAGAGGGGGACAAACCCTCTGAGTTTTAGCTCAAGAAATCCAGGAGAAGGGCTCCAATGGGCCCAGCTTAGATCAGCTCCCCATTCTTGGATTGCGTCGCAGTGGCCTGTAGCTGGTTAGAGTGAAGCTACTCCAACTGGGATCAAATTGAGGCGGAATAGAGACCTTGGACCTCAGTCCCTCCCTGTCTGCTGCTCTCTGCATTCCACAGGCCCCAGCAGCACTAAGGTGGAATGGAGACCTTGGATCCCAGCCCTCCTTGTCCCCTGCTCTCCGCAAAGGGAGGGGGGCGGCAATCAGCTGTGAGAGACTGCAACAATGTCCCGTATCCCTCCCCCATCACCTGTAGCCATAAAAATTCACCCCAAACCCCGCAGGTTGCTCAGTCTTGGGGAGTGATCCCACTGAGCCCGCCTGGCGTGAATAAAGCTGTCTTCCCCTGTGCTCTGTGTGCTGTTTGAGTTTCCTCGGTTGCTTAGTTTTCCGCAACAAAATGGTTGGGGTGGAAGGAAGAGCAATTCCCAAGAGGAGGGAATCTTTGGTGGACAACATCACAAATGACCATCGCATTCTTCGTTTTAGAGATGAGGATACTGAAGCTTTGAGAGGTTGAGCAACACATTGAGGTCACACAGATTATAAGCAGCAGAAACTGGAAACCAATCTAAGTCTCTCTCGGTGGTTCTCAAACAGAGAGCATTTGGGCTCCTCCCGTAGGGTACATCGGGCAATGTCTGGAGATATTTCTATTTGTCAGAACTGTGGGGCCTGGGGGTGGGGCCGCTTCTGGCCATCAAGTGGGTAGAGGCCAGGGATGCTGCTAAAACTCTACAGTGCACAGGACAGCCCCCAACAAGGAATTAATCTGGCTAAATGTCAATAGTGCTGAGTTTCAGAAACCTTGGTCTGTCTGAATACTGAACCACGACTACCCTATGACTGCTCGCCTCTCCTAAGGGCCCTGGTTGTTCTCCTCCCCACACATTTACAGACCATCTCTTTGGGTATTACAACGTCATCTTCTTAGGTTTCCCAGTCACAGAGTAGCTACCTTGCTTCCAAGTGCTGGGTACCACTTCCACCAACCACCTATAAATGCTGGCTGAATGCAAAACAATGCATAAATCGAACTCAGACCCTTTTAAGTGTTTTATCCAAATGGAAGCTGATAGTCTAATAAAATGCCTTCAAACTATGAGGATAGTATCCTGTCTCCACCCAGAGCTGCTTTTCCCTGAGGATAACTGGATTGGCAATGAGGTGAACATATGCTTTCGTCTCTCCTCTCAGTTGTTCTTGGCCAAGGATAAGAGGGCAATCTGAGGCCACGGAAAGGTTCTTTCGGAGACAGAGTTGGTGAATTTGCCCGTGTTCTGTGCTCTTTTAGGTGATGGTCAGTCAGGCGTGGCCACAGGAGGAGACGAAAGAGAGGAACAGGACGAGTTTATTAACACTCCAGTCCTAGAAACCAGATGCAGGGCCCAGCATGCAGGACCATGCCGGAAAGCACCAGCACCCGGCAGAGGCAGAGCAGCAAGGGGAGAACCAAGGCCATGGCCTTTGTTGGAGTTCACACAGGAAAGCAAGGCAGGGCAGGGTGAAGAGTTTAGGATTAGTTAGTTTGAATAGTTCTGGTGGTCCCTAGTTGCCCAGCACCTGACTCTGGGATGACTAAAGAACTTCAGGTTTGGGGCGCCCACATGTCTCAGTTGATTAAGCGTCTGCCTTTGACTCAGGTCATGGTCCCAGGGTCCTGGGATGGAGTCCCGGATAGGGCTCCTTACTCAATGGGGAGTCTGCTTCTCCCTTTGCCTCTGCAGCTCCCCCTTCTCATCCTAGCTGGGTGCACATGCCCTGCTCACTCCCTCCCTTTCTCTCACTCAAATAGTCTTTAAAAAAAAAAAGAACTTCAGGTTTCCAGGCTGGATAAAGGAAGAATGGCTGTGGATTGGTTCATTTGCATATCAAAGGCATACTCCCAGCTACCTTTAAGAACTGGTTAGCCCCTAAGGGGACAGCCTCTCACCCTATCCCATCCAGAAAAATGTTAAGATATCAAGGCATCATGATAGAGAGAAAAGAAAAATAAAAACAATATGGACTGGCTAGTACAATTTTCCAACTCAACCAAGTAAGCTTAGATACCACAGCCCTGCAGTAAGGCCCAAATATCTAAGACTCTAATTCTCTTTGTCATATAACCCTAATTTTAATCCCTCTTTCCTCCAACCTTCCAATAAACCGAACTCATCTTCTTTTTGCATTACCTCCCTCCCATAATGGTACCCATTTACCCAATCACTAAGTTAAAAGCTGCAGAATGGACCCTCCTCCTTATCCTCCAATTTGGCTTTGGAGAACAAAATGCAGTTCTTAAAGTCAAAGCCAGAGCCTAACTATTTCTCAGAAATACCCTCTCCCTTGGAGTAGCTGGGTAGCTCAGCTGGTGAAACGTCCAGCTTTTGGTTTTGCCTTATCAGGTGATGATCTCAGGGTCTTATGATCAAGCCCCAAGTCAGGCTCTTTGCTAGGCATGGAGCCTGCTTAAGATTCTCTCTCTCTCTCCCTCTCTGCCCCTCCTCCATGCCTTCCCCGTGCTTGCTCTCTGTCTCTCAAAAGAAAGAAAGAAAGGAAGAAAGGAAGAAAGGAAGGAAGGAAGGAAGGAAGGAAGGAAGGAAGGAAGAAAGAAAGAAAGAAAGAAAGAAAGAAAGAAAATAAAGAAAAAAAATACCCCCTCCCTTCTAGCCTCAATACTGTGCCTTTGTGAAGACATTTTCAGCTCTCCCTTAGAAGATCCCAATGGCCGACTTACTATTCCCCTACCACTTTCCCTGTTCCCCCCACCCCCAAAATAATTGTCCACTGAAATCATGTCTCAAAAATACTGATTTTATTTTTTCCTGCTTATGAGACATCAGTGTCTCCATGCTACATGTAGAATGAATCCCAACCTTCTTATGGCGCAGCAGACCCATTCCAGTTGAGCACCGATCTCCAGAATCATGCCAGGCTCCTGCCCGCCCCCAGCCCCTACACCAATACCGTGGCCCCACTAGGAGGAAGGCACACGCCGGATATAGGTGGGCGGCTCTGGAATAAGACCACTACTGGAGTTCAAATTTTGGCTCCACCATCTGTTAGCTGGGTGACTTTGGCCAAGCCGCTAGGCTTCGTGGTGCTTCAGTTTCCCCGACAGTAAGATGAGAATCACGACCGTACCAAGCTCACAGGTGGGGATGAAGTGCATTAATATACACAAAGACCTTAGACTCACGCCTGGCACAAAGTATGAACTCAGTAAATCAGAGTAGTCATGCTTTCACACTTCATGCTCGCTTCCTTTCTTCACGTGATGAATGCCTGCCTACTCAACCTGCCAGGCTCAGCTTAGCTGTCACTCCTGCTGAAACCTTCCCAAAGCCCCCAGAAAAAGTTAGTCCTTCCTTGGATTCCTGAAACCCTTGCTTACATGTTAACCCCCGCACTGCCCCTCTAGGGTATGGCTCTTTCCTTTTGACATTCGTCACTATAACACCGTACCTACTACCTATTAGACACTCAATAACTAGATGCATAAATATACAGATTTCATGGGGACAAGACCAAAACATAGAGTCAGCTGCCTGGGTCACCTAAACGTGCTCATCAGTTTTCCCAAGCATTGTTTCCTCTAAATCTCACATTTCAATATTCTTACATGCCTACTTCAGAAGGAGTGAAAAATATCATTTACAGAGTTCAGTAGCTTGGTCCTTCCTCCTTTGCCTGTCAGCTTTTATCCCCAAATAAATGTTAGTCGTGTTTGTTATCAATGCTCCCAGATTCTCCATTACCTTTCCAGCTTGGGTTTCTGTTTACCTGCCCAGACTAAACCCTGACCATTCAGCTCTCCTTCCTCATTTGTTTCTGTACATACTGATTCAGAAGGTTTCCCATCCAGTGAAACCTGCCACCATGTTTTTAGGCTTGTGTGTCCAGTTGCTATGCAGTCGGTGCTTAAGTAATTATAAGTGTCCAATAACTAGTAATCTGAGTAGTTCATACAATTGTCTAATAATCCTGTGTTCTTTGCTAAGAATAAGAACATGCCAGGCAGCCTATGGGCTTTCCTTTTTTTTTTTTTTAATTGAAAAAAAAATCTTGAAATATTGGGCTCTTTGGGCTATTTTTGCCTGGATGACAGAAGCCACACTCAGTCGTTCTTATCAGTAGCTGTCAAACTTTATAGACAAGAGCTAGGGGATTTCATTAGAATGCAGATTCCCAGGCCTGCTGCTAAAGATTCTCTTTCAGTAGACTGGGTTAGTGCCGAGTATCTGCATTTTTGACAAGGTATCCTGTTTCCTAGGGCTGCCCTGACAAATGACAGTAAACTTGGTGTCTGAAAACAACAGAAATTTTCTCTCACAATTCTGGAGGCCAAAGATCAAGGTGTTGGAAGAGCCAAGGTCCTTCCGAAGGCACTTGTGGCGACGCCTTCCTTGCTTCTTATGGTTTCTGCAGGCTCAGGAGTTCCTTGGCATTCATCTAAAGATCCTTAATTCCATCTGTAAAGATCCTGTTTCCAAAGAAGGCCCCTATTCATGGGTTTTGGGGGCATGAAATTCAACTCACTACAGAAAATTATTCTGATGTGTGGAGTTCTGGGATCCTACTGCAAACAACGCCACCCTAGATCAGTTTTAGAGTTTATCTTAACATTAATTCTCAATATCTGAACAGTTCTACACTAGGATACTATAAGTTGAAAAAAACAAGCAAAAAAAAGAATGAATGCTTTCTCGCCTGGCAGAGCACATCTTCCCTTGAGCATTGCTATGGCAGTGGCGAGGGAAGGGAGGAAAAGCAGAGAGACTATCCTATACTGTATATGCTTTCTCTCCCTCTAAAAGCAAAGTTCTAGGCTCAGACATTGCCTCTTCGTCAAATGTGCTGAGCCTGCTGCCTGAAACACAAATATTAAATATATGAGTGAATGAACAAACACACAAAAGAATGGATATGTTTCCTCTTCTTTAAACTCATTCAGGATTTTGTATATTGAACCTTGAAAAAAATAATCAACCTTTCCTCCCTATAATCCTTATCCTGGTTTTCTCCTCTCTATAGCTTATCAGTATAATTTTACCTTTGAGATAAGAATCCTTCTCTTTCTCTTCCTGTGCGTTAGTCACCTTCCCAATCCTGTTTCAAACCAAAGAAATCTTGAAAACAAAGGATCTACGATAATACATGCTTTTTCTGCTAAAGTATGGGTGTCTTCATTTCAGGGTTGCAATCTGCCTTGTCTACAAGAGTCTCGTCTCCTTTATCATACGTTCACTTCTTGTATACCTCATCCTACAACTATCAGTTACGAATTCCTTAGCTGGTGCCCCCTCTTTAGACAAGATGCATTTCACCTATTATACGGTCCTCAATCCCTTCTCCTCTGTGCAGTTTCCAGGTCCTAGAACTTTTCCAGAAGCTGTGACCTTCTTTGACATTGGGATCAGGGCCAATCACTGGGTTCTACCTCAGAGCTCCACCTCCCTCTCCTAACTCCATTCTCAGATATTATCCCAATCGCAAAGTCTGGCCAGAAGTACCTCTATATAGGTGTCTGCTTCTCCCATCCTTGGACCCCTGCTATTCATTCTCCCCTTAATGAATCCGGTGATCTGAATGAACCTCACAAATACAGTGTGGATGAAGCCAAAGAGATCACCCCTCAAGAGTATGTCCTCTGTATGAAGTTTCTATGGGTTTAGAAGCCAGTTTAGTAATGGCTACCCATGGGGGTGTATGTGGGGGACTGACAAATGTTTAACAATTGACCGTCCAAAAAAAGAAAGCCATGTTTTTTAGTATCAGCTGATTTCTCTGATGTAAATACCCTTATTCTGGCCATTTTGAGGCTACTAATGTGATGTCAGTTAATACGGAGTTGGGATGGGCTATGCTATAGTACAATATCTGGGATTTCCACGAGACACACAATAATAGATGCATGTGACCTCAAGAGCATAAATAATAATAAAATGTCATAGAATGTTTAAGAACTGGTGAATTTTGAATATTTATTACATTTTGTGTGTGTGTGCCAAATGATCTTTCCAGCACCTCACTCACATACAAATTTGAAAGCCCCAACAGCTAATGTTACCTGAGAATACAGGATTAAAATCATTTCAAATGTTCAATTACACTCTTGACTTCTATCATCCTCAAACTCTCCTAGTCTAGTCTATATTTATTTAACTTGTCAACAAATATTTAGTGAGCTATATTCCAAGCACTCTTTTTTTTTCTTTTTGACAGTTCTAGTGAGGTGTAATTGAAATACAATAAACTACACATGAGTAAGTATGCAATCTGATAAGTCTTGACATCTAGATACGTCCGTGACACCATCACCACAATCAAGATAATGAGTATATCCACACTACCCCAAATTTCCCCATGCCCCTTGGTGACCCTTCTCCACCCTCCTCCATCTCCAGGCCACACTGATCTGCTCTCTGTCACTATACATTTGTTTGTATTTCCTAGAAGTTCTTGCCTTTGCTTTTAAAATAACTTATTTAAATGTAAATTTATATAAATTAAAAAAAAAATAATAATGGCTGTGTTTAACAACCAGCTCATAAATGCCTGAAAATTAAATCATCATTGGGGCTCCTGGGTGGCACTGTCGGTTAAGAGTCTAACTCTTGGTTTTGGCTCAGGTCGTGATCTCAGGGTCCTGATCTCAGGGTCCTGAGATAGAATCCCCCTACCAATGCATAGGGGCTCGGTGGAGAGTTTGGTTAAGACTTCCTCTCCCTCTGTCCCTAGCCCCTCCTTTCTTTCAAATAAATAAATCTATTAAAAAATTTGATAATCACCACTTGTAGGACTCTAGGAGCACAAGAGGACATAAGGCAGAAGTGCATAAGTGAAAGGAACAAAATAGGAGGGGAGATTCTGGGCTTGGGTGACGTTTTGTTTCTGGATGCTGGTTAAATAGCGACCTCCACATTATTAAAAAATGTATTGAGCCAAACACTTAACAATATATGGACTTTTCTGAATTTATGTTATACATCAATAAAATTTACCCCCCAAAAGCTCTAGGATTAAAAACAGATAGGGATGTTGGGTTACTTTTCTTCCCTATTTAAAATCTTTCTCTGGCTCTCTGCGGCTTTATAGTTAAAATCTAAGCTCCTTGTCAGAGCTTTTCGGAGCCTGCCCCACAGATTTTGATCCCTAATCATATTTCCAGCTTCGCTGACTTAGGCCTCTGTTCCTCAAACCTGCTCAGTTCTTTCCTGCCTCAGGGCCTTTCCACATGCTGTCCTTGCTGCCTGGTGCTCTTCCTGCCACTTTCCCTAGAAGTCCCACCTCCCTTGCAGCCTGTCTTGCTCGGCCTAAACAGCTACCGTCCTTCAAGCTGATCTGCTCTTTTTCTTAAAGCTTTCTTTCCAGATAATTTTAAAACTGTGCAATTGTTTGTTTATGGCCAGCCTCCAATCCCCCACCCCCAAAGTGTAAGCTCAGTGAGGCCAGACATCCTATGCATCTTGTTCATGGGTGTGACCCAGGCACCTAGATCATGCTCAATAAATGCTAGTGAGTGAAACAGTTAACCATCTGCTTCCTTGGGGACTTCAGGGGGGCTGTGGCCCCTGGGAAGCATGTGGACCTAAGTAACAGGAGCAGGGAAGCTGGCCTAACAGGCTGATTGTGAAGCATCAGAGGTCATTCCTCAGTGGCTGCAGGTTCCACATCCTTCCATTTTCAGGTGAAGAGATGGAGTTCAAAGTGGCCAAGGTCATGAGAATTCCCTTCTCTTGACTCCTAATCTGGAGCTTACGCCCCTTTCTCACATGTTGAAAGTTGAGGGTAGGGTGTGGGGTTGGGGGTGGGGGTCGGAGGAACAAGAGTTTTTAACCGCAGGTAGGGAGGAAGATCTGGCTTTGCTCATAACCGCCTCGCTCGACATTCTTTGACAAACAGCCAAACCCAAGTCTCAGCGTTCTCATCAGTGAAACGGGGGTCATCATGGAGGTTTCTAGGGCTCTTGTGAGGAATGAAAGGAACATCGTGTGTGGAGCGCCCATCTCATTGTTAGTATTGGGTAGAAACCCCACTGGTGGCCTCTGTCATTCTGGAGAGGCGGCAGCTGGTCGGGGTTGAGCATGCATTCCCAAGTGGCTCTGACTGTTGCCCAGTTCAATTAATGCCCCGGCGGTGGGGGTGCTACTCACAGGGCTTAACAGTCTAAGACTAGAGCGGTACTAACACATCGAACTTCTGCTGATGAATACCTAAGGAATCCATTCCTGCAGCGCTCAGAGAAGAGAAAACCCAGGCAGGCACAGATCTGACGACAAGCTATCCAGAAGAGTGAAAAGGCAAGAAATCCATATTGCCTGACTTTTCCAAAGAAATAGAAACCTTTTAATGTCAAAAATATAAGAGCTCCTGACATACACCTATAGTGATGCTATCGTCTTAAGAACCACTTTTTCTGGGGTGCCTCGGTGGCCCAGTGGGTTAAAGCCTCTGCCTTCAGCTCAGGTCATGATCTCGGGGTGCTGGGATCGAGCCCCGCATCGGGCTCTCTGCTCAGCGGGGAGCCTGCTTCCCCTTCTCTCTCTCTCTGCCTGCCTCTCTGCCTACTTGTGATCTCTGTCAAATAAATAAATAAAATCTTAAAAAAAAAAAAAAAAGAACCACCTTTTCTAATTAGAGGTATTTAATTTCCCATTAAAATTCAGTCACACTGACCTTAGGGCATCCAGGCATGAAAAGGAGGTGCTGAGTGAAGGGGACGGGGAAAGGCATGGATATATTTTTAGTATATACCTTGTTCCAAACACTGCTAAGAGATAGGCAGACTCTTCTTCAGATTAAGAAGTTCACATTTAAGTGTGAAAGGAAATATATCGGTCAGGCAGGATCTAAGATGCTGTGGCAGAGACCCCAACAGCAGAGAGGTTTCCATAGGTTAGAGTATATTTCTCTCTCGTAGAACTGTCCATATGTAGGCAGCCTGGGATTAGTCGATGGCTCTGCCATCCTCAAGAGGATGCAGCAGAGGGAGCAGGCATCGTAGATTCAGAAATGGGAGGCCCTTTTCTTTTAATGGAATCGTCCAGCAGTACCACACATCATTTCTGCAGACAGCTCTGAACAGCCATGATTTAGATAGTATAGAAGTTCCTCTCTGATGCAACATTCTGAAGGTAAGCAGTCCAAGGCCCTCCAGAGTGTCAGAAACTATCTTTCTTGTTATTCCACCACAGCCCAGAGTTTGCCATCTTCTCCACAGTGGAAGGTAGCTCACCACCACATGGGTCCATGTGCTAGCCAACAGAAGCGGGAGAAATCAGAAGGAAAGGACAACTCTACTCCTTTGGAGGGCACAAGCTAGAAACTGTTCATGTCACTTCTGCTTGTCTCCTACTGGCCGGGATTTCACCACGTGGTCAAAATGGGCTGCAAGGGAAGCTGGGAAATGTGCCTCCCTAAAACTGGGTAATTTTATTAGGAGAGAAAGAGGAAATAATAAAGGGCTTCTGGTAGAAAGTAACCCTCTTTGTCATAGGATGCCAGCGTCGAGATTTGTGCAAGCCGACGACAGTGTGTGACTAAATCTTCCCAAGTTATTCTGGACGCTAGAGGACAGCAGACTGGGAGGGACATGAGTGGAAAGAGGGAGACCAGTGGAGAGAGAAAGGGAGCTTGGTCCAGGGTGGTAGCAGCTGAGGTGATGAGAAGTGATCTGACTCAAGATCCATTTTGAAATCATTCTCAGAAACCCTTCCAGGATTTCCTAAGGGATTGAAGGTGTGATGTGACAAAAAGGACTTGAGGCTCTTTAGATGAATGGTTTCTTGGAGTCCTTCGGGGTTCAGCTCAAACAGGGCAGTTGTCCTTGATCCACTGCTTTGTGGTGGTCACACTGTTACGTCACTCTGGTTTTTCTTCCTAAAACATAGCTCCATCTGAAATGATGGCGTTTAATTATTTTCGACCTCCTCCCACTAAAAAGCACACTCCATGGAGTGGAAACTTTGTCTGTCCTCTTCATTACTCTATTGTTGGCTTCTGGAACAATGCCCTGGCTGGCAGGTAGTAACATAAAGAGTAGTGGCCGGGGCATCAGTCAGTTGAGTGTCTGACTCTTGATTTTAGCTCAGGTCCTGATCTCAGGGTTGTGGGATCAACCCCTGCTTTGGGCACCGCGCTCAGCACAGAGTCTGCTTGATATCCCCTTTTCCCTCTCCCTCTGCTCCTCCCATTGTTCTCTCTCTCTAAATTAATAAAATCTTTTAAAAAAAAAAAGATTTTATTTATTTATTTGACAGAGAGAGAAAGATTACAAGTAGGCAGGGGGTGGGGGGAAGCAGGCTCCCTGCTGAGCAGAGAGCCCGATGCGGGGCTCGATCCCAGGACTCTGAGATCATGACCTGAGCCAAGGCAGAGGCTTTAATCCACTGAGCCACCCAGTCGCCCCTAAATTAATAAAATCTTAAAAAAAAAAAAAGACTGGTGGCCAACATTTATTTAATATTTGTTGAATGGATGAATAAGTTATGAGAGTTGGTGTTTTTGAAGACAACAACGAAAAGAGAAAAATAATAGAACAAGAAAATGAAATAATGGAAGCCAGAAATTTATACACTGAATAATCTACAATGTTCTTTTAAAATGATTAAATACTGACCAATGTTGTCACATAATCTTTAAGGAATTGGTGTTCCAAAGTTTCCAGTCTGCAAGCACCCTCGCAGGAGAGTCAGATTACTTTAAAAGAAGAAATAATCAGGCTGATCTCAATACTTCCCTTCAGCCCAATAGATTAAAAAAAAAAAAAACACGAAAAACAATCTCCAGAGACTTAAGGGGGAAAAGGCATGATTCAAGAATTCTAAAAACAATCAAGATGTCATTTAAATATGAAGAACTCTGAGAATATATCACCTATATATCCCTTCCGGAATGAAAAGATATATCAGGGGCACCGAGCATGCTTAGAATAAAGTATTTATTACGGGTGTGTGTGTGTGTGTGTGTGTGTGTGTGTGTTGAAACATATAAGGATTATTGGTGAGCACCGAAATATATTCAACATAATGCGAATTTTTAAATAATTATGGTCCTAAGACATGTTACAGTTGTGTATAAAAGCTATACAATATAAAATAGTAACAGAACATTGACGCGGCAGCTTTGACAGACACAAATCAATAGTGGTTTAAATAAGATAGATGCTTATTCGACCACCCCCGCCCCCGCAACCCCACCTCAGATAGTCTGATTGCAAACAGTCCAAGGCTGATCTGGGGCTCTACAGTGTCAGGAACCAGGACCTTTCTCTTGTTACTCCCCACTCTCTACATGGTGGCCCCCTCTGGCTTAGTTGAGTATGGCTCACCACCATGTGCACTGCGTCTATATCTTAGCAGCAAGATAGGTTAACAGAGGAAAAGATGAGCAGGGGGGTACGCCCCTCTCTTCAATGAGCATCTAATTACGTGGTCACCTAGCAGCAAGGGAGGCTGGGGGACATAGTGTCTAGCTGGGGGTTCCATGTCCCCCTAAAGCTTCTGTGATTATAGAAGTAGAGAAAGATGTGTGTGGGGAAGGGAGAAACCGAGGATGAAATGAAATGATGTGTCAGGACACATGTTCAATACTTACCCCTGCAGCTCGCTAGATATCCAGTAATTATTAGGCATTCTTTTAAAATGAAAATAATCTGGGGCGCCTGGGTGGCTCAGTTGGTTAAGCGACTGCCTTCGGCTCAGGTCATGATCCCGGAGTCCCGGGATCGAGTCCCACATCGGGCTCCCGGCTCCATGGGGAGGCTGCTTCTCACTCTGACCTTCTCCCTTCTCATGCTCTCTCTCACTCTCTCTCTTTCCTAATAAATAAATAAAATCTTTAAAAAAAAAAAAAAGAAAATAATCTTACTTTTTCTTATAAAATGATACATGTTGGTTAGAAAGTCTTCAAACAATATAAAAGAGCACACAAAAGAGTAAAGTTCACCCTGACCCTTCCCTTCAGAGATAACCACTGCTAATACTTCATCCATATCTGATCATTTATCAAGTGTTTCTTTGACTCCATTACCAGTACATAGTTACTTTTTTTTTCTGTTTTTGTTTTGTTTTGTTTTTTTAGTTTCTATTTTGTTTATTTCTGCTCTAATCTTTATTCTTTCCTTCCTTCTACTGGTTTTGGGTTTTTTTTGTTCTTCTTTTTCCTAACTCCTTTGGGTGTAAGGTTAAGGATATGTAGTTATTCTTATAAATGTCTGCTGGAGCAGAGGTTGGTGAGGGGATGGGATAACTGGGCGATGGGCATTATGGAGGGCACTTCATGTAACGAGCACTGGGTGTTATGTGCAACTAATAAATCACTGACCTCTACCTCTGAAACTAATGATACACTGTATGTTAATTAATTAAATTTAAATTAAAAACATATAAATGTGTGAACACTTTAAAAAAGAGCATGGATTTTCTATTTATAGGGTAAATCATTGATATTTATATATTACTTCAACCATATTATGTTCTACATTTTTCTGTTATGTGATTTGGCACAAAAAGATTGATGATAGCTATACCTCATGGTAGCTATACTTCGCCTTGATTTTGAAGGCCTGATAGTAACATCACAACCCCTCCTTCCTTCCGGCTTCCACTTTCCTCGACATTCAGGTTGATACAAGACTTTGCCCTAAACAAGTTCAGGATTTTAAGAGGTTAATTTTTTTATTTTTTAAAAGATGTTCTTTAATTACTTGAGAAAGACAGAGAGTGACAGCATGAGCACAAGTAGGGGGAGACAGAAGGAGAAGCAGACTCCCTGCCAAGCAGGGAGCCTCACACAGGGCTTGATCCCAGGACCCCGGGAATAAGACCTGAGCTGAAGGGAGATGCTTAATCGACTGAACCACGAGGCACCATGTTAATTTTTTTTTTAAGGCTCAATTTTCTTTTCCCCTTCCCTCATAACAACTGAGGGACAGTTTATAGCCACCTACTTTGTACTTTACTAATCTTAGGTTCCTGTAAGAATTGAGGTCTTACTCAGGGTAAGGTAAGTACTACTATCCTGTTGGAATCCAGTTCCCCCATATTGAAAAAGATGGTGCCAAACTGTAGCAGGAGGTCACCTACAGGGAGTATGAGTTTTCATTATTTTTTCAAGGAAAGCTATTAATTCACAGCTAATGTGCAGTTCAAAGAAGATTTAATGGCTTCTCTTTTTTCTCCCCTTGAGATAATCACATTTACCTTAGGATTTTTTTTTTTTTTTTACTTTTTTTTTTCTTTACCTTAGTATTTGTACACATTTTGTGCTTCACCATAGAGAAGTAGCCACTTCCAAGTCGGTATATCCTTATTTACCAATGGGCAAATTAGGGCTTTCTAAATTTAGTCTAATTCTTCTTAAGCTCTCTCATTAAGAGGAAACTATGAAGAAAAACCAAATTCTTGCTTCTTGCACCTATTTTTGTTCCTAAGGAGATAATAACAACGACGCAGGAACCACTCGAGGATGCCTATTATTGCCTATTATATTACACGCGCTATCTTTGCTCCGATCCTCAGGGCAACAAGTCCCGTGAGTGTGACTTCCACCCTCTCCAGGTCAGAGTCCTGAAGGCCAGAAGGGGTGACAAGTAGTTACACATGGCGACCAGTTGTGGCAAAGGGTTGCTGGGGGTTGAGCCAGTTCTGCTTGACTCCACAGTACCTGCTTATTCCACTCCTCCGAGAGCTGGACTTCTGGAGGAAGCAGGAAATTCTTTGTTTTTCTATGTTTTGAGTAATGTTTCCTCTTTTACTCTCCTTGGATGCTCTTTCCTGGTGTCCAGTGAGAACAAATTCCATATGCAGCTACAGAGATGCAAATACGAAGTGGAAGCCTAGAACCTGTTTAATGTACAGTTCGGCAAACACATGTAACTTCCCTGAATAAACCCTCCAGGAGTGTTAATGGAATCAAACTCCCTGTCATGTTAGGGTGGTAATTCCAGAATGTACTTCAGTGATTTAACAAGGAACACAGATACCAAATATTGCTCTCAATCTATTGCCAAGGCCATAGAGAGTTTTATTGTCGTTTAGAGGACATGGGCTCTGGAGCAAAACATTCTACCTAGTTTCAGAAATAACTGTAACCAGAATGACAAAATAGGTAAAATTTTATGAATTGCTTAGACTTTTTTTTTTGCACAACCAACTAAAACTCCTAATATGTAATTTTGGAAAAAAAAAAAAAGAGGTGTCCCTCCTGATTGCAGATATGTTTTCATTAGTGGGAACTGTACAAGCATTGGCTAAAAGGACCTGGGAATGGGAAGGAGCTAAGCGTTTGGTCCAAACCTGCAGCTCAGAGCTGGTGGGACACGACATTATACCTCTAGAACTTTCCACACATTCAGGTCCTTCTCCAGACTCACTGATTCAAATTTTTGAGAAGTGGAGTCACAGGCGTGTGTATTATTAAAAAGGTGATTTTGATGTGTATCGCTGGTTAAGAACCTCTGGGCTGGAGCAATGCCTTCCCTGGGGAGCGATGATGCAATAATGGTGGCTTCCGCTACCAAAAATCCTTCCCTTCCCCTTCCCCCCACCCTCGTGTAAAATCAATCAATCAATCAATCAATCAAAGAACTATACAACGAAATAAACATGGGCAAATATACAAAGATGGCAGATACGAATCATCTCATTCTCATAGAAATGCGCCTTCGTTGTGTGCTGTGAATGTCTGGTGCAGGTGGGGTCTCATAACCACCTGTACGCTGGGAAAGAGTTTTTGAATATAATAAATAGACTTTGTACTGGCAAAGTCCAACAAAGAAACCAAAACACTTTATTTTCAACCAATCATATGATGAGTAGACGGAAATGACTTAGAAATCATAGAATCCAACAGCTTCATTTGACATGTGAAGAAACAGCCCCAAGTGGGGAAGTGACTTCTTTCACGTCATACAGCACAGACCATGCGTCTCACTGACCTACCGAGGAATGCAAACCAAGCTGCCCGTTCTTTTTTGGAAACTTGCCTTACTGACACTAGAAGGAACACAAACAGCTGCTCGACCGTGTCTAGAAAGGAGATTCTACTCTTTGATAAAGCACCAGCATTTTAACCAAGAAGTGTTAAGGGAGAAAAGGAAAGTCAGTCTGAAACACTTTCTTTAGAAGAGTTACCCATGTCCCCAAAGAGTGAAACAACCAAAGCTACTTCTACATTTGCTTTCCTGTCATCAATGTGAATTGGTCTTTGAGGACAGATATTTAAGGGCAGACTTAGCCACAACGTCATTTTGTGCTGTTTTCTGGATCTATATTTGCTCTTCTAAACAGTCTCTCTCCTTTCCCCGGCACTTCCCCATCCCTCAATACACATACCCTAAACAAAAATCTTAGAGATGGGAACTAGAATAAGGGAGAGGATCTGATTTTAAGTAATCCATATTATATCATTAATGTCTATGGACTAATTGTGCCTGCCACCTCATTCATAGCATGATGTCCCAGCCTCCAGTACCTCAGAATGTGACTATATCTGAAAAGAGGGTCTTTAAAGATGTAATTTAGTTAAAATAAAATTGTTAGGGTGAGTCCTAATCCAGTATGAATAGTGTCCCTATAAGAAAAGGAAGTTAGGACACAGATGCACACAAAGGGAAGCTCACGTGAAAACAGCAGGAGATGTCAGGCCAAGGAGAAAGATCTCAGAGGAAACCGACCTTGCCAAACCTTGATCTCAGACTTCTAGCCTCCCAATCTGTGAGCAAACAAATTTGTTTTGTTTCAGATACCCAGTCTTACCACCCAGTGGTATTTTGTCATGGTAGCCCTAGAAAATGAATACACTGAATCACTGCATTCATCTGCCATGGAGATAAGATTTAATCCCATTCTTAAACAAGTTCATGCTCAGAATGGAATGCCAGTGTCATCATTTTGACCCTTGAGTTAAAATGAGGACCTGGGCTTGTAATCAGTTAGGGTGCTTCTGCAGGTGAAAAAGAGAAAACCTACCTCCGGTAACTGACGTAACAGAGGGGATGTATTTGTCTCAAACAACTGAAATGTCCAGAGGTGACTCAGACGACAAGAACAGTTGGATCAGGGTGTGGCCTCTTCTGCTCCTCCTTGTTTATCAGGCCTGTGGTTATATTGACTCTCCTGAAGGTGGAAGGATGACATCAGTAGGTACGCACACTTCTTCACCCCCATCCAAGAAGAAAGAATGGCATCCCATAACCACTGAAACAAGTCCAGGCCTCCTCTGATGGAACCAATCATTGTTATACTAGTATCAACAACAAATGTTCATTGAGCACTAAATATGTGCCACTCTTTGAACTGAATCTGCTTTTGCTGAATTAACCTCGGTAATCCTCATAAAAAGACGAATGGTACTATCCCAATTTGTTAATTCAGTGGAGGCCGACTCCTGGAGCTGAGGAGAGGTAAGCCCCCTGCTCCTAAAGTATTCAGTCATTTCACAACATGCAGACTGCACCATGCTTCAGTTATCCTTCATGACCTGGGTCAATACAGGCAAAAAGCAAGATCCTCTCTGCTTTCATTATCCATAGGACCCAAACAACCTTTTCCTCTATGTTCTTCTGAATGTCACAGGATTGTTTTCTCCTTGCAGGTAGATGCCAACAGAGACCAAGTTCAGAAGCACATAGGATTTGTTCCCAAACATGTCACCAGCCTTCCTCCTGCAAGTTACAGTGGCCTCTTGGGTCAAATCTGGGCCTCTTTGAATCTGCTGCTCTTGTGACATTTGTATGGAAGCCTCTTGGCTTGTTCTGACTTGTGTGGAGTTACCTTCTCTGTTACTCTTTTCTCCCCCCGCTGTTATTCTTGATTTACAGTAAGAAAGGAGCAATGAGAGACAGGCATTTGGTGCTGCTGCAGTTTGTCTCACTCCTATCCTCCGTCCAAACCCAACCTTGTACCTGCTGGGTAGTTCTCTGTAAAGGATTAAATGCACTGGTCTGATAGTTTCCATTTTTCAAATGTGAATTCAATTTGAATTTTATCATGGGTCACAAAACCCAGAAATGCATGTATTATGATTTATGGCATTCTACTACATCAGGTGTTAATCTCATCAGGCTTTACCGATTTGAAGTAAATAATGGGCGACTTATTGCCCAAATGCTAAATATTTCAATGCTACCTTGGCACAACTTAGCGAAACTTTTTGGGAACATAATATGATGACGCTTTATCAAAAGTTACCAAATATTTGTATCTTTTATATAGTCATCCCACTTCTGGGGGACTTATTTAAAAGTGGACGGGTAAAAGCATTATGGGCAACTATGTTCATTAAAGACTGGCTTAGAATAACGTAAATGGAAACAGTACACATTCTAACCATATGCATGGCTAAGACAATTATAGTAAAGGGCTCCTTGAGGGAAATATTATGTAACTATTAGTAGTTTCTTTTGTTTGGAACCCTTTTCCACCCCCTCCGCCTTACTTTTCTGCCAGCTAACTCCCACTTAGCCTTCAAGACTCAGGGTTCCCACCCCATACGTGGGGCCCCTCCTCCTCCGTGCTTATGTAACACCAGGGCACACCTCTGTGAAGGCATTTCTAGCCCATCCCATTGATTTTGCTTGTCAGTCTCCCCAAATGATTGAAACTCATTGAGGCAGATTCTGTCCTTTGTGCAACAAGTTAAAAAGCAGAAGGGACAGGGGCAAGAAATAGTATTATTCCTAATATAGAAAATTTAAGCTTCAACTGATTTCAGTCTGCCTTCCCACCAACCCCACCCCTGCCCCTAAAAAATCCAGCCCCATCAGTCCACCAATCATCAGTCCAAAAATCCACCACAGTCTCTTGCGGAAGGTGAGAAATCTGCTTAAAATCCCTCTACGGGGAGCGTCTTTTGGGGGGCAATGGGTAGGAGTTTGGAAATGGGGCCTATGGAATATTCCTGCAAAACTCCATAACCGCTAACATTCTTTCACATTTCGTGCCACAAAGTTTGTTTCCATGAATGTCTGAGTTACCTTACATACAAATGGGGACTGAAAACGGTCGGGTGATTCAGTTTACACTGAAACGCGAAGCGCGTCCCCTCCTCGAAGGCAGCACTGCTTCAAAGAGCAGGAAAGGGGACTCAGCCCTTTGCCTGAGGTCGCTCAGGGATTTGAGGTCGCTCTCCTCTCCCATTCTTTTCCAGCCCGGCTCCCGGAGGCTCCGCACCCAGCTCCCTTTTGCCCGCCCGACTTCTGAGCGGAGCGCTCCGGAGGGAGGAGAACCGGCGAATCCTCGCGGGCGCCGGGCGCTCCCGGGCCGGGGCCCGCCCCCACCCGCGCCCGGCCCCGTCACGTTGGCTGCAGAGCGCTTCCCGGCTGCGCCCCGGCGGGGAGGCGCCGGGGGTAGCTAAGGGGAGCAGGTCACGTGAGAGGAGGAGTCTGACCTACTTTCCCTGGCGGCAGGCGCATGCGTACCTCCGGGTTGCGCGGCCGCCGGGAGTCTCACGTGGAATCGCACGTGCCAGGTGCTCCAGCCCGGGGCCGGGGCGGGGCGCGCGCTGGGCGGGGCCGCGTGGGGAGGCGGGCTGGGGCTGCGGGACCGCGGGACCGCCGGGCTCAGGGGTCCTGCGTGCGGATTCCCGTAACCCTCGCCCTTGTACCCGCTGCTTTGGAGCGCTGCTTCGGCGCCCCAGGGGGCTTCCCATAAATTCATCGACTTCAGTATTACTGAACGCAAAAATTAAAACCGAGTTCTTGCACATATGCCCTTTAAATCAGCAATTCCATGACTGGGAATTTGTCCTACAGATGGACTCCCACTTCTGTGAAATGTCGCTCCAGAAGGATAATCGTTACATCACTGTTTGATATCACACGCGATGGGAAACAGTCTGTCCAACAATAAAACTGGTCAAATTCATGGGAACATAAATTATGATTGGGCGTATTTGGAATTCTCTGCAGCTGTTAAAAAGAAATGGACAGCTCAATAGACATTGATCTAGAGAGACCTCTAAAATCCATTCGTGATCCAAGAAAATTTAAATGGAGCAGAACAGCGTGTATGGGATGCTGACATTTGCGTGAATAAATACACATATATGTTTGTAAATGTATAGAATAGAATAGCTCTAGAAATATACTTAAGAAACTGGTAAAGGAAGGTATGTTGGATGACTGTGGGGCCAGGGGGACGAAAGAGACTGTACACTTAAACACTTTTGTAACGTTTACATTTTGTACTCTGTATGCCAAATTTATTTTTAAATGCAAATTTTAAAAACGAAGAGTTATTTAGCACTGACTTTGGGCTGGGCATCAGGTTTGATGTAAATCATTTCCTTCTAGAAGTTTGTCACGTATAGTAGCTGCAGCATTTCCTATTCTGTTCGGCTTATATCTTAATGTTTCAGGCTTTCTGATCAACTCTGATAAGAGATTTTTTTTTAACTTCCAAGATGAACAACCCAATAGGTCCTCTATGTGGTTAAAATACTCTCCAAGTTCTATCTCTTAAGGGAAGACGTCTCAACTAAAGGATTCTCAGCAACAAACATTTCCACCATAAAGCCTACACAACAATATTGCATTGGTAATTAACCTTTGGTCTCCCAGTTACTCTGAGTTTGTATTGCAGCTATTATTGTCATTGGAGTTATTATATATGTATCGGTTATAATATATTGGATCGCAAGTAACAGAAAAGCTAAGTGGCTTGAGCGGAAAGTTCCTTTAATTGAAGTCTAGGATAGGGTGAACTTCAGGAATAGTTTGATTCAGTTGCCATGCCTTTCATGGTGGCAGCTTCATCTGAAGCTTTGGGAAGATCTCACCTGATGAAAATGCTTCCTATCGCTTCTCGGCCTTTTGGCTAAGATCAAGTGTGATGAAAATGCTTCTTTCCTGGAGGCAACAGCAAACATCTCATAATTCATTGGCCTGAGTTGGATCAAGTACCCAGTAAGTCGGGGAGAACTAGAAAAACAAACTGGGTTTGGATGTTGAGGAAGCAATGATGATGCCCCTCACATCACTTCTGCTATCACTGCTATCACTATTATAGTGGACCAGTAAGCAACATAGGGGCTGGGGACACTGGCCCCCCAGGCAGTCCAAGATCCATGTATGACTTTTGACAACTCCATTCTTAACTATTAATAGCCTACTGTTGATCAGAAGCCTTACCAATAATACAGTTGGTAAACACATGTTTTGCATGTTATATGTATTATGTACTGTATTCTTACAATAACGTAAGCTAAAGAAAATGTTAAAGTCATAAGGAAGAATACATTTACAGTACTATACTGCATTTATCAGAACCAAAAATTCAAGTATACATGAACCTACACAGTTCAAACTGTGCTGTTCAAGGGTCAACTGTATTTTCCCCCCTTTCCAGGTATGGTTTGGGTGATAGTTCGTGGCTTGCCCCACATTATGCAACCAGTGCATGTGCATATTCCCTATACACCTTCCTAATGAGGGAGTAAAAGCAGCAATGAATTAGGGGAAATCTATCTCCACTATTAGGGAAACAACCTGAGTTATGGTGAGTGATCAAATGATGTCATTTAGGCAGGATCATGTAAAGGAAGTATCCAAGCACCACATTTATGTGCTATTTCTTTATCCACCCCACCAATAAGTATTAGACTCCTACTGTATATATATGGACACACATGGGCTTTTGGAGAAAAACAGAAGACATTCACAAGCAAGACCCTGGTCGCAGAGGGAATATGGTCAAGTCAGGCAGATAAGATAGACACTTGGAAAATGTTAAGATAATGATATGAGACAGCATGCAATTAAGTGCCTAAGTGGATGATAACGCAGTATGGCGGGTATTCACAGCAGGGGGAGACCACATAGGCAGAGACAGGTGGAACAAGAGAGCAGATAGAAGAGGGCCTTGACAGAATGTTCAAATTAGGTAAGATAAACAGGGGAGAAGGGAAGGGCGGTATAGACGGTCAGACACTGAGCAAAAGAGTGGAAGTCGAAAAGAATCTAGTATTCTCAAGATCAGAGATGAGACTTACTGGCATGGGGTGTTTGTATTGAAGAGGAGATGATGTTGGAAATGTAAGGAACCATGTGCCCCAGGGTTTTATCTCTTGTGCATACAGAGGCAGAGTAATTATTAAACTGTACTGACTCTTGCTCCCACCTGCTCATCCTTTCCAAAGCTCACCCAGTTATAGGAGAAAGGACTCAAGGGTCTTCCGTGTGTGCTCACCCATCAGTCAGCCAATCACAGTCACCCCACAGCATCTGCCAGGTTCCTCCCGTCCTGCTCTGGTCCCCCTCCTATCACCCTTTCCCAGGAAAGTGGGACAAAGGTGGGTCACCACCACTTGACTGGTTATATGGGGAAGAGAGGGAGGAGTCAAGAGCAATTCCAAATGTCCTCACCGTGTCCACTGCACGTATGTCAGTGGGGTACACATCACACAGACAGACAGCGTGTCTGCCACTGGCAGGTCTGCACCATAAGGGGAAGGACCTCCTCCAGCACACTGGGTGTTCAAATGCTCGGCAACTGTCAACTCAAGATCAAGGCGTACGCCCAAGGACAGAACCTGGACTAGCATGAGACAAATGAAAGAAAGCCCAGTTGCACAATCTGAGGAGGCACCTACTCTTGGATCTCACAAGGGTAACTCTATGGGAATGGCATGCCATTGTCTTCATTTTGTGGTCTGGAGAGGCCAAAACTAGAAACCTAAAAGTGTCCATCTGAGACTTGAAGACACACAGCATTTTAAGGAAGATTTAACAGTTGCTAGTGACAGAGGTTGATTTTGATGGACACCCATATATTTGTCTGTTTTCCTTCTCTTTGTTTCTTTCTTGTGACAGTCTTTTTTACTCATTGTTTTTTCTTAAAGCCCAAATCATACTACAGACTCTGAATTATGAACAAGATGTGTGAATTTATATGGAAATATAAGTTGTATGTTCATCTGATAATTGAACAAATATGCATTAAGAGTTGCAGGGTTATACCAGGGATGCATTAGTTGTTGGGACTATGAAGAAAATAAACAAAAATTAGTGGAAAGCTTGCTTTCCAGTAAATCTCAGCCTATTAGGGGAGATGGTCTACAAGGAGAAGACAAGCTTCTAAACAAATAAGGGTAGTAAGCAAATATAAAAGTTTATCGGGATTGGGAGAACATAAGAGTAAATAGGGGTTGCCCGGGTGGCTCAGTTGGTTAAGCATCTGCCTTTGGCTCAGGTCATGATCTCCGAGTCCTGGGATCAAGTCCCACATCGGGCTCCTTGCTCTGCAGGGAGCCTGGTTCTCCCTCTGCCTTCTGCTATCCCTGTTTGTGTTCTCTCTCTCTGACAAAAAAACAATTTAAAAAAAATGTTTAAAATTTAAAGTTGTTTAAAATTAAACACATTTAGGGCGCCTGGGTGGCTCAGTTGGTTAAGCGACTGCCTTCACCTCAGGTCATGATCCCGGAGTCCCGAGATCGAGTCCCATATCGGACTCCCGGCTCTGCGGGAAGTCTGCTTCTCCCTCTGACCTTCTCCCCTCTCATTCTCAGTCTCTCTCTCTCTAATAAATAAATAAAAAATCTTTAAAATTAAACACATTTAAAAAGAGAGACAGAGAGTGAATGGCTATCTCTACCATAGTTGGCAGTGTGTGGTAGATAGGAGGAAGTCAAGAAAGGGCTTGAGGCAGAATGTGATACCTAACATAGGTCTTCAGAGGTCAGGCCCCTCATAAGCCAGGCATTGTGCTAAGCAGTTCGGGTAGGGAATGGAGGGGTATTAAATCTCACATATTAAAAAATTTACAGTCCTCTTGGGAACAGGACTGAAGACAGAAAATTGCAAAAGTCCTGAGAAGTGATCAACAGGGATTTCTGCCCAGTGCCTTTAAGGGATAGGAGAAAGGGCCATGTGCCTGATGTGTGGGAACTGAGAGACAAGTCTGAGGTGTGACAAAGCTACACATTGCCCTGGTATAGACAGCTTAAAGATTACTGAGCAGGCTTGAGCATATTTGCATAAGG
>CM052804.1:25092504-25182775 GCA_028533885.1 Nasua narica | reverse complement strand
CAGCCTCCAGCACTGTGAGCAATAAATTTCTGTTGTTTATAAGCCACCCCGTCTGTGCTGTTTTGCTAGAGCAGATTAAGACAATGCCTAACTATTTATAAGCAGCTTATTAAGAGTCTCTCCTTTATATTTTCTCTATTTTCACAGCCCCCAAAGGGAATTACTTACCAAATATTTCTGAGAAATTGCTGCTGATTTGGGAAAAAATGTTTTATGAATTGCATGCAAAAATGGTAAAATAATAATAGCTAACATCTGAGAGCCTATTATATGCCAGGCACCATGCTACCATCTAATATGTGCAATAGAGATGTTTTTGCACTGTGTGCAATAGAAATTTTTTTAATTGAGATGTTTACTTTTTTAAATTGAGATGTTTATTTATTTTTCCCTTAAAACATTTTTTTAAAGATTTTATTTATTTATTTGACAGAGAGCGAGAGATCACAAGTAGGCAGAGAGGCAGGCAGAGAGAGAGGAGGAAGCAGGCTCTCCACCCAGCAGAGAGCCGGATTCAGGGCTGATCCCAGGACCCTAAGATAATGACCTGAGTTGAAGGCAGAGGCTTTAACCCACTGAGCCACCCAGGCGCCCCTTAAAACATTTTTTTAAAATTTAAATTCTAGTTAGTTGACATATAGTGTAATATTAGTTTCAGGAGTAGAATACAGTGGTTCATCACTTACGTACAACAACCAGTGCTCATCATAACAAGTGCCTCCTTAATGCCCATCCCCCATCCAGCCCATCCCCCACCCACAACCCTCCATCATCCCTCATTTTATTCTCTATCATTAAAGTCTTTTATGGTTTGTTTCCCTCTCTTTTTTCCCCTCCCATATCTGCATCTGCATTGTTTCTTAAATTCCACCTATGAGTGAAATCATATAGTATTTACCTTTCTTTGATTTATTTTGCTTAGCATAATATATTCTAGCTCCATCCACGTTGTTGCAAATGGCAAGATTTCATTCTTATTTTATCGCTGAGTAATATTCTATTGTGTATATATATATATATATATACACACCATATTTATCCTTTTATCTTTACCCTTTCATTAGTTGATGGACATTCCGGCTCTTTCCATAGTTTGGCCATTGTTGATAAACATCAGGTGCATGTACCCCTTCAAATCTGAATTTTTGTGCCTTTTGGATAAATATCTACAGTGCAATTGCTGGATCAGAGGGTAGTTCTGTTTTTAACCTTTTGAGGAACCTCCAAACTGTTCTCCAGAGTGGCTGCACCAGTTTGCATTCCCACCAACAGTGCAAGAAGGGTCCCCTTTCTCCACATCCTTGCCAACACCAGTTGTTTCTTGTGCTGTTGATTTTAGATGTTCTGACAGGTGTGAGGTAGTATCTGAGGTTTTGATTTGTTCTACATGCATCCTTTTTCATCCTCAAAAGAACCGTATGGGGTAAGTAATGCTATCTACTCACGTTGACAAAGGAGGAACTGAGGAACAGAGAAGTTACACTACTGGTTGCCAGAACAGGGGTCTTACTGACTGCAAAGCCCATACTTAGGAACTCTCTACTATCCTGCCTTCTCAAACTTTCCTTTCGCCCACTGAGTCTGGCACTGTGTTCTAACCCTGACCCACCTTTACAGCCTATTGTCCTCTACCCACCTAGACTTCCTGCTGCTGGCTCTCCTCCTGTTTTCTGAACACCTCTAGGTTGATTCTCCTGACTTTTCACTCAACGCTCATTCCGTCCTCTCTGGCTGGTTGGGATACAGAGACGAGTAAGATAAGATCCCTGCTGCTGAGTATCTCGCAGCATAGCGACAAGGTCGGTACATGAACAAATTGTTCAGATGCAAGGCAGGGTAGAACCTGATGCTTTATCAGAGGAGGCATGGAAAGTAACTCGTACTTACTGAGAGTCATCGGATGTGATGGAGAAATGACAGCTTGGATCCAGTCGCAGCACTAGGTGGTGAAAATGAAGGGATTAATAAAATACGGTCCTGCCCTTAAGCAGCCCCACAATTAGTAAAGCCTGGGATACTGGTATGTGGCCTGTGCACATGGTGATCATGTCCCTGAGTGGAAGTCGGGTTCTTCTCCTCCACCACTTTTGCTGCCCTCAGGTCCCCTCCATATTGGGCTATCCCTGCGTCCACATTATGGATTAGGGATATAATCTTAATGACTCACCTCCACCTGCCCCGCATACTCATATTAGGAGGACTCCTCAGTGATTGTCTCTCTTCAGTGGTTTTCAGACTACCCGATAGGGCCCTTCGAGGTTCCCAGGGGCTCCAACAGGGGCAGGTGGAGGTGAGTCAGTGGGGCAAAGAGAAATTCAGCAGGAGAGATTAAGCTGCATCCCTTTTAATTTCAACGAGGACAGCTCTTCATTTATTTGTGTTCATTTTCACATAAGATCTCACTTAAAGATCTTACCTTCCAGGGTTAGGAAGCCGGAAGAGATTTGGGCGGGGGCACTGATTTTATCTCTATACAGAAGAAATTGGGAAGAAAGGGGCTCTTCAAGAGATCAGAGTCAGAGAGAGCTAAGACAAGAGCCTGGGCTTTCAACTTGGGCCACGGCACTTCCAATTGGGCCACACAGCCTCACTGTGCACAGGGATACGTCGGCAGGGGGCCCCTAGCTTCTCCCTAAAGTGACTAGAGACAGTTCCTGTGATGGGTTCCCTTTGGGGATGGAATGGAGGAGCGTGGAAGAACTTTGTGGCTACTGCTTAGCACCTCTCCCTGCCTGCAGGTCAAGGTGGTGTTATGTTCTCATGTAGAACATGAGAGTGCGCTAGAAAAGAATCCAGGAATGGGAAGGTGGCAGGAATATGTGTGTTTTGAAAGAGAAATTGTCCCAGGAAAAACAGAAGTAAGCAGCTTTTCCCTGGGCACCAGGAACTCAAGTAACTTTTAGGATAATTCTGTGTACTTCATTTGTTTGCCGACTGCCCACGGGAGAAATAAAAGTAAATCAGCCATTGGCCATGCCATAAAGAAGCCTACAGTCCAGTGGGGAAGTTAAGGCATTTGCATTTGTCTATATAACAGGAAGGTGAAAGAAACAATGCCGTAAGAGATAGGAGAACGGGTGCTTGTGAGCTAGACATTTACAAAGGGGAAATCATCGGCACTTCCTGGTGCCAGGTTGCTTTGACCTGGCACCCGAAGCCCAGTAAGCCATCACAAGATGGGAAAGGGCACTCCATACAGAGGACACAGCAGGAAACAAGGCACAGAGGCAGGTCCTCACTACATCTGTATGGGGAGTGCAAATACTTTAGTCTGTCTTGCTTGTACACTCTGAAAGGTTGTTTTGAACCCTATCCCATTCTTTTCAGAACTTCAGGGGATGTCCTCAGGTGGCCCTATTTCTTGGAATGCTAAGTGGGCCATAGCTGACATGGTAGCTTTCGGAGGATTTAGTTTTGGTTTGTTATGAGAAGAAACCGGGATCAGGAAAAGACAGTCGAATTCCATCTTCTCATCAGTAATAGCTTATCTTTTCTTCTGTTCCTTCCCAGAGGGAGAATGTGAGAGCTGATAAGCTGTGGGGCCCAGCAATGAGTCTGGAAAGGTGGTAGGCGAATGGAATTCCCTAAGAACTCTGTCCCCACGTCTAATTCATCAAGCAGCTTGGAGACCAGCCTGAAATCACCAGGAGTTACTAGCCTTCTTCAGCCAGTTTGAGAACTGTGTTTATTGTTCCTTTGGCACTTCCCCAAGCAGCCACCTGACATAACTCACAGAGGGGAGAGGGGATGGAGCATGGCAAATGAAGGGCACCTTCCTCTCCCCTAGAGAGAGGGTAAAAACGTGCCAAAGGTGGGGAGTATGACCAGGTGGACAAGGGTCTTCATTCAGAGAGCCTCAAGCTAGAGACATAGCTAAGTGGACATCTTTTGGGGCCAATTTTGATAATTTATCTTTTCCTTTAAAAAAAATCCAAATTAGCATGGAGTTATACATGATCTTAACGTTCAAAACCAAAAATCCCCTCTCTGTACTTTTAAAAAGTTCTCACATGCATTCTTCATTGAACCTGCTATAGAGTAATATTCATTCTCATGGTCAAAACACCTTAATATATTATAAAGTACAAAAAAGGTAGAAATAAGGTATGAATCAATGTCATAAATATATATATACATAAGGTTAAGGAACAGGAAAAAAGAATGAAGATACATACACCTTTATGCTTATCTGTCTTCTCCAAATTTTCTGCAATGAGCATATCTTTGTATTCAGCCAAGTTTTACTTTTGTAAAACCAAGGGATTCCTTCCCTTATTCTTCCCTAGAAATAAAGGGGGAACATTCATTCATAGGATATGGTTTCACATCCCTTCACCTTTATTTCTCAAGATACACCAGCATGTTTAATACATAGAAGCAGGTCCTACCTCAAGATGTGGTCTGGCTATCACAGAGCAGACAAGAGAGTGGCAACAACCTCTCTAACTACTTCCACCATGAATATGGCAATATGACTCAAGTTTACGTTGATGTTTTATTAACTTGTCTCATGGTTAGACTATTTGTGTTGTACTTCTAGCAAACTAAGGGCCTTCATTTTCCTTATGTGTATCAAGACCGGTGAATGCTTCAAGCATTCTGTGGTCAAAGAAGGTGCTGATATGGTCCTGGAGACTGGGCTCAAAGGAGCTAGAGTATAAACCAGACAGAACCAAAGCAGGGGATATGGGATCATAGTAGCAGAGGGGAGCTCACGGTCGGAGCCAAAGGGCAAGCGTTCAGCTAATGTCAAGAAATGGAGGAAGAGGGGCACCTAGAAGGCTCAGTTGGTTAAGTGTCTACCTTTAGCTCCAGTCATGATCTCAATGTCCAGGGACTGAGCCCCATGTTGGGCTCCCTGCTCAGCAGGGAGCCTGCTTCTCCCTCTCCCTCTGCTTCTCCCCCTGCTCAAGCTCTCTCTCCATCTTTCTCTCTAGATCATTGTCTCTCAAATAAAGAGATAAAAAAAATCTAAAAAAAAAAAAAAAAAAAGGAGCAAGGCATCAGGAGCCTTGGTAACAGCCTGGGTCAAAAAAATGAATTAGCTGTGACCTTGGGAAATAGGACTCTGGACTTGTGCTCTTAGGAGATGTCAGGTACTGAGTTTTCCAGGATATTCACCGTGCAGCTTGGGAATGGTTTGGTCGATTTAAAGGAATTTAGTTGGGTAGAATATGTGATTAATATGCTGAAACCATGTACATGCCTTGATGCTTATCTCTATTAAATTCAGTCTTGCTATATTTGGTCCATTTTTATAGCTCAATCATAAATTTGTGGGACCTGATTCTGTCACCCATGTGTTAGTTCTTATTTCTCTGTCTGTGATCCACAGATCTGATCATTATGTTCTAGGTAATCATACCAAATACATTGAAATCCATCACCAAAGACCCCTGCTGCATCCTCTGGGGATTGCCATTCAATCATAGGCCAACTTCCTACCACTTCCCTTCTTGTCTCTTAGGATAACCTGAGAGACCCCATGAAATCTTTTATTGAAGAACATTTCCCCAGATCCATCAGTTTGATGACCCTCACCAAAAAAGACATGAGATGAATTTGACAAGACTTGTTCTAGTGAGCAGATTATATCTTGTCTTAGCATTTTCCCCTCCAGGCTAAGCAAGCCCAAGGGCTCTAATCTTTTCCTGATACCAAAAAGGAGAATAATAAATTACAACAAATAGAGTGACAATAAGCTAGATTCATCTTCAGTTGATGTACAAATTTCCATTCCCAAATATATTCATTCCTAAATATTTTTATTGTTGTCTAGAGTCACTTTGCCTGAAGATTCCAGCTATCTGGATATCCAGACACATACCCACAAAGTAACCTTATCTTGGTACCAGATCTGGTCTGGAGACCAGTAATTAGCTTTGTTGGTCGAGAAACTCTTTGATAGGTCCTCAAGAATTGAACAGATCCAGGAAACCCGACCCATGACAAACATACATTCATTCCACAAATTCATTTATTCATTTGAAAAAAATGCTTCTTTGTATCTACTTGGTGATTGGCACACTGGTTCTGAATGCTGGGATATAGCTGCAAAGAAGATAAAGTCTTTGTCTTCATAGGGATACATCAGTGGGAAGAGGCAGATAATAAATAGGTACGCAAATAAGTAAAAAATGGAATTTTAAATAGCTGTAAATGTCATGAAAAAAATAATGCAGGATGGGGGATAAAGAATGATGACCATGTGGCTGATGGACAACTAATCATGTTAATATATTCACGTGTAATATGGATTTCCTTTCTTGTGGCCAGTGGTTGTGTCCTCACTCGTGGGCTTTAGTTTTTTCTTACAGAGGGCAGGAAAGCTAATTGGAATCCATGGTAATTTGGAAATCAAGGAAAGCCAGAAGGATGGGAGGAGAGCCAAAAGGATGGTAGCTTGTCCTGTTGTGTTGAAACCTCTGGTAGACCCAGTGGAATGGTAGGAAATGACATATGGAAGGAAGAACATTACATAACTTCAGTAGTTCAGCAAGAAAAAAAAAAAGGTAAACCTAAGCTCAAATGACATGTTACAGACATGGTCTGATGTAGCCTCTCCCTCCACTTCACCTCCTAATTCCAAGCTAAAAGTGATGAAGACAACAAATGTGCAGTTCTGGGTTCTTCTGACTTGATAACACCCTCACTCTGTGTAGGCTGTTGGAGCCTACCCCATCTTTGGTATGTCACTTGAAAAGAAAAGGAAGGGATTGGAGACCTGTTCATTCATGCCAACATGTATTTTTCATCTCATTTAGAGCCTGCATTGTGCTTTTTGACTAATATAGCAAGTAAAAAACAAAGAAACTTCAGCTGAGCCTGATCTATCAATTTCCATCTTGCGGCCTTCACCAGCCTCAAAGAAGTCTGGGCTAGGGGAGAATGAAAAATAATAAGCTACAATTTTTAAGCATTTTCTCTGTGCTGGCACTATCCTACATGCTATATGGAGACTCGTCTCTTTTAATACAACAAGATGATCAGTGGTGTACTAGTTAAGATGGCTAACTGCTATATCAAATATGTCTCCAAGGGAATAATGGTTTATCCGATAGAATTTAAATTTTTATCATACATATAATCTAAGTGGTTTCACGTTGGTAGAGGACCTCTGCTCCACACGTTCACTCAGGTATCCAGGATGTTAGAGGCTCTACCACATCTAATCAGTGGAAAAGTAAAGAGGATGGAAGTTTGAATATAGGAAGTTTTTAACGGGTCAGGCCTGGAGGAGTTGCAGACTCTTCCTGCTCATATACTACTGGCTAGAAGTTAGTCACATGGCCACCCCTCAAAGTTCAGGAGAGGTTGGGAAATGTAGTCTCACCATATTCCCAGGAAGAAAAAGCAACAAGGAACTGTTAATATTATTTTGATTTTACATATGAAGAAACCAAGGCTCAGAAAATTTAAGTATCTTGTTCCAGACAGCAATTAAGAAAGTAAATAAGCAAGTACGAAAGTAAGCTATGGTCCTGGTGTTCCAAATAGGATATTCCAAATCTAGAGACATTCTTAATAAATGTGATGTGTGGCTCCTTGAAGGACATGCAGACCATGTTACCACATCTTCCAGATGGATAGCCTCTCTCCCCTGGGTAGGACTGAGTGCACGATGCCAAGGTTTGCCTCTCTGATTCCCATTTACCCACATTTCCTTGGCTGACCAACCCCCTTCTATGGCTATAGTCTTCCTTTGCATGTGTTAATATCTATTAGTCTGGGATCAACTTAGCTTTTCCCTCCATCCAGGAAAATTTTCCAATTATTTCTGCATTGATTTTGCTGACAAACTCAGAATTCTCAGGTGTACTTCATTGTTTCTTCCACTTAGATGATGCTACCTTTATTTTTTAAAAATATTTATTTATTTATTTGTCAGAGAGAGAGAGAGAGGGAGGGAGGGAGAGAGAGAGGGAGAGAACAAGCAGGGAAGCAGCAGGCAGAGGGAGGAGGAGAAGCAGGTTCCCTGCTGAGCAGAGAGCCCAATGTGGGTCAATCCCAGAACCCTAGGATCATGGCCTGAGGCAAAGACAGCAGCTTAACCGAATGAGCCACCAGGCATCCCCAGATGATTCTGCCTTTAGTCAATAAAGTCACTGCAGAGAATTAGGCTATTTCTAGGCATCATTTTTACACCTACGCATTCAAGACAGCCATGCCAGCTTTCTCCTTTGTTGTTGCTACCATAGGATGTCCTATTCACAGCTGTTACTCCTCTGAGGTCCCTGAATAACCTGGTTCTGCTTGACTATCTTTAGTCCGTTTTACTGACCTCAGGAGCACCCTGTCTCATCACAGGGGTAGGTAAGGCAGTGACAGTGCAGAGGATCAAAATTTCACAAAGGCTTATGATGATTTAGGCCCGGCCCTGCCTGCATCGCAACATCTTTCGCAATTCCTTCCCCGTTCTGAACACACACTCACTCCCACCATAAAACCTATCTCCCATAATATATACAAGGAGTGTTTTCAAGATAGGAGGAATAGCCTGACTTTTGATACCAATTCAGAGGTGTTTATCATCAGGAAACCAGATGATCTAGCTTTCCCATCTCTGGGAATGATGCTCAGAAACACAAATGTCTTGGGGCACCTGAGTGGCACAGTTGGTTAAGCTCACGACTCTTTATTTAGGCTCTGGTTGTGATCTCGGGGTCATGAGATCAAGCCCTGTTTTGGGCTCCATGCTCAGCGGGGAGTCTGCTTGAGATTCTCTCTCCCTTTTCACCTGCCCCCTCCCATTTGTGTGCTCTCTTTGTCTCTCTCTAAAAGAAATAAATAAATCTTAAAAAAAAAAACTACAAATGTTTTTAACCATGTAACTATGCATAAGGTAAAATTACAGCTCTGACGATCTATATTTTGATCAGAAAATCCTTTAAGAAGAAAGGGAATGCTGGTTGTTCCTGCAATGCAGCATTTTAGGGAAGAAAAAAGCACTATCCTGAAGGGAAAGTGTAAAGAAATTAACTGGATAACTTTCCCCTTTAAGCTAGAGACCCATTACAGTTTACCCCAATTCTGTTTAAGTACTCCCATTTTCAAAGCTCTGTAAATAGCAAATACATTGTGTAGGATGGGAAGTGTAAAAGTGATGTTGTCACTCTTTTCTAAAATTGTGAATAGGTTCCTTACTATTCGGTAGGAGGGAGAATATGCAAAACATATCAAATGTATCCTTTATTTATTATTCTGACCATGAACTTCATTGTTCATTGCCTATAAAGTTTTTTAACATGAATATTCAACTCTGTAGATTGAATATAATATAATCAGTATGACTGACCAATTTGGGCTTCTGAAATTCCATTTTCATAATGACTTTTTACCCCTTTACAGAAAAAAATGGTGAGAAGTGGAATGGACAGTAGGTTTGTGTGACATGGGGATTAAAACATTTGAGAAAGTAGGGGGGAAATACCTCAGTGAAAAGGAAGTTCATCCCCAGGTGGAGAGACAAGAAGGTTCTGAGATGCTGGGTAGCCACTGGTGGGAATGAATGCTTTTAAGCGTGAGCCTCAAGGTGCCACTCCAGATGTTTCTCTTCGTCTGAGGAGGTTATCAGAAGTTTTTTGGAAAAGGAGATAATTAGAACATTGGATTATATGCTCTATGAAGTCAGGAGCATCATTGTCTTGTTCTCCACTGTGCCCCCAGTTTCAAGCCCAATGCCAGGCATGTGGTAGCCACTAATCAAATATTTGTTGAATACATGTTGAGTGAGTGAATGAATGAATGAAAATGACAAGAGCCAGGTTAATCTTCGGGGTTGCTTGTAAAGAAGTCATAATATTCCTGGGGAGAATTCTCATATTCTCCTATGTCCTTGGGAAGGCCAACCTAGGGTAATGACAGCCCTGAAGTTAAGAATGCAGCAGAGGTGGCCTGCTGCCATCAGAAGAGGTCTGATGGTTGAAGCCACCGTATGGTAAACTGAGTCACAGCATAACAGAATGACAAGACAGCATTAAGAAGCAAATGAGTAAACCCCATCCCTCACAGGACGTTTGAGGGGAAGGCAAGAACCAGAGAATTTAGAGAGCAATGATTCTACTGGGGATGTGATATCAAATCACCATGAATTATTGCTTCTATCCATAACAGTGACGATACGTCTCTCATCTTATCTCCTCCCTGGTTTCTGCTTTGCTCCCTCGAGACTAATGTGAAAAATGAAGGTAAGTTTATATTTTTTTTTAAAAAATATTTCTCTCTGAAACTTAAGCCTAATTCTGCTTTGTGGAATAAGAACCTTACATAAATCTAGTTTCTTTCCTACACATTAGTCCTTTAAACAGAGTATGTATGACAGGAAAAATTCCACTTTCCTTTTATGTCAGAAAGATCCAGAGATTATTTCTCCCTATTTATATTGTGGTTGTGGGAGAATTTTGTTCAAGTTACACCTTATAGTCTCTTTCTACCTTCTTGAGGCTCAGAGGAGAATTTAATTAAGACACCTCAAATTGATTAATGAACAGATGTGGGAACTCATTCTCCTCAGTTCACTTCTCTGACAATCCCAAAGTCATTTCAGGTTGGAGGCACACTAATCTGGCTTTGTTGTTGTTGTTGTTGTTGTTGTTACAAGGTTAGAATGTGTTCACTGTCCAATATGTAGGGCCCATGTGGAGAGAATTTCTTTCTTCGTCATTCAAATACACATTGTCGAATTTATAAAATTAAAACTATGTGGAAACCAATAACTTTCTGAATGCTTAAATCTGGTTCTGATCCCATCAATAGTTTCCTCTGGGTAAGACTACCTTTATTTCTACCCTTTGTTCCTGGGGGTACTTCTGATGTAGGAGAGCAAAGATCTGGAAGGAATCTGCCCTGGCTGATCTCCATCACGTCAGCTCACTTAAAAGTGCACTCGTTGGTAATTAATGGATGTGTATATGTCTGCTGCAGTCTCTTTCCCCACCCTTCAGCTCAGGAAACTGTAGAAGGGCTGGCTTCCTTCTTGTTGGCTCTGAGCAGAGAGGAAGTGGGTGTGCATGGGATGACTTCTGTTAGATAACTGGAGATTGGAAACTCACACATTACAGATTAAAACTTAGAAATATTAAGTAAGGTTTGTTTCCCTCCTTCCCACCAAGATCCTATCGCCATCGACTTAGGATTAAGTGCTTCAGAGAACACCATTAGAAGGGAGACTTAGAAAGAATAGAGGCAAATTCTTTCTTTGCTTGTTTAAAAAAAAAAAAAATGTTCCAAAAAGACTCTTGAAACTCAGAGCAGAGGCACTATTCTTAAAATCTAAGGCCTTTTATTTTTGCAGGGAAGGCACGAGATGAGGTGATGTTCTGTTTTTAAAGGCTAAAACTCCGGGACGCCTGAGTGGCTCAGTTGATTAGGCGGCTACCTTCAGCTCAGGTCATGATCCCAGGTCCTGGGCTGGAGTCCAGCATTGGGCTCCCTGCTCAGTGGGGATCCTGCTTCTCCCCCTGCCTGCTGCTCCCTCTGCTTATGCTCTCTGTGTCAAATACATAAATAAAAATCTTAAAAAAAAAAAAGGCTAAAACTCTGAAGGAAGCCGGATAAAGAGTTAATTCCCTCTACAACTTTCTGTAGAAAAAGGTGACAGGCCTAGGTGAAGAGGAGCTTCAGGTAAGGATAAAGGAGCCTAGCTGACAGTCGGTCTCAGAGACGGGTGTGTCCCTTTCCCTCTGCCCCTGAATCAGCCTGGAACTGACCCATGAGAGCAGAACAGAGCTCAGGGGCCACATCCAGGAAGAGGAGATCTGTATTTTGCTCCCTAGATAAAGCCCGAGTGGGGACCAGTGCTTCAGAGAAGTCTTTTATACCCATTTTGGAGAGTAGTTTACAAATGGGGATGGGGCAGGTGTCAGTGGAGGGGCTGGAGAGAGCACTCCCTGCCCCCTACACGCAAGAGGCCCTCAGGACAGTAGCCCAAAGTTCCACATGCCCCTTAAAGGGACACAGCGGGGCTGACAGAGGATGGCTTACAGGGGGATGGATCCTGGCCATCAGAGTGAGGATGATGACCTCTGTGGGTCTGTCCTCTGGAGACAAAGCACAATGGAGCATATACACTGGTGGATACAGAAGGACCCCAAGGTAGTGACCAGTTATACGTGGTGCATGACACCCTAACAAATTCCATCAGACATGGGAGGCAAGCTGCAGACCAGACACCGCACCCCCCCGAAGTTCCCCTCAAAGTTGGACGCCACGTTGGGGGCGGGATGAGCAGAACGCGGATGAAATCTTAGCCTGACATACCTGGAAAGAAGATCACTTAACTAATTGACTGATTTATCTGATTTAATAGCTTATTTGTTCTACACCAGACAGAACGAAGACTCTGGCTAGATATTAAACAAGTCACAGAAAAATTTTACAGTGTTATATTCTCTGTGTCCATTGAGTTTTATGGTCTGACGATTAACATTCACTATTTAAATGAGGGCTCTTGGGGGGCAAAAGGCCTGCTCAGAAACTGATTTCTCTTAATCTCCTTTATAGGTTTTTTAATAGGGGCATGATTTGCACTTTCCTAATTTGCTTGACCCCCTTAATGACTTATTTTTTTTTCTTGTTTATAGTAACTGTCATGTTGAACATCAGCATTTGAATGATGTAACAGAAAATGACCTGATTCTGCTCTAAGGGCTGCTCCTGCAAACCCATATGAAGGGTGAATTCTTTCCTCGTCTCTTAGATACAATCCAGGATGGGACTTATGATATTTCCGACTTCTCTGAGATAATTAAAAAGTCTTTGGTTACTTTAGTCCTCAGAACAAGCAAATATTCAAAAAATAATTTGATGTAATTAAATCAATTTGAGAAAAATCAAGGTAGATCTTTACTTTATAGTTCCCAGAAGATGAATTTTATATAGATAAAATATTTTTTCAAAAAATTTAAACACCAGAATAAAGCATTGGCAGATAGTAAACTAATTAGGAATAGACGAGGACTGCAAGCATAAAATAACAGGAGAGGTCATTGAAAAAGATGGTTATATCCAGCTACCAAAAAATGTAAGTCATTTGTCACCAACACCAAAACCAAAATATAACGGTGTCTGACAAACTGGAAAACCCATTTACAAACAAACAGAATGAAGGACGAATAGCCTTAAATTAAAAAGGAAAAAAAATTCTAATTATATGGACACTAACACTGGTATAAAAATGTGCAAAGGACCCACATAAATTGGCATGATTGAAATGAGTGATGCTTAAGGCTGATAAGGGTGGGGTAAAATCTTGGCCCATGTCCCCTTTCATGGAGTCACCCAGTAACTAATATCGTGGGGGGACATTTCACAAGAAGCATCCCGTGAGCTTTAAAATGAGCACTTCTTTGACTACAAAAATTCCATTTCTAAGAATCTAAAGAGATAAAGGATTCCAAATTTATATTTAAACCTGGTTACTGTTCATACATGACTTAGGATTGGTGACCCACTGGAAATAGTACTTATAAGCAGGGATAAGTTCTCTTCAATGAATGATGATTTATGTCTAATCTATGATGGGTAGTATGTAGCCATGTTAAAAACTACTCTTTTAAAATAGCATTCTGTGGCAGGAGCAATAACATTGGTATAAGATTAGGTGGAAAAGAGCAGGATACAAATTTCTGCACAATGTGTGATACCAATTTTACTACATACATGTGTGTTTATAGGTTTGTGGGTATCGTCATAGAAAGATTCTAGAAGAAAACACACGGAACGTACACAATGTCCATGTATATTTTAAGTGAGGAAAAGGAAATCTACCTATCAAGAATTAATCTTTTTCCTCCTTATCTTTCTAATTTTATGATTTTGTAATCTGATGAAAACATTATAAACTGGCACATGAAGCAAACCCATAATCTTATTTTTGGCATTTATGATTTTTTCCTTTGAATCCTATCAAAGAAAGAAATGCAGGACTTTCAGATGGCAACTTGCCAACATCACAGATCGGGATTTTAATGAATTCCCTCCTTCTGAGGCCTAATTTCAGCCCAATTTAAAGTAAACAAAACAAACATACTACTCCATAAAGGGGAATGAGCACTTCTTTGTTGTGCAGGCTTTGAATTTGGATCTCTTTATAAAATGAAAAATAGAGCAAAAAATTAGCTTAATAAGCTAGACTTAATAAGCTCAGGCTTTTCTCATTAAAGGTTTAATAACATAGAATGTCATTAGAAAATGTAGGTTTGTCAGTGATTCAGTTTTCTTCTGCCTGAATGTTGACCAGTGAATATTCGAGATGCAGGGGCAGCATGTTTGGGAAATAATCTGTGGTTCATCAGTGACCTCAAGCCTTTTCATCTCACATCTTTCTTCCCTAGTAAACCCATATGCACACCTCCCCCACACGCGTACATCCCCCCCCCCTTTTTTTTGTGACCCTACCCACCACCGGCGAGCAGTCTAGACTTCACATTCATCCTGCCTCTTGATGATGCTCTGAATCCCACAGAATGAAGAGCCTATGACTGACACCAAGATGAGAATCCTCTCTGAAGAGGCGAACGAATGGCGGGATGGATAGTGATGTTCTCAGCAAGCCGAAACTGTCTTTCAGCTCATGACATGACCTCCAGGACGACACAGATATAATGTGCTTCGTCTGTCTTAGTCCATTTGAGCTGCTATAGCCAAAAAATGCCATAAGCTAGGTGGCTTATAAGTAACAAACATTTATTTTTCACAGTTCTGGAGGTTGGGAAGTCTAAGGTCATGGCAATGGCCAATCCAGTGTCTGGTGAGGACTTAGTGTCTTCGCAGGGTGGAAGTGGTGAGGGAGTTCTCTGGGATCTGTTTTATAAGCATACTAATCCCATTCATGGGGGCCCCACTCTCGTGACCTAAGCACCTCCCAAAGGCCTATCTCCTAATTACCATCACATGGAGGGGTAAGATTTTGGCATAGGACTTGGGGGTGGGGAACACAAATATTCAGTCTATAGCACTGTCCAAAGCATCAGCAGCAGATGGGAAAGATCATAGACCAGTTGATCACAGATCCCAGGCTGCTCACTTTTTACTAAGAACAATGGACCACTATATTTAAAAATAATTGGCCCTGATGAGTAAGATGTGTGCTCGCCATATTTGTCTCACTGAGCTTTCACCTCACCCTGTGAGGTTAAGTGTTTTTGTCCCAAATGGGCAGATGAGCAAAGGGAGGCCCAGAGAAGCTTACTCGCCTGCCCACCTCGATTGTTTGGGTCTTTTACTCCCCAGCTCAGGCCCTTCTTCCACCACTGCTCCTCTCTCAGCTAAGAGGACAACCCTGGATGTGCCTCAGCTGGGTCTGTGCCATCCCCTAAGGAGCTTCCAGTGTGGCCCTTACTGAGAAGACCCTAACCTCTCCAGCCCTCTTCTCAACCCAGACAAACTGTTAGAAAGAACTTCGTTTCTAGGGCATTTGTTCTTTGGTGTATCATTGGATCTCCTCACATAGTCACTGTCTGTTGAGAGCTGAAAATAAATAGGATTATTTTCCTTCAAAGCCTTTAGCCTTCTCTTCCTTCCTGATAGCTCTTCATCCCTCCCCTTTAAAATATCTACTTACTTATTTGAGAAAGAGTTAGAGAGAGGGCCTGCATGAGCAAGGGGAGGGGAAGAGGGAGAGAGAATCAATCCCAAGCAGACCCGCAGCTGAGCTGCGGCTTCAAACTGAAGGCTTGATCCCACAACCTTGAGATTATGACCTGAGCCTAAATCAAGAGTTGGACCCTTAACTGACTGAGCTACCCAGGCGCCCTCTTCCTTTTTATAATATGACTTAAAATCGGTAACTTATAAAAATTAAAACACATTTATACAGATATCCTACCTCTCTCAGTCCTATTTTGTTTTTCAGGCTCATGTAATTAATTGTGGAGGAACAAGCTCTATCTACTCCAAAAAATTTGTAGATCATAAAACACCATGAATATCTCCTTCCCCCTTCCATCCCTTTCAATTCCTTTTCTTCCTCTTTCCCTCACTCTCTTCCCCCCTTTTTCTTTCCCTTCCTCCCCCTCTTCCCTCCTTCCTTCCTTTCACCAAGAAGGTGACTATAGAGTCTTATTTTCCAAGAACAGTCTTGATTTCCACATAGTTACCAGTGTAACTATGACTATCATCTACTTTCACTTTCAGAGATGTCTTGGTGTGAGTGATAAATTGTATGATCTCTCAATCCAGTCAACAAGCATTTATTGAGCATCTAATATACAAGCTACTACACATAGGACACTGTGCTGGGTGCTGAAGAAATAAAGAGGCAGTTCTCAGGCTGCTGTTAAGTCAACCAACATTGAGTGTTTCTTACCTGTGACCCTGCTAAGTGCTATGAAGAATGAAGATATACCCGGAGAATTGCCATGGGTGTCCAGAGGCAGACACTACTGGTTTCTAAGCCCAGCAATGGTTTAAAACTTTGGCCAAGTTGGCCTCAAAGAGTCTTGGTTTCTTTATCAAAAGAGAATACTCATGGGGCTGTGGAGAAGATTAAAACAAATAATGCTAATAAAGCATCTAGCACACAGCCTGATACTTCGAGACTTAAAAATGGTAGATATTATCAATATTTTATTTTTATTACTATCATTACTATTTTATTGTTTTTGTAATTACAAAAGAATTGCATGTTTATTATAAGCAAAGTCAATAAATAACACAAGAAATATGGAGTGAAAAGCAGAAGTTACCCTCACATTGCTCCCCAATTCCACTGAAAAGTTGATTGAGGTTCAGTGTGTGGGTATCCTTCTACATCTTGTTCCATCGTGAACAAACTACATACACCTATCTGCGTGAAGCAGAGGGGCACGTGTGGTATAAATGTGACAGGATGTTAAATGGGATTTGGATTTGCAGTTAATGCACTAAAGATGAAGACAATAGGTATACATAATCCATATTCTAAAGAGATGCACAATACCCACTCACACAAGATTCACTGAAACAAAGCAAAATGAGACAAGTGACATCACCATTAAGCTTACGTAAAAGCAGCTAGAAGTTAATTTGAAAGTAATTTATAAGAGGAGAGAGAGAGAGAGAGAAGTCTTTGGCTTTTCTCCTCTATTTCAGGACCAGTAAGGCGATCCCCTACCTGAATGGCTCATGCAGGTGAGAAAGCAAACAGGTTTGACTCCCAGGCTGAATGCTTTTGAGCTGGATACCTGGTAAGGACATTGACATGAAGCAAGGCTGGAGGGTTCCAAGGAGAGCCTGCAGCGGGTCTGCAGGAGTTTGGGATGTGTATGCACACAGTGACTGGTGACTACTTTCCTCCGGGAGGAGTCTGAGGAGGGCGGGAGGCTGTCTGTGGCTGTCTGGGATGGCACCAACTGAAGAGAGTCAGCAGTCTGGCGAGTTGTACATGGTGGGAAAAGTAAGTGTGAGCTTCACAAATGGAGAGTCACTAGACTGGAGGCTTCTCCAAAGGGTGGTCTGTTAGGGTGCAGAGACCCCAAAAGTAAGAGGTTGTGGGTACAAGGCTAAAGGACAGGTGGAGAGTGACTCCTTTGGGTTATGTTGAAGGTTCGCATCAGTGTTTCTGAAGAACTCCCAGACACACCTCCATAAGAGAACTCCATGAGAGAGCCTGCCTTGACAGAGGTCACTGACATAGGATTATCACAGCAGTGGCCACACAGGACATTTGGCTCTTTCCTTTCAAACCGCCTTTTCCATGCCATCAGTAAGGGTGGAGAAAAGGAAGAAAGAGTACAAGAGCAGACATTCCCTCCTCCTCTGTCCCATTACTGGTCTCCAAACTATGGTTAGAATGTGCTGGTACAGGGCAGAAGTTTTAAATTAGATGTGACATTGAAGGTTTGGTTCAAATTTTCTAATACCTTTAAGGGATCAGAAAAGAGGCTACGGGGCTGCCTCTTGTAATTATCCATATGACAGGGAAGGGGGATCATGGAAACAAAGGTACAGCTATTTTCTGCTGGTTACTGAGTTCAACCCACATAATAAGCCAGTCACACATGTGTGCACCATTACATCTGCATGACATATATGTAATAATCACAGCAGTAGAGTTTTTAAAAAAGACATCGAACTCTAAAATTTTTAGAACTTGCTTTCCTCACTAATCAATATATAGCCTATTATAGTAAGTCTAGAATGGCTTTGTACTCTTAAATAGATTTATAGTATGCTATTTAATGTATGCACAAAAATGTAATTAACCATTCCTTTACATGGGGGACATTGAGATAGTTTCCAATTTTATACCACTAGAAATAATGCTTCGGTATATTTCTTTTTATCCAAGTGCCAATATTTCTGTGGAGGAGATTCCTAGAAGCGAAATGATACGCGTATTTTAAAGTTTGGTAAATACTGCCAAATTGCCTTCCATAAAATTTGCATCAATTTATCTTCCTACCAAGAGTACATAAGAGCTCCTATCTCCTCACACCCTTGCCAAGAATGTATATAAATATTTGCTAATTTGAAAAACTAAAAAATCTTATTACTATTTGGTTTTTAGATTTTTTTTAATGTAGTGAGGTTGGGCATCTTCAAATAGGTTTTTAAATTTTTGTTTTTATGTAAATTGTCTATTCACCTTACCCACTTTTCTATTGGATACTTTATCTTTTTATTGACAATGTTAGAATTTTTTCTCCATCTCTCTGTCTGTCTCTCTCTATGTACACATATACTTGCAGGCTGAAGAAATATATATAACAGATATATTTGTCTCTCTCTGAATCTCTCCATGAGAGATGTGTCTATACACATAAACATCTGTCATTAATATCTTTCCCAGTTTATTGCTTACCTGTTTATCCCTTAACACTGCTTATGGTATCTTTTGCCCTACAAAAGTTTTATTTAATGTAGACTATCTTTAATTCATTATTACTTTGTGTGTTAACCTAGGGAGGATTTCTTTAATCTTCTTCAATATTATGACTGCTTGAATCTTTAGATATTTAATTCATCTAGCATTAATTTTATATGAGGTCAAATGCCTCCTTTATATATAATACATAATAAATATATAGTATAACCAACAATTTTATTTTTTTCCTTTATATGAATCTATTTGTCTTTTCTTATCTCAGCATCATACAGTTTTATTACTAAAACTTTATAGTATAAAGACAAATTTTACCTAATTAAAAAAAAAAGTTTCTTGGCTATTTTCTTGCACTTATTCTCCCAGATTAAGTTTAAGATTTGTCAGTGAAACTCCACCCTTCCATACAAATACTAAAGCATGATTCTACTTCTGGCCATAATATACTAACTTATTTCAAACAAATCCTTTCATTCGGAATAACTAGAAAGGGTGGACAAAATAAATTTTTTAAATCTCTTTGAAAGTACTGGAAAACCACCAAAATGTCAAGATACATAAATGTAGATGTAAATATAAATAGACACATTTTGGAAAACTATATATATGTGTATATGTGTTTATGTGTGTGTGTGCATGTTTGTGTGTGTGTGTGTGTTACCTTTTTGAAGGTATTGGGTACTTAAGAGGGCAAAAACTCGGAGAAAGGGGAATCCATAGAGTTGAGTCCACCTGGTGTCAACTGGTGGCTAAGAAACTGATTTCTTTGTTTTGATTCATATGAAGGATGTGCCACCAAAAATTGAATATAGGTTCTATCAAGGAGGACTAGCCCTGGTTAGATAGCTAAGGTTTTCAGTTGAAATCCTTGAAAACCTATATTTAGAAGTAAATGTAGCCTGAGATAGACTAACCCTAGCTCTCAGAGAGTGAAGCTATAAGGGATTCAGGTGATTAAGGTGATCTACATCTATTATAACTGTTTTCACAAGTAAAATCAAATCTTTTCTTAGGAAGATAATATCTTTTAAAGTCCTGAATTATCTCCATAATTTTTCACACACAATATTTAGAATTCAATAAAGAATGAGGCAAAGACAGAAGAATTAACAAGAAAGAATCAAATAAAAAATTAGAAATAGAAACAGACCCACAGATGATTTAGTTGTTGGAGTTATCAGGTATGAACTTTAACTATGATTAATATGTTCAAGAAATGGGATGATAAAATAGAGAATTTTAGCTGGAAACTAGAGATTATGAAAAAGAGGCAAATATAAACTGTGGAAATGCACAGTAAAGTAACTGAAATTAGGAACTAAATAGCTTAACATCAGACTAACCACAGCTAAAGAGCAAATTAGTGAACAGGAAGATAGGTTCGAAGAAAATATCCAGAATAATACAAAGAGAGAATAGCATTAAAAATGGAAGCATATAGGGACATGGTGTAAAGGTCTAACACATATATAGCTGGAGTCTTAGAATGAAAGGAGGGAGAATATGGGCAGAAGCATATTTGAAGAGATATTGGCTGAGGTTTTCTAAAAATGACCAAAAACTCAAATCGCATTTTCAAGAAGTACTATAAACTCTAATCATAATAGGTGGTAGACAAACAAGCCCCCCTCACATCTATAGATAACTTAGTAACACTGATAAAAACCAAAGACAAAGAGAAATATTAAAACTAGTCAAAGAAGGAAAGAAAATAACTGCCTTCAAAAAAAAAAAAAACACAACAAAGATTTAGGGCTGACTTCCTAATAGAAAAAATGGAAGACAAAAGATAATGGAATAACATCACCTAGATTTGAAACATATATTATAGCAGCCTTTTCTTGAGTACCACTAATGAGTTCATCAAAAAGCCAGCTCCATTTGGGGATACATGTGACTGATAGAAATTTCTTTTCTTAGATTGTGCTAAAATATATCTGCCTATAATTTTCACTGTTTTAGTTTTATCCAGAGAATTTCAGAGAATTTGGAATTTCAGAAGAATGGGAGCTAGTTTTTCCTCTATTTGGTTGGGAAGGATAATTCTCAACACCTTCTGGAGCTTAAGAAACAGTTTCAAACTTACCTAAGGTCTCCTATCATCTATCTTTTCTACAACCACTGAGCATCTATTATGTGTAGGTTAACTCTCCTAACTAATGGGAATACGATGATAACCATAACGCATTCACTATTAGGAGTTCATAATTTGGAGGGTGGGAAAGACTGTAGACAGGAACTGTAATGCTGTATGATAATTTCAATGATAGGAGTGAGTACAAGATGCCACAAGGGTATATATACAGCAGGAGTGTTTACCTCAACATAAAGAATGAGGACATCACTCTCAAGGAACTGATACCTGAGATGAGACAGGAGCTATATATTTTTCTTTTTGAATGGAAATGCAAACTAGGTATTCTAGATGTAGAGAACCATACATCCAAAAGCATAAGAAAGTGAAAGAACATGCCATCTGGTCTGTCTTATTCTCAACTACAGCAGATGAGCTCCTTCCTGAAGTCAGCAAATACAATTTCCAGCAGTTCCAGAATTGCATTGTTCCAGTTTAGCAAACTCAGTGGAAAGAAGCTTGCTTCTACTTGTGGTCCATTTATCACTTCTCAGACATGAATGCTTCTTGATCTTGCTTGGCTCTTAATACCCACCCCCAGACTATTCAGATTTGGTGGAGGAATGAAGTACCAGGATTGCACAGTCTTGAAGCATGATTAGAAAAGAATCAATCATTTCCAGCTCCAGTGGAATTACATGGAGTAGGGGATGGGTAGGATCCCAAAGGATAAGATGTTGGTCATAAATAGGCAATGCTTATTATATTCTTTCAGCCTAAACAGCAGGGGTTATCTGCAACCCTATTCTCAAGAGTTTTTTTGTGTGTTGCTATGGAAAAAGCATGGAATTTGGAGTCTGGACTCTTGGCCAGGTTCATTACTTGTTCATGCCGAACAAGTCACTCTTTAAACTTCAACTTCAGTGTTTATAAAAATATGTGCAATGTCAGACTGGCTATAGTCCCGAAAAATTTAAATGAGATCATCCATATATAAGCACCAACCACAAGTGCCGATACACAATACCTATTTAGATTTCCTTTGCTTTGCTTGGGCTCTCAGGCATCTAAGAGATCAGGGCTGGGAGTGAGAATTGTATATATATGGATCAGATATTCCCAGGAGTTGAAGACCCACAACATCAGACTGTGGAAAGGGCTGTGTTAGGGGAGAGAGGAGCAGAGATCTGGGTCATGGTGGAGAAGAGGATTTGTGTCTGGAGCATAGAGTATCTTAGTTTTCGAGTTGGCTCTGTCATCATTTGTGTGTGTGTGTGTGTGTGTGTGTGTGTGTGTGTGTCCAACCATATCTATGTGTCTTACTTGTAGTAGACAAGTTAAAGATAAATGATTGCCATTGGTTCAAAATGACACTGAAGAATGAGAACCAAGAGAAAAAGAGACACATCTTGCTTCAACAAGGTATGTGTAATCCTCCCTTCACTTGGAATGTTTACCACGTACGCTAATTATCCTGCAGAATAACAAGAACTCGGAACATTCGGACATATGCTTCAGATGAGGTTTGTTGCAAATCCTGTCTGGTCAATGGTCAGTCAACAATGTCTATGCAGACCCAGCCTTGCTAGGTTGCTGCTTTTGCAACACGGCTATCCGCTTAAAAGTTTAAAAGGGAAAGAAAAACTGCCGACAGAGCAAATACAGCAAGAGCAGGTCTCCTAGTGAGGCTTATCTTGGTCTTCCCTGTCTTTGCTGTGAATATTTCCTTCACTATGACCTTAGCAGTTACATCCTGATTGGCCTTCTTCTTGCCTGGAATACGTTCAAATTTCCTAGGCATGCTGAGAACAGAATTGGAAGTTGATGGTAATGAGAAATGCTGTAATTACAAGGCATCTTAATATTGAAAAAGAAAATGGATCTTTAAATTTATTTTCATTAATAACACAAGACGCTGGCATCCTGGAACGTAGCTCTCCTCTCCTCTCTCCTCCTCTTCCTTTCCCTGCCCTTCTTTCCTTGCTCCCCTCCCCTCCCTCTTTTCGTTCCTTCTCTTTCTTAATTTTGATCTTTATTGTTTGAATAAAACAAAATAGTAATACAAAATCATAATTTTAAAATGAACACTACCATCATTATGTAAAAATAATAACGTAAAATAATAAATGTAAAAATAATAAAGCATAGCTGCCTTTAAAAATTGCTCTTGTAATAACTGCTTTAAACACCGGTTTGACTGTGGAGGGGAAGCTTTTTTCTGCAGCCACAGCTTACATGCTGCCATGGTAACATCTGGGCTGCAAGTGAACAGTGAGGCTTGTCATAAAAATCAACTTTGGCATAGGGAAATGACAGTGAATGGGACAATTTTAACTATGGGGGTACTTCCATTAGACAAAGTATATGTACAACTGTCTCCAGAGAGAAAAAAAATATCAGAGAGTCTCCTCCCTGGGACCATCCTTAATAACATGGAGAGCAGTGGACTCTCCATGGACTTAGAGACACAGAATGTGGCCTCTGTTTCCTTAGCCTTTCCACTGTCTGTTAAAAATGGTTTTGTTTTTGTTTTTAATGTACACATCATGTTTGTTAATTGTTAAAAGTGTATGCTGAAACTGCTCCTAGAAAATGGATTTTCTCCAGCAAGTTAATTTAGCTGTATATTCAATCAAATTTGAAATCAAACTATATTTCTCCTTCAGGGTAGATTCCTCTGAAAATCATCTCCAGACTTTGGCAGGAGTAACTTGACTGCAAGACAGAGAGAATAATGAGGCTGGGAGGAGGGTGGAGGGAGGAAAGACCAGTAAATTAAGTACCTGTCAACCTTAGTTTGAGTCCTAGTTCTGTCCCTTATTAATTTGTGATATTGGGCAACTAAGAAGATAGAGAAGCTCTGTGTTTCATTTTTCTCCTCTACTATAGGGAAGACAATAATGGTAAAAGTACAAGGAAGTGCTTTGTGAGTTAAAAAGTACTATACAAATGGCAGTTATTCTTACGGGAGTTAAGTCCCCTTGAGTTTTAACTTTCTCTTTACAGAGAAAGGCCCTTATTTAGGAAGACCTCCTAAGATAGTTTCACTAGCCATACCTGAGAAAAGAAAAATGTCCCTTCTGTTGTAAAGCATGGTTTGGTCACATTGTTAATAGATCAATTCACATTCATTCATTCATGAATTCAGACATTCACTCATACATTCTTACAGATGTCTGACATTTATTGAGATGCTAGTAAATAAACGGCACTGTGCTAGGCAGTGGAGACATGGTGAACAAAAATAATTTAAGCTCTGGCTTTTTGGATCTTTCCTTCCACTGAGAGATAAAGGCAAAAAAAAGTATATGAATAAAAAACTAAATACAGGGTGCCTGGGTGGCTCAGTGGGTTAAAGCCTCCTGGGATGGAGCCCTGCATTGGGCTCTCTGCTCAGCAGGGAGCCTGCTTCCCCCTCTCTCTCTGCCTTCTTCTCTGCCTGCTTTTGATCTCTCTCTCCATCAAATAAATAAATAAATAAATCTTAAAAAAACCCTAAACTAAATTACAAACTATCATAGGTGCTACACAGAAACCAAGAAAGGAATCACAGACTTTACAGTAGAAGGAGAATGGGGCTAAATAGATATGACCAAAGAAGAACTATCACAGGAATTAATGTTCTAAAAGACAGAGGTAGGGGAAGTATTCAGGAGAAACAGCATGTGCAAAGGCCCAGGGGTAAAGAAGAATTTGGCTTACTGAGAGAGAGAGAACTGAAATTAGGCCAGTGTGTCTGGGTCATGTATGCCAAGGGGAGACAGGGTCAAAATGAGTGTGGAGACACAGCTAAAAGATAAGTTGTGCTGGGTCTCAGTAATTTTATTCTGTGTGATATGGAAAGCCATTGAAAATGTTTTTAACAATAGAGGATACAAGTAGCTTCTTAGGCTATTCTACCGTGAGTTTTTTTGAGTTAGAGTTCTAGTTCTTTTGCCAAGTACCTTAATATACTTGAACATACAAGTACAAAACAAATTCTGGTTATCACCCATTAAGGGAAATCTGAAGATTAGTCTGAGTTCATTTTCCTATTGTTTTAGACATTTAAGTTGAAAACAGGTTTTATTGGTGGAAGGTAACTCCATCTTCTATTTATAGTATGATGATGAACTTACAATTTTGATGGTCTTCAGAACTGAGGATCAGGAAAGAACAGACTGAGGCTTTTCATCAGGAAGGCATGCATATAATGAACTGAAATTCTTTGAACTTCACTGCATCTAGGGAAAAAACACATTGTTAGAAGACTTTGTTAGCTTCCTATAAGTTTTTTTTTTCCCTAAGACATTCCAGAATTCACAGAGTATGATTTTCAGCAAGAATATGAATAAAAGTTTCTGTCCTGTTATGCTCTGTTTTAAAATTTTTGTTCTGGGCAGAATCCTGTCACCGAGCAAGAAATGCTAATTGGACATTTGATTCATCTGGACAGCTGTGAATGGAATTTTTGCTAACCAGCAGCAGATGTAGACCTAAAACAGCATGGCAAATGGCCATTGGCATAGATGTGATGTTAGCTGCATGTGCCCATGCTCCAATCCACAAGCATTTCAAAGTCTTTTTTTCCTTGAAAGATTTTTATTAAATATTTCTGTAAATTAATCTTAGTGATCGTAAAGGGCCAATCCAATTCATTGGCACAGGAAGAGAGAATCTGTCACAGTCTTTATTAGTACTCCAAAGAGTAAATCGGTGGAGTTAGATGGGAAATACTTGCTTTCCAGTTGAAAACACAGAACAGATGCTGGCATTATTAACAGAACATTGCCTACTTGCAGTTCATGTCCTGGATGGAGCTGTCTGCCACTTGGTCTCCAAGTAATACCCTTTAGTTTATTTAGGAATAAAAGCCTTGGAAATGAACCACCCCAAAACAGGAATTCAGTGCATTCAGAAGATGATACTGATCTTCTTTCTCTTTTCTTTTTCTTTAGATACTGGTCTTTCTTGTTTGCTTTTAAGTCTGGTGAACTGGTGAATTGATTTTATATCAGATGTTGGTTTATTTAAAGTAGTTACAATTAACCAGGAGTGAATCCTGAAAATCATTCACGGAATTTATGATAAAGGAACAAAAAAAAACATGGGTTCGATCTCTAGAGGTTCCCCCCCAAATATGTTTATTTTTTCAGTGTTACAAGATTGATTGTTCATGCACCACACCCAGTGCTCCATGCAATATGTGCCCTTCTCAATACCCACCACCAGGCTTGCCCAACCCCCCACCGCCTCCCCCTCCAAACTCCTCAGTTTGTTGCTCAGAGTCCACAGTCTCTCATGATTCATTGCCCCCTCCGATTTCCCTCTATTCACCCTTCCTTTCCTTCTCACAATGCCCTCCATGATTTTCCTTATGCTCCACACGTAGGTGGGACCATAAGATAATTGACTTTCTCTCCTTGACTTATTTCACTCCACATAATCTCTTCTAGTCCCATCCATATTGATACAAAAGTTGGATATTCATCCTTTCTGATGGAGGCATAATATTCCATTGTATAGATATACCACATCTTCCTTATCCATTCATCTGTTGAAGGGCATTTTGGTTCTTTCCACAGTTTGGCGATTGTGGCCATTGCTGCTATGAATATTACATGTGATTCTTCTTTGTACTGCATCTGCTTCTTTGGGGTAAATACCTAGAGGTTTTGATTTCAAAATTCTTCCTTGATGATTTTGATGTGTACCCCTCGTTGAGACTCTCATCAAAATAACACTTTAAAAGAACAGTTTAAGATCTCAATCATTAGTTCAACGTGCTGTCTACGAGCAGTCACACCACACTTGTGCATCATTTAGTTCCCATACGTAAAGAATAGTCAAGAACAAGGCGTAGAGTTTGGCATTCCCAAATCCAGCTTGCCTGTGATCCTCCCTACACTGTCCTAGCCTGAATTTCTAAAAGAAATCAGGTCAACTTTTCCAATGTAGGTTCCCACTGGGGACTTGGTTCCCACTGTGTGAAACTGCCCCACTCTCCCTCTCACTCTGTGTAAAATAGAAGATTTTCATTGGTCACTGTCATTTTGGGGGGAAACCACATTTTCCTATGGTCACTTACATCTTTGGAAGGTTTCCCTCTTTGAAGAGCTCCTGATGATCTATATGGAGGTTTTCTTGCACATTAGAAACTACACAAAACAGGGGAGTTTTGTTTTGTCTAATATCATGCCCTTCTCTCTCTACCTGCCAAGAGGTTCTGGTTTAATTGGTTGAGCCTGAGGTGTTTAACTGTTTTAATGTTTTAATAGCTGTCTGGATGGTTTTAATATGCAGCCAGATTTAAGAATCACTGATCCATAGCATCCTAGTTCAGTATCCAGAGGTCTAAGGCTCTGCCTCATTATTATGATTAAGAATCATCAATAAGGAAAATCATTGGCTGGATTTATTATAAACATGCTGGGATATATGCACATTCTTCATTACAGCCTTATTATGGTTTGGCTATTTATATACCAACAGGCAGATCCAACTGAGTTGTCCACATTTACAGAATGGGACATGTTGTAGTGGCACATGCTAGGCTGGGATTGGTCATGGTGGGCCTTATTTGCCATCCTTAGGCATAAGCATTTTGATCTATAGGCAATGGAGAACCATTGAAGAGGAGAAAGATGTAGACTAGCCATGTATCATCTTAAAAAGTGCAAGTCACCGTGACTGATCATCTGTCCATAGACACCAATCACATCACTCCTGAGCCAACCCATACTGAGGGGATTCAGGCAGGAGATATTCTACTTAAGAAAATGCAAACCATCCATTTATCCGTTTATTCACTGAACAAATATTTATTGAACACCTACTATGTGCCAAGCACTAGGAATACAGAAGGATTTCTCAATGTTGGCACTATTGACATTTTGGACATACAGGATATTGGGGGCAAGGAGGGGGCAGCTGTCTTGTGCACTGTAGGATGTTTGACAGTATCCTTGTCCTCTATATACCAGATGCCAATAGCACCTTCTACCCTCCACCATGCTTAGCCCAAACTGTGACAATTAAAATAACCAGTGGCATACACGGATGAATAAAGCATATACCTTGTCCTTAAGGAGTTTATAATCTAATCCGGCAAAGGAAAGATGGGCATTAAAAAAGCATAATTAAGGGTAAAAGTATCATACAAACTGTTAAAAGAGCTAATATAGAAGGAAACAATATCTCCATTTACCTTAAGCGAAGAAGCCTTCATGGAGCAGAAGAGGCTTTTGAGCTGGGTTTTAAAGATGTTCTGGATGTGGCGCCTGAGTGGCTCAGTTGTTAAGTGTCTGCCTTCGGCTCAGGTCATGATCCCAGGGTCCTGGGATTGAGTCCCACATCGGGCTCCCTGCTCTTCCGGGAAGCCTGCTTCTCCCTCTCCCTCTGCGGCTCTCCTTGCTTGTGTTCCCTCTATCACTGCATCTCTCACTGTAAAATAAACAAACAAAAAAAGATGTTCTGGATGCATGAAAGTGAACTGGAAAGGCTGACACTCAGAAGAACCCTTCGGCTCCACAGTCCCATTTAAGGCACTCTTTTTGCATAAGTCACCATATGAGTATTAGCTGATTCGGATCCTCCTAATTGGACCAGGGTGGGTACCTAATAAATATACAGGCTGACTCGTGAACCATAAGGTGTCTTGCCAGAAATGCTCTAATTGTGTGTTTTCCCCCAGATTTTAACTTTTCTCACCCATTGTTCCCTCCAGCTTGATTTTAAGGTGGTATGCACAAGTATGACTACTTAATGTTCAGGTCACATTTTGATTGGTTAACTTGGGCTGCACAGGTCATTACATACCATGAATATACCTCTGAACTCTCCACCCACAGACATCATTCAGATTATATTCTATGGGAATGGTGCCCCTAGAGTTGTGAAAGTCACCCTGCTTCTACCCCCTCTCTCCTACAATGTGTGAGGTGGATTAGAAGAGTGAAAGCCTGACATTTCTCTGCTAGACAAGGTTTATGTATAGCCAAGTCTCTTGTCTCTTGTTCTCTTGACCTCCAACCTGCCTGACCCTGTGATGGGTGCTTGTACCCTCTGTCTCTATCTGTACCAGTAGAGTGAGTTAGTTCAGAGAGGGTGGTGGGAGAGCCCACAGCATTTCCCAGTCTAGCCTTAGAAGATTGGGTCCATGAATAAAGTGGATATTTCAATCTCTGATTCTCCTTGGGTATATTCTTTTTTTTTTTTTTTTTTTTTAGATATTATTTATTTGACAGAGAGACCACAAGTAGGCAGAGAGGCAGGCAGAGAGAGAGGGGGAAGCAGGCTCCCTGATGAGCAGAGAGCCTGATGCGGGGCTCGATCCCAGGACCCTGAGATCATGACCTGAGCGAAGGCAGATGCTTTAACCCACTGAACCACCCAGGGGCCCCGGGTATATTCTTTAATACGTAGAAGAGCAGGAGCAACTAATTAGATGCTTTGCACTGTACTCATATTCAGACTGGGCTTCTATGGAGCCATGTAGTAGCTTTAGAATCAGCAACATGGAACAATGGAAAGGTCACGTAGGAGGAGCTCCAGGTTCCTGACTGTTACTCTGTTCCCTTGACCTGGAATAGCTCAGCTATCTAGCTATCTATTCATCATCTATCTCTCTCCTGGGTAAGATATAATTTGGAAAAAATCAAATAAGAATTTCTACTGTTTAAAAAGAGTTTCAAAAGTGCTGATACAATGGTTTGATTGTAGGGCCTCAACTTCTCGTTCTGTCATCAAGACTAATTTTCTAAAAGTCAGCCTGCCTGGGCTCATATCCCTGCTCTGTCACCTCTTGTGATGTGATTTGGGGCAAGGTGTAACCTCTCTATGCCTCATACTTCATCTCTAGAGAGGGGACCACAGTGTCAGCCTCATGGGATTGTCTTAGGGTTCAATGCAGGTGTATGTGTAAGGCCTTCAGGAGGGTTCCTGGCACATTGGGAGCATAATGCCAGTGGAAGCCCTAATACAGCACCGTATCCCAGGAGCAGAGGGTCTCCCTTTTCTTTCAAATTCCTCCTGTTGGCTGCTTGTGCATGGATTTCTCTACTTGGGGGAACTAAAAAACACCTTTTAATTGTCAATGGTTTTCTTCTTGAGAATGGTGGTTCTTTAGTCCTTGACTGTCACCAACTGTAGGGATTCATTAGGCCTTTTCCTGAGATCAAATCTTGGTGCAGGTGAAAGGGGGTGAGGGAGGAAGCCCAGGAGTAAGAGATGGGGGGCTCCAAAGTCAAATTTCTATTTCTTCCATTTTTTCCAAGTGATAATTTCAAGTCCCCCAGCTTAGAAACTTGTTCTTTTCTCTCCATCCTTATGGTCATTCATATCACCAAATTGAAGATGGCTTTAGTATGGCTCTCAGAGCCACCTCTTCCTTCCCATTGGTCTTTGACCAGCTGAGTGCAGGCCCTCATCATCTCCCTTTTGGTCAGAGGTGCTCATCAGTCTCCCTGCTAGGTTACTTAAATTTGGGCTTGTCCTTCTCTAAACCATGATGGACATCACTGACAGGTTCTGTGGCCAGTTGTTCCCTCAAACTGTGCTCAACAATCTGACAATCCACACTTTTTTGCCTGGCTTAAAATCCTCACAGTTGGGCTCATTTATTCAACATTATTTCTGACTTCTGTGCATGTGATCCCTTCATCTACTTTGGTCACCTCACTTCTCCCTCCTTTATTCTTCCCAACCTGTAAGCTCCCCGTTCCTTACTTTCTTCATGGAGTCAATGTCTTCTAAGCTCATTCCCTGCTCAACAGTCTAGAATTCATGCCAGTCTCTCATACTGGAAAGCCTTCCTCAAAATATATCCCACCTGTCTTTGAATACCCATCCCAAAACACCAGCCCTCTATGTAGCTTTCATGAGTGCTCCAGGCTAAATTCACATTTCTCTTTTCTGAATGTTTGCTGGCACTCAAATTTTTCTTAGGTCTTTTGTACATTTGTATAGTGGTTAAGTACACGGTATTTGCAGTCAGACAGATGTGACTCCAGGTTTGAAATCTGGCTCTACCAATTATTTCCTAAGTAAATTAACTTCTCTTGGTGTTAGTTTCCTTGTTAGAGAGGTTGTTTTGGTACAGCGACATAAGACACAGCATCAGGGGTCACACTGTTTGGGCTCAGATCCTGGTTTCACCACACACGAGCTGGGTACGCTGGAAAGTTAGTCAACCTCTCCAAGCCTGAGTATCTTCATCTGTTAAATGGGCATATTAACAGTAGAAACTTCAGAGGGTGATCGTGAGGATTAAATGAGGTAATTCAAATAAAGTGTTTAACAGCTGAAGACCCTGGATTGTGACCTCGTCCCTGGTGGGTCCGGTGCCCAGGAGCCATTCCCACCGGCCCGGGTGAGCAGCCCCATTGGTCCCGCGTCCTGGGTCTCGGTCTCGGCTCCTCCTCCTGGCTTCCGACAGAGAGACGTAGGGACGGAGCACACCGAGTGACTCACTCATTCACTCCATTCCAGAGCAAAATTCCTGGAAATGCTTATTAAAGTGGGGACTAATCACTCTTGCGAAGAGTGATTCTTCCCCTCTTCAGGTATTTCTTTCCATGCAGAAGGAGCTCAAATGGAGTAAGAGCCCTGGTTTCTTTCCTACCTTGTACTTGTTGTACCTTGGAGGGAGAGTGTAGAGTGGAGTAAAGGAGTTAATTGACTTGACTGGCACATTTACGAAGAACAAGAAGGTTGATTATGCTTGGCTCAGCTCCTGCCTTCTTCCTCTTGAGAGTGGGTTGCCCACATGAATTGTGTGTACTTCTCTGTTCCCTGCCATACATTTTATAGAGGATTGCCTCTCCATTAGGAGGTCTGCTGTGGTCCAGAGAATACCCTGTGTGAGTTTATTTACTTCTGGGGTACTGAAAAATCCAATCATCAGCAAATATATGCTCTACCGATAATAAAGATGATATGTTTGGTACCTTTGTCTTTTTCTCAATATGTTCAGAATTCAGGGAGACAGAATATGCCTTATTGAACTCAATAGCACCTATTTCTTTCAGTTTTGGTGATTTTTTTTTCAGTTTTGGTGATTTTTAAATTTCATAATACATAAAACCATACACTGGGGTTTGTATAAATTGGAATTCCTTACTTATGTAGAACAGGAATCTATTGCAAGGCCATAAGATTACTCACATAATCAGTAAGAACTATACTCAGAAAGGAAAGGAGATAAAGAAGCTCTTGCAAGAACCAATGGAGAATTGTCTTGGGTCACTGCCATCCAGGGTACCAGTTCCAGTTACTTTCAGTCTTCTTGTTACTCTGCTCAAAATTCAAATTCCAGGGAGAGAGTCTCTGATTCATTTGGGTTAGGTCATATGTTCACCCCATTAACAGTGAAACAAGGCATTGTGACTAGGAGCCTCATCAGACAGTGACCAATGGGTCATATTGTCCCTGCCCCTTCAGTCACAAAATGGGGAATGAATGCTGGACAGCAAAATCAACCAAATATACTAATAATTAGCCTCTATTATTAATAAAAATGAATGTAATTATTCTCATCATCAATTCCCCAAGTAGATTTAACATGTCCTAGAGGAAAATAACTATGTCCTACACTTCTTTCTGTACTTCATAGCATTAAACATAGTTTCTTTCCATTCTTACACCTAAGAGCACACCTTGATTTACCCTAAATATCTCCACATTCTATTCCTCAACACCATGGGTTTTATTTATTTATTTATCTCCTTTTTGTTCCCAAACCATTTCATATCTCATTTCTAGACAGGCCATCCTGAAAGCATAGTGCCTCCTGAGCATACTGGGGCAGTTAGTGAGTATATATTGATTAATGAATTATGAAGATGAATTGTCATTACCTATTATATTGAAAAGCAGCATGCTGAATAGGCCTTTGCTCAGAAGGCAGAACATAATGCGAGCCATTACTTTTCACTGTTAACTCGAGGATGTGGTTTGATGGTCAAGCACAAGAGAGAGAATAATAGAGTAAGAGAGTCAGAGACTGAGACAGACCCAGAAAGAGACAGAAGAGACCAAGATAAGAACAAGGACTGAGGTAGATGAACTGTTTTTCCATGGCTCCAGAAAGGTCAAAGGGGAATAGGTATTGTTTAGCTAAAAGTTTTGAGGGACAACTTCTTGGTATTTTGAGAAAGATGGGTGATCCAGCTATAATCCTTCAAGATAATTTCTTCTGAAAAATACAGACCATGATTGTCTTTCATGGTGAAGAGTGCCCTTTCCCCAGTAGTATCAGCATCATGGCACCTTGGAAGTACAGAACCTCACGTCTCACCCCAGACTTATGAATCCTATTCTGCATTTTGTCTTCCATGTGGCTCACATGCACATTACAGTTTGAGAAGCACTGCCTTGGGGCGCTTCAGAGATCATTAGAGGGAAGACTTGGGTTCTAATACTCCCTTCATCACTCTCCAGCATGTGATATTAGAAATGACTTATTTCTCCTGAGTCTCAGCTTCCTTACCTGTATAGGTGGAAGGACCTATCTACACTCATTGTTTTTGAGTTCTGGGATATAAAAAAATGAAATTTGAATATGTAGGTACTTTGAAAACTAGAAAGGGCCCTGGAAATGGAAGCTTTCCAGTCACTTACTATATGTGGCTGGGGAGGGGACAACGACTTTCCTCCTGGCTATCGCTTGTGAGTTTAACTTTACCGCTGTATTCTTTCTTTCTAGCTCTGAGTAAACTCTACTGTGTGTGAAGATGTGAACAAGTCAGCAGATGATGCATTTATTTTTAAACACGTTAATTTCTTTATCAGCTCTATTTATTTTCTGAGGGCATCACTGTATTACATTAATGCTTCAAGTTGTTAACAATACCAGCTGGCACTGTAGGCATCACTTATATTCACAACGTAAAAGCCCAGGGGGTAGCATGGAAATTGCCATTCAAACCCCAATGCTGGATTCCCTCCTTGGCGTGCTTTTCATCTCCTCTTGGGAGAGCAGGGCCTTCATTCCCTCCTCTGTTTTCAAAGCTTTTTATTTATGATAGGATTTGGTTTCTCTGCAGTATATTTTGTTTTTCTCCAGTGGATTTTGAAGCCTTGGGGAATCAGAGACTCTTCATAGTTTCTTTCTTATCTCTGTTTCCTCAAGGTTTAGCACATAGTAGGAATGCAAGAAATATCTGTGTAATTTGAAGGGTGGAGGAAAATACAAAACCTATCATTTTATCCTTATTCACTCATTGTTCTCAGCATCAGCAGAACTTTCAGGTAAGCCATCTTTGCCAGTATAGACTAGATCTTGTGCTCCCATAAGCTTTCATAGTACACTTCAAAATGCTCATCACTCATATGTGCATGCATCCTCAATGAATGTCTCTCCTGACAGCTTGTGAACTCTCTCATAGCAGGGATTGTCTCTTACTCCTCCCTATATCCTCAAAGGCCCAGAACAGTATCTATCACATGATAGGTGTTCAATAAGTATCTGTAGAATTAAAATGAGTGGTTTGACATAGATTACATTTTCTGAAGATTTCTATTGCAATATTGGGATTTATAAGAGATATATATTTGGTCTGACCAAATATATATCTCTTTTCTTGGCTGTTCTAATCTAGTAAGTAAAATGTTTCTCTGAGTTCTACGAGCTGCTCTAGCAAATTAATCAAACCCGAGGAGGGGGTCTTGGGAACCTTTGATTTACAGCTAGTTGATCAGAAGCATAGATAATGACCTGAGTTGGTGACTGACATCTAGAGTGTGAAGGCGTGTGGGACAGGGGCAGTTTTGTGGGACTGAGCCCTCAACCTGTGGAATTTGGTGCTATTTCTGGGTAAAGAGTGTTAGAATTGAGTTGAGTTAGAAAACACCCAAGTGGCATCCAGAGAACTACTTGGTGCTGTCTGGGAAAGCTTGCCCCACTTTCCACATTGGAATTGGGTCTAGAGTCCTAATTTACCTACCTTTGCCGCTCCTTTCCACAACTAATTTATTTCAACAGTAAACCTTTCCCAGTTGGAAACTGGGCCAACTTCTTACCAGTTTAAGAAGTTTCCCTATCAGTCACCACCCCACCCCCTCATTGGCCTCCTGCCTGGAGAGAAGGAAAGTAACATTAATGAATGCCTACTTTGAAAAATATTTGACAAGTGTTACTTTCTCTACTTTTCTAGTGACAAAAAATGATGCCCAGAGGGTAAGTGGCATGACCAAGGTCCCAGAGCTTCTAAAAGGCAGGATTTCAACCCACATCTAACTGAAGTTATAGTCACTCTTTCCACAGAATGACAGTTGCCTGTGTAGGGAATGGGAGATTCTTACATATTTTCTCTCTGGCATCTGTTATTCAAGGCAGTAACTTTGTCTGAATAGGGCCACAGAACTAACTGGTCAGAGTTTGAGAAGAGTGATATTCTGAATTTAATTCCTTGTATAAATTTATTTTAACACAAGTCACTTTGTAACTCAAACTTCACTCTTCCACACCAAGCAATCTTTCCAGCTAGGATATGTAACTTGACTGTGGTTCATTCCATCTTTCTCAGATCTAGGGCAGTGATGGCCAGCCTGTTTCTTGTAGATGCTTGCTAGTGATCCTTCCACTGGGGGTAGGAACTGGGTTAAGGCTCAAAGTAAGCTCTGAGGCAAGTGTGTTTGGATTGTCAAGAAATATATATGTCCCTCTCTCTCAGCCTAGAGCCTGTTCAAGTCACATATTTCATAAAGTCTAAAGAAAAAAACGGTCATCAGTATAATTATTGTTTGTCTATAGACCCATCAATAACCATTATTTAAACATACATATTCTTATAACTTATACTTCATTTTATCTACTACTTAATGTTGTACTTGATTTTTTGAAGCATTCTTTCAACATCCATTCACCAAATATGTATTCAATGCCTACCTTACACCAGGCTCTTTATGAGGTACTGATAATGACAAGGAGAGAAATCATGGGTCCTGGCCTCAAATATAATTTATTCTTACAAAGAGTGCTCATTTCTGCCTGATGGATTCAAGGGAGGTTTTCCAGAGGAGGAGGCTCTGATGGAGATTGGATAGAGGGAATGAACATGTCTGGAGGCAGTCAGGTGGTAACCGGGAAAAGGATGTTATATGGTAAGGTCATGGTACCTAAGAACAAATGTAAAAACAACAAATTCTATAGTCCAATCATTTCTGCTCATGAACTATTATTTAATGGCTTAAAGAAAAAAAAGGATTTTTTTTTTTTAAAGAGAAAAGGAGCATCTGAAAACATTCAAGGTCACAGTTGTGCTCTGAGCACATTCTATTAGGTTTTTCCTGTCCTTATGTGGTCATTTTGATAGAAAAGAACTCTGCATTTCAACTGCCAGAAAAGAGCCATCAGGCTAAGCAAAGAGAGAAGCCCTTTATGGGGTCCTTTAAAATCCCCTGTGGCTGCAGTGCTCTTGATGGAGACGAATGGGACAGTCTGGTCACTGACAGTGGAGTGGCAACTGTGATAAAGGGCCCTTCTGTTAATGGCAGTGTCCTCTCCAACTAAGCCACAGGGTGCTCTAGAAAAATGTGTGTGCTTTCCAGCCCCATGCATTTTTTTTCTCTTGAGAGAGAGAAACAATTTCATCATACAGCTGAGGGGACTTGGGTCATAGTTACATTGGGGGCTCTGGTTAGACTTGATGAGTAGATGGACAGCTTATTTTAAATGGTGCCTCACCATATGACTCATTCATCATTGTCTCATAACCCTGAAAGCATCTAAACTCTTTTTAGAAAAATGCAACCCAGAATGGTCGAGCAATTTATCCAAAGTCACACAGCTCATCAGTACCAGGTCTCTATTAATTCAGTGCTGACCTTATAATTAAGTACTGACCAGCCTTATTCAACATATGTTATTTCATTAATAATCATTTACTGAATGCTTCTGGTATACTAAACACCTTATTAAGCCATGGATTGTTCTCAATGGAGAGGCAGCATCCAGTTGGGAATCGATGCGCACTACTTTTGGGTCTTGGGCTAGTTGTATAATCTCTAAAGCCTCGGTTTTCCCTTCTGCAAAATGGAAGAGATAATAGTCCCCGTTGCAAGGACATCATGAAGCTTAAATGAGGTAATGCATGTAGCGATCAGCATGGCATCTGGCTGACATAAAACTGGGGTCACTGATTTAATCCTTCTGGGCTCTTCTGCCAGAGCAAAGATCTTTACTCTAATGATTATTTCTGCCTGCCCTAAAAGTGGTTAGGAAAGGTTTATTTCCTCTGTGTTGCTTCCATTCTAAACGCCTTTAAGTCCCTGATCGACAACTCTGTAGGGCCAAAGTTTATCTCCTCAGCCATCCCCTTCTCTAGATAGCTCCTTCCTCCTCCTTCAGGTTCTTGGCAGACTCCAGGGGAAGCCACATTTAGATGTGTTCTCTCAATTACCATTGGTGGGGAGCTTTTTCAATGGTATGTCCCCATCTCCTGAATCCATTCTGAGAGGAATAGGGCCAGCCCCCGATGGCATATCATCCATCTCTGAGCCCAGCCAGGTTTGGGTTGGCTCACAAGATCTGGGACTTGTCTTAGTCTTGGACATTCTACAAAAGGGTTGCATAGAGCCCTGGAGTTAAAAAAAAAAAATAAAAATAAACCCACACATAATAAGCAATGCTGCCCATCAGCCCTTTTGGCAAGAATCAAGGGAAGAGCACAGTCCAGCACATACTTGACTGTGCACACTCTTAACAGCATAATTGTGTTTTCCTTGTTCCTACTGAAGCTCCATCACCTCTAATGTAACGAGGCATCTTCTTGGCAAGGTTTTTGCACATGCATGAACACCCTGCTTCTCTGGTCTCCTTTTGCAAATCATCCTCCGTGTGAGTGAGCATGTAACCTACTTATAGGCACAGCTAGTTGGAAGGAATGTTGGCTATCCCATTATCCCATTATTATTGCATTAATAATGGCAATACGTTCCCGAGGGAGGCAGAAACTTCAGCAGAGGTCTGGAACACATTTGCGGAATACTCTATCTGCATAAGGCAGCTCTCATCCATCAGTGAATTCCTTAGTCCCACAGCTTGAGAGGCTCATTTCGACAGTTACCTTTTGTGGTTTCTTTGCCCCTTTTATTTTGAGGAATGAGCTTTTAATTTTGGATCTCATAAGGAAATTTTAGAGTATCTTGTCTTATTCTTTTTGTCATCCAGGAAAATGAGGATGCAGGTTTCAAGTGGGACAAAAGGAATGACTGTAGAAAAAGAGACTTTTTTTTGGTTGTTGGGGGGACACTTATATCACATCCATTTGCCATTTTAAGCCTCGTGACAACTAGTCCTCAGAAAGGTTAACTGATTGGCAGAAGATCCCAAGGACCTTGTGTATTTCTTCCCAGGTTAGTCTGCCTCCAAAGACCATGCACTACAACACACATAAAATGATTTTGTCATTTTATTACCTCTTCTCCAAGTTGGGAGTTCGTTTTTTATCTTCAAATTAGCCTTATTCTCACACTTCTTTCTGTGTTCTTTTGATGTAAACATCATGCATCTTTTAGCATCTGGACACTGCATTATTTTTCCCATTTGAATTCCAGTAAGGATATATTTTCCTCATATACTTAGCTTTTTTCCAACACTACACGGTTTGATTTACTAAACAAAACCACCCAAGTTTCTTCTAATTTGGTTTGTGTTGAAAGTATTAATATACAGTGGAGCAATTAACTCTTAAAATCTCTTTTCCCTGTTGATGTTAGTTTGAAATATAGCTAGAGCTTTTCTTTCCACATACTGTTTTCATCTTGAAAACTCCTATGCGTGGCGTTCAGTATCTAAAAGCATTTGTCCCAAATTACTTGTTTAATTCATATTTTTGCTCATAAATTTATTTATGTTTTAGTGTCAGCGATAATTTGAGAGGTGCTTATTAATACGTACTTGTACAATAGCAGCAGTAGGATCTCTGTTTCATAGCGAATGTGTGCAGTGGGTTTGGCTTACATAATTTGCAGTGTGGGAAGCTGCAAATTGTTGTCCATGGCTGGGCTCGGGATTCATGGGTGGAGCCAGCAGATGACAAAGCAGTCTGCATTTATCCTGAAGTGATGGTACATCACAGGATGTTTCACCCCTAAGTATGATTTTTGCTGTGGATTTTTGTATAGGTGCCCTTTGTAAGGTTAAGAAAGTTCCTTTCTATCTGGGGTTTGTTGTGAGATTTTAAAATCATAGAACGGAGATGACTTCTGTTAAATGCTTTTTTTTCTCCATTAGGATGAAAAATGATAATTAGCCTTTATTTTGTTAATGTGGTGAATTGTTCAAGTTTTTCAACATAAGACCAATCTTGCTTTCTCAGAATAAGTCTTTCTGGGGTCATAATACATGAAGCCCTTTTAAACATTGCTGTAGATGATTTTCTAATATGTTGTTTAGGATTTTTGCATCTCTGTGACTGAGAGGATCCTGTCCTATTCACTTCTTGTAATGTCCCTGTCAGATTTTGGCAAAACGATTTTATTGGCCTCATAAAATAAGTTTGGGAGTTTTCCATTTTATGAGGTTCCCTGAAACAGTTTGCATATAATTGGCTATGTCTTCTTTAACTGTTTGGTAGAATACACTAGCGAAGCCATTTGGCACTGAGTTTTCTTTGTGGAAAGTTTAAAATTATGGATTCAATTTCTTTGATGTTACAGGATGATTCAGATATTCCATTTTTTCCTATGTTAGTTTTAATAAATTGCATTTTTAATTTTTCTATTTTATCAAATCTAAAATTTAATGACCTAAATTGTTTATAATATTCTCTTATCTTTTTTGGTATAAGATCTGTAATGATTTTTCCTTTTTTTTTTTTTACTAACATGTTATTTTTTTTTTTCTGTTTTCTCTTGATTAGTCTTGCTAGAGAGTTGTTTTTATTATTAGCTACTCAATTTTATTACTCTTTTCAAAAGATCAACTTTGGTCTTTGGTGATTTTATTATAAGTTTGTTTTCCCTTTCCTTAATTTCTGCTTCTACTATTTTTCTCCTTTACTCCATTTTCTTTGGAACTGGCTCTTGTATTTCTAATTTCTTGAGATGGTTGCATGGCTCATCACTTTCTGTCTTTCTACTTTTATAATACATACATTTAAAGGTAGAGATTACCTGTAAGATACATCCTGTATTTTTATGTACTCTTTTCTTGATCTTTTAGTTTAAAATATTTCTAAAAATTTTTTTTAAAAATTTTATTTATTTATTTGACAGAGAGGAGAGAGATCACAAGTAGGCAGAGAGGCAGGCAGAGGGAGAGGGGGAAGCAGGCTCCTGGCTGAGCAGAGAGCCTGATGTGCGGCTCGATCCCAGGACTCTGAAATCATGACCTGAGCTGAAGTCAGAGACTTTAACTCACTGAGCCACCCAGGCACCCCTAAAATATTTCTAATTTTCTAATTTTGATTTTGGGGCACCTGGGTGGGTCAGATGGCTAAGCATCTGCCTTCGGCTCAGGTCATGATCTCCAGGTCCTGGGACTGAGTCCTGCATCAGGCTCCCTGCTTAGCGGGGAGCCTGCTTCTCCCTCTCCCTCCTTTCATGCTCTCTCTCTGAATCTCTCTGTATCAAAGGAATAAATAAAATCTTTAAAAATAAATAAATAAATTTATTTTGATTTCTTTTTTGAACAATGAGTTATTTAGAAGGGCATTCTTTAATTTTCAAACACATGGGAATTTATAGTTTTTTGGTCACTGATTCTTAGCTTAATTGCACTATGGTCTAAAAATATATTCTGTATGATTTCATTTCTTTGAAATTGGTTAAGACTTGTTTTATGACCAATGATACAGTTAACTTTTAACTGCTTCATATGTATTTGGAAAGAATGTGTACAATTATTGAGTAGAATATCCAAAAGTTACAATTATATTATCTTTATCATTGTGTTGTTCAGATGTCCATACTTTCAATGATAGTTTTTGACTACTTATACTGTTACTGAAAGAAGTAAGATTAAAAACTCCTAAGATATTAGATTTGTCTATTTCTCGTTTCAGTTCCATCAGTTGTTGCTTTATACATATTTGGCCTATGTTGTTTGGTGCATAGAAATGTGTAACTGCCACATCCACCTAGCAAATGAAAGGTTTTTTTTTTTTTTATTATGAAGTTTGTTATTTTTATTTTTTAAAGATTTTATTTTTATTTATTTGACAGACAGAGACACAGCACAGCAAGAGAGGAAACACAAGCAGGGCGAGTGGGAGTGGGAAAAGCAGGCTTCCTGCCAAGCAGAGAGCCAGATTTGGAGCTCGATCCCAGGACCCTGGGATCATGACCGGAGCTGAAGGCAGAAGCTTAATGACTGAGCGACCCAGGGGCCATCAAGTCATGATCTCCAAGTCCTGGGATCCAGCCCCACGTTAGGCTGCTCAGCAAGGAGTCTACTTCTCACCCACACCCTCCCTCTGCGGTCTCCTTCTCTCTCTAATAAATAAATAAATAAAATCTTTAAAAAAATAAAAAAAAAAAACATTGGGGTACATGTTCCCCTTCAAATTACTGTTTTTGTATTCCTTAGGTAAATACCTAGCAGTGCAATTGCTGAATTATAGGGAAGTTCTATTTTTAACTGTTTGAGGACTTTCCATATTGTTTTCCAGAGTGGCTGCATCAGTTTGCATTCCCACCAGCAGTGCAAGAGGGTTCCCTTTCTTTGCATCCTCACCTACACCTGTTTTTTCTTGTGTTGTGGATTTCATAGTCTGACAGGTGTGAGATGGCATCTCATTGAGGTTTTGGTTTGTATTTCTCTGATGATGAATAATGTTGAGCATCTTTTCATGTGTCTGGTGGCCATCTGTATGTCTTCTTTGGAAAAATGTCCATTCATGTCTTCTGCTCATTTTTAAATGGATTATTTGTTTTGGGGGTGTTTTATAAGTTCTTTATATATTTTGGATACTAACCCTTTATCACATATGTCATTTGCAAATATCTTCTTCCATTCTGTAGTCATTCTTTTACTTTTTATATCCTTTCACAATATCTATCTCCATGTTTCAGATGACTCTTGTGAACAGTTGATAGTTGAGCTTTGTTTAATTATAAAGCCTGGGAATCTTTGCCTTTAATTGTAATATTTGGTCCATTAGCATTTAATTTATCACTGATATCTTTGGTTTGAAGCTCTCATTTTACTGTAAGCATTCTGTTTATGCCAACCAATATACATTCTTATATTCTGTATTCCTTGTCTTCTTTTATATTGATTGAATTTTTTCATTGTTTCGTTTTCCCTCTCTTGTAGCTTGGTAGTTATATCCTTGTGCTAATCTTTTTGTGGTATCTTAGTCAATTTTGGCTACTCTAACAAAATACCATAAACTGGATGGCTTATCTACAATAGAAATTTATTTCTCACGGTTCTGGAGGCTGGAAGACATAGATCATGGTGTCAGCAAGGTTGGGCTCTGGTGAGAGACCTCTTCTGGGTTGCAAATGGCCAACTTCTTTCCATATCCTTACATGGTGGACAGACAGAAACTAAGCTCTCTCATGACCCTTAGGAAGCACTGATCTCATTCATGATGGCTATACTCATCACCTCAACTGATCCTAATTGCCTCTTAAAGTCCCCACCCCCCAATACAATCACATTGGGGAGTAGGGATTCAAGATAAGAATTTTGGGTGAACACATTGACCCGTGAGATTGGCTGCTCTAAATATTATAACATGCATCTATAACCTAGCAAAGGCTAGTGTTATTTAATGCTTATTATCTTCTTTCTATACAGTGCAAAGACCTAGGAATATTTGAACTTTACCCATTAATTCATATACTATTGTTGTTGCATATCAATAAGTTTACAGATACTTTAAATTACCAGACATAATTATTATTGCTTAATGCAGCTAATATCCACTGAACTCTAACCACATATTTATGCCTTTTTTTTTTTAAGATTATTTATTTATTTATTTATTCGTGAGAGAGAGAGAGAACATGAGAGGGGAGAAGGTCAGAGGGAGAAGCAGACTCCCCATGGAGCAGGAAGTCCAATCTGGGGACTCCAGGATCATGACCTGAGCTGAAGGCAGTCGCTTAACCAACTGAGCCACCCAGGCGCCCAATTTACGCTTTTAATTGATCTGTATTCCTCCCTTCATCTCTCAGCTTCCACCTAGGATTTCTTTTCTCCTAAAAAACTTCATTTGTTATGGATCTGCTAAATTCTATTTATGTCTGAAGATATTTTAATTTCACCTTTATTCTCAAAGGCTATTATTGCTGGGTATTCTAAAGTGGCAAGGTGTTTGTAGAAATAGTTCTATTGTCTTTTGTCTTTCATTATTTCTGTTGTTGACAGTAGTAATTCTCTCTCTCTTTTTTTTTTTTCCTGACTGCTTTTAATATTTTCTTTTTGTCTTTGGTCATCAGCAATTTTACCATGATGTGTCCAGCTATGGGTTTCTTTGTGTTTGTCTTGCTTGGGATTTGTAAGAATTCTTGAATTTATGACTTAATGTCTTTCGTTAATGTTTTTAAAAAATCAACCAATATATCTTCAAATATTTCTTCTTCCCCATTATTTCTATATTCTCACTCTGAGACTCATTACACACACACATTATACATAGTATATTTCTTTTTTTTAAAAAGTATTTATTTATTTGAGAGAGCATAGGGGTGAGGAGCAGAGGGAGAGAGAGAGAAACTGAAGCAGACTCCACACTGAGCATGAAGCCCAGACATGTGGCTCAATCTCATGACCCTGAGATCACGACCTGAGCTAAAACTAAGAGTCAGATGCTTAACCAACTGTGCCACCCAGGCATCCCTCCAGTATATTTCATATGGCCTTAAGTCTCCTATAACTCCTAACTCTTGCATAGTTCTGGATATCTTCTATCTACATTGTGTCTAATGCTGTTAAACACATCCATGGAGTTCTTACTTCTGGTTATTGTATATATTCTTTTTACTCCTAAAATTTCCATTGGATTATTTTTTGTAGTTTCCAATTATCTGCCAAAATTCTGAATTCCATTTTTTATTTCCTTTATAAACATTGTTACCCTAAAGTCTATGACTGATAATTTTATTGTCTAGAACTATCTGGATCTTTTTCTGTTTTCTCTGGTTCTTGTGTTTGCCTTATCTTCTCATAGTACTTTGCTCCTTTTGATTGTGTCCACTGTATGATGAAATTTAGGGGGAAAAGTCTTCTGATAATGTTTTCTTTGCCCAAAGAGGATATATGTTGCTTATGGAAGATAGACAAGGGCACTATAAATCTGGGGTCATGTTAGTCCGATTTCAGGGATTGAAATGATTTGAATCTTGGCTTCAAATTCTTTTTTTTTTTTTTTTTAGATTTTATTTATTTATTTGAGAGACAGAGAAAGTGAGAGAGAGCATGAGAGGAGAGAAGGTTAGAGGCAGAAGCAGACTCCTTGTGGAGCCGGGAGCCTGATGTGGGACTCGATCCCGGAACTCAAGGATCATGACCTGAGCCAAAGGCAGTCGCTCAACCAACTGAGCCACCCAGGCGCCCCTTGGCTTCAAATTCTTTATGGATTAATCTTCCATTTTATCCTTACTCATATGATGTTGAGCTTTCAAAAGTGTATCAGTGCTTCTTTGGTGACTCTGGGGTCTAACTTTGGGTCTCTCTAACTCTAATTAATCTGTTAAAATTTCTGTTCAGTAACTTGGACTCTCACCAAGCCCTTCTGAAATCAGTAGATACTCTAAGAGTAGAGAGGTCCAATTGTTGAATTTATTTCTGTTGATTTCAATCTTTTTTCAAATCTCATTCTCATAATTTCTCATTGCTTTTAAAAAAATATTTTATTATTTTACTTTTTAGCTCTCCAGTGACTTTGAGCAGATAAAAATAAAATGTCCACATTTTCGAGTTGTCCTCAGTGAGAGTGTTGGGTGGACTACTTAGTCCACCATTTCAGAAGCTATTCAATTATCTTAATACGAAATTGCCCCCCTCTCTGTCCTGCCTAAGGGAACCAAGAAGAAGAATTAGGTCCCAAGCCTGTGTCCTGAGTTTTAAGGTAAATATAACATCCTCCAGGGTCTGGGCAAGATGGTGGTGAGGATGACACCATTTTAAAGGGAAGTAAAATTTAAGTAGGAAAAATTCAAGACCACTCCACTAATTTCTCATTTTATCATAGATACCTCTGTCTTTCCTGTAATATAACACAATTCAATTTCAGGCTTTATTAAATAATTTTTTCTACCTGTAACCAGAACTATATTTTAAGATGGGTGGTTATTGATAGCTTACTTTTTCAAGTCTATTGAGCAGCTGGATAGATATGGATACTCAAGAATAGCTCTAGAAAATGAGAGAAGAATTTGGAGTTTTATGTGGCAACATTGGTGGAGGAGGTGAGGAGAAATAAGGGAAAAGGTTAAGAAAGAGATGGCAGTGTGACAGAGGTTATGAGCTTAGTGGTGTGACACCTGCATGCCTGTCTCCACCATCTACATCCTTCCAATCTTCAGTAAAATTGAATAAACTCAACTTTTCTAGCAGAAAACCAAACATGGATTATTTTGTGTCAGTTAACATGAGGTAGGATGAAGGTTTGGAATAGAAAGAAACCCAGAAGAGAGGTCTGGACTTCCATAGGCTATATGGCACAGCTTATATATCCATCATGACCTCCGGGTTACAAGGAGAACTGTGTCTCCTGTCTGAAGTCTCTCTGTTAGAAACTCCCCTCAGTGTCAATGTGGCCAACCCTGTGTTTCTCTGTGATGATAGAGGCTTTCTTCTCATATCACGTCACCATTCCCACCCCTGGCATAGTGATGTGGTATAGCATAAAATGACAGAAAGCACAGTGACCTAGGGGACCTGTGTTCTGTCTCCAATGGTTGTAGGACTGGTTGCCTTACCTTTGGAGTCTCTGTTTCCTCATCTCTAAAGTGGGGTTGTATTAGATCATGGTTTGCAATCATTCTCTCTCTGAGGAACCCTTTGTTAAAATGAAATCTCTGGGGCACCAGGGTGGCTCAGTGGGTTAAAGCCTCTGCCTTTGGCTCAGGTCATGATCTCAGGGTCATGGGATCGAGCCCCGCATCGGGCTCTCTGCTCATCTGGGAGCCTGCTTCCCCCTCTCTTTCTGTCTGCCTCTCTGCCTACCTGTGATCTCTCTCTGTAAAATAAATAAAGAAAATCTTAAAAAAAAAAAAAAGAAATCTTAAATGGAAGCATGCAGACATAAAAAAAAAATGAACTCTAGTTCATTTGTGAAGTGGAGGAGAGGGAGGGGATGGAAATCTCACCTGAACATCTCTTCCTACTTTACAACCTGTAAAGAAGCTTAGAGGATCGTTTGATAACCAGAAGGCTTGATGGTTGCTTTAGCTCTAGCTGTCTCCTTATACAGAAAAGAAGGAATGCTATCTTTTAGACAACTAAAAAGCAATAGTAATTTGAAGGGAGATTACTTTTTGAGGCGGGAGATGGAGAACGGAAAGGAAGCTCGTATTTATGGAGGCCTTATTAAGTGCCAGACACAAATCTACGAACTTTCCCGGGGACCTGGGTGGCTCAGTTGGTTAAGTGTCTACCTTGGCTCGGGTCATGATCCCAGGGTCCTGGGATGGGCTCCCTGCTCAGCTGGGAATCTGCTTCTCCCTCGCCTTCTGCCCCACCCCCCAGCTCGAGCTCTCAAGCTCTATTTTCTCTATTTATTTCAAATAAATAAATAAAATCTGAAAGAAAAATAAAAAAGAACAAAAAGAACTTTCCTTAACTTTCCTAAGGACTATGTTGAGTTGGTTTTATGCCCAACGGAAGTAGCTTCTAAAGCTCAGAAATGAGTACGTGGCTCAAGGTAACATAGTTAGCATGTGGCAGGACTTCATCCCAAGCTAAGCTCTTTCTGATTCCACCATCAGACATGGAGGTGGTGGGTGGCAGGCATCTTAGTAAGTGAAATACAGGTTTGGGTCCAGGAAAGTGCCATGGGACATTTTGGATGGAGATACATATTTATACAGATATATAGATAGATCTGATATATATGTGATATGTGTGTATATATATATATATATATATACACACATACCTTTTTGCTTTCAGATTTAAACTCATTTTTCTTTTTTATTTAGTGTGATATAGGAGACTCTGGTAAGTTATTCAGCTGAGGATGTGCCTTTTAATTCATGGTCTAAGCTTTTCCCTGCTTGGTTACCTACACTCATAGCCCTAGCCTAAAGGGCTGGCAAGATGGTGTTAATGAGGTCCCCCTTTTTTTAGTACTCTAGGGATCAATAGTGGCATTGTCCAATTTTTAAATTACTATCATTCATCCTCATCTTTTCCCAAGAGTTTTAAGGAAAATAGTCCCATTGGTTAAAACTCTTGGTGTGAATTAAATGCACACGATGTTAAACAATTTTTGGAGGGAAGAAAAAATTACCTGTGGCTTCTGATTTCATTATCATTATGCTAATGACTGTCTTTGGTTTTTGAGGCAATGTGATACAGTGGCTAGACAGACACAGAATGTCAAGTTCACAACTATAACAATAGCAACAATATTGCTAACAAAGCACCATTTACTAAGTGCAACGGATAATTTTACATGTCAGCTTGACCAGACCACAGAGCGCCCAGCTATTCGGTTAAACATTATTTCTGGGTGTGTCTGTAGGGGCATTTCCGGATGAGATTACCATTTGAATTGGTAGGCTGAGTAAAACAAACAGACCTCAGCAATGTGGGTGGGACCCATTCAATCTACTAAAGACTTGCATAGAATACAAGGCTGAGTAGGAAAGAAATTCTTTCCCTTTACCTGTTTTCCAGCTGGGGCATTGGCTTTCTCTTGCACTTGGACTGAACCTGGCTCTCAGATATTTGGACTCAGACTGTAACCACACGGCCGGCTCTCCTGAGTTTCCAGCTTGCAGATGGCAGGACTTCTCAGCCTCCACAATGGCTTGAGCCAATTCCTTATAATTAATCATATATATGCAAATACTTGATATACATGTATCTCATATTGACTTGTTTCTCTGGAAAACCCTAATACAGTGAGTGATGACTGCATCGCAGGAACTGCACTAACATGCCATACATAACATCATATTCAGTACGAGCCTCCGCAATTTTATAAATTCGGTCTGGTTATTTCCGTTCTGCAGATGAGGCTTACAGCAGTTCAGTAACTTCAACAAGGCCATATAGCCTAAGGGGGGGAGTGTCAGTGAATTTATTTGAATTTTTGTGGTAAGTGGGGATAATGACAGCCACCCTGAAAGACTGTCAGGGGGATTCAGTGAGGGGATAGGTGTGAATTATTTGGAACAGAGTAGAATGCATGGTAGGGACTCAGAAAGAGCAGCTTTTGCTATTTCATTTTTATAGTGTTACACAATTCAGAAGATTTGCAGCTCGTGAAATAGATGTAATGCCTCTGATGTAATATATCAGTAACATCTGAATTTGATCATTTGTTCATCTCCATTAAGTTCCAATGATATTTCATGTTATCCTGGGGAAAGATGTGATTACTGTGACATTTAAAATTCTGCACAGCCCAGGGAGAGGGAGGAGGCACACTCCTGGAAACAAGGGAAAATCCTGGTTAGACTGTCATTAGACAACTCCACGCTGCCATACTTGAGGAAGCTGAACAGCTGCAAAGGTCACCAGGAGGTGCTTTGTTTCCCAAAAGGTGTTTGGTATTTACTTTCACTCAAGCATGTTCCTTCTGCTCTGATAACCATTGTCATCTTCCATTACAATAAAAGATGTCAGAGGGATTTTTACAGGCATATGGCATTAATTTAGATTTCCCTCTGCAGTCATAAGAGGGTTTGCAAAAATGAAAACAAAACAAAACAAAGCCCCGCTCGGCCATTCATCAATTCCTACTTATTGGACAGGGATCATGTGCCACACAGCCAGGAGGACAAGATTCCCATTCCGAAATCCATGGAACACGCATGTTCTTTTCAGGGTGCTGGCTCCGGTGGTGCTTCATTCTCAATTTCCTCTCCGGTCTTTGGGAAACAGGTCAAAGGACTGAGCAGATTTCCTTGGAAAATGTAACCGTGTCTGCCACATTTTCCTTTCATCCTAACATTGCTTGGGACTTTGACGGCGCTTTTGAGCTGCCAGAGCCTGTTCATGTCCATCCCCGGCTTGCCACATTCCAGTGACGTAGGCGGGGCAGGTTTGACTGTTTCTTTGTCATTAGGGGTGAGAGAGTTGGAGACAGTTGGCCAGGGGCTCAGCCAGAGAAGGGGCCAGTCTGTGAAAACTCCTCCATTCTTATTCCTTGCTCATCTGTCCTTCACACCTTGGAGAGCCTTAAAACAATCTGAGGATGCTGCTACCTGGCTTATAACCTTTCCATTCCTCACCCTTATTTTTAGGATCATGTCCAAACTTCTTAACATGCTCATAAGGTCTTCTGAGAGCTGCCATGCTCACTTCTTTATACTTGTTTTAGGCCATTCCCATTGCCCCCACCTTGGGGGTTGCCTACCCCCTGCCTCTCCCAAACTATGCTCCGGCTATTTTGAACTACACTATATCACACTCTACTCATCTCCCTGCCATTACTTAGGAAGCTTTCTTACCTTCCTACTTACTCACATACCTAGCTAATACTTACAAATTATCTAAATCTCCTTTTAGATATAACTTCCTCCAAGAAGCCCTCCTTGATCTCTCTTACCTGCGTTAGATGCCTCCACCATGTGTACCTGTCACACCCTCTTCCTTCCCTCTGTTGGGTCTACTCGTCTGCTGGACTGTAAGCTCTGCAAGAGTGAGGACTGTGCACACCCACTGATGGGCAGTACCTGTGTCCCTAGAAGGCAGGCAGGTAAGAATTCTCCATCAAGGAACGAATGGTTTGTTTAGTCATTCTGATGATACTTTTCAGATAGCAGATCTCCTCTTGCAGACAAATCAGAAATCCCTGGATTACTCCTTATGCTGCTTATCCTCCATCTGCTCCCTCAGCCCCAGGAAGAAGAGGAACCCAGTGGAATGGCTCCTGGGGCTCTCCTGCTAGGTGCTTTGGGCTGGCTTCCTTCCAGCAATGGGAAGCACCCACGGCAGAGGGAGGATGGGAAGACAGTAGGGTCAGGACAGACCCTCTTCCTTTCTGTCCCCTCCTGCTGTGATACCATGTTCTGACAGTGGCTGCATCCCTGCACAACCATAGCTACAGCAGGGATCTTTCTCCACCGTCCGTTTCTCAATGGTCTCTGGCAAGATGCTGTCTGCCCTTATCCCTCAGCCCTAAAGACGGAAATGGCTTCTAGCTGCTGTTGGTTTCTGGGTGCTTCACCATCCCGCGCTTGTTCCCTGAACCCTCACCAGGTATCTTTGAGTAGTGCCTTCAGGTGTGGTGGCTTCTATGTCCTGTCAGGTGTCTGACTGATAAAGAGTTCTCCCTGGTACAGGTAAGATTATGATTTTCAAATTCTCTGGGATGGTTTCTGGCAACTTTTGATTTTTGGAGGTAAATCTCAAGACAGCTCCAAATTACTGCCTTATTTATACAGACCCAAACAGGAATTTCCAGAAGGCTTGCAATAAAATTTCCCGTCTCTGCCAAACTTTCAGCATTTCCTCTCTGAGCATCAGCAGGGGTCTTTAGATCTCAGAAGTCATATTGTTTCAAGCGAATTTGGTGTCTGTATTATCTGTGCAACTCAGTGATATGGGAAATCCCTTCACTCTATTAGGAATGGCTCTGCAGTATTCCCAAAATTCACTGTCACTTCTTGTCATTCGACTTGGGTAATGGTTCTCTTATGAAGGCTACATCCAAATTCACACAATGTTAAACTGTGGAGACTGGAGTGAAAGAAGTTATAGATGTCATGGTTTAAGCATCAGTGTTTTCCTTTAAGATCCTGTGATCTCATAACAATTTTTTTTTAATAGAGCAGAAGTTGTATTTTCTAAGAGGAATGTATGAATGGACTGAATTGTCATCTGGGGATATCTGGGATCTACTGTAAGGAGGAAAAGGCAGAACCGTTTTCAGATCTGACATACCCTGGGTTAGAACCCCAAACTGAATCCCTCTGTAGTCTAGGCCAACCTTAACAGAAACTGAGGGGCAGGAAAACCGTATGTGTACAACTGTTACCTGGGTGACATGTAGAAAACCTGGACATAGTTAAGAAAATATTTGAAAATCACATGTCTGACAAAGGACTTGTCTCCAGAATACATAAAGAACTCCCAAAACTCAGTAGCAAGAGACTAAACAACCCGATTTTTAAACTGGGCAAAAAACTTAGACATTTCACCAAACAGGATATACAGATGGAAGATGAGCACATGAAATACAGTTGAACATTATCTGCCATCAGGGCCAGGCAGATTTAAACCATGATAAGATACTACCACATACCCAGGAGACTAATCATGACAACACCAAGTGCTAATAAGGACACAGAGCAACTGGAACTCTCGCACAGCACATGCAAACGTAAAATGGTACAGCCTCCCTTGAAAATAGCTTGGAAGCTTCTTGAAAAGACGGGCAGACAGGAAACTGTCCCCCCTAAAAGGTACTCGTGCCCTAATTCCCAGATCCTATGACAGCACTACTTTCAAAGGCAAAAGGGACTTTGCAATGTGATTAAAGGCCGGGACTTTGAAATGGTGATGTTATTCTGGAATATCTGGGTAGGCCCAATCGAATCACTTGAGTCCTTGGAAGTACAGAATTTCTTTCTTTCTTTCTTTTTTAAACCATGTAAACAACTGCCCATTTAATTCTTAAAAAAAAAACTTACAGTAAAATAAGTACAACTCAAAGAGATAAGATAGAAATAAAGATTTGAAAAGAAACTCATGGCGTAAAGCAAGTGTACTGAGAAAAGAAGGCACACTAAGGAAAATAGCACCTTACTTTACACAACTTTTTACAGATGTTAGTGGGAAGCATAGAATTTCTTGCTGGGTCAGAGAAAGGTGCGATGTAAATGGGACACAATTGGCTCTTGCTGGCTTTGAAAGTGCAGAAATGGGACCTCAAGCCAAAGAAAGAAATGGAGCTCTCAGTTCTACAACCACAAGAAACTGAATCCTGACAATAACAGAATGAGCAAGGAAAGGTGTTTTTTTCCTTCTCTTTTTTAAAGATTCATCTATTTTAGAGAGAGAGAGCGAGCACTAGTGGGGGGAGGAGCAGGGGGAGAGAATCTTCAAGCAGATTCCCTGCTGAGCACAGAGACTGATGGGTCAATTCCATGACCCTGAGATCATGACCTGAGATGAAACCAAGAGTCAGACTCTTAACCCACTGAGGCCCCCAGGCCCCCTAAGGGGTTCTTTTCTAGAGCTTCCAGGAAGGAATGGAGCTCTGCTGAGAGCTTGGATTTAGGCTGCTAAGGCCTATGTTAGGCTTTTGACCTATAGAATTGTGAGAGAGTAATACACTGGTACTTTTTTTTTTTTTTTTTTTTTTTTTTTTTTTTTAAAGATTTTTATTTATTTATTAGAGAGCAAGAGACTGAGAATGAGAGGGGAGAAGGTCAGAGGGAGAAGCAGACTTCCCGCAGAGCCGGGAGTCCGATATGGGACTCGATCCCGGAACTCCGGGATCATGACCTGAGCCGAAGGCAGTTGCTCAACCAACTGAGCCACCCAGGCGCCCTACACTGGTACTTTTTAAGCCATTAAGTTGGAAGTGGACACTTAGGTTGACACAAAAATCGAGACACAAATTTTATATCATGGGTTTTTCTTTATGACCATAATTGCAAAGCAAACACCAATGCATGAATATTTACAGCAGCTCTATTCAAAATAACCCAAACTTGGAAACAACCCAAATGCCTTTCAATGGGTGGATAAAGAAACTGTGGTACATCCATACAGCGGAATGATCCTGGGTAACGAAAATGGCCAAACTACTGATGTACCCAACAGCCTGGATGACTCTCAAAGGTATTATGATGTGTGAAAGAAGCCCGTCTCAGAGGGTTACACACTCTGTGACTCTTCTATGTATTTTCGAAAAGACAAAACTATGGTTATGGAGAATGGAGCAGTGATCGCCAGGATCTGCAGTGTGTCTGTGAGAGGACAGCAGGAGGGAGCCGTGATAAAAACTTCGGTACCTTCATTGGGATGATGCTCAAATGTATATACACGTGTGTTAAAGATTCACAGACCTGCACTCAAGAAAGTCAATTCTCTGCATGATTATTTTAAGAATATTGAAGAAACCCAAACTGTAACAACCGAATGACAACAAAACAGAAGGAAAAACTAAAACAAAACTCATTGGCTGACACAGCTCTCTGCTCTGTGGTATAGGCATTTCCAGTCTGAGGGAATGTCCCCTGAACATGGCTTGCTTCGTGCCCTGCGCACCCCTCAACGTCCAAGAGTGGAAGGCATCCCAGCAGGGGTTCTGGAGACTTACTCAAGATTTTCTTCCCTCCACAAAAGGAGGGGCTGGCTTACACAAGCTCGGCAGTCCTTCAGAGCAGGGGACTCACCTCAGCCTCCTGCCATTGGTACATGCTGACCTGCCACTCTGGCTTGCCCAAGATGGAGGAGGGGTTCCCAGTTTGTGGGACCTCCAGTTTTAAAACTGGGAAAATCCCAGGGTAAATTGGGATAAGTTGGTAACTCTCACATCACTCACACATTACCCAAGTTGGTAACTCTTGGGAAAGTCACATCACTTATCTGAGCCTCTGTTTTTTCATATGCAAAATAGAAAGAATGGGTAGCCTGACTACTTTACCAGGTTATTGTGAGATGCTAACTTTAAATTGTAACTTCTATATAAATGTAAGTTTGGGGACATTATTATTAACAACAACAATGACGACGATGATGAGAAAACCATGGGACTTAGGGGCAGTCTTAAAATTGTGAAAAGGGGCAGCGTTATCAAAGGAGATCATGTAGTTGGAGGATGTGTATGTGTGTGTGATTCCAAGCATTGTTGAGATTGCAGTTTCAGTTTTGTGACAATAAAAATATATGCACGTAAGAATGTAATTTTTGTTTTTGGCAGCCTGCTCCCTGGGAAGTTTTAGTTACCTGGATCCCATGACAGGCTAGGGGAATGATTCTCAACCTTGTTATCCTCTGGAATTACCAGAATATCTTTAAGACAGAGGCGCCTGGATCCTATTTCCAGAGATCCAGATTTAATGGACGTGGGGTTTGGCTAGGCTTCATAATTTTTAAAATTATGATTTTTAAAAAATCATAAAAAAGTGATTCTAATATGCAACTGTGGGTTTTTGATATATGAGGGCTGGGCATCACTCCCACGGGGCACTTGGAGGTTTGTTCATTTGTACTCACAGCTTAATGAGCTCACTCCACAAGGGAAGAATCAGGTATGCCTCCAAGGGAGCTGACTTCTGATCTCCATAGGACAAGAGCTCACATCTACAAAGAATGATCAACCAGTCACTCAAGGTAATTAATACTCTGATTATTGCTGTTTTTCTAATTTAAAGGGGTCAATTCTGGATTTGGGGGGGGTGTATTCGTTTGCTAGGACTACTGGAACAAAGTACCTCAAACCGAGTGGCTTATACAGCAGAAACTTATTATCTCATAGTGCTGGTGACTACAGGCAAGAGACTGAGGTGCTGGCAGGGCCACAGTCCTGAAGGCACTAGGGAAGGTTCTGTTCCAGGCCTGTTTCCTAGCTTCAGGTAGATCCTTGGCTTGTGGTCATATAACTCCAATCTCCACATGGTGTTCTCCCTGTGTATGTGTATCTATTTCAAAACTCTCTCTTTTAATAAGGATACTAGTGATATTGGATTAAGGTCCACTCTCATGACCTCATTTTAACTTGATTACCTTTATAAAGAGCCTATCTCCAAATAAGGTCACAGTCTGAGGACTGGGAGTTTGGACTGCAACATAGGAATTCGGGGAGGATTCGACTCCTAACATGAGAGTCACAATTACCATGTAGGTGTTGTTATTCAGATGGGCTAGAAAACACCATGGTGGGATGTGGTCAAAAGAGACAGGCATCCAGTCTAGTCTCTGGTGGGAAGACAGTCCTTGGTCGGCAAAGGAAATCCATGTGAGGAGGCCTATTCACAGATTATTTCTTATTGATAAATCAATATCTTGGTTGAAGGTTGTAAGAGAGAGATTAAAAAAAAAACCTTTAGGCAAAATAAGAATTTTTAAAAGAAGTTATTAAGTTCTTTCTCGATAGGAGTATTCCAGCAAAGCCTTAAATAGGTCTAGGTTAAGAATGCTCTAAAAGGATCCTTTTCTTTCAAAGATGGTTGGGCTGGAGGAATTTGTAAATTCATATTGGGACTCTAAAGTTTTGTACTTCCTGCAAAGACAGTCAGAGGCTCACCTGATGTTTTTGGGCAGCGTCCTGTACCAGGCACTGTGTCCAAAGGAAGAATCCTGCAGATCTGGCTCTAGGTACAAAGAGTTAATGTGAAAAACCCAATGAGGCTAGACTCCGTCGCTATTTTCACTGCACAAATGTTTTCAATGGAGAGAAAACAGACTCAGGATCTTTGACAATGGCAATGTATAGATGGGAAATTTGGGCGCCCTGCAGGATGCCTCACTCAATGACACTGCTGGAAAATATTTAAATTGACATCCAGCATAGCAGTGAAGGCCTCAGGCTGCTATGCCACCCAACCTGACCCTCTCCAGAGGATGAAAAAGGAAATATCCATCTGTGACAACTCTAGCTTTCTGGTTAGAATGAATGAGCACCCAATGCAGTGAATCTGACCCCGTAAATGGTGTAGATAACAGATACTAAATGCATCCTTTTTGTTGTTGTTGTCGTTTGTTATTGTTTGCACAATAATCAATATAATTATGAGCATACAGGTCAGGTGTCATTCATACCATAGAACAAGCATTCATTTTTCCAGCCCTTATAATATTACAAATTTTCACTAGGTTGTACATAGAGTTTTAAAGCAAAAATCTCCTAGAAAATGTAAGGGAAAATAAATATAATCAAATCAGATATACTTTCTTCCCATACATACATACATACATAAAATTACATTTATTTTTTCTTATAAAAGACATGCTTACTGTAGAGAATTTCTGACATGCAGAAAAATATAATGAATAAAGTAAATATCACTAATAACGTCATCTAATATTTTCCTCAGGTTCTTTTATGGTTATTTATATATAAAATACTGTTAGTATCAGACTGCATACAGAATTCTATTTTATTTTCATTTAATGTTATATTGGGTCATCAAATATTATTAAATATTTTCCATCATGTTAGACACCATATTTTGTTTAGACATTCTTCTAGTTTGAGGCATATAGGCATTTATTACTATTTTAAATAATGCTTCAGGAAACCTTTCAATACTGGATTTTTTGTCTAAAATTGTGATCATTTGTAAGGATAAACTCACAGTAGAACTACAGGGTCAAAAAATATGAGTATTTTTAAGGTTCTCAGCAGATATCCCAAGAATGCTTTCCAGGAAGTTTATAGTGATTTATACAGTGATTTATCTACCCTGAGAATACTTGAGAATATTAATGTCATGTATCCTCACTAACACAGAGTATTATTGTGTATTAAAAGTACTTTTTTAAAAAAAAATCATATCTTGGGCTTCTGGGTGGCTCAGTCCTTAAGCATCTGCCTTTGGCTCAGGTCATGATCCCAGGGTCTTGGGATCACGCCCCGCATTGGGCTCCCTGCTCTGTGGAAAGCCTGCTTCTCCCTCCCCCACTGTCCTTACTTGTGTTTCCTCTCTCGCTGTGTCTCTCTCTGTCAAATAAGTGAATGAAATCTTAAAAAAAATCCTACTAAAATAAAAAAAAATCATATATTAAGTTCTCAAGTAATCAAAATACTAGGGAAGACTTGTATCACAGGTTGGGAAGTTTGTTTCCAATTTCTTTGCAATTGGCAGGAAAGAAAGCACTGGAAAAAACTATTGAGGGAGTCTGGATTGTCTGCAGCCTTAAAGATTCACCTCACAGAATGACTAACACAGAATCATCTACCCTGGATTATTTAGACGGTTGACTCCTGTTAATGTGGGGGTACAAATAACTTGATCTTCTTCAAGTATTTTCTGTCAGCATTTTCAGGAATAGCTTTTAAAATCATTCTGATTGAACTAAATAATTTTTCCAAAAGGGCATTTTGTTTTAATTTGTTAAGGCATTTCATCTTTAACTCAATTTTTAGGTTGGGATGATCCAGGAATAAGGAGATTTGATCCTTAACTTAATATCATATTTCTTTGATTCTAAGACACCCATTTTTCATTTAAATGTCTTTGAAACTGGGATAAGTAACAGACATTGTCGGTGCTTTCAGATTCCGCTACCACTCTTGTGAACATTAGCCCTGTGGGCTTTCACTCCTGCCATCCAGCGCTTGCATCTCTTGGTTGGAGATGCAGGAAACTACTTTTTCTATACGGAGCTAGAAGTGCCTGGAAAAGTGAATCTCCCTCTAGGCTAACCATTACTTAACCAATGACTAATGGTGCAGGGGTATAAACACTGTGCACTCCCTGGCCTCTGACTTGTACAAATGAGATAGGACTTACACTATCTCCAGAGCTCCCCTGTGGGGCTGAGCCTAAGGGCTCTCCAAACCCCCACAGTGGGTTTCACCTGACATCACACCCTTGCATGGGTTTCCCTCTCTCCTTTTGTGTTCATCCTATTTCTCTATTTCCCTACTATTTTTTCCCCCTAATTCACAGAAATCCTTATCTTCAGGGAACCAAACATATTACAAGATGATGTCTTGTAGTTCCGGTTGGCCTGGCAACCGTAATGATATAGTCATCTTTGCCCGTGCATGCATGAGCTTGGTTGTTTGTCCTATGGCATGGAGGAACCATCACACCTTCACTTTTCAGTGAATAAAGCATTTAAGGACGATTTGAGGAACGAATGTGCATCTTAATTGCTGTCTAAAAATCCTCTATTAAATCCTTTTCAAAAGATTAAAAAAAAAAAGTGCCAACACCAAAACAGCAGAATAGATGTTAAAAACTAGGGAGAAAAATCCTAGAGACAGGGGTGGACCATTCCTTCAAGAAATGCTTCATTTTGATGGCAGAGGATGTTATTGTGAAAACACATGGATACAAAAAAGAGATTCAGAAGAGTTCCATTCTGAATATCCGGAAGTTTTAGGAATATCACAATTTGTGTTTCACTTTCCTTTCTATGTATACATGATAAAAATCTATGTTCAAATAGCTCTTAGATTTACTTAAAGGGGCCATAAGACAAAATTTCAAAGTACTCTGTTATATTTTAAATGCCTGTTTTCATTTTTAGTGATACATAGAATAACGGAAAATCTTATAATGGAAAGAGACTTAAGTTTGATGAAATACTAGTCAGGAATATGCTACCCAAAGAAAGAGAAGGAATATAATCAATGAACAATCTTGACAACATTGAGAAAACAGATTATTTCACAGACTTCTCATCATCTATGATTCACAACAGGAGATCCATTGGTGAGGGAGGACCACCAGTTTGGTCATATTTTTGAAATTTTGCAGACTTTAATCTATTAAACATTTCATATTCCTCCAAAGTGTGTATATGTGTGTAAATGTGGTACATATATGCACGGAAAATGTGTATACACACATGGATACACACACCCTATTTCTTTCAGATTTTCCTTACATGGAGCACTTTTACCATTGAGAGAAGTAATTCATGCATTTAATCTGGTGCCAGGCTTTTATTTACTTTTTGTGAGGATCACAAAACTATATATTACTCATGGGAACCCATACAAAAATAAAACAGCTGGCATTAGATTAAAGGCATTGTTTACTTCCCTGAATGGTAAAAGTGCTTGGCATATAGAAATAGGATCTGCCCACCAGCATCGTTTCATATTCCATTTCAGAGACATACTTGATCTGGACTGTCTATATGCCAAGGTAATATGTCTATTATCCACCCAATTTGTTTTGTCTTCCTGTTTTCCCTTCCTGTATTTTTGCTGGTGAAAAATGAATTTCTCCATTGTGAAACAGCAACAGTCGAACAATTCCGGTGGGCTTATTATAGATGGGATAACTTCTGCACTTTTAGAGTACTGTGGCAACACACAGCTCCCTTGTGCCAAATCAATTCTCCAGCAACGTGATTAATTAACCTGTGTTTGAACACTGTTGCCTTGAAATGCACTAACCTTGTATTTTGCTTTTAGGCTTTTTCTACCCTTCCATGCCAAAAATCATTCTGTGGTGTTTTTTCAAAACCTTGGGCAAATCAACAAATGTTTGAGTACGTGTTTACAATCCTTCCACTGCAATCATACTGAGAGTTTTATGGCCAAATATAGGCAGCATACACTCTCTTCTTCAGCAAAATACATTATGCTGTTTGAACATTAGTAGAACTAGCTAGTGTAGACAGGTTTAAACTCCCACCTCATTTTCTTTTTCATTCACTTTTTCTCTGATAGAAGCAGGAAACAGCTAAAAGAGTTTTTGAGAGCAACAAATTGCCTTTTTTTTTTTTTTAAGATTTACTTATTTATTTTAGAAAGAGAGGGAGAGAATTTCCAGCAGACTCACTACTGAGCACAGAGGCCGACACAAGGCTTGATCCCACGATCCTGGGATCATGACCTGAGCCAAAATCAAGAGTCGGCCACTTAACCGACTGAGCAACCCAGGTGCCCCAACAATAAATTACTTTAAAAATATATTCTGTAATGATTTATTAGTTACTGTACCATGCCTTGTGTGAGGGATAAATATATACGTATATGGACTTTGACTTATAGGGCTCCAAGTCTAGTAGGAGAGATACATGCCCCTGTTTGCTGGCCAAATTAATTGCAAATATAGTGTAATAAAGGTTTTATTAAAAGGTTTGCAGCTACAGGCGGATGGAGTGGGATTATAGAGTACGTTAGCCTCCTAGCTAACATTTTCATCCCCCAGGGTTCTAGATAAAAACACCCAGTGCACCAAAGAGACAAAGAGAAACAACAGACGATTTGAGCCAGTTTTCTGTCTTCTCATTTCCCTCCCAATGATATCTGATTGATCCCCCTAGCTGCTGGTGTTGGGTGAGATAGCTGCAGTGAAAGAGATTAGCTGGCTTTAACCAGAGTTCTGATTTTCGTTACCCCATGGGGAGAGGAAGCACAAGAACGTGGGTAGGACCAGATTTCAAGCCTTTAAGATTCAGTAACCCAGCACATTGGTTAAAAATAAATTCGTAAATAAATGTAGTAACTCAGTGTGCATCTGGACAGACAGGTCAGCAACTTGTCTTGGGGTGGAAGTTTTAGGTTCACCCCCACCCCACCCCGAGTGGGAAGAGGGGCCAGATGTACATGGAAAAATGCAGAAATGGCATTTATAGAATAGCAGTGCTGGGCATGGAGGAGGCAGCATGGGCCAAGATCCTCAAGGAAGAGGTGAATAGAAAATGTGTCTTGAAGGATAGGAAGGAAGAGAAGAGGAAGTGAGGCTGGAGAGAAGGTGGAAAGGGTCTGATAATGCCAGGTGCTAGGGAACTACTGAAAAGTAGCCAGGGGGCAATAGACTCAAATAGGGGCTTCGGAAAGACAGTTCTGACAGAAATGTGGTGGGCTTACTGACGCGGACAGGTGTGCCAGAGAGGCAGGAAGGCATAGTGCCTTCATTGCTGTTATCCGGGTAAAAAATGGGAAAGACCTGAAAAACAGACAGGCAGAGTTTGTGTGGAACACAGGAAAGGCAATGTATTTAAGCAATGTTCTAGAAACAGTACCTGTCTTATTCTTTGGTCCAAACTCACCAACCATAGAAGTCATTGCCTGAGGGGGCAGAGGAAGAAGAAGGCCAACGGTGTTACTCTAAAGGAGCTTCCTCCCTGTAGGAGTAGGAATTAATGACCTTGAACAACACAACACTAATCTCAGCCAACTTGCAGTTCCCTCTGTTCTTTGGAGTCACTGCTAGACTCCAGGAGGTTTATTTAGTGTCAAGGCACTCTGGATTTGGATGGCTTGATGTCACTGTCCGAACTGAGTTTCATGGAGAGGCCATGTGGATTGAATGGAAAAAATCCTCACTCAGGTCCTGTGGGGTTTCTGCTACTCTTCACAGAAACCAATCTGATCTTCCACACTGGACCATATACATTGGACTGGAGGGAGCCCACTGAAGTTGTCCAAGGCCCCATCTGTCTAGAGACACGATGCGGTCATTTCCATCCTAGGGACAGTGAGGAAAGGGTCTCCTCTGCTCTCATAACTCATATAACTGGGGTTTTGCTGTTCCCGGAAAGTGGCCCAGGTTGTGGAGCTCAGGCCTCTTTCTCAGAGCCCCACCGACATTTTTGTTCTTTCTTCCCTCCCACAGCCAGATAGAGATAGGAAAGATAGATAGATAGAGAGTAGGAAAGCCTTGGTCTTCCTCCTCATACACACCCACAAAACTTTGATCTAAATCACAATTCCTTTCCAGTTCCCTAAGGAACCAGACTTTCGAAACTCAAGAGTACATGCTGATCTCACACCCCGTTCTTGAGGCAAGAATATTAGACAGCCTAGAAGTTCAAATACGTGATAAAGAAGTGTGAGAAAGAAAATAAATGGGAAAAGCTTTGGTTAATGTCAGTTGAACTTTCTTTATATAAAATAAATTCACATGGGAATTTATGGACCATGTCTGTTTTGCGTTGCCATCTCTAGTACTTAGCAAAGTATCTGGCATCTAGTAGCACTTGTTAAGTGTTTAAGTGAATAAGTGAATACAAATGCATGACAGTTAAACTGGGGACTAAGCCTTGGTTATGGTTAGTACATTACACATCCAACTTGGCAAGTATGTATCAAACACCTACTATGTGACAGGCCATGTGTGAGATCCTCCTTGATGGTGCTAGATCCTTCCTACAGTACGAACAAGAAAAATAAATCCCAGCCTTCATGGAGCTTACTCCCATTGTTAGTAAGGAAGACAATAAACAAACAGATCATTACAAACAGGTAAGTAATGGAGAAGAAATAAACAGTGAAGTAATAGAGAATAATTTAGTGAAGTGGGAATAGGGTACGGGGGTGGGGGTGCAGTGAGAGCTATTAATCTGATTGCAATTTCCCTCAAACTATCTCAACCCCTGAAAGTAAAAATGAAACTTAAAAAGAAAATTAACAGAAGTAGTATTAGTTAAACATAAAGTCATACGAAGAAAGCACATACAGAATTTTATGCAACATTTAGATAATCATCATGCAGGTACATGTGGATAACACAGTTTGGGTATTTTATTTTTATTTATTTTATTTCTCAAGTTAAGTTTCCACGGGCATATTCTGTTTAAAGTTTATCTCCTCAAAAGCTACGTGCAATGGAGTATGTAAGTTGTTTTAATGGTAGTTCAGTTCTTTCTGTTCTGTGGATGGCAAAAGTCAGGTTTGTTGGCCCCTGAAAAAGTTGCATTTCACTTTAGCAGAGAAAATAAAAATGTCCATTTTCCCTCAGAAAAAGGATAATATTTTCTAATTTTGCAAACACTTTATGGAGGTATCATTTGATTCTGTATTTTTACAGCTGCTTAGCAATTATTGGAGAGCCCCTACTCACAGTATGTTTCCCTTTCATTTCTAGTCAAGGGGTGTTAATATTATTTTGGAATTATTCAAATTTGAGAGAGTGATAAAGGGCCTCTCTTCAGGGTTCTTACTAAACAAATCCCTGACTTCTTACTCCTTTAAGGAAAAATAAGGAAAAAAAAATAAGGAAAAAGAGGAAAGAACAGAAAAATGTTTTAGATTCTGAGTTTCTTGGTTTGGGAATCAGAACTATTTGGTGTGGTAACTTTAAGACCGTGCATCCTGTCTTGCCATTTGGCAGGTGCTCAGGAAATGGCTGATGAGTTGAACTGGTTTGAGAAGAGTCAGGGGATTACCCTCCTCCATATACAGATGGGGAAACCGAGGCTCAAAGAACCTGTAGATGTGTTTGCATCGTGTTTTGCACTTTGCTAAGGGGTCTCACTCAAGTTAGCTCATTAAGAGTGGGTTTTCACCACCATTATATATAAAGCAGGAAATGTCAATAAAAAGAGGAGAGTAGGGCGCCTGGGTGGCTCAGTTGGTTGAGCGGCTGCCTTCGGCTCAGGTCATGATCTCGGAGTTCCGGGATCGAGTCCCATATCAGACTCCCGGCTCTGCGGGAAGTCTGTTTCTCCCTCTGACCTTCTCCCCTCTCGTTCTCAGTCTCTCTCTCTCTAATAAATAAATAAAAAATCTTAAAAAAAAAAAAAAAAAAAGAGGAGAGTAATGATGTGTTCAACAGACAGCGAATTAGTCACTACCAGATTCCCCTATATAGAGCAAGACATTCTCTGCTGCTAAGGAACAACTTAAACCTAATGATGAAAAAAATTCATGTCCTTAGACAATGATAAAAAGAGGATTACTCTTCTAAAGACAAAAACAATCAGAAAAGTTATTGGCAATCTTTGCACTAAAAAAATTCCTATAATATATAGAAAACAAACTCTTATACGCCATTGATGGTGGTGTAAATTGGTCCTAATTTAATAGAGAATTTCTGAATATCTACCAAAAAATAAAATGAACAAACCTTTGACAGAGCAATTTGCTTTTACGAATGCATTCCCACTATAGAACTACTGGCACAAGAGCGCCTGCATATATGAAGAAAAGGATTTAATAACATAAGAATATTCACTATGACATTATTTGTAACAGAACATAACTTGTAACAGCTTAAGGGTTCACGAACAGACTGATGGCTGCAGAAACTATCTGTTATCTGGGTAGTGTTATTTTACACAGACATTTAAAGTAGAACAATCTATGTATTGACATGAAAAAGTGACCACAATAAATTATGTCAAAAGCAAGCGGCCTAGCAGTATGATTAACTTTGAGTAAGAATACTCATCAAAGTATTTGTGAAGACTACCTCTGGAAAGTGAGATGAGCTATTCTTTTCACTTTATACAACTCCATACTACTTGATTTTTCAATAGAAATAGATTATTTTTAACATCCAGAAGTTAAAGAGAAGCTATTCCAACTCTGGCCACTCGAGAAGACTTTGACTTTTTCACCAAGAATAAGAGGACCCAGGAAATGGTTATTTTTGTCCTACGTTGCTATAGTCCCTTACACTGTGCCTGACACACTGTTGGTGCTCAGTAAATACCCTGAGAATAAAGGAGTAAGGATGACCAACCCTGGTCACTCTTTCATGAGGTGAGGTGGAAGGACACAGAACACTGAGATTTTCTAACCCTAGAATCTGAGCCAGTGGGTCAGACAGAGAAGTTTATCACATCAATAGGATTGACTTATATTAAAGAAAGACTGGCTAGATAAACATCAACTCATCAAAAAATAATCTGGGCGTTCTACTTGCATTGGATAAGGATTCTTAATGAGTCTCCACCATGTTTCTTTGAGTGTCTCTTGGGAGCATTTATCTGTTGGTTTGGAAGTCACAGAAGCATAAAGAGGAAGAAATATCAGACATGCCAGTTCACACCCTGAACCTCCTCAAGTACCATTCTTGTAATGGGTCCAGATCGAGCACTTCCTGGAATAGTGCTTTCACTTCCTCCAGGGGAATTCTTTCCTGATGAGCCCTAAATCCCAGAAAGTTCCTGATTGCATGGAACTGGAATCTGCCCCTTTGAAGAACTGACCCCAGTATCACACACAATGGATCTAAGCAGCTCTGCAGAGTGGTTTAAGAGAATGGGCTGTGCCACACTGGCCTTGAACGCTACCTTCCACATGTAGGGGCCCTGTGACCCTTAGGCAAAGATTAGTAACTCTCTCCAAGCCTAAATTTCCTTTTTACAAAATGGGGATGATTAGAGTTTCTACCCCATGAGGTTGTTTTAAGAAGATAATAAGAGTAATCTATATGAGGTGCCCATCCCAATGTATGGCACAAAATACCCAACAAAGAATATCATTACAATATTCCTAGGCTTTTTCCATGAGGAAGCAAGGAAGAAAGTGGCACAAGACAGCAAAGTTAACATATGAGGTGTCTGTCAGTAAAATGCATGCCTGAGGACCTTGATTTCGAGTGACTCTAGAGTCTCCTCTGTGTTTTCTTCACCTAGAAACAGAGTAGAAAAACACTCCCAGTAGGGGGAGAGAAATTTCGTACCATTAATTTAGCAAACACAAAAAGCCTGTACTTTCATAATTACAGACACCAACTTAAAAAAGTAACTTTAGGTGTTTGAGAATCACTCACCTCTGGGGGACACAAGGAAAGAGCTCCCTCAGGGACTTTTCTCAAAAACTGTCTCCCTGAAGCTGGCTAATATTTGCGTGGCTGTCAGAAGCACAAGTTTTCTTCAGCCATTCTAAAACTTTTCTCAGGGCTAATGACTGCCTATCAGCCCGGATTTGACTTTATGCTATTATTGAAGATGTAAATTTTAAGTCCTATATATATTCAGGCGTGAATGGGGGAACACAACATAGACCTATATTTACAATATACATCTGTATTACGTGCCATACGAAACTTAGCAGACTAGGAGACTTTAGGATTTACCTCCCATTTTGACCTGGCCACTAACTTACTCTGTGACCTCTTAAGAACTCAGTTGACTCATCTATAGAGTGGTTACAACAGAATTCTTACACTGTATTCGAAGGAGCTCTAGGTTTGCACAGCTGTGCTGGGGGCTGCTTTAATTGGGCCTCAGGCTTCTCTCTCAAATAAAGCACCAATATTTAAAAAAAAAAAGCTGTTACATATTAGGATTCTGCCTAAGAATTCATTTTAAAAATGAGTCTTTTTCTCCAAAAGATGTTTGAACATCACTGAATCACATGATCCTCAAGGTTGGGGTTTCCTTTCTTGTAATTGTTTTTCAGAGGTGGGGACGGAGTGAAGAGAACAAGGAGGAGGAGAAGGAGGAGGAGGGAGGGAGTGGTGAGAAGAGACCATGGTGACAAACAGTAACTTCTGGGTCTTACCAGGCATGGTCTGGGAACAAGGGCATTCTGATTAAGTAATGATTCTTACTCACTTTCTTCCTAAGTATATTACCTAACAATATCCCAATAGTGGATATGAATAAATCCCTTTTTACCACTCAGTTCGTACCTAACGAATGCCCAGGACATTTAAAATGACTTCCTCCCCAATCCAACCCAGTCGCCAGCCCCAGGTTTAAATCATGAATGGAGAGAAAATCTGTTGCCCTCCAAGTCAATGGCTCCTTCCTTCCAGGAACTGTCTAGCGGGCGGCATCCTTACCACAAAATAGCTTACGATGAAAAGTGTAATCAGTTTGGAGGGTGTTATCAGCAATCATGAGAGCAGTCTTGAACTCACAGCACGAGACTTCATGGAGAGTCCTGACAGCAGAGGAGATTCCAGATGCTCCTCTTCCCATCACTGGCAACCCACACATGCTCCCTCTGGCAAGGGCAGCCTAATCAGCGCAGACCCCCGGTGGGAGCCAGGCCCTTCAGTGTAGAAAAAATGTGAGCTGCTCAAAACAGCCTGTTGGAAGGGCATCACGGAGCTGCGCCCTGACTTGGTGAAGGTTTGGGGGAGGGAGAAGCGTTTATAGGAAAACAGTGGGGTTATTCGGGGGGGGAGGGGGCCCTATCTGAGTGGAGAAGGAGCCTCCTGAATCTCTGAGGCCGCTGGAGCGCACCACTGTGGAGCTCAGCTGTATCAACAGAACCGCGATGGCCTGTATGTGGGGCTGCGACCTCCCTCTGCAGGGACAGTAGGGTGCAGTGGAAAGGGGGCCGGACTCGGAATCACAAGACAGGTGTGACTGTCAGCCCCGGGACAAGGTGCTTCATTTCTCTGAACCACTATTTCCCTAACTGAAAAACAAGAAAAAAAAAAAAAAAAAACCTACAGCACTGCCTCACAGGCATATTGTGTGTTTTAAATAAAAGAGGGTCTGAGAAGCATTCGGTAAGTGAGAAAGCCCCATATACATGTAAACTATATTCCATGGCCTATGACATAGTTGCTCAAATGTGATCCTTAAGAAGCCCCCAAAAGCTTGCTCAGATCACTTTCCTAAGATACTAATATAAAAGGCTGGTGACTTATCAAACAAATGAAGTGCTTTACTATGTTCACATAATTTTCCAGTAAGTCTTAATTATAAAAACCGTGGTATCTGATACTCTATAAAGAACTATAGATAAAATTACAAATCTAATTGTATATGAAAAAATATACATATTATAAAATCTAATTATATGTGATTTCAAAAAATGCAACTAGATAATTCTTAAAGAACTACTATAGTGGCAACTGATCTTATAAATGTATACACTTATATCAAAAAGTTTTACCATACCACATGCTCTCAATCATACGTGGAATTTAAGAAACAAACCAAATGAACAAAGAAAAAAAGAGACAAAACAAAACAAAAAATACAGGGAACAAGAGGGTGAGGTTGCCAGAGGGGGGCTGGGTGGGGGGATGGATGAAATAGATAAAGGGGATTAAGAGTACCCTTATTGTGATGAGCATTGAGTAGTGTATAGAATTGTTGAATCGCTATATTGTACACCTGAAACCAATATAACACTATATGTTAAGGACACTTCAACAGAAGAAAAAAATTCTCATCATAAGCAAAGAAAAAAAATTTTTTTTTTTACAAAAATAGCCTAAATCCAGAGTCTCTATTTCACAACTTCAGTAAGTAATGTGTGTTTTGCTCCTATTTTAGACCATTGTGTGTTGGGAGTCATCCACGAAAAATGAGATGTTAGAAGACCATGGGGTTCAGCTTCCTGGAGAAGACCATCAGCTCTTCTGATCGGGAAGTTCTCTGGAACAATCCTCTTCATTCTCCTCTGAGCAGGATAGGTTCAGTGCACTCATCACGGGATGGATCCAGGATGTCGTCTGTGTTACATGACTTGAGAAGAACAAGGAATGCAATTATAATCTGAAAGACTGCCTGTCCTTCTACCCATCCACGCATGTCCTGGTCTCAGCGATATTGCTTCCTCCCTACGACAGCCCCTTGTGACAGGAAGCAACTGGAACTCCATCCAGTAGTTTTAAAAAGTCTTGGATAAGTTTTAAGGTTCAACCAAGCCCATTTCTTTCTTTCTTCTTTGGTAAAAAGGAATGTAGGAGAGCGTGTCATCTTTGACTCTTTGCTTTTCCTTACCCGAAATTCAGACAGCAAGTCCTGGGACTGACTTGCTGAAACATCTGTGGAGTTTTTTTTTTTTTTTTTCTTCCTCTCCTCTTCCAGTGCTATACCCTGGGTCACTGAAATTGATTGTCTCTCGGCCTGTTCTGGTTCTTTGTTAATTTAATCTCTACTCCAGCCAAGAGATGAAATCATACATTGTGGCTCACCTGCTAAAAATTCAGTGCCAACCCATGCCTTCTGGATCAGATACATGCTCCATAGAATGAAATACCTTGATTTTTTTTTTTTTTAACCCACCTCAACAATACTTTCTTCTCCGCCATGGTCTTCCTCCCTCCCATTTTGTTTATCTGGTTAACTCCTACTAATTCCAAAGAACCAATCTCCTTCAAAATTCCTCCAATCTGTGCTCCTGATCTTATCTCTTGTTACACTCTATTATAAGTGCTTGCTTATCTTCAGTAAAGAAGTAGGAAGTTAGTGCATAAGAAGCTCCTTGAGGGCAGGAACTGTGTTTCTTGTCTAAATTTATGGTGCTTCACATGTGCCCAGAATGAATGATGAGGCATTTCAGGGAAGAACACAAGCAGAGGTAGGGAAGGATGTACAATAGGTACAGGGCATGTTCAGGTAGTGCTGAAACATCACAACCTGGGCCCCTACCTGGTAGATGGTGTTTCTCTGACCTCTTGTCCAATGCTGAGCCTTTGGCTGAATGAATCTCCTAAATCCACCACTATCTTCCCAGTTCCTGAGTGTTGGACAGGTGGCTGCCAGAATTAGGATGATTTGTTTCTTCTTCCGGGATACTCTTTCTTCCACTGGCTTACCCCACTGCCCTCATCCATCCAGATCAGTCTCCCTTACCCGTATCCTATCCAAACTCAACCATGGATAGTAGTATCATGTCTTAGACCAAGTCTGTCCGGGGGTTGGCACTTAGGAGAATCAAGTAAGATGGAGGTCTAAAAGTTCCTCCTATATCACAGAATGACATTTCCAAAATGTGTTTTTAAAGGGTTTTTAGTAACTTTTATGTAAAGAAGATAATTCTATGGTTAAATAAGTTTGAGATACACTAGGTTAAACAGAGCTAAATGGGTTTCTTTACTGCAGGATTTCCCTAAGCCTTAACTATATTAACATGTTCTAGGACTCTCCAGGAGTATGCAGTGTTATTCAAATTAACATGCCCCTGTTAGCACACATGGGACTAGTATTCCACAGAGCACAACTGGGGAACTACCACAAAAATGCACTTACTTTATTGGCTGTTGATGACAATAACTAAAAATGCTGGACTTAGTACAAATGGGCAGTTTTACTGTCAATGGTGATTTGGTTTGTTTTTGACCCTCTATCCCAAATTCTATGCATATGCCCCCATACAAACTGTTCAACTCCTCGATTTAAATATTAAATTCATCTTTCCATGGAAGATCACTGATAGTTTCATGATGGGGTAAACGGATTCAAGTTGTTTTAAGAATCGAGGTGAAGGTGGAAAGGCCCAAACATCTCGTAATTTCAGAAGCACAGAGTGTGGTTAAGTGGTACAAAGAATCATTCTTCTCTTGACAGTAATCCACATTATTATTATCTCTTTAAAATGGTTTATGTTTTAATGGAATTTCTCATTAGGGAGGCTAAACTTGCTAAAGCATCGGATTCTGCACAGGTTAACTTCATTTCAAGGTCTTGGGGGCCAGGGGTAGGGAAAGCTGGAAGTCTGCCTAAATTGAAAGTGGTTTTAAAGGAATAGTAATGAGTGTAACATAAGAGGGCCAGGATGCTGCCGCAAGGTGAAATGAGGACACATCATTCTGTATAAAGCACCTGTTTAAAACTAAAAAGAAAAACTTGATGAGATGGTTTTGCTAATTTTAAAACCTTGGTATATCTACTTTGATGTTTACCAGCACATTTATAATATCTTAGTCCAAAGAAGAGACTTTAAATTATTATAAATCCTCCCTTCCTAACAATCCCCTAATTAGGAAGTGTGGGAAGGAAGGCAAAGAGGAATAACCACCTGAGTTTAGCTGCATGCTTTCCTAGTAGACTTTTTGAAAAATAATATTCTTATGCTTAAACTAGTATAACTGGTATAACTAGTATAACTGCCTAGATATGGACATTACATTAAATTTATAATGTAAACTAAGCAAAAGCAAAATGTCTAAGGAAAAAATGTAGTTATTGACTCTGAACAATGACTAGGAGAAAGTTCCACTAGAAGGTTATCCTTGCCAGGAAACTTCATTAAGTGCTTTGTTTTATGAACAAGCCTACATCTGATCTTTTCCCAAATACCAAAGGAACACCATAAAATATTAATTGATTAAGCTTATGTTCACAATATACTTCTTGGTACCTGTTTAAAAAACACATGCCCGAATACCAAATGTGCAATTTTAACAGCTACTTACTAGGAAAACAAAAACAAAAACAACAACAAAAAAAACCCCATCAACAACTAACAAAAGGATAAATTTTCTATGCTTCAAGTACATATTTCACATTTAGGTCTTTTGTACAAACAAAAACCAAAGCTTCTAAAACTCAGTCCATGTGAAGTGCCTGGCAAAGAGAAGATATCCAATAAGTGGTTATGGCATTTTTTTTCTTTTTTTAATAATTAGAACTTTGTGATTATTGTAAGAAAAACTTGGAATTCTTTCTGCGATGCTGGAACAGGGCCAGCTGTGTGTATACCACTCAATTTTATGTCCTGGTGAGCACTGTGCCTAAAGAGCTTTGACATAATCGGTATGATGAGATAATCCCAGCTTTACTGGCTTGGAGAACACTCTAGTATTAGAGATATTTCCTCTCTGATTTGTGCGCTTGGTAGCTCAACTGAGAAGAGAGAATAAATCAGCCCTGTTGACTCTGTTTAATTAATAAAGACCCCATGGTTCATAAAGTGAGATGCTCCTACTTAGTATGAAAAATTTAGAGGTCTGGAGAATAAATGAGGCTGACTATGGAATGTAAAAATCTTCCATCTGAACATACACTATCTCTGGCAAATGTTCCTGGAGAGAGTGCATCTGACCTGATTTGGGGAGCAATCAGCAGCAGTTCAGATATATTTGAAAATCTAAAAAACATAATACTACTTGCTTCTGAGTGATTGCCAAATCTGTTGTTGGGAAACACTAATATTTGATCTAGGAAGATGACGGTGTTGTGTTTTCTTTTTCTTTTATAATATTAGTAAATTGAAAGACATATTTTAGGGCTTATAAAAAAAAAAGCCCTAAGAGAACATGCTTTATTTTATTGGCAAAGAAATGTAAGTGAATTATTTAAATCCCATTATAATTACCCTCCTTATGTTTCTTACCTTCTAGCATGCAAAATGCTTTCTTTCAAAATAAAAATTTAGGACAGCCTTTAAGAGAAAAGTGGTTTAAAGACAAAAAGTACACTAGCTTTGAAGAAATTCATTCTTAATAACCGTCTGTGATGATGAAAGAGGTTCTTCTGTTAAACTCAGATGTAAATGGCACTGTTTATATTTCATTGTGAATTTATTAAGAGTGCATACATAATTTTATCATGTTGAAGATAAGCTGCAAATTAATGTGACTAACTTGCAATGTCTTTTTTGGGGGGGGATAATCCTATGCATATAATATTCATATGAACAAGAAAATAAAGACAAGTAATATATGTTAATTATGTTTCTGGCATCAGTATCTTGGAATTACTGGATAATTTTACAACTGGCCATAAATGGCAAGTAGTAAAAACAATAAAAGATTTAAACTTAAAAAAGAATCCCAGTTTAAAAAAAATTGGAAGGACAGAAAGTGAACCATATCAACAAAATTATTAAAAAGTCACCAAACCTTGGTGATGCAGCACATAATCTTGCCAGGCACTAATTATGAGGTTGACTAGGAATTAGTAATATGAAGAATCCATTCCAAAACATGTTTAAGAGGAAATCACAAGCTGTTTGTTCCCACTGACATATAAGGAGTTTCCTCTTATGTAATTTTGGAAATATACCCCTAAAATCAAAATGGATATCTCTCAGTAATTAACTTTGTAAATATTACAAAACAGTTCCAGTATTTTGTAATTAAATGTGTGGAAATCCAGTGGGACTCTCACCAAATATTAGCAGGATCCTATCCAAATCTTTATCATCTTCAAGACAAATTTCTTTTTGCTACATATTTATGGTACTTTATATAAAAAATACGTATCTTTTGAAAATTGAAAAATCTAGTTAATTAAAAAACCTTTATATCTCAGATGTCACATTATTATAATAATCTGAAGCTATAATAATATATTACTTAGGCATAATATTGGAAAAAAAATGCTGTCCCTAGGCTTGTAAAAGATGCACACTGAAAAGAAAATTTCTGAGAAAAATATGAAAAATATGAATTATATCCCTTAAATCACATGCACAGGTTTAGATCGCGGTCAATTATTGTACAGAGCCAAAACATCCCAGATCCAGAGCTGATACAAAGAAACTATTCCAGAGTCACAGATTACAGCTTTGGGCAACTCTTGAAACTGATGCTGTTCTTCACTGTGATAGGATTAAAGAATAGAGAAGGCCTCAAAGAACATGTATTTTATGTACTGGACTATTATATACTAATAAACAGAATTTTCGAGTTTGTATATTTGTACATTCTTATGTTCCCTTTGGCAGTGCCCACCAAACTTTATGTTCTCCCTTCCATATCACAGAGGTAGCTGTGATATCAGGAGGTAGCTGTCCAGACAAAGACAACCTGTCCCAATTATCCTTATGTGAGCCTGTGGCTAGGTCCTGCCCCAGGAAGGTGAGAGAACTGATGCTTATCTCTTGGGCCAGGGGTTAAGTACCAGGAGTGCCTTCTCTGCTCTTTCCCCTCATCTGCTAACTGAAAGCAGAGGGCTCTGAGAATCTAGAGGATGAGGAGCCATGAGCTAGGTGGAGCCGGGGTACCAAAGTCACCAGCCAAAGCAAAGAAAAGCCACTTACCAACCAGGAAGCTCTGCACTGACTGGTATGTGAGCATTAAGCAACTGAAAGGTGGCGGTTTGTTACAGCAGTTAATGTCATTCTAAATCATCATCAAGCAAGAAGAGAGTATTTCAAGATGAAGCCGTGACTATTACTTCCCCAGTAAATACAACTTCTCCAAACTAAAGAGGTTGGCTTTCTAAAATACAGAAGATAGGCAATACATACATATTTTCATGCTACTTTAAATAGGTCAATAATCAAATGACTGACAGAATAGATAGATCAATGAAAACTAAATTTAACTAGAAACAACCTTGCAAGACCAGTGCCAGTTTCCCCCCTAAATTCTCACTTATGAACACAAGTGCATGGAATACAGATGCTACTTTAATTTGTAATGTCCAATCAAATGACTGACAGAATAGATAGATCAATGAAAACTAAATTTAACTAGAAACAACCTTGCAAGACCAGTGCCAGTTTCCCCCCTAAATTCTCACTTATGAACACAAGTGCATGGAATACAGATGCTACTTTAATTAATGTTTCACTTTTTTATCTAATAAGTTTAGTAAACATCTGATTAAGTATTTTTTTTTAAAGATTTTTTAAAAGAGAGACAGAGAGGCAGACGCAGAGGGAGAAGCAGGCTCCCCACTGAGCAGGGAGCCCGATGTAGGACTCGATCCCAGGACCCTGGGATCATGACCTCAGCCGAAGGCTGAGGGTTAACCATCTGAGCTACCCAGGCGCCCAAGTATATTTTTCTTAATTACCAAATTTGAAACCTTAAAAAAACTAAAATTATTTGAAACAAAATTTCAACTAATTTTATATTCTTTTTTTTTTTTTTAAAGATTTTATTTATTTATTTGAGAGAGAGAGAGAGCATGAGAGGGGAGAAGGTCAGAGGGAGAAGCAGAGCTGGGAGCCCGATGTGGGACTCGATCCTGGGACTCCGGGATCATGACCCAAGCCGAAGGCAGTTGCCCAACCAACTGAGCCACCCAGGCGCCCCTATACTTATTCTAATTTTATTTTTCCACCAAAGTGAAGTGGACTACATTAAAAATATAAGACTATGAATGCACACATTTTATCAGAGAAGAACTGAACAGTCTAAAATGACAAAACTGGATGGGACTTTAAGAAGTTCCCTCTCCCACCATCTCTATAGTCTTGACATGTTCTATCCAAGTATTACTGACTCTGTGATGTGTAAGTGCAAAAGCCACTTAAGAGTGAGTGTTATAAAGTAGAAACTTTCAATTATAGTAAAAAATTATGGGATAAACACCAAACATGCCATCAACCTTCATAGTTCTCTCATCAATTCTACAATACTATTTCTAGTGGTGCTGTCTTGGACTTGTGAATCACTGGACTTAACTGACTTTTAGGAATTTATTTTGAAGAAGAAAAAGTTATACTTACTATCCTCACATTATATATGAGAAAACTAATACAAACAGAGGTAAAATAAATTACTTCAGGTCATAAAACTGTGTTAGAGCCTTGATCTGGACCCAAATCTGACTTCTGAGAATTTAGCCACTCTGTTAAACTTCTCCCTGAGGCTCTATTATCTGGGCAGGGGTCAACAACAATAGGTATGGCGATTCTGGGATGGGTTAAATGATCGCCTACAAGCGCTCTTCAGTTTTACAAAGTGAGGTAATTAAAAATGGATTGACTGATTACAGATTATATTGTCTAAAATATTTTTTAAAGCACATGCCACAAAACTCATATTTTTATTAAGTAGGAATAAAAAGTACTAGCATGAAGCCTCTTTCCCCAGAAGTCTTACACTTTTCACATCATGAAAATGAATTCTTACTATATCTGTCTTCTTGCTTACCAGGCTGTTAACTTCTGGAGGGCAGAGAAGCATTCTACGCGTCTTTACAATCTCAGTGTCAGGTTCACAGAAAATGAGGGTCAATAAATGTATGATGCATAGATCCACCAGACTTTTCACTGGTAATTTTATTAAACCACAAGTAAAAAAATGCTCAAAAGTGGTAGACTAGCTTGTTTATGATTGAGGACCAGATAAAACTACCTTCAGATGGGATAATGCAGTAGCCTCACCCTAAGTGATTCAGAAATATGCATAAAGAGACTCAACTTTACCCGGAAAGAGTTCGGTTGATTTAAATAGCCTAAAAGTCACCAAATAACCAGGACTACTAACCCTCTCCACCAATATTCTAATATCCAAGTAACTTGAAAAGGTTTATTCATATATTTGGTGGTACATAATAACTGAACCACTATGATAATCCAAACAATTCTGACTCGAGTTTATTTGCTAAATAACCAGAGTTATATGTAAACTTATTCAAATCCCAGGATTTAAGTTATGATTGTTTACATCAAACAAATACTATTGTTAGCTAAACAAATCTTGTGTTAACTGGTAGAGTAGAAAATGTTAACAAAGACAAATAAACGTGATGTAAGGGGTGGCTAAAAGCTCACGCTATCCCTCAATTCTCTAACCATTACTGAAGTGATTCTACTACCCCAGAATTTTCAGCCTCTGAAATAACTCAGGATGCAGCCAAAGCCATGTTTCTAGGCATCCAATACCCAAGAAAACGATGCAGATTTTTCCTAAAGGGGCCAGGTTAATGCTGATGCTAAGTAGCAAAGTTCAGGTAAGATCTAAGAAGACCCTCCAGCCCCCTCAATGTCTTAGACCATTCATTTGATATGAATGTTTAGGTATGTGACAGCTGGATCAGACTTGACATCAGATAAACATTTTGTGCTTTACAATGTTTTTTTTTTAAAGACCTTTTTTTTTTTTAAAGATTTTATTTATTTTTTTGACAGAGAGAGAGAGAGAGATCACAAGTAGGCACAGAGGCAGGCAGAGGGAGAGGGGGAAGCAGGCTCCCTGCTGAGCAGAGAGGCCCGATGTGGGGCTCGATCCCAGGACCCTAAAATCATGACCTGAGCTGAAGGCAGAGGCTTAACCACTGAGCCAGTCAGGCGCCCCTACAATGTTTTTTGATAGTGATTTCCCTATTTGCTTTTCATACAAAGCTCATAAACCTGACTTGTCTCTACAAGTCTTACAACTGAAAAAAACGAGGCTAAGGGTGTTCAAGTACCCTGAGCTCACAGTTACTGTGCTTTTGTATAGACTATGCAGACCTGGTTTGAAATCCCAGATGGCCCCTGCACTAACCGGGTTACTGTGTGTCTCTGGGAAAGTTACTTAAACTCCGAGTCTCAGTTTCCTAATCTAGAAAACATGCAACACCGGTCAACGGTGTTAAGAGATAACATGTACAAATTCTCTAGTTCCATGCCTAACGCATTCTAGGCCCAAGTCATAACCACTACCCTCTCCCCTCCACCTCTGACTCCCTGTATTAGTTTTCTATTACTGTAGTAACAGATTGCCACATAAAATTTAGTAGCTTTAAACAACACAGATTCACTGGCTTACAGTTCTGTAGCTCAGAGTCCGACATGGCTCTTGCTGGGCCAAATCAAGGTGCTGGCAAGGCTAATGTTTCTTTCTGGAGGCTCTAGAGGAGATTTCTTTTCCTTGTTTTCCCAGCTTAATGGCCACCCACATTCTGTGGTTCATGGCCCCCATCTTCAAAGCCAGAAACACAGCCTGTCTGTCCCTGCTTCTGCTTTCCTATCACTTTCTCTGACCCTCTTCTGCCTCCCTCTTCCACTGTTAAGGACTCATGTGATTAGACTAGACCCACCTGGATAATCCAGAATAATCTCCCTATTTTAAGACCAGGTGATTAGCAGCCTTAATTCCATGTGCAACCTTTATGCCCTTTACCATGTAACCTAAGGTATTCAAATGTTGTGGAGATTAGCACGAGGACATCGTTGGTGGGAGGAGGTCATTATTCTCCTTGCCACATTCCCCCTCCCCTTAGCTGCTTCATCTACTAAAGACTAGGGCACAAAGGAAAAGGCACTGGTTTGGATTAATTCTTGCAAATGTGCCTAAAACTTGGTAAATGTATAGGAAAATGATATACTGCACGGTAATGGAGATTACTAGATAAAGAAAAATAAGGTGCTGGAGAATTTATGGAAAGTAGTTTAAGAAAGAAGCAACTGTTGTGAACTGAATTGTGCCCCTACCCCCTCCAATGCATATATCGAAGCCCTAATCCATTAGATGGGCTATATTGGGAAACAAGGCCCTTGGGGAGGTAAAGTTAGATGAGGTCATGGAGGTGAGACCCTGGGTCCAATGGGACTGATGTCCTTGTAAGAAGAGGAAGAGACAAGAGCGCAATCTCTCTGGGCACACACGGACAAGAAAAGAGGCCATGTGAGGACACAGTGAGAAGGTAGCTGTCTATATCCTAGGAAGAAAAGCCTCACCAGAAACCAATCCTGATGGCTTCTTGACCTTGGACTTCTGGCCTCCAGAACTATGAGAAAATAAATATTTGCTCTTTAAGCCAGTCTTGGCAGTCCTAGCAGACTGATACAGCAACCAAATTTGGAAGGGAAAGTGACAAAAAAGTTAGTATTTGTTAATAAATACTAAAGGGTCTAAATAAAGGGTCCTAGAGGCAGAAACAATTCCACATTTGGCTAAATAAAAGTATAACCCCAGAAAGGTGATGAATTTCCCAAGTACTTCTTGCAATCCCAAAGGATTTGCTTATTGTATCCCAATAAAATGCTAAAAAAAACTTGCTTGATGCCTCAGTCATACCTGTCATTGGTTAAATGGGGGGAAAAAGGAGTTTGATGCTGGCTGTCTAGATCTGGATGTTTTATTCATTTCAGTGGGCTCTGCCACTCTGAATAACCTAAGCCAGCTGGCTGGCCTTTCGTTTAAATGACAGTTGCTCATCCAGCACTTCATACTGCTATACCCCTTCGTAGATATTTATGGAAAATCCAGAGCTAGCTGTCTCAGCCTCCTGAGCAATGCAACCTCTCGGCTCCTGTCACAGGGCTTCTGTTTTGGCTAGTGGTTTCTATTCGCAGCTGTGCAAATGTTGTCATTTACAGCCCCTCCACTGTCCAAGAGCAGTATTATAAAATAAAGGAAGGGAGAGAGAACTAACCTCTGCTCAACACTCATCAAGTGCCAGGTATTTTGCCAGGGGCTGACCCCTCCCCCCTTGTTTTATTCAATACTCATAATAAGCCTAGGAGACATAAACCACTATCCTTTTTGAATGAGAAAAGGGGATACAGACAGTTGAAAACAGTATCAATTATACCGAGGTCACAGTCATAAGTGGTGCGTAAACACCAGAACCTGGGTCTGTCTGACATTACAGTCTGTATTTTTTTTCCCCTCACCAATTGCTTCCCCAAATTGGCAATGACAGTATTCACGCATTTGATATATATTTATTTAGTCCCTATACATACCAGGTACTGTACTAGTTACTGGATATTCTATGCCAGCTGTCACACAGATGGTTACATCCAAACCAGTGGTTTCAACACAATTTATTCATAACTAACAAGTATTTGGGGATAAAATACTTCCTCCTTCAAGCCATCTTTTGATTTCTTTGTTACAGTCTCATGAAGAATGAAATGCTCAGGATTCTCATGCATGTAGAAGGTAGTGAGGAGCTAACACGCACTCTCCTTATCTATGCTGACGTTAGGTGCATAGAAATTGCCCCAATGCCTCATCAAGTGAGCCTTAGACTTACAGTCGTCTGTGAATGGTTATTTCTTAACTCGCCCAAAACAAATCAAAGCAGCCAAATTAATGAGGTCTTCAGAAGGAGGGCTCCTGACAGTGTCCACTAAACTGGAACTAAACTAGTCTGCCAAGGATTTAGGAAAAGTCAAAAGTAGCAGCTTATTATTTCCAATCCAGAAACCACCCATTTCCTCTCCACGCTCCCAACCAGTCCCCGGAATTTGTAATTACATTAGAATTATCCAGCATAGGCTATAATTGTAAAATAAAGTTAGGGGGTAAGAAAACATAACCTCCAATATTTCTCTTTTGTGCCTTCTTTCTAATTTATAAATGAGAGGATGCAATGTAATTTAAGCCTTTAATTAATACAGTAAGCTGACTATGGCAAAGTCTTATTCAAATATAGGCTATGATCCACATTCTTTCCTACCTGGGAACAACCTAATAGGATGTCCTACCTCAAGTCAATGAAGACCATCATTTAGGGTCATTAATTTCTCTGACTCAAGAGAAATGAAGACAGTCATGCCTACCAGAAATCATTTATCTTTTAGAGTCATTAAGGCAACGCTTTTAAATTCTATCTTTTTTTTTTTTTTTAAAGATTTTATTTATTTATTCGACAGAGAGAGAGAGATCACAAGTAGGCAGAGAGGCAGGCAGAGGGAGAGGGGGAAGGAGGCTCCCTGCCGAGCAGAGAGCCCGATGCGGGGCTCGATCCCAGGACCCTAAGATCATAACCTGAGCCGAAGGCAGCGGCTTAACCCACTGAGCCACCCAGGTGCCCCTTAATTCTATCTTATAAGAACGTCTTTGGGTGGCTTGTCATCATTTATTTCATTATTTCAACCAACTCTTTGTATTATTACTGCTCATCCTGGCAGAGTTTCTGCATTAGCAGAATGCTCTAGAAGACTAAAGATTGCAAAGATGTAGCATGTGTTGTCCCCTACCCTTCTTCCCCTCAGTACCCACAGCAGACACCTAATTGAGCAGACATCACTGAGGATGAATACAACTTAGAATACTTCACCAAACCATGCTTGAGACAGTGAGCGGAAATCTATTTGCCTTCCCTGCTCTAGACCGAAACTTTTGTTTTATTCAGAAATCATAGACTTCCTACGTTCTACTGATAGGCATTTTAATGTCATAAGTATACTTCTTCCTATGTAATGAACAAAGTTTTTATAACATGAGGAGAGATCTCACATTGAAGGTATATCAACACAAATGAACACATGGAGAATTATAAGTTTAAGTAACTTTTAAAAACAAATGATTACACCTACTGGAAGACTCACTAATCACTATACATAGTATCATTCCATGTTTGAAGCAAATGTCTAATACTGAGATATCTGTATTACTTATACAGATGTATAGGTTATACACACATACATATATAAAACATATACACACATATAAACATATGTATGTTTAAATACAATATATTTACATATATTGTGAAATAGCACTGTGGTAGGCATCCTTTAAGACAGGTCCCAATGATCCTCACCTTTTGGCATTCTTACTCTACACCGTACCAGGGTTGGTCTGTGTGACCAATTGCATATGCCAGGAGTGATGGTATATCACTCACTTTTAGGATTGGTTATAAAGACATTGCAGCTTTTGTCTTCGTATTTCTCTTGCTCTCACTCTTTCTCTTGTCTCTTGTTTTGGGGGAAGCCCTCTATCTTGTGTGCAGCCCTATGGAGAAAGGTCCATGTTTTGGTGAGGAATTGAAGCCTCCTGCCAGCAGCCAGATGTGTGAGCTTGGAATAAATACACCAGCCCCACTAAGACACTCTGTAATCCCTAGTCTTGGCTAATAGCTTGAACACGACTTCATGAGAAACCCAGAGAGAAAGAGTCAGAATGAGCCAGTAAAATCACACCTGGATTCTTGACCCTCTGAAATTGGGTGAGAAAATGTGTACTGTTTTAAGCTGCAAAATTTGGTAGCAGTTTATCATGTGGCAATAGAATTAACATGATTATGATCATCAATCACAGTGAATCTGAATTTTTCAATAGAAAAAGAAAAGAATACAATGAAAGCAATGCAGCAGTAATGTCTAATTTGTAAAAAATAAATTAAGTTTCAGTATTAAACATAACTCTCATAGTAATTTTGTTAAATTTTATAACACATTTTAAAGTGGAATCATACCAAAAAACTACTATAAATCTATAACAGTATACCACTTTCAAAGAGAAACTCGGTGCGAAATAGTTAATTAGATAATTTCATCATAGCACCATAAAGATAACTGACATTTGTCATTAAGTTTAAGAATGCTGCAATTCTCTAAGGAGAAAATATAAAAGTTTTCCCTTGAATGCACTGGTATGTATGTGTGTATTCACACACACCACACACACACTCTCACACACGTGAGGCAATATGCATATATATGCCTATATGCATATATACACACACATATATATATGGATAGACACACATGTTTGTTAGTTCTGTGAAATGCTGGCTCTAGCAATGCCAACATTTTGTTTAAATTTGTTTATACCAGGTAAAATGCTTTCTTCCCTTGCATCGGAACCTAAGTAGACGACTGCAAAGTATTATTAGGTGTGCAATGGACCTGTGCAGGAATATTCAATGAGGACTATATTTGTCCAGGCATTCTTGGGACAGCATTGACAGTTATTCCTTTGCCTGAGGCCTGGCTTCCATTAGATGGAACAATTCAATTTCCGGGAAGACAGTGACAGGTGTCAATTTCAGGGAAGAGATTATATGTATACAGACCATTATCTCCTCTGGTGTCCTGGAAGGGCAATTTCAGCTTGTTCTTTTTAAGTGAAGGTGAGAGAGGCAATGACCTGAGTTCATTACCTGCTATTTCCTGCCTCCCAAGTACATTTACCTGGTAAATGAACTACTCCTACCTCAACGGCTAAGGCTATCCAGTCTCAAAATTTCAGCTGGGGTAAATGGGAGGATGAAGATGAAAAAAAAAGACAAAAAACCTACATAATTCCATGAAGGAGACACAGTGGATGCTTGGGTATGCAGCCATTACAGATGTGGCAACATCACCTATCTGAACCCAGCAGCTACGAGCCAGGAAGTAACCCCCATCAGAATATTAAGAGTGAAGGGAGGGAGTGAGGACGGCTAAACTTGGCCGGAAGTGTGTACTTTGGGTCCGGTGCTATGATAGCCTTTTCACATACATAAGCTCATTCATTCTGGACAAAAACCCTACAAAGTGCTAATATTCTTTCCATTCTGTCAATATGGAGAATTAAAGCTCAGAGAACTTAAGTAAACTTGTCTAAGGTCGTTCAGCTATCCTGTGGAGACACCAGCATTTGGACCCAACTTTCTCCAAATCCAAAGCTCAGGTTCTTTCCCCTATATCAGCTGGCTTTCCTATAATCAGCTCTACCCCCACTAGAACTCCTGAACTTGACCCACATAAACCCCTGTAGGCCCACACCCAAGAGCGATTTACGAGCAATTCACATTAATTTGATGGTGTGTCGTCCTGGCCTCCTCACAGGAGAAACTTCTGGGGAAGAAGGTGAGGTGTATAAAAGATAAAAAAAAGGAGAATGAAGATAAGGTGATGGCCAACCACGCTGAGAGCCACAACAGACGACAGCTGGGTCCCAGCATTTATGTAGCTTACCACCCCCCTGCAGAACTCACTATGTTATATGTAAGACTGACATTCATAAAGATTTTGTTGAGTGGCCTCACTGTAAGAAGGCAGGGAAGGATGTAACACTTATTAAGTAAAACTTTGATCAAGAATAGTCAAGCTAAAATAAATGCTGGTGCTTGAATAGGGTTAACTTCTAGCAGAAAAACCTAACTCAGGCAAGCAGCCCATTCCTCCATGAGGCTGAGGAAAGGAAGCACTGGTACAGTGTCGGCTTCTTTTTATCTTTACTATTTGGCCTTCCTAATCTCCAGGAGATAACTAAGTATTCTTATAACTAAGTTTCTATTCTGCTATTTAAAAAAATGGATAAGGTAGGGGTGCCTGGGTGGCTCAGTCATTAAGCGTTTGCCTTTGGCTCAGGTCATCACCCCAGGGTCCTGGGATCCAGCCCCACATCGGGCTCCCTGCTCAGCGGGAGGCCTGCTTTGCCCTCTCCTAGTCCCCCTGCTTGTGTTCCCTCTCTCACGCACTCTCTGTCAAATAAATAAATAAAATCTTAAAAAAAAAAAAAAAGGATAAGGTAAAGAAGACATCCAAATGGCCAACAGACACATGAAAAAGTGCTCAACATCAGTCGGCATCAGGGAAATACAAATCAAAACCACAGTGAGATACCACCTCACATCAGTCAGAATGGCTAAAATTAACAAATCAGGAAATGACAGATGTTGGTAAGGATGCAGAGAAAGGAGAACCCTCCTACAGTGTTGGTAGGAATGTAAGCTGGTGCAGCCACTCTGGAAAACAATATGGAAGTTCCTGAAAAAGTTGAAAATACAGCTACCTTATAACCCAGCAATCACACTACTGGGTATTTACACCAAAGATATAAATGTAGTGATCTGAAGGGACACCTGCACCCCAAGTTTATAGCAGCACTGTACACAATAGCCAAACTATGGAAAGAGCCCAGATGTCCATCAACAGATGAATGGATAAAGAAGATGTGATATATATATATACACAATAAAATATGATGCAGCCATCAAAGAACCCAAAATCTTGCCATTTGCAATGACATGGATGGAACTAGAGGGTATTATGCTAAGCAAAGTAAGTCAAACAGAGAAAGACAATTATCATATGATCTTATTGATAAGAGGAATTTGAGAAACAAGACAAAAGATCATAGGGGAAGGGGAGGGAGCAATGAAGTAACATGAAACCAGAGAGGGAGTCAAACTATAAGAGACTCTTAATCTCAGGAAACAAACTGAGGGTTGCTGGAGTGGAGGGGGTGGGACGGATGGGGTGGCTACGTGATGGACACTGGGGAGGGTGAGCACTGTGAACTATTTAAGACTGATGAACCACAGACCTGTACCCCTGAAACAAAAATACATTATATGTTAATTAAAAAAATGGATAAGGTATGGGGCTCTCCCTAAATCAAGATTTGTTTAAAATATCTTTCTTGTCACAAGGAAACATACTATATTAAAATAAGAAAGTGGAGGTGGTAAAGCATATGTGTGTGTGTGTGTGTGTGTGTGTGTGTGTGTTGGGTTTTACTACTGCATGGCCTTGACTAAGTTAGCCCTTTGCACATAGTTTCTCCAACTGTAATGGTGACAAAATGATATCTACCATTGTCCTTTGGAAAACAAATCTATCCTATCATCTGTTTTCTGCTTTCTTTATAAGTCAAGATTAAGGTCAAGGAAGAGAATTGATGGGCTTCCAAAAGACAGGTTTAAGGAATATGTTTAGGTTTAGGTTTGAGGCATATATTTTCTATGCTGGAAGAGACTACATAAATGTAATGTCTCTTTCTGTTCCTTCCACAGGACTGTGAGTTACATCTCAGAGCAAATGGCTTGTTCATTCTTTCCCTTCTTTACCCTCCCTGGATGCTATTCTTTCTTGTAGTAGGAGCCCAGCCCAAGACTATTCTTCTAGTCCACAAGACACAGTGGCTTAAGCCAGCTGGGTACCGGGCAAGGGGAAACACTCACCCTTTGGCTGGCCATCTCTTGCTCTCTCCTTGCCTCGGTGATCAGTGATTGTGCACTTGGTATCCTTGCTTCACAGGGCACTAGTTAGGCACTGACACTCAGCTTTGGGTTAGTATATACTACTGATAGCCGGCTGTGGCTAAGGAGTCCCCACAGGGTCCAGATTCATTTACTGATGTTTTTCAAAGGCCTTTGAACCAGAATCCCAGTAAATAATGCTATGTTTGCCTTCCTTTGATCAGGTATTTCTTTTGGGGACTTTCTGGGAGATAGGCATGGCTGAGGGCAGGATGCAACTCACCACCATCATAATACCATCCTGATAAGAGCCAAGTGGTTATCTATTTTCCACACTGTTGGGAGAATTAAATGATACAATGTACAGAAAAATACACCTAACACATGCCTGGTTACTGGGCATCAGGTTGTGCTCAATAAATGCTCATTTTCAGGGTATCTATCTGGGTGGCTTAGTTGGGTTAAGGGTCTGACTCTTGATTTCAGCTTTGGTCATGAACTTGAGGTTATGAGATCGAGCCCTGTGTGAGGCTCTGCATTCTGTGGGGAGTCTGCTTGAGATTCTTTCCCTTTGCCCCTCCCCCTGCTCACGTGTTCTCTCTCTCGCTCTCAAAATAAATAAGTAAACATATCTTTAAAAATATAAATGCTCAGGGGCCCCTGAGTGGCGCAGTTGGTTGAGCGACTGCCTTTGGCTCAGGTCATGATCCCAGAGTCCTGGGTTCGAGTCCCACATCAGGCTCCCGGCTCCATGGGGAGTCTGCTTCTCACTCTGACCTGCTCTCTCTCACTCTCTCTCACTCTCTCTTTCCTAATAAATAAATAAATAAAATCTTAAAAAAAAATATAAATGCTCATTTTCCTCTCCTCTACTTCTTTTCCCTTAATCATTACAAAGTTAATAGAAAAAAAATCAATGAAAACGTGACTGTGGTTTTTCATTTTCCTGAAACCTCTAAAGTACCATGATTCAGATCTTCTAGGAACTCATAAAGGTTAACCCAGTGTATCAGGGCACAACTTTCCTTCCAGAAGAGACATGATTCATGTAATGGGGTTCCTGGGTCCTCTATTCCAAAAGTCCCTTTCTCCATACCTTATAAATTATGCCTTTGCTTTATTACTTTTTGCTAGAGAACACAAGAAAAAAAATAAATCACAAAAATACTTTGGCAGGTTATCCCTAGTTTTTTTCCTCAAATCTTTTTATATATGAAGCATTTGAATTCTCAGTGTTTTCAATGGTCATATGATTTTTCAGGCCCCCCCCCCCCCCCATTATGGGCTTCTCCATAGTGTAAATTAATGATGACTACTGGGTATCTACTATGTTCAAAGTTCTATGCTAGGAGCTTAACATTTAACGACTCTATGAAGGAGGCAATATTTCCCTTACTTTATGATGAGAAAACTGAGGTGAAGAGAGATACAGGAACCTGTGTAAAGTGACAGAGCTTGGGAATCCAGAATCTGGATACTGCTTTGGAAAATATCTGTATACCTGAAAGGACATCAAGGACATATCTCCCCTTTCCTCTCCAAATGTGTAACAAGAATACACTGCTAGAAAGGACAATAAAGGGAGTCTTTTTAGGTCTCAAGAGTCTTTGGGATTCCCATTTGTGTTCTCATAATGTCAATTTTGACATGAAAGGAGCTGCTCGGAACAGAGTAGAAATAGATCAGTCTGCTTTGTCCAGGGTAAAACTAACCAGTTCAGCAGACAGAATATGTATTAATGATGAGGCTTTCAAAGAGATCTGTCTTTGAACAAGTCCAGTATAGTAGAATCTTGGAGTCAAAAGACTTTGATTCTATTCTGGTTTGGTAATTTAATAGCTGTGATTTTTGAGCAACTGCTGCAAGCTCTTATGTTCTTCATCCATAAAACAGTGAAAATAAGGCACACATACCTCAAAAGGTGTTCTAAGAATCCACTGAGATAGGCCTTGTTCACATTTGCCTCATTCATCTTGTTTGTTATTTACTGTTTGTCTTTCCTTACTACTATATATATTCCATGACATCAGACAACTAGTCTGTATATTTTACTACTGGATCTCCAAGGCATGGAACATTGCCTGGCACACAGCAAATGCTCAAAATATATTTGCAGAATGAATGAAATTTATATACTGTAAAGCATTAAAAATGCTTATTAGTAGTATTATTGTATTAAGTGTTAAGACATTAAAAAAAAGACATACAAAATCAATTTTTTTCATTAGATATTAACTCTCATAAGTATTAATACTTTTAGCCAGAAGTGAATTCAGGCAGCCAACATTTAAGTTCAAATTATGATCTTGTTCCAACTTTTTGCTGTTTCCCTTGAAATAATTACCAGTTTTCCCCCAACCCAATGATATCTGATATTAGCATTTAAATCACATGAAATGAAAATGGTGAGGCTTCATTTCTTGTTACTAATTTTTGTAACCTCCAAGAGGGTTTCTTGGTTTTGCTGATTATTCTGCAACTTCCAGGTTCTCTCCAGATGTGAAGGAAATTGCTTACTTGGTTGAGATGCTTGTACTTACTTGATGAAGTACTTGATTCCATCTGCTGTGTAAGCTTCCTCCCACCCATAAGGTAGATCTAGAGTGAAGGGAAACCAAAAATACATTTAATAAGATGATAAAGATAACTTTATTTCCTGGATGCAAACTTCCCACATCTTTACAATTATTTGAGTACATTTCTTGTACAAAATAATTTTCTCCAATGAGGAATTAAAACAATTCAGATGAGCTTTCAGATTCAGCATCTTTAGAACACAATAAATAAGTCTGGAACAGTTAACAATCTGCTTTAGTTGCATTAACTGGATTATGACTTGTCATTTACATAGGGTGAGCATTTTTGTCAGCAGGATTCGAGCAAAAATTTTTGATGCAGGAGATGGTTTTTGCCTGAAGGCAGAAGGATGGACAAGATGGCCCCTGCTTGTCTATTCTGGCTCGACATTTCCTTAATTGGCTCCCTTTACATGCTTTCACTCAGCCCTATAGGGAATTGGTGCATGAGTGCCCGATCAGCAGGGGTTTGAAAGTAGTTTCTGGACAAGACCAAATTCCTTGTGAAGTCTGAAAGCTTAGCAAAGTGATTTACAATGGATTGTGGTATTTTATGTTGTTAATTAAGAATTTTGTGCACTAAACATAAACGGCCAAACAATTTGCTAAACTTAGCTTTCATTTCTGTTAATGGGATTGACAGTAGTTAGTGAGCTATCAAGAAATACAGATTGAAGTAAGCAAGAAATTATTTGGCCAAATTCCTGTAAATGAGTACATTTGTGTCCTCATATCAAGAGAAGAAGCCCATGTTGAGCAGCCACATTCTTTTATATTGCAGCTATGGACGGTACCCCTCTAGAATACAATGGTTTCTATCCTTCTGCTATATCCCTGCACGCTGCTGAAGATTTTAATTGACCTTTTGGCTCAGTCCTTTGATCCTGGCTTGTCATGGCTCCATTGATGGGTGTAATCAACATTAATGCACTAGAGAACAGACTCCATGGCTCAGGAAGTCTACTTCTTTGGAAAGTAACTGAGCTACCACAATAGACCACTGACTTCCATTCCTCTAAGTCTCAGCATGAGGCCGAGCAAAAATGCAAAAACTATTCGAATGAAATAAAACATCACTCTGTTGCCATTCCCTTCATTAAGAATATTCCTTGAGAACAGTTCTCAAGATGCTTTTATAATTAAGAAAAACAAGAAAATTTTTATTTTAGATCTATTTCCAGTCCATTAACACAAGTTGATAAAATAAGACCTTGGCTAAAAATTCTGTAACGGTTTCCTTTGTTGATGAACACAGGCCACCTAGGAGTTTCTTTGCTCTCTTAGTGAATAAATGTTCCTATTTTAAATAGAAAAATGAGTGTTTCTGGGGAGTCAGAATAAGCGAGTGGCTGGCTTCTTACAAGCCCTTGAAGTGACACGCAGCACATGCCTAGGCAAATGGGCCCCGATCAACTGCTGCTGCACCCGTTCAAGGAGGCTTATTTTCTTTTTTCACACTTTCTGTATTTTTGTTACAGATCATTTTATTGATCACTGACAACCACCTTGCCTGCAGGGACGAATGTCATGAGTGTACAGAAGATTCTTGCTTTCATGATAAAAATGCTCAGAAATACTAGATTATCCAGACAATAAGGTAAAGAGACTGCTCAAAGTTAAGTAGAAAGTCATTCTAATGGGACTAAAGTTTTTGTCCAAATGATTTGTTTGTCCAACCATTATAGCTATACTTCTAGATTTTAAGTATTAGGTTTTTTTTTTTCATGAAAAGGAGAAAAAAAGTATACTTTAGTATCTTTTAATTGACAGTGTGTTTTAAAAATTGAGATGGACATTGGAGTACCACACATTCTCTGTGCCATCAGACTAGAATTCCTGCCCTGATTCTTTTCTTTTTCTTTCTTTATTTTAAGATTTTATTTATTTATTTGCCAGAGAGCGAGAAAGAGAGAGTGAGCACAAGCAGGAGGAGCAGCAGAGGCAGAGGGAGAAGCAGGCTCCTTGCCCAGGACCCTGGGATCATGACCTGAACCAAACACAGATGCTTAACCTACTGAGCCACCCAGGGGTCCCCTGATTATTTTCTTACAATTATTAAACAAGGACTAAAACTTTACAATAGAGTTACTAAAGGTACTAATCCATATCCATTTTAGTCAATATGGTTAATGAATGTAGCCATAAAGAGGATTCTTTTGTGTTAAATAATATGCAGAGCTTATTTTAGGATAAATTGTCTGTTCTGAAAAAATAAGCATTTCTTTTTAGAAGACTGAATGGTTTCTTCTTTTTCATGCAGCTACTATAATCTGAAAAAGAGAACTGGAGACTAAATCGATAGTAATAATCTCTCAGTGATGGTTCAGTACTAGAAAACACAATCATCGTCCAGTTATAAGCTGAAAAACACAATACTGATAAACGAGTAGCTTACTATATACAGAAAGAGCACTTTTGATTTCCACAAGCTTATATGCTTACGATAGACTCCGTTTTCCATCAGTAAACAATTTCATTTCTTCACAATAAGTGATTTGGGCAAAATTATAACATGATCTAAATACTTTTCAATAACCATTATTATTCCAAAGCATTAAATTTTTTCTCCATTCCTCATTTGTTTTATTCTTGTAAATATATAATGTTTCTATTTTTCCTTTTCATTTCATATCTGTCTTAAAACTATTATTACAACTGTAATCACTTGAAATTGTTTCTGATTGGAAGTATTTTTCTATAGACTCTCACATAACATTCTTTCCATCAGAGATCATCTGTTTCCAATCAACCACTTCATGGGGATGGCTCCAAAATCTTCATGAGTATCTTGCCAAAGTAAAAGAGTATTATACATATTTAGCTGTCACCTAAAACTCAACATATCCAAAACTAAACTCATCATGTTTTCGTACAAATTAGTTTCCTTCCAATTTTCCAGTCTATTTAGGTAACGAGATACTTTTTGTCATATTTGGCCCATTCATCAAATATGTATTGATCATATATTATGTGTTCAGTATTTTATTGTGTTTAATATGCAGTGATGAACAAATACACTTGGATTTGGTCTATGAGGCCTTAAAACATAATCATAAATAAAGACATGGTTAAAAATAGAAATAAGTACAATGATAGAAAAGTGCTGAATACTGTAAAAGAGTGACTTGCAGCACAAAGACTAAATCCCCGAACACACAAAGAACTACAAATCAGTAAGAACAAGGCCAATGAAAACAGTATGGAGATTCCTCAGGAAATTAAATATACAGCTACCCTACGACCCTGCAATTGCACTACTCGGTGTTTACCCCAAAGAAGCAGATGCAGTACAAAGAAGGGCTACATGTACCCCAATGTTCATAGCCGCAATGGCCACAATAGCCAAACTGTGGAAAGAACCAAAATGCCCTTCAACAGATGAATGGATA
>CM052804.1:25066925-25092004 GCA_028533885.1 Nasua narica | reverse complement strand
AAAAAAAAAAAAAAAAAAGAACAAGGCCAATGACAAATAGGAGTCTGGAGAACATGTTGAACATCCAGGACACAGAAAAGACAAATGCACTTAAACACATGAAAATATGCTTAATTTCACTCCTAATGAGACAAATACCAATTAAACTATTATTAGATGCCATGTATATCATGTTAGCAAAGATTAAAAAGTTGTTTAATAAGACACTGTGTTGAAAGCATGAAGAGACAGTCATTCTCATACTGATGGGAATATAAATTGGTAACATATTTATAGGAACTTGTCAATATCTGTGTAAAATATTAAATGCTCATAATAACAGCTAACATTTATTTATTTATTTTTTAAAAATATTTTATTTATTTATTTGACAGAGAGAGAGAGAGATCACAAGGAGGCAGAGAGACAGGCAGAGAGGGGGAAGCAGGCTCCCTGCTGAGCAGAGAGTCCGATGTGGGGCTCGATCCCAGGACCCTGAGATCATGACCTGAGCCAAAGGCAGAAGCTTAACCCACTGAGCCACCCAGGCACCCCAACAGCTAACACATTTATTGAGTAGTTATGTGCTAGACACTGTTCCAAGTACTACACACGTACCAACTCTGTTAGACCTCGCAGCAATTCTAAGTGGTACTGTGATCATCCTCATATTACAAATGAGGGGGGACCTGAGGCACAGAAAGGTGAAATCATTTGTCCAAGTTACATGGCTGGCAGGTGGCAGAGCCCAGACTCTGAAGCACTCTCTTCACTGTCCTCATCTCGTACCATTTAAGCCAGCAATTCTTCTAGGAATCTAGCCCACAGATAAGTTTCTGTACAAGATTATTAACTGTTAAAACAAAAAAGGGTTGGCAATAATCTAAATAACCACCAATGGGGACTGGCTGGAGATAACATATCCAGATAATGGGATATTGTCCAGCTGTGAAAAAGAATGAGGAAGTAATTTATGTACTAATTTCGATAGGGGGTGTGGGATAAAGGACCTCTGGAGGAACTGCAGTTACGGAGGTCTGGACATGGGGAAGAACACTGTAGGCTGAGTGGACAGCATGTGCAAAGGCTTTGGGGATGGCACATTTGAGGAACTGAGAGATCACTGTTGCTGGAGTACAGTGAATGACAGAGGGGAGGATGATACAAGATTTGGGTGGACAGATAAGCAAATATGACCTGCAGGGTTTTGCAGGGCATGTTAAAATTGTTTGAAAGTTTCTTAAAAAAGAAGCAGGAGATCTGCTTCTCATTAAGATGAGGAAAACTGCAAAGAATTTTGCTCCCACCATATGTGGGAAAAAGCTGTACAACCTAAAAAATATAATAATTTGTTTTGAGTCCCTCGGAAACTGAGTTCTTTACCTGAGCTGACTCTGAGGTGAACTGAATTTCAAAGGGTGATGAGCTCCTCCAAGAAAAGATGGGGCACATCTTTTGGCAGGGCGTAGTAAGAAATGATGCCATAAAAGTGGGTAAGAAGAAAACATCTAAAATTTTAGCAAATTTGTAAGATCTGATTATGGGCTAGCATGATAGTTTTCAGTATTCCTGGGAGCTCCAAGTCCTTCCCAAGGAGAATCTGCTCTCCCTAAGCTTAAACTCTCATAAACTTTATGAGAAAGATTGGGGATAGGCAGGAGATCTCAGAGAGCTCCCTGGGTGGTGCAAGCTCATGCAAAACCTGCAAAATTTTTAGGGGGAAGTGGGTGAACCATCCATGTTCTGGGCCCTGTATGAGTACAAGATGGTGGTCAACTGCTGTATGGGACAAGCATAAAACTGCAGAGCCCTCAACCCTCTCTGATATGAAGGAATAGCTGGCTGTGGCTAGGGAAAAGCAGGAGACATTCCCCATCCTGGACAGGACACTGAGTGACATGAAGAAAAGTCATCTGTTCCTGGGGAACAGAAATTGTCACACCCCCAATCCCTGCCTTAACTCCAGGAAAAACTTGTTTGTCCCAGTGAGGGGCAGGGAGCCATAGGAAACCTGATGTCTTCTTCATCCTGCACTAGCATTAAGTCACTGTAGGGGCAAGGGCAGGAAACCTTTCAAACCCAGAATCCTACACTGATACAAAGCAGAGTCTGACTTCCACAAGGAGAGGGGCAGGAAACCCACTTGAGCACTAAGTAGGAAGTAGGGCTGTCTTCCACTGGGGAGGGACAGGAAAGCTGAGAAAGTCCTTACCCTGTGACTTGGGCACAGGATCTACTAGAGATTGGAGTAGGAAAACCAGGAGCCTCTCCCCCCACCCTTACTCCCCACATCCAGCTCTAACCTTGCACTGAACAAAAAGCAAGAGCTATCTACTTGTTGGGGAGGGCAAGGGAGCAACATTAAACATTCATATCCACTGTGATGTGTGTAGAGCCTGCTGCCTTCCAGCTGAGGACCAAGCAGGAACACTTGAGAAAAACCCTCCAGCATTCCGGATCTTACATAAGCACAAGGAAATGGCAGACAACCACTGGATGACTCTAAACTCATTGTAATGCTAGAAACGAATGTAAACCCAGCTTGCCTACAAATGAGACTGAATGCCCCACCCTCCCCCACTACCACCACCTGCCACGCTAACGGCCTGACAGAGAGATGAGACAGATCCACTTCTGGGCTTAAATAATATTTATCCCCATGTCCATGATTTTGTATATTCAATGTCTGACATGGAATCAAAATTATGAGACACATAGGAAAAAAACAGAGAGAAAACAGTGATCATTGTCAAAAGATAAAACTACCAACAGAACCAGGTCCAGAGATAGATAAAATATTGGACTTTAAAATAATTATGATTATACAATAAAAGATCTGGTGGAATATGGTGAATTATGGTTGTCTAACCTATAGCAATGCTCGTTTCTTATGTATATTGTGCAGAAGGTAGATGGTTGAGCTTGTGGAGGTTTACAGTCTCGTGAAATAGTGTGACGGGACAGAGGGCCAAGTGAACTGAAGGGATTTGTAAGAATGATTGAAATAATGGGCCCCAGACAATAAACTGAATGAGAAGACAAGTAAAAACCACAGTGGAGGCTGAAGGATAGAGAAAATAGGTGGGAGGTCTGAGGACCATAGAGCATGTAATGAGCTGGAAAAGTCGGAGGTTTGAACCACTATCTGTTGATGCCAAGGTTCTTAGTGAAAGTGACGGACCACAATGTCAGTGGACAAAAGAACAGAAGAGTAAATGTGGTGGGTTCACATGGACAATAATGGCAGGAGCTGCGATGGGGAGAAAACTGGAGAATGAGAATTCTGAGAATAAAATAACGAAAATACCATCAATCTCAGAACTCAAAGAGAGCAAAATTTACTTGAAAAACACTTGCTAGTGTAATTGTTATAAGAATTCAAATACATCTTACTTTTAGGATCTGTTCTCTTGAGATGAAGAGAGGGAGGGAGAGAAGAAGAGGTTAAGGGAAGGGCGTGGGAGAAGGGAAGGGAAAGTAGAGAGGAAGAGAGAGGTTTCCGACTCATAGTAAGGTTTCCCTAAAGAATATCACAATCAAAAAAAAAAAAAAAAAAGAATACCACAATTACCACATAGCAGAATTTTCGCTTGATTTGCAGTCAGAAAACCCAAATCTGTATGTAATATTCTTCAATTACAAGTCAAATAACCACGGAAAAGTAATAATTTATGAAGTCTCAACTTTCTCATCTACAGTATACAGTAGTGATTAATAGCTGCTGTCTCGCCTGGGGGTTATTATGAGACTCTCATTAGATAATATAAACTAAACAATGATATACAAAAGGAGACCATTATTAGTCATAGTAATGAAAATAACAGCTCATTCTTCAGAGCTATGGTTCTAGAGATATATAGAGTAATGGATGCTTCATATAAAAAATAAGTATTTAAATCATCCACAGGGGAAATCTCTATTAAGGTGTAGGTATATTTTTGTACAATCCTCTTCTTAATACAGGAAATGATATAATCTCTATTTCACCCATGATAACATCTGTTGAGTGGTGTAATGGTAAATATTTTACAACCACCTCTTGCGGCGTTGGGGGTGGTTGGGGTGGGAGGCGCTCTCATCTGTAGCATTTGCTGATTTCTGTAGTGTAATTACTCCTACTGTGACAGATTTCAAGCCACTAATGTGATGTCACTGACTACAGGGTTGGGAAGCAATGCCAAGTGGTACACCAATGCGTCATGTTCCCAGGTGTAACAGACATAAGTAAGAACAAAGATGATAGTACAGTGTAGGAAAATGATTAGGAATTGGTGAGTTCTGAGCATTCATCACCTTTTTTTAGTGTACTTTAATTTACAGTTTAAATATTTTGATTTTTAATAATGGCCATGTTTGACAGTCAGCACATTAAAAAGTACTAGCCAGCTCCAATATAATCACTGTGGAGCCCATCTCTCTCTTAACTCCTTAGTCCTAACAGACAGTTCCAAAAATCAGGGGCGCCTGGGTGGCTCAGTTGATTAAAGCCTCTGCCTTCGGCTCAGGTCATAATCTCAGGTTCCTGGGATAGAGCCCTGCGTCGTCGGGCTCTTTGCTCAGTGGGGAGCCTGCTTCCCCCTCTCTCTCTGTCTTCCTCTCTGCCTACTTGTGATCTCTCTCTGTCAAATAAATAAAAAATCTTAAAAAAAAAAAAAGGAAGTTCCAAAAATCAAAGGAGAGAAATACCATTTTGTTCATTTGGTGATTTCATGAAACTGTTATCAGCCTCGTCTGATGACGTGGAGAATCAATGCCCTAATAGTAAATGGCTTATTTATCAAACGTTTACATAGAGCTTTCTAGGTACCTGACAATCCTCCAGGTGTCTCATAAACATTACCTCATTGTATCCTCATAACAATCCTTTGCGATCGGTCCTATTATTGACCTTATTTGACAACAGAAAACTGAGGGGCACAGAGCTTGAAGTAGCTTGCCCATTGTCACACTGCTAATAAATGGTGCAGTCAGTTTGAACCCAAGCAACCTGGTGCTACAGCCTAGGCTTTTAATCAGTGCTGTGAGGCTTCCACTTCCCCAATTCCTGGGTGCACTGCCAATGATCAATATTTCAAAATGGTCAAATAACACCTTTGCCTAACTTTTTGAACAACAACAATAACAAAAGAAAAAAAGAAACAAAACTCCCATATCTCAATTTCTGATTACCCAGAGAAATGCTCTTTGAAAGGAACTAAAATAATTTTTAGGCTTGAACACAAAGCAGTCTATTTTAGAGACATTTTATGTTAGATTTACAATTGTACAAGTTAATTTGTAGGTCTGAATCACAGTGCCAATTTTAAAAGAACTACCAGCTAATTTTACTATGAAAAAGGAACCTATTATACCCTAAAAATAGCCAAATAATGCAGTATTTTAAATATAAAAATAATTTCAAAGGAAATAATCTCTTTAAAAACTATATAGATTTAAATTAATCTCTTAAAAAACTAAATTATGCTTTAAATACTCCTTGAAATTAGACTTGCATAAAGTGTAAACAGACATAATTTTAGACTCGTGGCTTTTGAGTTTTTACCACATGGTTACATACATCATTTAAACAAGCAAAGAAAAAAAAACAAATGACATATATAATGCAGAAAGATTTTATATGTTTCTATATTTGTACGTCTGAAATTCAGAAGTTGAAATGCTAACACAGATATAAGTTCTTTCTAGTTAGAAGTCACTCATTGAGCAAGTTAAAAAACTGTAACATTAAATGAACAACATGGTAAAAATATTTCTAGAGGTTATTTGGTGGTTCATAGTCCCCTTTATCTTGTTGTCACCATTTCTGGTCAAATAAATACTATGCTAATATCCACTTAATAGGATGGAAAAAGCTAATATTCATTTTCTGTTTCTCTTCCCGACAGATGTAAAACTCAGTATTTTTACAGTTGGAACTCTTTTATTTCCAGTTAAGATCATGGGGTCCAGATATTTGAGAAGTCAGTTTAAATGTTCTTTCTTACACTGCTAACTCTCATCTCATGACCCAGACGGAAGATGAGAATGCAGGCTTCTACTGGCAATTTTCTCTGGGTATTTACACAATGCTGGGGCAATGTTTCGGTTTGTTTTGCTTAAAATCAATGACATACAATGGACTTCATTCTGTGTACTAATATAACTGAGCACAAAACTTGTTGAAGCTGTCCTAACGGGAGTATGAGATTTTTCTCTGTATAATCAGTCTGAAGAGATGATGTATGTGTGTGTTTGTGTGTGGGAGGGGGTCCTAATTTCTTTTAGTGTATGAAGATAAACAGTATTTCCTTAAAGCACTGCTGTTATTAGAGTAATAAACATATTAAGAGGCTAGTGGCTGCTGAACATGAATTAACAGATCTACTAGAAGGGGGAAAAAAAGATGAATTGCACTTCCTTTTTTTTTTACACCATTCAGGAAAACTGATTTAGTGACTAGAGGTGGTAAAGTTGCTGTCAAGGAAGCTTGATATTCACTGGTTAAGACTAACGGCAGTATGTTGGGTAGTCCAAAATAGACACCACTATTTGCCTGCAACTAGCAGGTTTCCTGAGAGTAATAAGCAGACAGACTTCCTAAGAAAACAGGAAGAACGGTTTGTTAACTAGGTCAAAATGCTAGATTCAAACCGACAGAGAAATTACTATACTTCTTAAGGTGATTTCATGAGTACATCAATGGAATGACATTAGCATTCTACTACCATCACGTTTATAAAAGTATCCCATACCAGAATATCAGAATTCTAGAAATTATGCATTTTGGAAGTGAGCTTTCAAGAAAACATATGTTCACGGTTGTACACGTTTTCTTATAAACTTGGCAGCCTAAGACTATACCCGCTTATTAGCTCACAGTCCTGCAGGTTGGAAGCCCGGCATGGCAAGCCTGGGTTCTCTGCTGAGGGCATGACAACTGAAATCAAGGTGTCAGCTGAGGTGAGTTTTCATCCGAGGTTCTGGGGGAAAATTTGCTTCAAAATTCATTTTTGTTGTTGGCAGGATTCAGTTCCTTTCAAGCTGTAGGATTAAAGTCCCATTTTCCTGTGGGATGTTAGTTGGGGGCTGCTCTCAGCTTACATGTAGCTGGCATTCCTTGCCAGGTGAGCCCCCCCTCCATCTCCAAGCTAGCAATAGCATGTAACATCTTATTCACGCATTTGATATGACTTCTCTGTTTTTGATTTCTAGATTCAGATTTAAAGGGCTTGTGTGATTAGGCCTTCTGGGATAATCTCCCTGTTTTACAGTCAACTAAATATATATGCAAAATCTCTTCACAGTAGCACCTAGATTAGTATTTGGTTGAATAACTGGTAGAAAGTGTGTATACACACCAGTGGCCAGGAATCTGAGGGGACATCTTAGAGTTCTGTCTACCACAATGCTCATTTTATTTAATGTCTAAATCTGAGACTTTTTTGTCCCCAGAAAGGGAAATGTCACTGACAAAAATATATCAAAAGCCACATACTAATTAAAATAACTTCATAACTAATTTCAGTTTTATTTTTAAAGGAGATGTATAAAATATCAAAGTAATCTACAATTTAAATTAGTTATGGGATTATAAACTTTTCTCCCCAATATATCCAGAAAACTAAAAAACAGTTTTGTTCTTCATTCTGTAGTTAGGGAAAGAAAGTAATAGGAGAGGAGAAAGGGGTAGAAAAAGAGAAGGAAGGAAACAAGAGAATGAGAGGTCAGAGCGTAAGAAAAGGTGATAAAGAGATGAAAAAAAAAATGTTCACTGCTCCTAACAAAATTGGCTATGAAACCTTATAGTTACATGTATAATTACACACTATATTTAAAAAAAAAAGTGGGAGAGTGACTACATAAAAGGGACGGGGGCAGGTTAAATGTAAGCACAGTTAAGTTTGGCAGGTAAAGTGGGTTTGGATATGGCGGACTCAAATCTCCAGATTCCATCCTTCAATCTGATTTGGAATCTCATGCAAGCTGGTAGAGCCAGTCAAAATCTCCCTCAGAACTTGTCAGCATGGTAACCTCCAAACAACCTTAGCAGGCTGTTGGCTCCTTAAGTGCTGGATCTGCCAGGAATGTCGCTCAACACCTTTTCTACTCACGTCTGTTGAGTTCTTACTATCCAAGGCCTGGTAGAATGGTGACCAGATTCAGAACAGTGCCTCACACACATATACACTGGGCACTCAAGAAGTATTTGTTGACTAACTACAGAAATTTGTCTCCCATGAAGGCCAACGGTTAAGTGAATCCTGCACATATTTGAAATTCTACTGTTGTTCTAAGGTCTTTGTACTCACCAGGGGAACTTTCTCACAAATATTTGCACAACTGTTATTTGTAGATTTTGACAACAGGATAGTGGAGGACCATCAGATAGGCAATTTTACAAACACTGACATAGAGCAGATGAAATTAAATCAAGATCATTAAAAAAAAAAAATCAAGATCATTGATGTGTCCCATACTGAGGATAGCAATACCTCTAAGTATCACTAATTCCCAATCAGGTAGTATTTTGCTGTTAACATTGTCTTTAAGTTAAAAAAAAAAAAAGTTTATCTGGAAATCTGTTAAGGATCTCAGATAAAAGTCTGAACAAATCATAAGACCAAAACTTTTGGATATTCTCCTTAAGATTTAACTTTTTATTAAATGTATGTTTTAAAAAGATTTAAAGAAAAGCGATAAAAACACCTTGTAGAGCAAGGGAATTTTTCAAATAATAACTTTCATGCAGTAAGATAAACTCAATATGAATGAAACTCAAATAAAAGTGATCTGAACTTTGCCTTTTCTCCTCTACAGAGAGTATTAGTTCTCACAGTATAATGATCACTTAAATTTTTTTTAACAAATCATAATATAGCATTTAGGACCCTTTCAAAACACTTATCTATAAAAGGAGGACACGTACTTGACTGTTCATATGAGCTTCTGTAAAAGCCCCAATTCAGATGTCCATCAATAAGTGACTAGATAAACTATGGAATATTAATCCAATGGGATACCACTAAGTAATATTGACAAATATACCATGGATGAACCCTAAAAGCACTATACCATAAGTAGAAGATGTTACATACCTATAGTCTAATATGAAATTTTAGAAAAAGTAAAACTATAGTGGCAGAAAGCCTGGGACCAGAAGTAATGGGGAAGACTGATTACTCATGACATGTCAGGGGCACCTGACAAAGTCCTGGAGTCATGGTGGTGGTCTATAACTATACACATGGTCTAAACTCAGTGACTTTTACACTTATATTTTATTGCACATAAATTACACAACTTAATTTAAAAGAGCAGAGGGAAAGATCTTAAAGCAGTGGTATGAACAACCCCAATTAAAAACAAAGCAAAACAAAACAACAACAACAAAACACACTGAGGTGCCTAGGTGGTTCAGTAGGTTAAGTGTCCAGCTCTTGATTTCCAGTCAGGTCATGATCTCAGAGTCATGAGATCAAGCCCCACATCAGGCTTTGTGCTCAGCAGGGAATCTGCTTGAGATTCTTTTTCTGTCCCTTCCTCAAATAAGTAAATAAATCTTTAAAAAATTAAAATTTTTTTAAAAAGACACTTTAAAATATGGCTCCAGTCTTTCTTTTCATCTTCAAGTCTTATTAATCCCACTTATTGTCTAGCCACTGAGCTATTTCTTAGCACATACCATGTCTGTCTTTCCCTCTATGCTTTTCCAGATACTGTTCTTTCTACCTGGAATGCTCATCACTATGGAATACAGTCACTCAATAATCACTTTTGAAGGAATTTCAAAGACCATAGTCATGTACCAGAGTTTCCTTGTCCAGCTTGTAGGCAGGTCTCTGATTTAGGGGATTTTTCAGTTGGCAAGTATATCTAGAATTTTTTTCTTTGATGGAAAATTTACCCACAGTGGAATGCGCAAATCAGAGTGCACATTTACTGAATTTTGACAAATGCCTACAGCTATGTAACCCTAAATCTTTTCAAGATATAGACTATTACCATCATCCCAGAAAGATCCCTTTCCAGTCGATTCCTACTACCATCCCCCCAGAGGCTAACACTGTTTCAATTTTTAAAAATATTATAACTTCTTTTTGAATTTCCATTTCTTTGCTTAGATTGCCAATTTATCCATTGATTGTGAGTATATTTTCTTGCACATAGTTATATCAGACACTCTAAAGTACCAACATCCAGCTATTCTTGGAACTGACCTCTGTTCTTTGTCTTTTCTCTTGGAAAAAAAAAAGACATTTTCCTGTTTTTATTTTTTTTTACCTTGAGTAATTTAGGGTTATATTTAATAAACTATGAAAGTTATTTTGTGGAAACTATAAATTCTGCTATATTACTCTGAAGAGTGTTGATTGGACTCAAACTCTAAGATCTATCTCTAGGGCAGTGGCCCAAATCTCAGTTCAATTTTTCCCCTGCTTAGCTGGGCTGCTGCAATCTTCCCTGCACTTATATAGTCTGGGTTCAGCCAGAGACTTGGGCCAGGGTTATTCACAGAATTTGGAGCTCCCTATATCTATCTGGCTGCCTCATCCCTGAGCTTCCCCCTCCACTTTCCGGCAGTAGTGGTTCCCCCAAACTTCATCTTCTAGTTCCACAGGCCATAAAGATTACTGGTTACCAGAATTTTACTGCCTTAGTCATCCTGCTAGGGCTTGGTATAAGTAGGATGAGGCAAGTGAGATGCCCAGGGTGCAAAATCCAAGGAGGCACTAACTCGCAGGCTCACACAAATGCTGAGTCAGCACCCAAGAGTGAGGCACCTGGCTGCCTTGCTTGCCTAAACTTAGTCCCAGCCGTGGGTCCTATATCCTCACCCTAAAAGTGGAATAAATAAGAAACTTATCCCATGTTGGTTTCTTCTTTCAAGTTTTTTTTTTAAAGATTTTATTTATTTATTAGAGAGAGAGAGAGATTGAGAATGAGAGGGGAGAAGGTCAGAGGGAGAAGCAGACTTCCTGCAGAGCCGGGAGTCCGATATGGGACTCGATCCCGGGACTCCGGGATCATGACCTGAGCCGAAGGCAGTTGCTCAACCAACTGAGCCACCCAGGCGCCCTCTTCTTTCAAGTTTTGACCAATCCCTGGAGTCTGCCTGATTTTATTCACTCGCCAGAGGCTTCAGGTGGTTGTTTTTTTGTTTTTTGGTCCAGGGTTTATAATTGGGTTAGGCAGGATGGTTAGTCCACCAGGAGCCTACTTGGCCATATTGGAAGCAAAACTAACAAATTTTTGAAGAGAGAGGGATCTTAGGAATCCTCTATCCAATTGTCCGATGTTACAAATTGGAGACTGACACCAAAATAGGTTGAAGGGCTTTGTCACAGGGCTTTGTCTTATAGAGAAAGGCAGTAATGTAACTTCTAATCTGGTGATCATCATCTATGCCGGTCCGCAACAATGCTGAAAGAACAATTTCTGTGCAGAGTGTAAAATGTACTCAGACCTCTTCTGCAAATGTAAATGGTGTATTAGGTCTCGATTATTAATTATTGCCTGCTTAACAGTTTGCTATTGTTATGAACTAAATGTTTGTGTCCCCACAAAATGCGTATGTTGAAGCCCGAGCCCCTAGTTTCCCCGTACTGGCACACAGGCGCACTTAAAGAAGTAATTAAAGTAAAACTAGGTCAGGGGCACCTAGATGGCTCAGTCGGCTAAGCATCTGCCTTTGGCTCAGGTCACGATCTCAGGGGTCCTAGGATCGAGCCCCATGTCGGGGTCCCTGCTCAGCGGGGAGTCTGCCCCCTTCCCCACCCCTGCTTCTCTCTCTCTCTCAAATAAAATCTTAAAAAAAAACAAGTTAAATGAGGTCATAAGGGTGAGGGCTCTGATCCAACAGAATTACTGTCCTTACAAGAGACACGAGAGAGCACCCCACCCCTCCTCCTTCCCCAGGCGTGCACAAAGGAGAGGTCACATGGACACACACAGAGATGGTGGCTGCTCACACGCCAAGAGGTCTCCGAATGAAACCCATAGTCTATCCTGTACATGCCTTTGTTTTTGGACTTCTCTGCCTCCAGAACTGTGAGAAATAAATCGCTGATATTTAAATCACCCAATCTCCAGTATTTTGTTACGGTAGCTTGAGCTAACTAACGGAGCTATAAAAATGGATCCAAATCTGCACACTGGTAAATCAGCTTACTTGACAGAATTACTTCAGCTTGACTACGCAAAGGTAAATTCATGCTCTTTAAAAGAGCTTGAACTCAGAAATATAAAATCTGCCAATCAGTACTATAAAAATAAAGTTGTTTTGAGGGCTAACTCCAGCACTTTGAGTAAATCTGTTGTGAGGCTGGAGGGCAAATAGCGTTTCTAGAACAATTTCATCCTATTACTTTTCCTATATTATTTTTTTAAATGCTTATATATAAAACTGTTAATAAAAATCAGAGTCTATTCTATAAATGCCTTAAATAGTCATATCTTCCAAAATAGCACGTACACGGACACCATGTAAAATGAAGGTCAGGTCCAAACACTTTATTTGCAGACTCAGCTTCCTGATCCATGACGGACCTCGGCTCCTCCCTCCTTAATTTCCACACCTCCTGGCCTCACAGCCTGTCCTATCATTTAGACCTCCATCTTATTCCTCAGATTCTCGAGAGAAAGTTACTTCCACGTCTTCTCATGGTATCACATTGGCCTCACTTCCTTTTTTACCCATTCTTTTTTTTTAAAGATTTTTTTATTTGAGAGAGAGAGAGTGAATGAGAGAGAGTGAGCATGAGAGGGGGAAGGTCAGAGGGAGAAGCAGACCCCTTGCTGAGCACGGAGACCAATGTGGGACTCGATCTCGGAACTCCAGGATCATGACCCGAGCTGAGGGCAGTCGCTCAAACAACGGAGCCCCCCAGGTGCTCTACCCAAACATTCTCGATAACCTGTATCCATGGTGACCTGTCCAGGCATCCTGTCATATCTTTAGGTCAACCTAACTCAGCACAGCCTGGACATGGAGCAGTAACCAATCATTATCAAGTAAAGGGCATTTTAGTGAATACAAATTAGGAAGCGCTGAGTACAATTAGGAGTGCATTATCGACTAGGATTTCAAGTCATAGTTCTCCTTTTACATTCTTCCTTTATTTCTTCCCCCACCTTCTCTTTTGGTTCATGGCCACTTGCTGTTGGAATCAGGTGATCTGTTATGGTAATATTAGGTCACGAAATTTCATTTCTTACTCTAACTCTCTTTTAACCTGCCTCTCTGTCTGGCAGCACTTAGTAAAGATCATCCATATCCTAAGAAGCTAAGAAATAGGAGCGTTATCTCTCATTTTATAAGTGATGATCATAATTTCTGATAATTCCAGATGAAAACACAATTATAGTCAATTTGTATTTCTATTTATTGACTTGGTGTGACTGAGGTAGACAACCATTCCAAGTAAGTTAGGTGCCAATTCTGTCAACTCTCCCATTAACTTAATACTGTTACATTCAGCTGTAGTAAGACCTCAAAGTATTTCTTTTCCCCTTCATTGAATTAGCTTAATAAATTACTGAACAAAAAGAAAAACTATTATATTTGGGGATCCTGATGACAAAAGTACTTTGGCAAGAGGTTATCCAGCTACATTGCTGGAATTTGGGGTCCTCTGGACAACCCAAATTTGGGGATTGGAGTTTGAGCTAACCTCTCATTTCAAAATTGCGTGTCTATTTTAATTAATAATAAAAAAGAAGGATAAACGAATACAAGGGATATAAAGTCACACAAATTTGAATAACACGAAGGATTAGTGAAATCAGTGGAAGAGGCTCACTAATTTAAAAATGTAGTTTCCTATTTTTTTTTTTAAAGATTTTTTATTTATTTATTAGAGAGATAGAGACTGAGAATGAGAGGGGAGAAGTTCAGAGGGAAAAGCAGACTTCCTGCAGAGCCGGGAGTCCGATATGGGACTCGATCCTGGGACTCCGGGATCATGACCTGAGCCGAAGGCAGTCGCCTAACCAACTGAGCCACCCAGGCGCCCTGTAGTTTCCTATTTTGAAGTGCACCTTGATTTGAGATAATGATCTTTAGGGATATACATATATATTTAAAGATTTTATTTATTTATTTGGGGGGTAATGCACATGAGCCAGGGGAGGGGCAGTGGGGGAAGGAGAAAGAGAATCCCAAGCAGACTCTGTGTTGAGTGTGGAGCCTGATGTGGGACTCTGTCCCACGACCCTGAGATCATGACTTGAGCTGAAATCAAGAGTCCGACACTTAACAAACTGAGCCACCCAGGCACCCCTCTATAAGGACATATTTCAACAACTGGATAAATATCTGTAACTAAAAACTTTACGTATTTATTGTTAAAGAAATGTTTCAAAAGTTCTTAAAAGTTTCTTTTTCTAAAGCAATCCCTTTTTAATTTTAATAATTTTATCTGCTTAGGAAATCAAACATAAACACACATAACTAAATATGGCAGAGAAACTTATCAGCTCCTGCGATGACTTTTATAAAGTCAAATTAGATGGGAGTTTAAATTAACTGCCCTCTATGAATGATACGAATAGCTGCATGGAATAAAATCTATCTTCATTTTTAAAATATAGCCATACCTGAAAAAAAGAAAGTAAAAATACTCCCACTACTCTGAACATTTGCTCTTCCCAGTGGAGGTCCCACTCCTTTACTCATCTCTGCATTTGTGTAGGCTACTAACTCCGCCTAGAGTCACTAACTCCTTCTTTTCTTCCCTGCCTTTTAAGCTTCTGCTCATCAATCCAGAACCAGCTTAGACAATACTTTCTGTGTGCATCCTCCCCCAGTTTCCTTGGCAGAACACATCTTCCCCTCCTTTACGGAATTCCCATGTTTCCCTTGTTTGCACCAAGTTCTATCGCAGAACTTCCCACTCTTTCATGTTAAACATGAGTTCCTTCAGTGCAAGGACCATGTTTTATTTATCCTGTATCACTTTCTGGTGTGCGGGATAGTCTTTGGTGACCAAAAAATGTTCAACAATGGTTTGTTGAGTTCTTACACTCCAAGAACTAAGCCTTATCCTCAGTTATTGACAAAAAAAAAAAAAAAAAAAAGGCAATATTGCCTAGAGAGATTCAGAAAAAAATTGGCATTTTAGTAAGGAATGCTTTCAGATGAAAGGGACAGGCTATCCAATTAGCTGGGCAAACATATCAGGGGTTTACTTTTAAGGAGCTGGGAGGTTTCTCAACAATAACACCAATGTCCCATGTTTTTTTCTTTCTACTTCAGCATCCTTGGTGTATAGGCGGTTCATTTTCACACTTTTCTGGTTGCAAGAGGGCCTCCAAAACTATAGGCATTACATCCACATCAAAGGTAGAAAGAAAGGAAAATGAGGTGGTCCAGCTCTGGCTGTCCTTATCTGTTAAGTGAAAGCTTACCCAGAAATTCCTAAACAGACTTTTGTCAATATCTCATTGGCCAGAACTGTGTTGTGGGGCTACTGCCAGATGTAAGAGGCTAAGAAAGCAAGTATTTGATTTTACAGTTTCTGGTGAGATAGACTCGTCAGGCACACTGAACTGGCCATAGGTGACAAAAACAAAAAGATAATAGGAGAGTGGTTTAAGGTTAAGATATTAAGGTACCAGAATGAGTATGCCTGAGATTTTGGAGGACCCTAAGGTATCAGTTCAAACGGGCATACAGTTAATTATTCATAGGAGACATTTTCTCAACTGTGGTTGCTTATAATGGCATAAATGATGAGATATCTGTTTCAATCTTGCATCTCATAATTCAGTGCTTTTAAATTACGACAGGTTTCCTTTGTCTCCCATTCACCTCAACTTCCTTTTGGTTCCATTGCCACCATTCGAAATTTCTCTGAGCCAAATCTTAAAATGTTTCATTCTCTATAAAGGTTTTACTAATTTTAAAATAATTTCCTTCCTTACTCCTCTGAGCTATTAGCACTTGTATTACTCATCAAATACTTAGCATCTTCAACTCTGCATTATGATAATTTGCACAGATATTTTATTTCTCTCCTACTATAGACTGCTAGCTCCTTGAGGGTACTGAGTCTTCTTCTTCAGACATACTTGGTTCCAAACGTATTATCTTGTGAATTGAATATTAAGTTCATTTCCTTTCATTTGCTTATGGAGACTCTTAGTGATGGAAGGAAGACCAACATGTGTGAAAATAGGGCCACCGCTAGCCTGTGGCATGGATAAAACATTTCCATTTTGTGTTGAAAATGGCACTCCCTCCTTGTGCAAGGGCTGGAATATAGCACCTCCTCTGAACTGATGTGACTCTGAGGGCATGGAGCTTGCTAGGGTACTGGTCCTTCTGTAAAAATTATAAAATGGTGCCCCTTCCTCTAGGAAATGAGGTCCTGTACCAGACCATCCAGTTGGTTGTACTTCAGCCCCCACGTACTCACTTGCCCTTTGTTTACTGCACAGAATGCTCAATGCTCTGCAGTAGCCATACAGAAGGGGTTTCAGAAGAAAAGACTCATATTCACCCAGTATATCTACAAGTTTATTGGGATTTCTCCAGGCTCTGCAGTGATGGGAAAAACACAGAACTTCATATTTTTGTATAGGTCTAATTGTTCAAAGTTCTTGCCCAGAATTGCACCAAAATCTGTCTTTCTCTTGTTTCTAACTGATGGCTCAAAGACTTCACCTCTGATGCTATCTATAATAACCATGTCTCAAAGCACTGGCATTGAAGCTGTCTCCTGAACAACACACAGTAATAGCATGCAACTATTTATACAATGAACATTGTATTTGATTATCAGACGTGTGTGTATGTGTAAACACCTCTATTTAAAATCCAATAAGTCAAATCTACTTTAGGAATCTAATTTATAAACCTTGGGAATCTTAAACATCCTTGCTTTTCCCCCGCTGGAAATCTTCTATTGTACTCTATTTTATGATCTACCTACTTCATTTAATCACTTGCCATGCCACATTGATCAATGACCATCTAACAATTAACTATGGAGTTTAATTTGAAAATATGATTACTGATAAAAAGTTAAATGCTTGCAGGTAAATATACAGAACAGTAAGAACTGATACTTAAAATGTAGCAGTATTAAAAATTATTCTTTCTCATGTCCTCTAGTAGCTTGGGAAAGGTCTGAAATTAATTGAAAAGAGAATTCTGGAAAGTAAGGGGGGGTGGAGAGGAGAGCCTTTTAATGTATAATATTTTCTACTTGAGGTGCATGCTTTTGTAACCTTAACTGTGGTTATGTGTTAATAAAACTGAGATTATAATGTTGGTTTGATCTGATGACCAATCAAATACATTCTTAAAAGTTTTGAGTATAACAAAGAAATACAAAGGGTAGGGGCAGAAACACAATATGCTTAGGAAATTCCACTTATTCAATAATTTATTAGTACATTTTAGTAATGAACATAGGCTGAGTTAAAGTTTATCTTTGTATCATTTGCTAGAACTAGATACAAAGATACTTGGCTAGAGTAGATGATTAACCATCAGTTAAGGTATAACATATATGCAGATATATTTTTATTTTATATGCTTATATTTATATATTTTATTTTAAATCAAAACATAAATATACATTCACTTGTCAATCTTTATTAGGTCAAAGCTTTTTCTTTGTTGATTAGCCCTCTGATTAGTGTTCTGTATTTTTTTTTTTGCAGAAACCACACTCAAAATGTATCAACTATCATTTTTACTTTCAGTTTCTTTAAAGTGGACTGAGAACTAAAAAGTTATGAAAAATCCTACAGCAGAATTCTTCTAGACTTTTATAAGCTCCCTCCAGTCTTCTACAGATGACTCCCTCACATCTAATCAATAGCATTATAAGCTCACCTTTATCAAATCTCTCTAAAGCAATCAACTTAATATTTATAAACGTAACTTTTTCTTTTCACATTATTTCATTAAATTACAAATTATGCAATTAATTTATAGTAGCAAGTACACCTGGCATTAATCCTTTTGGAAACAAAGACAACCAACTCTGATAAACATTTTAACTGGTAGCAGCTTAAGTTCAGGGTAGTGCTGGAAAGAAGCCTGTCAGACAAGACAGACATCACCCATGGGCATCAATGAGTATGCTTTATAGAGAGAAAAGATCGGCTGGTTAACCTGATTAAGAGAGTTTCTACTTTTTTGGAGCAAGAGGTTCTCAACACATACATATATACATACACACAATATTAATGACTGTGGAGTATTTTATAATTTACTGAGAATAGTATTTTAAAATTTTAGTATCTAACAGGACAATTACTTAAGGATTCAAAAGCATATACTTTAAAACCACTCAGTTTTTCTTACGGCGCCTGGGTGGCTCAGTCAGTTAAGCAGCTGACTCGGTTTCAGCTCAGGTCATGATCTCAGGTCCTGGGATCAAGTCTTGGGTTGGGCTCCACATTCAGCAGGAAGTCTGCTTGAGGGTTCTCTCTCCCTCTCCCTCTGTTCTTTACCACACCCCCATGCACACATGCATGCTCTCTCTCTCAAATTAATAAATAAACCTTTAAAAAATTAAAACTACTCACTTTTTCTTGGTTTCCACAATACTATACTGGCCTTAGTTTCTATCTTTCTGACCATTACTTTTTTGTCTAGCTTCTTCTTTCTCTATAGACATTTAAATTTTGTTCTTAGGATTCACTCTTCAATCCCCTTCTGTTCTCGACTTATATTCTCATCCTCAGTGATCTCACAACTTCCCAAACTTAAGAAACCCTACCTGTGCTGCTGACTCTCAGATGTGGCGAGCCCAGCCACTTCTTCTGATTCCAGATTAGTATAAGCAACTCCCCAATAACGTCTCTTCTTAGATGTCTCATAGGCAAATTAGATATAATTCTTCCAAAATTAAGTGGTATTTCTCAAAAGCAGATCCTCCCTGAAATCTTCCCCACCTCACTAAGTCATCTATTCTGTCCTTTTTTTCATTTCTTGGAGTAGGCAATTCTTTGCCTTGGCCTGGGATGCCCTCTACTTATTAGCTCACTAGATGGTTGGTCCTAGTCGTCTTGTAAATTACCACTTGGAAGCTTATCAGGCAAACAGATTATCCCTGCTCTCCCTCCATTTCTATTAGAGCAACATGCACACTACAGCCACTGCACTTTCTCAGTCTGAAATGACCTTTATTGGTCTTTCTGTTTATTGTTTGTTTTCCTCAACAAAGCGTAAGCTCAACAAGGATAGGGATCATGTTGTTTCGTTCACCCCTGTTTACCATGAACCTGGCAAAATGCCTGACATATAGCAGGCCTTTGAAAATGTTTGCTGGAAAATAAATAGCACCTTATTCTTTTTCTTTAGAACACTTACCACATTCATAAGTATATCATTAAAGTTTTAAAAGATATGCAATTACTCCCTATCAAATGTATGCTCTCGGGAGGCCATGACTGTTTTATTCCCTCCCTCAACATACAGTGTCTGACACATAGTACGTATGCAATCAATATTTGTTGAAGAAAAGAAGAGAGGGAAGGAAAGAATAGAAGCAGTGAAATGACTCAAGGAGGGAACAGACTCTAAAGACGAAGGCTTTACAGAAGTCCTTGGGGACTACGGTAACAATTCAAATACCAGCTAAAACCATTCAATCCATCATTCAGTTGTTTTGCTCATATAACGTAAACATCTGTACCTTTGGAAACAGCTAGAGGAGTCAGCATTTTACTCATAACACAGATGTTTGATGTTATATCTATATAGCTGAAACTATCACTTTATTGTCTATTGGTGCAGCCAAGTTGAATAGATTCATGTTTCTTTAAGATACACACTTCTTGCATGAGTGCTGTGCTATTTAGTTAAGGCCAAAGTGCTGGGAAGCCTTCACCATGTGATGCGTGCTCAGCGAAGGAACCCGGAGTTTGTTCAGTTTCCTGACAATAATGTTATAGCATAATGGCTGTCTAAAAACTTTGATTATCATCAAAATCTGAATGGATCACAAAGGGAAGATTTTATAACCCTGTCTTTTTTATAGAAAGGGCTGAGACAAGAGGAAAGGTCATAGCACGGCTGAAATCTGCCATATTACTTGACGTGACAGAGCTGAAGACTGTTTTGCTTTCCAGAGTGTGTACATATTCATTAAAAAAAAAGTGAGATTATAACAGTAGATTGCAGTAACAGGAAAGATTCTTTGAAGAGAATGGCTCAAAAAATATTTGTTTACTTCAATGTCAGATTAAAGAGTCAAAGTTTCTGCCTACCAAGATGATAGCAGATATAAAAATAAGAAATTTCTTTAAGGAGACAAAAAAGCATATTATTAAAAAAACTACAACAACAACTTAAGAGTGAATCTTTAAATATTTACCTCCTGAGAAATCTCCCTCTAGAAAGATTCTTAATTATACTTTGTTTATTAGCTCATCTGCATTATAATAGCACTAGGTACTTGTTTTTCATTAACAAAAGGTTTTGATTAAAAACTTTACACAGATAGTGCCTCTGTGTAGGGGACTCATATTTTATTATTAGTGGTAGGTGTGCAGAAAGGGAATATACTGGTTTTGTACAGGAAATACTACAGAGATTTGGAAATCTAGGTCACATAACTGAGCACTGCTATAAAAGAAGAAGACAAAGGCCCATTTTTTTTTTTTTTGCCTTCCGCTCAAATAAGAAAATCATGTTTAAACAAAAGTTAACAATTAACTGCTTTGTAATTACATTTGGTTAAGTTACATGATAATTAGTTATAGCCATAATTATCCTTTCTGACCTCCACACAGTCTTAACATTTTACCCTCATATTCAAGGAGGTCATGTTCAATGTGTGCGAAGAGCAACCACTAGACAGAAAGCCAGATAATAAAATTTGTGCTTCTGTGAAATCTTTATCTGGAAATCTCAGAACTGTTTTAAATACCAATTAAGTTTCTGTAGCATCATTAGGCAGTAGAGTTAAGATGGGGAAACTTGGCATGTCACAGGGTAAGCCAACAACTGAATAGGAAAGAGAGATGGTGGCTTTCCTGTACATTCCACGGGATTTGCTTGCTTCCATGGCTTTCTGAATGTAATGTCACGGTATACACCTACCTGTGTGCTATAATTTAGGGGCTCATGGTCTTTGGAAACGGAAATAGCACAAGCACCACAAAATATCTTGACAGTAAAATATCTGAGCTATATTCTCAAATGCAAATATACTCCACAGCAATGTTTTGAATGCATTGATGAGTTTTTTGGGAAACAGAACAATCTCCTTTGAGCATTAAAAAAAATATGTTTACAAAAAAAATGTTTACAAATGTGTATTCCTCATTAAACTTTTTAGTTCTTGAGAAATGAGAACACAGCTCAGATGTTTTTGTCTAAATATAAACAATCAAACAAGACATTATTTCCTGGAATTTGTCTTTACTCCTCTACTGGACTATTAATACTAAGGCAGGAGACCTAAGCTACACCATGCCCACACTAACAATTCAGAAAAAGAATTGAAGTCTTTCTCTGTTATTTCCCACCGTGGTTAAACCTAGTGCATGAGTCATTTCTGATCAGTCAACTTTAGTTCAGATTTGACTCCTGAACTGTAAATTTAAAGAATAATCCTAGATGCTGGGAGATGACCTCTTTGTCTCCTAACAAATGCCATTGTTTAGATTGGCTTCCCTTTGCAATTGCTTTACAAATCTGAACTTCAGGTTCCTTAGAGGCAGAACCCTGCTGAGGAATTACTATTATAAACTGTGACTGGGCCAGAGCCTCCAATACTCTTGTCAACAGCTTATTTAAAAATAATTGTGTCATTGAATTGCATTAAAGAGAAAACAAACAATGGTTTCCACTTCAAAGGGCAACAACAACAAAAAAAGAGAATGTAGTTAAAAAATTCAGAAAATGAACAAAATTTGCTCTTCTGTTTGGGAAGAAGTACATAATTCGTCAATTTTTAGAGGAAAACTTCAAGGTCTGAACTGAGAGGACACAAGTGACCACATGAATGGGACGTTCCTCCTGGCCCACCCCTAATGAATGAGAACACACAAAGAACCATGAAGCCGATGGATCGGTGGGATTCAGCGTATCCACGCTTTCTGTTGTTCAACTCTCTAGGAAGTCATATTACATACCGATATATTTTTCTTGTCTTCAGATTAGAAAAAAGAGCTCCATGATTTAAGAACTTTGTTTAATGTATTTATATTTTTAAAAAGAGCCAATGTGTTTCCTAAGGAAGTCTTTGAAGGTTGATTTACTGTGAGATACTTAGAAAAACCTGCAGCAGTCTGTTTCCTTAAGTTAATGTCAATTCACCATCTTCTCAAGCAATAAAATAGCATTTTGCTGCTCATAAAAACTCTCCAACCCAAAGCACAGCAATGCACTGGACAGAACTTCGTCAGTATCTTATCAATAAAGACAGACACAACTTTGGAACACAACTTACACAAGACTAAGACAGTGTGAAGATGTTTTCAAGAAAGGCGAAAGTTGACAAAAACCTTGCTCACAAAGAAAGGATATTACAGATACCTCAACTCTTTTTTTTTTTTCAGAGCCCCAAATCAGGACAGTAATTAAAAGGGTGCCAAAACAGTCAAAATTAAGGTTGGCTCTGGAAAGTAGATCCATGATTGTCATACCCAAGGGACCCACTGAATTTGATGGGGAGAACTCAGGGCCTAGTTTTGTTTTCCAGTCATGAAGCCATGAGAGAGGTGTTGTATCTTTTATGGTCATGTTCTGCCTTGATGGTATTTGACCAATTATTTTCCTGAAGTAAACAGGATAAAGGCTAATTTGACCAATTACCCCTTCTTAAATTAAAAAAGAAGAAGAAGGAGAAGAAGGAGGAGGAGGAGGAGGAGGAGGAGGAAAAGAAACTGTTTTCCCTTGGGTTCTCTATTACTTAAATAGTTCATGGTTAGCCTAGTCTTACAGACATTTCGGTCACAAAGTCTGCACATATAGCACCCACAGTTGTGATGTACTGCCCTAAGGGACATATTACTGTTAACGGCCCATCTAGTCTTTTGATTATCACTGTATGGTTAATGGCTTTTTAGGATATTAACTCTGATACAATCAAATGCTTTAATTAGTTTATTACCCTTTTTTATTTCCGAACAGATCCAGGCCATATTTGACTCAAATGTGAGAGTACAGGGCAATACAACTTTAAGGCCATTATAGACAAGTTTAATCCTCAACGGGGTTCCTCTCTCATTTTAGCTCAGTCTCCAGGAGTTGAGGTGGCTTCTAACCCATATTTTATTTGTAAACACTATTGGCACATCAAGACAGTATGACAAAAGTACAGAACATCAGGGGAAAGATAAGCGAAATGACAGAAAGGATGAGAGGTTTTCCTAAATGACTGCCAATAGAGGGAAAAATGGAACAAATAAGATTGGAAAGGTGTAAAGGATATGGAATCAACTGTCTTATATACCCAAGATACCAGAACAAATGAGCTTATAAAAGAATTAGTGGTTCCTACATTTTACAGGTGAGGAGACCAAGGCACAGGGAGGTTATGAGACTCACCAAGGTCTTATTGCTCATAAGAGCCAGATATGGGGTTTGAACCCAGGAGACCCAGTTCTCGAGCCACTGTACGCCTTCTCCCGTTACATAAAAATAATATGAAAGTTAGAAGTTTCAAAAAACTGGGGGTTAAAAAAAAAAAAAAGGACCCAAAAGTAAGAAGGCCAAAATGTAAATAATGATCACCTCTTGGTAGTGGATCATGAGCAATTTTTCCTGCTTATTCATTCTTTTCAGATCTTTGCAAAATAACAAAAATAAAGTTTAACACATTTTTTTATGTCAGCAGACAATAAAATAAAAATATTGCTGGCCTAACTAACATTCTCCCTCTTATCTTAGCACTTCCCAATTTAGAAAAACGAAGCACATACTGAGATGACACGCTGCTGACAGCTATCAGAGCACATGGCATCCCTCCTTAGAAAAATCACAGAAACCTGGGCCCAGGCAGAGACTGGTTCGGATTAAGCGACTTCCAACACATGCTGTAGGATCGGTATAGGTTGAGTTCAATTTCCCATACCTTTTTCCCCTACCCCTACACCTTTTAAATTAGAGTTACATAACTGATATTTGTCATATGACCAGGAGGTCCTAAGAGATATTGAAATGCCTCATGAATCACAGAAGAAAGATTAAACTGACATTCAAGACAGTGTTGGTGTAAGATGTATTTCTGCCCTCACCAATCTACCGGAGCTTCTCGCCTAAAGGTCACAAATGCTTACAATCACAGCTGGTCCCTTGCCTACATATTGTCCTCTTATTACCAGCATTGAGTGACACTTTCCACTCCCTCCCTGAATTTCTCTTTTCCTGGGCTTTTTTTTTTTTCAAACCTCCCAATATTCTACTCTTCATTTCTACTTCTATCATCCTGACTGTTCCCCATCTGGCCCTTCTCCCTCCTCTGAGCTGTCCCTAAAAGACTTTTCCTTCTTCCCGTTACACCCTTTCTCTATACTATTAGGGCTTCAACTATCAGAACTATAAGAATAATCCCTGGAGCAACATCTCCAATCCTGTGGTCTCTCCCAATCTCCCTCTAAATGTCTATCAGCATTTCTAAGGTCTAATACAGAACTTATCTTTCTTCTCTCCCAAAGTTGTCTTCTGTTCTGGGTTACTTGTGACACTTAATGGTTCTACCACCCTTTAATAATCTGGGCTCAAAAATTTAGTGCCATTTTGACTTCTCTTCCTTGTTTCTCTCTTCAGTTGTTATTTAGTCCTGTACCACCTACCTAGGTGATCCTATTTACTTAGTTGATTCACATATATTGAGTAAGTGCTGTAATGATGGACTGTGGGGCTGCAGTGGTGAACAAGTGAGAACCCTGCCTTCCTGGAGTTCATATTTTAGGAGGGCAGATACAATTTCAGGTGGCAATTAGTACTATTAGAAAAACAAGGGGCACCTGGGTGGCTCAGTGGGTTAAGCCTCTGCCTTTGGCTCAGGTCATGATCTCAGAGTCCTGGGATCGAGCCCTGCATCGGGCTCTCTGCTCAGCGGGGAGCCTGCTTCCTCCTCTCTCTCTGCCTACCTCTCTGCATACCTGTGATCTCTGTCAAATAAATAAATAAAATCTTTAAAAAAAAAAAA